>CM022704.1:24943522-25586522 GCA_012295165.1 Asparagus setaceus | reverse complement strand
ACATATGTTAAATTAATGTAAATCTATCACTTAAGGAAACCCACTAAAGTGATCAATTAAGTTAGGTTATCGGTATTTATATATTGTCATGGGAACCCATCACTTAACCCCTAACCTTGATGTTATTTATATTGCACATATAATGTTGTTCACTAGTCTCGATCCTATGGAAACCTCACACAAACTAGGTAGTGCTAACGAGACCAACATAGAACAGTAATCAACCGCCTAATCTTGTCACACACTAGAACTATATACATCGAGGTACTTCCATAGCCTAGGAAGAACAGGTCTCTTACACACGTCTACATGTACAATGATTAAGGTGTAATTCTAATTATTAATCACACTATTAACCTATAACGGGAACTTTACATCTCATTCACACAACTACAAGTGACATCCATTTAAAAAAATGACTAGTGTACTAGAATTGGATGGCAAAACATCGTAGTGGTTAACGTATGGGTCATCCAAGACTACTAATACACTGCCAATATGTCAAAGCATAAGCATGCTATAAAATAAATAAATGGTGTCACGCCCCGAAACTGTAGTGGAAATTTATAAATATGGTTGCGCGATAGCAGCGACCCATGTACAAGATAAGTCCCATGCACGAGTGAAGCCTGGCACTTCATATAACATAGTTTTTCTCAAAAAATATATATACCTACTGATAATAGAAGTTCAAAGCAAACTATATATATAATTAGTACGTACAACATGAACTCTCACTGTTACAAGCATTTACAAAACAAAACACATTGTTAGCTGTACATAACACCAAAGGAGAGGCTTTTCCATATAAACGCCTCTTAGCAATGTGTCACAACCAAAAGTTCAGCTTGTATACATAGCTACACCAGATCTGAAAAAAATTTTGAAAACGACGGGGTGAGCTAGGGCTCAGTGAGAACATTTTCCACTAGAGTTTCTAGATATTTAACAAAATAATAATAATTCCCAGAAAATAAATTATGAGTTTGCACCAGAAATTCTAAAAATAGCAAAATATGGTCCAAGACAACATATTATTGTTACCTTCAAGAAAGAATGCAACATTTTAGATTTCTTTCTTATGTGCAAACTGAATAAACTATAATTTATTTCAAAATCAGACTCTTTGGAAATCAAGGTAAATACTAAGAAAGGAAATGGACTGTTAAATTTGTGCAATACCAAAAGATTGTTGTTTTCTCAAATTCACAGTCTAATGTCAGAATCTCAAATCTCGATGAGTTGTTCATGTAATGTAAGAATCGCCTCATGGGTCACACTAAGACTACGAATATTATCGCCCAGTAGCATGGGAATGCGTAAAACGCATGACAGAATAGATAATTCTAGGGAATCGAATGCACCTAACACTGCCATAGGTTACCGGTCAGATCAGAATTGCCCAAAAGGGCCAAAAAAAATTTCAGAAGGACCAAATAAGGTGCATTCACCATATGGCAGGCACAGACAGAACACTCCATAGTGGACTTTCTGAGGGTTTGAAAACATCGAGAATCACTTGTCAAATAAAAAACACATCACTTATCAGAATTGCTAAACATTTTTTAACCAAGTGAACGAGTGTAAAACTCATCATCCCAGTTAAAATAGTTTACGAATTTTACTTTTCTCTATTTTTATCAGATCCTAAGTCACGAAAAATCTTTAAATCCATTAAACTGTTGAAACACATACAAAATACTTCTTTTCTTCAAAAGCTTTCAAATAAAGCATTATTCACAATTAATTGAGATTGCATGAAACCAAAACCATTTATCACATATGAAATCAAATTTAGTTTGAATATCTTATACTGAGATCAAAATCATATTATAGGTATAAATCATAGCGTAAAAGCTCAATTACCTTTCATCTTATATATGTGACAATTAATAGAGTATTTATTTTCGAGTACAAGATCATTCAGATATATAATACTAATAAAATTTATACTATAAAACACTAGTGAGAAATGAACTCACGCCTAGTGGATAATGACTTTCTCAAAATATTACCTCTTAATATCAACCGGATCCTATAATATAAAGATATAAGACTAATATTAATTCAAGACAAGCATATATTATAGGTTAATCATTTCATAATCTAGAGCCAATTAAATTCAAATATAATCAAATAATAATTAAAATCTATTAATAGGGTACATATAGGCTTTTACTAATTTTAGCAATTTATCATAAAATTATAACATTATTCTAATAATTTTGGACCTATTAACAATTTCAGACAGTTTTAGGGGTTTCAAACAATTATCCAAGCCTATTTTTAGAATTTAACTAAGTTTGGATCTATTGGGCTTGCTGGCAGTTAACAGAGCAACATGGGTCTAAATAAGAATTATCATTCCTTTTTATCTTCTGGACCTATATACAAACTCATAAATTTTTAGAGGTCCTAAAGAAATTTTATTATTTTATCTTAGTTTTCTCTTTTCTCTCTCCTCTATCTCTTCTTCTTCCTCTTATCCCCTTTTCTTGGCTAAAATACCAAATTGGCCTTGACACACTTAAACCACTTTGGTCTAAAAAGTGACTCAGGCGACATTTTGGCCTATAAAGTTACAATTCGGCGACACAAAGGCATTTCCGACACCAAAACTTCACCTAATGGCTAAACACAAACGGTAAACTGACGTGGCACGTATTTGATGACATGGCAATGGGTAGTTGGCTGAGAAGGGAATCAAATTGGGTATGAAATTAGGGCTTTTGAAGTGGGAAACTCTAAATTGGATCGATTTTTTGAAATTGGGCAGAAATTGGTCTCATTGCAAGAACCCATGTCATCTTCAAGCTCCAGTTCATTCTCCAGCAATAGTGATGTGAGGTATGGCCATGGTTTCAATGATTATGCGTATACGGTGGAATGAAGGCGCTAAGAATTGTGGTGTGAAAATTTGCGGTGTGGATTGGAGTCGCGAGTTATACCGTCTATGATAAATGAGAATCGGGGCGTAGGTTCTATCGTTGATCAAAGTACATGTAAGTTAAAAAATTTCAGTTGCACATTTAAAATGATTATGAGATTTTTTTCCTTCTTGAGGGGGTTGTAGGATGTGAGGTGGTTTGGCCTTTTTATGTGTCCTTGCTTCTAAGCTAATTCCATTGCTAAGAGAAATCAGTGAAGCGAGAACACGTTGAAGATAAATCATGACATAATTGAAGGATGTGAATTGGAGCTAAGGACTATCATCATAAAATTGCCAAGATGAAAGAGGAGTTTGATTTGTGTAATGGTGGCTGAGACATGTTTGGGAGATGGTAAAACTAAGAAGTGAAAGATCTTTGATAGAGGACGAAATTCAATCATTGAACATGAAGATGAAGATGTTATTTAGGGTTAT
Source organism: Asparagus setaceus (assembly GCA_012295165.1). Classification (NCBI taxonomy): domain Eukaryota; kingdom Viridiplantae; phylum Streptophyta; class Magnoliopsida; order Asparagales; family Asparagaceae; genus Asparagus; species Asparagus setaceus. The sequence continues at coordinate 25,583,158 of CM022704.1, read as the reverse complement.
TTGGTTATTGCTTTGCTTGCACTATGCTTAAGTTTGTATGTTGTTAGAATAGGGTAAGTTATCATGTTATTTGGTGTCATGGGTGTAATGTATTTGTATCGACTCCTCGAGAGGGAATTTGACTTATGTAGCAGTACTTTGATCAAATGAAAGCTTAATATTGATTAGGTTTGTTTGGAAGTATTTATGTGAATATGTGTGAAAGTATTGGTGTCATTTGGTGTCATGCATGTTTTATTCAAAATTTGGGAATGTACATGCATGTTTTATTCAAAATCTGGGCATGTACACTATGTATATGCATGTTTTATTCAAAATCTAGGCTTGTACATTATGTTCATCATCATCCTATCAATAAATTACAATCAACATGCATAATTGAGAATGTCACATACACATATTATCTAGATTATCATTGCAATATTGAGAATTCAGTGACATCACCAAAAGTCATGTACATGGATTACTTTCAGCCCCCAAAATATTCTCCCACATACATATAAGTTAGACAAAGCTTGCAAAATATAATACAGTATGTCACTATTTTCCAAAGTTGGCAAAATTACAAGCAACATGCATTATAACTTTTACTCTAGCACTTGGGAATCATTTTTTGATGGAGTGTGAATGATTCTGGCAGTTGTTTCAGTTGAAGCTCTATATGCCATTTGACCTTCATCTCCCTGCCATATGCCATGACCTTCAGGTACCCTTGATGCATTGCTTCTACCTCTTCCTCTGCCTCTTATTCCACCCCTTCCTGTGACTTGTGAATGACCTTCATCACCATTGCCTCCTACATGTCCTCTTTCTTTGTTGTTCGGCGGGAAAAGTTGGTTTTGTATTCATTTGTTTTGACTTTGTTTGACTTTTGGCCTACAATAAAAATTCAAACAAAAAAGCCTTTATTTAAGGCTTACAATTATAATTTTTCCTTCAATGAACAAGCGCGGATCTCTATTAGGGATCCCAGCATTGTGGGTTCTTCGCGTGGGGGGACTTGTTTGGTCCGGTGGACCACGGCGCAATTCGGATCTGGTAGGAACCGGGATGCGGAACTACAGGGCGTAAAGGGGCTCGTTTCGAAGGAAGCGAAACACCTGCAGGGATCGCACTCGCGAAGGAGAGGATGCGGGTGGTGAGATCTACTAGGAGAAATCAGGCTATCCACGAGATTAAGGCAAGCTTAATCTAGGGGTATCTGTAGTTCGACCGATTCATTTACCTCGCAATGTAGATCGATGTAGGCCGAGGTTGGTACTGTAGGTGCCGGATCATTAGTAGCGAAGCTTGTAGATCGCGAGAACTCTCCACGAAATATCGAGAAAATCAACCTCGACCCGATCGGACCCTAAACTCTCCCCTCCTCTCTATTTATAGGGTTCAAGAGGGTGAAATAAGCGCTGACCAGGGACGCATACCGCTGACCTGGCCGATGGGTAAACGCCAGCGCATGTGGCAGCTGCCGGCGCGCTCGCTTGACCAAGGCAGCGTCGGGTTCGGTTCTTTGTTTCTCCCGCCAAACTCCGATTTCGGGATTTTTCCCGCCGTTTCGGCGTAATTTTCCTCAGGGGATGTCGCCGTTGTGTTTGAGTCCGTATCCGTCGGCTTTGAGCTCGATGGCTCATGCGTTGCCGGACTAAAGTGCGGTTGATTAGTCTGCGGCGTTTGAGCTTAGTCAGCTTCGCCTCGTCGAACCGTCATGGGGTTTATTCCACGATACGTCGTTTACGTTGACTTCATGCGCTTCTTGACTCACTTTTGATTCATGCGGCTTCATCGGTATGTTAGCTTGGGCGCCTCGTCAACTTGCTTTCTGCGCTTAGGACTTCGTCGACTTGGAAGCGTCGTCGGCTCATTTCATACGGCCTAGCGCCTAGCATGTCGGTTCGCCAAGACCGGGAATTAGGCGGCGGTTGAGAAAGGAGAGCTTCGAAAAAAAAATTCGAGACGCCGGACCCGCAAGGGGGCCGCTGCCCCCTTGACCCCCCGCCCGCTAACCGGTTAGCGGGACCGCCGAAAACTCTGCGTAGGGCCTCTTTGATGAGAGGGTTTGCGTCGCGATCGCTGCGGTGTAGTCAGCGGTTAGCCGTTACGTCATCGGATGGCTCGTCGATTATCAAGCTCCTTTATTACGAGCTATGTTCGGGGACTTGTAGGTAATTTTAACGTCTACAGATACCCCCTCCAAAGTGTTTCGGTCTCGCTCTTTTATAGAAGAAGTCAAAATATTTTGGATATGATAGGCCCCAACCTTCAGTCGGTATCACGGGACCTGAAAATGGCTTCGAGTCTTGACTTCTCCAATTCTTCGGACTATCCGATTGCTTTGTAGGATGGTGAAAGTATCCGCAATCTTGTATTTATTGTCGGCCATTTGAAGTCTTGACCGTGATGAATGAACTATTTACTTTAGCTCGTGTTGGTGAGTTGTCGTCGGAGACCATTCAATTTCACATTTAGTGAGGGTTAGCCTTGAATTGGCGCATTCTGCGTTGTGTCGCTTGGCGTAGGCCTAAACACGGTGGGAGGAGATTGGGGGTTCGCCCTTTATCGATGGACTCCCTGTTGTGATGCTCATTACAGTATTGACCACAGCGGGAGGGATTTCCTTGAGATGTGATGCGTTGACCGGCGAAATTTTCTCTTGACGTTCAACCTTTAACTGGCGATTTTTCATTACGATGCGTTGGTTGGCGTCAACACAGTTTATACTCATGCGTTCAATGGAGTTTTGGAAATTAGTTTATCCTCATATACCCATTGGAGGGTGGTGAGTTATCCTTAAGATATTTTCCAGGAACTTCTCGCCAAAATAGAAATAGTTTATACTCATTATACCTTATTGGAGTAGGATTAGGCAGCGTTGATTGGCGTCGATGTGATCCATACGATCGAGTTATCCTAAGAATATTTTTGTGAAAATATTCTTGAGAATTTCGACAAATTAGGAAGCTTGATTTAGACTCATGTTCCTAACTGAAGTAAGATTAGGCGGCGTTGGTCGGCGTCGTCATAATTTCCGCTTCATGGCGTTCGATGAGTTATCCTAAGAATATTTTTATGAAAATATCCTCCGGTGACGGTCGGGATATGGGTTATCTGAGTTGGCTCGGGCCATTCTTTAGCGACCTCGCTCATCACGGAAGCTTCATAGACTACAAGAGCTGCGGGCATTTGGAGCTTTCATATGTTATTGACCGGCGTGCGTTTAGAGGCATGGCGATTCGTGTTTTCTTGGGCTCGAAGTCGGATCTGAGAGATCGAGTGGATCAAAATGGAGCCATTGTCGCCGAAGCATCTTCTTCTCTAAAGCCACCTCAACTCTTGTTTACGAGTGAAGAGGATAAGCGCATTTCGGGGAGGAGCTCCAAGCGAGAGGAAAAAACATGAGCGTTTTGGGTGACAAGGGCCAACAAGGAAGAGGCCCTCAGCATGCGCGTCTAAGGAATTGAGCTATCAAAGCGAAGCTAGTTGATCTTGAGGAGGCAGCCAAAGACATTGAATACCGATGAAGTCTTTCAGTGAGTTGAGAGAACTCCACGGGCTTATAGTGATGAGCTGTCTCATCTAGAACAACAAATCTTTTGTCATAGACTTGATGTTTGAATAATTGTAGCTCCATTCATCTTTCCCTTTAATTGAATAAAATTTGCTTCTTTTATTGTTTATTATGATTCTTTTACTTTTCGAGGAAATAATTAACCATAATACTCATAGGATTTTGGCAAACCCTCGACCATCAGCGGGTTTGATTAGCCTTCCAACTCTGTTTGAATTGGGCTGGCGTGCGAATTGTCCAAATCCGTTCATACGTGGCGTTGTGCTAAAAGAATAAAACTCTCTTAGACTTAATGCTACGATGTTGAATCGTAGGCTTTGTCATCTTTACGGGAATAGACTGCCGAAACGCTTAGCGTGTGGCGTTGGCTTTAAGGTTATTGTAGCCCTACCCTTCAGCGGTTTGATTAGCCTTTACCAACTACCGTTTGAGTTGGGCTAGCATGTAGATTATCCAGTCCGTTCTACATGTGACGTTGTGCTAAAAGAATGAAACTCTCTTAGACTTAATGCTACGATGTTGAATCACGTAGGCTTTGTCATCTTTAGAATAGACTACGAGCGGTTAGAATTAGCGGCAATGCTTGTAGGCATAGACTTATCCCTACTTAGGCGGGATAAATACCCAGAATCAAATTAGTCTTCTTCAATGGGAGAAAGACTAAACCCGGCAGCGTGGTAGGCGTTGGCTTTATCCTTCTTAGGCTTGGGATAAAATACCCCAAGATGAATCTTGGTGTCCTCTTTTAATGGAGAATGGCGAAGCGGTAGAAGAACAATTGATGTGGGAAAGGAAGAATGTATTCTATTTTAGAAGGTGGAAAGGAAGGGTTTATATCCTATTTCGGATAATGACAAATTTGAAACAAAGAGGGGAAGAATGTATTCTATCTCTTGCTGATGGAGGAAGGAGGATCTTGTCTCCTATCTCGGGTGTTTGGGGCGAATCCAAAAAGAAAGGTTTTGTCTATCTCTTGCAGTGGAGAGGAAGGTTTTGTATCCTATCTCGAAAAGTCACGAATTGAAATAAGAGAGGTTTTGTATCCTATCTCTTGGTGATGGAGAGGAAGGAGGATCTTGTCTCCTATCTCGAGTGTTGGAAAGGAAGGATTTTATCCTGTTTCAGTGAAAGAAACTAAAAGTGGGATCTCCACTTTGAGAATCTTGAAAGGTAAAACTAAGAGTGGGATCTCCACTCAGAGAATCTGAGATAAGAGAGGAAGAATGTATTCTATCTCTTGCTTCGGAGAGGAAGAATGTATTCTATCTCGGGTGTGATGTGGGAAAGGAAGAATGTATTCTATTTCGGAAAAACTAAGGTGGGATCTTCACTCAGAATCTTGAAAGGCGTGGATAGCTTTCACTTTTATAGGATTGCTAACAGTTTTGAAAATGGACCTCTCGTTATTTGAATGAATCAAGAGGGATTTTGTTGGTGGTTGGACCAAAAAAATTTTAATGGACCCAGTCAATGAATTTGATGTGAGAGAATTTTGGAGGAAAACAAAAATTTATTTAGGGTTATCCTCAAGAAATAAGTGAAATATTCCACGAGGAACTTCAGTAGAAATGGGTTATCTGAATGTACTAAGGGTAATACTTTTGGGAACTTCCGTTTATTGGCATTAATTGCCGTTGCCATTTTGTGTGATAAGGCGATATGCACCATTAGAGTAGACCATTTCTATTATAAGCGGTCCTTCCCATTTGGGTTCAAATTTACCTTTCTTCTTGGAGTTGAGAGTTATCGATTAGTGGGCGTGAGGACCAAATCTCCTCTTTGAAACTCCTCTGCCGTACTTTCTTATTGAAGGCTCGACATCCTGCTTGGTAGAACTCAATGCATTGTTGAGCCTCGGCTTTTCATCAACATCTGAGCTCTTGAGATGTTTTGATGATGTTCCTCGATCGTCATCTCCGTTGCGAGGCGTCGCGAAGTGATGGAATCACGGATCTCCGGCGGAAGAGCGCTTCACGCGGTAGACAGTATGGGGTGCTCGGTTAGGTGCATGCGGTCGTGCGATATGCCGAGTGCTTCTCGAGTTTATCGTCCGGTCTGCTTGCTATTCCTCACAAGCTTTGGAACGATAATTGTCTTGTTGAGCGCCTCGGCCAATCCATTTCTGTTGGATTATAGGCGTCGGCGAGGCGTCTTGGATCTTAAATTTCTCACAAAACGATGAAGGAATTGCTAATGAATTGAGGACCGTTGTCATGCGATCCGTCTGGGACACCGTGTCGGTAAATGACATGGTGTTTAATAAACTTGATACGCTACGCTTTCACTTCTTTTAGCGGGATTGCTTAACCCACTTGGAAGTAGTCGGTGATCGCTAGAATAAACCGATCGCTGACGTGAGGAAAGATGGGACCTACAGCGTCCATTCCCCATGTCTCGAATGGCGGGATGTAGCAGAAGGATGCAATTGCTCCGGAGGTTGATGCATATAGTTGGCGTGAATCGACAGTGGCATTTCGAGCATGTGCTGCGTGGTTAATCATTGTTGGCGAAGTAGCCCATTCTCGATCACGATCATAGAGTTTAGGACCAGGTTGGTATGCACCATTCACCTTCGTGTGCTTCGAAAGGACCTCTGCCTCTTTGTTTGAAAGGCACCGAAGTAGAAGACCGTCATATCCTCGGCGATATAACATCGGGTCTACGTATTGTAAAAGAATCTTGGAGCTCTTCGCGGATTGATTCTCTCTCCCGCGTCTTCGGCAAAATACCATGCAGGCGTGAGTCGATGATAGGAAGCGCCAATCTCGGGCTCTAATTTGGTTGGTCATGTATACCTCTTTGATAACTACCCCTTGTCTTCTTGTACCTTATCACATATTGGTACAAATAATTGATGAGTCGACCGTAACTAGTTTGCTCGGTCTGGAGGTTGTGCTAGCGATCTGCGCCCGCTAATACATCCGTAAAGCGTTCGGCGGGATATATTCGATGAAAAACTCTTGAATGAGTCGCCATTTCAATGGCTACGGTGATAGGGAACTAGATCGGGATTCCTAACCGTCTCCACGGATCTGTTTGACTATCGGTTGTGAGTCGCCGTGCGGCTTGAGATACTCGACCCCGGTTCCTTAGAAACTAAGTCCGATAAGTAGCGTTGTATTCGGCCACATTATTGGAGCCGCGTTGCGGTGAGTGAGTAAGCTCGGGCCATGACATGTTTTCGAGAAACTAAGACAACTCCTACTCTAGCGGAGATCTTAGAACATCAGGGGCACTTGCCACATTAGTAGCAGAAGCTCGTCAAAATACAACCGTATTTGTTGGTGCGATGATAGTGTTGACCGTGGACTTCATCGGGTAGTTCATCATATAGTTCGGTACTTCGTTTGTCGGGTTGGCGGCGAGGAGATATAAATCGCTTGTCCTTTGGTGACTTGTTGTTTGAAGTGCAAGTCATATTGGGACAAAACAAGGCCATTTACCAAGCGTCAACTCATGGAGGCGGTGGGTCATAAATATTCGAGGCGGGTTTCACGTTGGAGATAACATAAATTGTCTGTCCGACTAAATAGTATTGCATCTTACGATTGCGAACACTAATGCAAGAGCCTTTTTCTCAACTATCGGATATCGAGATTCGTACCGACTAATGTTGGCTCGGGTAGTATCTTTACTGTTAGCGATGTGATGCGTCGTCTTGTGCGAGTAAGGCACTCAACGAGTGATCCGTCGCCTTGGTGTAAATCAAGAATGGTTTCCCGTAGCGGTCGCGGCGAGCAGGTGGTTTGGCGAGATCGATTTGATCTCTTCAAATGCCTTTTGGCAAGCGTCGTCCCAAATAAACGACACGCCCTTCTTGTTTAATTTTGAGAATGGCTGACACTTCCCAGATAGGTTCGATATGAACCGCCGGATATAGGCCAATCGCCCTTGTAACCCCCTGAGCTCTCTCAGATTTCTTGGAGGTTGTAAATCTTGAATCGCTTTCACCTTATCAGGATCGACATGGATGCCCTTATTGGTGACGACGAAGCCGAGGAACTTGCCACTAGACATCCCAAGGAAGGATTTGGCAGGGTTCATCTTTAGCTGGTGGGCTCGCATGAGCTCAAACACCGTTTTGAGATCTTTGATATGATCACTCTTATTACGACTTTTCCGCGACCAAGTAAATCGGCGTAGCATTCGACCGTTCGGAGATGATCTGGAAAATCTTCGTCATTGCTCGGCCCGTCGTTCGCTGCGTTCTTGAGACCGAGCGGCATGGTATAGCGAGAATATCTTGAGAGGTGTTCGAGCGGTATGTGTTTGGCATCATCGGGGTGCATCTTGATTTGATTGTAACCAAATCCATAAATGACATTCTTCGAAACCGGGCGTGTTATCCACAATGGCGTCGGTGATCGGAAGGAAAATCATCGCCGGGCGGCGTTGGATCTCGTAGTCGACCACAGTCCTAATTGAACCGTTCTTCTTCATGGCCGGGCGATGTTTGCCACCAATCTGGATGTTGAACTTCCTTGATGAAACCCGATTCTATAAGTTTTTACTTCATCGACAATGCGCTGCATAATCGAGAATGGCGAGTCTTTGTGGTTGTTTGGCGGGTTTGACATCCACTTTGATATTGAGGCGATGTGTTGCCACATTAGGGTCGAGTCGGGCATGTCCTCGTAGCTCGGCGAACGTCGATATATTCCACGATAAGGGATCAATTCTTTCTTTCCTCAGAGGAAGACTACTCCGATGTTTATAAGCTTAGGGTGCTCTTCAACACCCATATTGACTTGGATTACCTCGTCTTTAGTGGGGGTTCCTTTGCTCGAACATCCTATTGTTCTTCTTTGAGTTGATGGATCCATGGGTCTTCCCATGTTGGCATATCTTCATCATCCTCAATAGTGGTGGGGTCGTAGCCATATTTGACATCAAGGCCTTAAAAGCCTCTCAAGGCTAGTCGGAATCCCAAGCGAAGAATCGGACGAGTATCCGTCTCCTTCATCGAGTAGATGATCGTCGATCAACACGAGCATTCATCTTGAGGAGGATTCATATCCCAATCCCCTTCTAAAGAGTAATAGTTGTCAGGCTTTCCTTTTGGGACGTATGCGCTTTGGGCGGGACTCGAGACCTCGTCCGGCGAGACCCTTCCCCTTGGGCCAGTTGTACCCCACTTCTTCATGATACCCGGTGTTTCGGACTATATCGAGCGTGTGGAGTATAGGTTTGTTGTCATCTACATCTTCCTCTAAAAATGATTAGGCATTGGAATGGTGTCTCCTTTTAAAGTAAACAAGTCTTTTCACCACGATCTTAGGTGGGATAACAAGTGTTGTTCGAAGAGTCGAGCTATACGTATTATACAAGATGATGGAGTTGGTAAATATAACTTCGGGATCATCATATAATCCTGTTATCACATCGGCAAAAGGCAGGTATTTTAAATCATCTTTTATTTCATTTAGGCAAGTTGCCGGTTACAACTTTCATCAGAGCGATTCTTCATCGTCAAGATTGATTCTGGCGGGTACAATGTCATTAATAACAAAACCACCATCGTAATCAAGCCCGGACCGGTATCGGCTTCTTCACGTATCCGTTGCCTTGGGTAGATGGTTGATGTCGGACTCATTCAGGTAAAGGAGAGTCGATGAAGTAATTCTCCATTCCTTTAAGCGGTTGCTTATCACCACCGTCTTAACTTCATTATTTGTGTCTACATATTTTGACACGATGAAGAGTAGAGGAACTATAGCGTTCTTGTGGATCCAAGGTCGACCCAACAACAAGTTATAGGAAGTCTCGCATCAATCACATAGAGGTAACCCGGACTTTAAGTCCCCATTTGACACTAATCCAGGATTTACCAAGTGGGGCGGGACCATGGTGTTAATCAAATAAGTATGTGCAGTGGATGCCAGTTCTTGGGGAATTCAGATGGTACATGGTATGAGGGCATGATGCTGTGAATCCGGATCGACTTGGATCCGGTTGACTTGGAGCCAATGTACTGAAATACAACGGCCTATCATGTTTAGAATTCTTTATGCATATCCTCCTTCGTAAAGGCGATGGGGGAAGGTGCTTAGTTGCCAAATTGCATTGTGCGGGCTCTTGAGTCGGCGATGCAGTGAGAATACTTAGAATCGGCCGAGGCTTCTTGAAGAGCTTCTGCGGTTTCTTTGGACAAGCGTAACCTTCGTAGAGAGTTATCCTTCTTGGGATATTAGCCGGTTGAGCCGTAACATCAAGCGATATGGAAGTTCGATGTTCGGTCTATCCCTCTGTCGGGCGATTGTGGGCTGCCGGGTTGAACTTCCTGGGGTGTTTTCCTTTAGTAGTTTCCTTGGCAACCCGTCGATTGTTGTGCCTTTTACGACGAGTGAGATTGTTGTTGCCACCCCAGTTCGATAAGCGTCTTCGCATTTGGGTTTGGAGCTTCTAGATACTTGTAGTTGTACTCGTGTCCACTCACGGTAGCGAAACTTGGGCTCCTCTTTAGAAAGTTGGAAAGTCGCCACTTCTTCATCATCCTTCTGGAATTGCCGTAGCCGCGACATAACTTGCCTTTTCCTTGGACTTCTTTTTGGATGAAGGCGGTCCGATCATCTTCGATGCATCGGGGGTGGACCCAAAGGATTTGCCATTATCTTGATGCGAGTCCTTTCTCACGTTGTCGGTGAGGATCCTCGTTCACCATCTTCATTCCTACCTTTACCCGGGGGTTGGTTGAAACCAATCCAAAGTGCGACCGAAGGCGATGGAAGCTGGCGTTAGCTCCCACCTTCTTTTCTTTAGGGGCTTGGTAATGACCCGACATCGATCAAGGCTTGGATCTTGTCCTTGAGATGATAGCAAAATTTTGTTGGATGATGCACTGCTGTGATAAGTCGTGCCGGATCAGTAACCTTCTTTGCCTCCTGGTTCACAATTGGTGGCAGGCTGGATTTTATTGTTCTCCAAAAGGTATTTGAAAATCAGGGAACCTCTTCGTCTTTAAATGAGTAAGTCTTGGGAAACCGAGCCAGAAGGCTTACGGTTTGAAGGCTGCTGCGACCATTGAGGCTGCGGCTAGCTGCGGTACTGCGTTCTTTGGCTAACTGCTGCAATTCGAGCGTGTGATTGGCATCCAGCGATTTGCTGCGACCCTTACCTGCTTTGCGAGGGACAAAATTACGCTTATTTGCGTTTATGCGCGGCCTCTTTCGCTTTCTTCCTCTTAAGGAACCTTTGGCTGTTCTCCACGAACTTTCAAATCCTTCCATGTTATGGGCCGGTGCCGTTCCCATTGCTTCAAGCACATCAAGGATAAGTTATTATGGCGGGTTTGGAGGATGAACTCCTCGGTGATGGTCCGACAATTCATCGCCTTATTGCGGAACCTTTTGACAAAGGTATCCACCGTTTCTCCATCTTTTGCTTCTCGTCAAGCAGCGTTCGATCGACGCCGGTATCATCATCGAAAAAGTTAGCTAGGAAATTTGGTCTCCATGTCATCGATACGAATGCTCCGGTTTGAGGCGGGGTACCAATCGAAGCGCGACCCACGAAAGAGTCGGCGAATGGCCAGGAACCATCGGGGGCTCATTGCGAGAAATGAGGGTGTGACTTAAAGTAAATCAAGTGTTGAGTAGGTGAACCCTTCGTCCGAGCGGTGAAGTTTGTCGAGGTTGAACTTGGTGGATCACGAGTTGATTCCCACTCCCTTGGATAGGGGCAAGGAATACCCGTCTTCTTCACCTCTTGGAAATCAAGGAATTAATTTTGCTCTCGAGGTCTCTTATCTTCTCACTCTGATGAACAGCGTGTTATCGCTATCATTCTCGAGGCGACCCCACATTCTGCGGATCGGGGTTGCCATTAGCGTTCTGAAGTTCATCTTCGTCAGGTGTCACTATCTGTTTGGTCAGCGTCGATCACGGCGACTTGATTCACCTTGGTGTTTCGTCGGGGCTTGGATCTGGTCATGCGACTCTCATTTGTTGCATGGCGAGATCCATCTCGGTTTAAAGTTCTCCCTTTGTTTGGCTAAGGCTTCATCCGGCATTTTGGCCATTTGATGATCGCGATCATAAGTGCCTCTTGTGGTTGTCCTTCACTAGAGCCGTGTTGTCGGATGCCATTCTTTGAGCGGCATCCGACACTTCATCTTACGAGGTAGCCCTCTCAAAGCTGTTATAATTGGACCGTCGAGTAGTCGGGACCGTAAGCGAGTTAGCCATTGCGATGCCACAGGAATGATGCGTGACGATGGTTCTTTCTTGGTCATGTTGTTGACCGGCGAATTCATTGCCCGAGTGCTATTTTTCTACGAATTGCCTCGACCTAGGTCGGCGTTTCGTGGTGAGTCTGGAAGACCGACACCCTTTTGAAGCTTCGGTTTGGCAATTGCACTCCGAAAGTACTTTGATGAGCTTGGAGCACATGCATGGCTGTGATGATTGGAGAACTCCTTGGATTTCCTCGAACCCGGTATGGTAGTATAACTGCCGGTATAGTACCCGAGCAACCTCGTGTGTTGTACGATCCCACCGGGTATAACGTCCTCATCTTGGATAAGCGTCTCCTTAGAGAGCGGACTATTTCATGAAGCTGCAGAAAGTGACTTCGCCTTGACTTTCGCCCGTTGTGGCGTGAAGTCGGCGGACTCGGACTTGATTTTCAATCCGGTGGGTGGAGCTACTGGGAATCTTCACTGTCTTTGTGGGTGTAACCCTACACTAGGAGTGACGCGATTTCTTTAGTGGACCAGGCGTTCCTTGATGGTTGGCACAGCGATGCGTGGCGGTATTGACTCCGCCAAGTCACGGTTGTGAACAGGGAATTACAGTGTCGGCGGCTGGCAAAGCCGGTAAATTTTGTCTTGGCGCCGGTAGGAATTTACTGCTAGTAGGGCTAGGTTTAGGCGCCAAGCTCGCCGTAGTTGAAATATCGGCCGGACCGGCCTCCACACTTGGCATCTTGTTGGCGGCTTCTTGGCCACCTCTTCCTTCAACTACGGGCTTGTTGCACAAAGCGGTGCTTATCTTGAAGCGCGCCGAATACGCTCTGTAGAGAGTGGAATGGTTTTAACAACACGGACCCATTCATTTATGCGCCGGCTTGTAGAGTCGACCACGATCTCGGACTTGAGTTTACGAGTTAACACGGACCAGATCCGCTTCATAGCGAATCGCGTCCGTTGATTCCATCGCTTTGGGCTTTGCTTTGCCAAGCGTTAGCCGTGCTTTGGGCTCTCTTAGAAAGTCACGCGTCATTGGTGGAATTAACCCACAATGGAATAGGGGCTCTGTAGTTTTGGCGGCTGTTGGGGTAGAAACCACCGTTATGCGCAATCTTGGCCGGTGGGGTTGGACTTTCTTGCCTCCGTCACGGTAGAGTGGAACTTCCTTGTGGCGGATACCTTCTTGGACTTGCGGGGGTTATATCACGGGCGAGGAGGAGGGTAATCCTCAAACTTTGTTGGTGAACTTCGTGCACCGACCTCCTCGATGTAGGGATCGAATTCAGTTTGCGACGGCGGCTTCTTCATTGAAGTCGTTGGCTCTATTGTGGTCGCCCGGCTTGTTGTGAGGAAAGTTGGTTTTGTATTCATTTGTTTTGACTTTGTTTACGGCCGTTGGCCTACAACAAAAATTCAAACAAAGAAAGCCTTTATTTAAGGCTTACAATTACAACTTTTCCTTCAATGAACAAGCGCTCGGATCTCTATCGGGATCCTGGCTTGTGTGGGTTCTTCGCTGTCTTAGAGGACTTGTTTAGTCCGTGGACCACCAGCAAGTCGGATCTGGTAGGAACCGGATTACGGAACTACAGGCCGTAAAGGCTCGTTTCGAAGGAAGGCACCTACGAGGGGATGCACTCACGAAGGAGATGATGCGGGCGGGTGAGATCTACTAGGAGAAATCTGCAGCTATCCAGGAGATTAAAGGCAGTTTAATCTAGAGGGTATCTGTAGTTCGACCAGTTAGTTTACCTCGCTATGTAGATCTGATGTAGGCCGAGTTAGGTACTTCGTCGGTGCTTTCGGATACGTGTAGCAGGCTCGTAGATCTCGCGAGAACTCTCCCTAGAATATCAGAAAATCCAACCTCTGACCCGATCGACCCCTTAAACTCTCCCCCCTCCTCTCTATTTATAGGGTTCAAGGAGGTGGGCTCAGGCCAAGGAGCCACGTGACCAAGGCCATGATGGCTGACTTCAGCGCCGCTGTATGGCGGCGTCGGGTTGGTTCCGTTTAGCCAAACACTCCGATTCGGGATTTTCCCCGGTTTTCCGTAATTTTCCTCGGGGATGTCGCCGCGTTGTGTTTGAGTCGTATCCGATCGGCTTTGAGCTCGATCGGCTCATTTCGTTGACGGACTAAGATGCGGTTGATTAGTCTGGGCGTTTGAGCTTAGTCAGCTTCGCCTCGTCGAACCGTCGGGTTTATTCCACGATGCGTCGTTTACGTTGACTTGCGTATGCCGACTCACTTTTGATTCATAACGCTTCATCCGGTATGTTAGCTTGGGCGCCCTCGTCGACTTGCTGCAGCCCGTCGACTTCGTCGACTTAGGCGTCGTCGGCTCGTTTCATAGCGCGCCTACGCCCTAACATGTCGATTCGCCAAGACCGAATTAGCGGCGGTTCGGAAAGGAGAGCTTGGAAAAAATTTCGGTATTTGCCACGGACCCAAAGGCGCTGCCCATTGACCCCGCCCAGCTTAGGTTAGCGGGACGTGCTCTGCGTAGGGCCTCTTTGATGAGAGGGTTTGCGTCGCTGATGCGGCGGTGTAGTCAACGGTTCGCCGTTCGTCATCGGATGGCTCGTCGATTATCAACTCAACTTTACGAGCTATGTTGGGGACTTGTAGGCAATTTTAACGTATGGTATGTGTCTAGTTCTCCTGGCTCTACTCTCTCTTATTAATGCAGCTGGTATTGGGGTATCTTGATTTGTTGTGTTTTAATGTAATTGGCTAATTCTATTTTTTCTTCCTTTTGGTCTTCCAATTCCAGCTGATTGAGTTGAAGCTCCTTCAATAGCTTGTGATGCCTGAAATGTCAATAAAAGGTGCACATATGATACATAATTGACTTATGTAACAGTTTCAAAATGTCTAAACCACTTACTTGTGTAGCAGTTTGTCTTGGTATAGGGCAGTTCCTCCTTGTATGTCCAATTTGACCACAGTTAGAGCACTTGGTAGGGACTCCTGACCTTGATGCCTTACCAGATTTCTTTCTTTCCTCATTAGGATCCTTGTTCTAACAGTTTTGGGCCTGCCTAGCTTCTTTTTAGCAATGATAGGAGGCAAGACCATACCCTCTCCCTCCATATCCCAGAATTTACTTCCTTCAACAGGGTTTAATAGTTTATGATAGGTCACCAAATAGGCGTCATATGCATGGTAATCTGACACATAAGCTTCAGGTTGTTTCCTCATGAACAGAAGTGCACTGATAGCATGTACACATGGTACCCCAGTCAAATCCCAGACCCTACAAGTGCACGACATATCTGTTAAACTCACATCATGGCTGATTCCCCCATGTTTAACTTCAAACCCTCTCTCTTCATCAGTCCCTCTCCAATGAATCTCACAATTTTTTTGCTCTTCATATGCCTCTTGTAACTTTTTATATATCCTAGGAGCTATGTTACTTGTTAGGTGAAATTTCTCAAGCAGTTTAAATTTTTGTTGCATCCTATCCATCAAAGCCAACGTTATATCTTCTAGCATGGATACTATTGGCTTATATCTTGCCACCAGAATAAAAGAATTAAAAGTTTCAACGATGTTAGTATCCACCACATCACATTTGCTATGAGTTTTAAAGTGAGACTTACAGAAAATGTTAGGATCCCTTGACATGAAATCCTCATATGCTTGATTTGAAATTGATTTAAGGATGTCAGTTTCCTTTGCAAACTCCCCCATAGTGGTCACTTTGACACACTTCCAAAATTGTCTTTGAAGTGATCTACCTGTGTGAATCTTCCTCCAATTTGAATAAATGTGCCTAGCACATTGTCTATGCTCAATATCTAGCCACTCCTCATGAATAGCTGGTACCAACCCCTACAAAACATGTTAAGACAAGTAGCAACTCAGAACAAGTAAAAAAAACAGAACTCAATAATAGACAATGTCAGTTAATTAGGTTACCTTTTGTTGATCAGAGATGATAGTCCAACCTTCACCACTACCCATGTGCAAATCAGAATTTAGCACCCTTAGAAACCACTACCATGAAGACTTTGTCTCTCCCTCTACAACTGCCCATGCAATAGCCCACATTTGGTTATTTCCATCTCTGCCAATAGCACTCAATAATTGTCATCCACAAGCATGTTTTAAGAAATAACCATCAACACCAAATATTCTCCTACATGTGTGTGCAAATGTAGTCTTCATGATATCAAATGACACATAGAATCTAAGAAAGGTAGCTGGCTGACCATCCTCTGCATTTATAACCTTTAACACACATGTTGTATTTGGATTAGACCTATATAACTTTCTCATATATGGTCTCAACAAACCATACTGCTTTTTCATCAAGCCCTCCACAGCATTTAAGGCCCTTTCTTTAGCTCTTTGGCATTTTCTTAAACAAACATTGACCTGATAATTAGCAACCATGTCCTCTTTCATATCCACTGGCCTAAACTTTGGATTTCTTAAAATCTTATCAAGATCCTCATGGGCTAACCACACCTCTGTAATTAGTCTATTTTTGAAAGTTCTGCTACAAGTGTGATGTAGGTATATGCTTTTAATGTGCCATGAGCCCTGATCTTTCATATCTGGACCTGCATTAATTTGCCAATAACAGTGTGCACATGAGACTGATATTTGCTTATTGTCATTTTTTCCATACACCAAGTCATAATGGTTTGAAGTGAATAGTTTAGAATTGCCTCTTTCAATGTGTTCCTAGATGTGAACTTCAACCCCTCTTCAAAGTAAACTGCCCTCATCTCATTATCCTCATTGAACCACTTGTAGTTTACCTCCTCCATCCTTTTCCTTTTCTTTTTATTCACAATTTCATCTTCATCACTGTCCTCTATGGCTCCCTCATCATCACTGGCTCTTTCTTTAGATTGATACCCCCCTTCATATGATGTCCAAGCATCTGACCATTTGTTTTTCTTAGGAATAACTCCTTTACCTCTTGTACCTTTAAAGTTCAACCTCTTATCACTGTCTTCTACTCTTGGTGCATCACTTGACACAGTAGGAGGTGCATTAGGTGCATCAGTTGGTAGGGTAGGTGGTGAATCAGTTTGTGTCTCATTTGGTGCATCACTTGTAGCATTTGGTGCATCACTTGACACAGTTGGAGGTGTATTTGGTGCATCAGTTGACGCAATAGGTGGTGCATCATTTTGTGTCTCAAATGGTGCATCACTTTGTGTCTCATGTGGTGCATCTATTGTCTGTCTTGGTGCATTACTACTTTCACATGCAGTGTGCATTTTAACCCTCCTGTGAGGACCTTCACCTTTGTTTGATAATAGCACCCCAGCTTCAACAGCCATTCTACCCTTTACATCAGCAAAAAGCTTTTTATTTCTATTCCTTACTTCAAATAACTCATCATTGTCACTATGTAAAGCCTCTTGAGCTTGACTATCAAAGGAATCAATTGACTTCTCACTAGCATATCTAGCATTTGCATTCATATTTGTTTCTCCATCTTGATTTTCCTCTGCATTGACTTGAGCACTCACATCAAGTTCATCAACTTCTTCAACCACAGTAGCTTGACCACTTAACTCATCAAACATTGGATTTGAGAAGTCCTTTGGTGGAATAGGATTTGGATTTTCATGTGGTGGACTAGGAGATTGCATTTCTTTTTGGAATTTGGGTGGGCTATTTTTTTTTCTTCTCGTGTAATCTTTTTCCTTGACACTAGTTTCTTAGGGGGTTAGTCAATTAGAACTAAAAATTAGAACTGGGATAATTCAGTAGGATAAATTTTTATGGTGTTAGTCAATTAGAACTATAATTGGGATAATTGTTTAAAGTGTTAGTCAAGTAGATTTCTAGAAGAACTAGAAGCTGGGATAATTTTAAAATTATCCCACTAATTGTTCTACCTATATAGAAAAACATGAATTCTTCTCCCCAAATTATTCCACTTTTCAACCTATAACTAGATGAGAACAAACTAGAACTTTTTGATAAATGTATGCAAATAGCATTTGCAATGCATATAGGAAAATTTGAATAATTAACGGTTGATATTCAAAAAAGGATACATAATGTTTTCTTGATACACATAAATCCGTCGAATAATAGATATTTATCTAGAATCAACAATATTTTGTGAGAAGTTTTAATAGATAAGTAATGCATAACATAATGATGGGAATAATTGTATTAAAATTAATTAGTATGAATGAGAAAAGAGTGGAGATGAAAGATTAATGGCAAGTGATCAAAAACTTGAGATTGATTTAGGAAATTAGGGACTTAGCGAGAATACATGATTATATATGATTAAAATTGTTTTATACTTCATGATTATTATAGTATTAGTGATGATCAAGTATGTTGCAATACTAATTTATAATTTAGTGTTATTATTTTTGATGAACTACTTCATGATTATTACTAGGCTAGTTTACATGGTTATTGATAGTAATAAGTATTAACAATAAGGTTATATATAGTTTAAGTAATAGTTACTCTTTTATAAGAATTATTAATATTGCTTTATATAATTATCAATTTATATTCACAAACTTCAAAATTTTATAAATTAAGTCATACTATCAAAATACATAATCATATATTTACTCCAAATTATCCCACATCATTTTACCAAAATATCCCACATCTAAAAATTATCCAACATTGTTCTATTAAAATATCCCACTTGCATAAAATTATCTCACTTGAACAATTATTCTAATTATACTTGAAAAGTTCTGATTGACTAACACCCCTTAGTCATTTTGGGAGTGGTTTGAGTTGGATTAGGATTTTTAGCAGATTCTGCTTGATTTGGGATAGATGATGATGGTTCACCAACACTCTCCATTGGTACGTCCACCTCAACAGGTATATCAACACTGTGATCAGCAAATATCTCTACCACCCTATCTTTAATGGCTTGCTCAAGCATTTCAAACAATTCAACATGTGTCTTTAATTTCCTCAAACCCCCCAGACCTGGTAAGGAATAATACATGAAGAGCACGTTGCTATACCCATAGCTTTCTAGCCTTTAATGCGGCGGTAATGAAAATGCATCTTTCTCAATGAATTCAACATTAAAATTTCCTCCAATATAGTCGACAGTATCACCCTCACCAAATACTATTTGACCCCCATGTCTAAATTTCACCATGAAAGTCCCACTCATATGTTGAAAATTGAAAAAAAAATTATAAAAACATGAAAATTACGTTCTAAATGACCAAATGACTTTGCCCTTAAACAAACCCTAACTTCTAAATGACCAAATGACTTTGCCCTTAAACCCATACAGCAACTTTGAGTCTTCATTACACATAAAATCCCTTAATTACACATACATCCCAAAAAAATCTGTAAAAAATCGTAAAATTTCATAATTTAAACTCACCTTTGAGGACCACGAGAATGACCCTCACTTCAATTCTACTTCTCTTCGACGTAATGCTCTGAGCCAACTTCAAATCTCTGCTTCGTCTTCCTTTCTGACTCGGCTTCATCTTCTCGATTTCAATTTCGGTTTGAGAATTCGGATTGATTCGGATCTCCCCTTGATTTCCCCATCTTAGGTGGTTATTATCCCGCCTAACTTCATATATCGTGCCACGTCAGATTACCGTTTATTTTTGACGATCATGTGCGGTCACGTGCATTTTTTTAGCCGTTAGGTGAAGTTCCGGTGTCGGAAATGCCTTTTTGTCGCCGAATTGTAACTTTATAGGCCAAATGTCGCCTGAGTCACTTTTTAAGCCAAAGTGGTTTAAATGTGTCACTTTATAGACCAATTTGGTATTTTAGCCCCCTTTTCTTCTTCTTCCGTTTTTTTTTGTAATTTTTTTATTTTACAGCAACAAACTGAGCTTCCCTTCAACTTCTTCCTAGCTCGCGAGAGTCATGATGACGGAGGGGATCGACCGACGACTACAGGTGGTCGCCAGTGAGGCCCTCGCCGAAACTAGAGTTTATTCAACTGAGCTTCCCTTCGACTCCTTCCAAGCTCGCGAGAGTCATGATGACGGTGGGCATCTACCGACGACTACAGGTGGCCGCCAGTGAGGCCCTCGCCGAAACTAGAGTTTCTCTCTCTCTCTCTCTCTCTCTCTCTCTCTCTCTCTCTCTCTCTTCTTTTTCACCCTTCAAACCTCAAATATGAAACTCAATTCACCATTCCTCAATTCTGAATGTGCAAACTGGTCTCAGATTATGTTGATTCTCCATCAATTCATCAAATAATCGAAGGAAAAAATGAAAGAAGAAAGGATCAATACCTTCTATTGGAGAATACTAATTCTTCCTTTCACTTCCTTCTTCACTTCTCTGTCACTTTCTCACCTCTCTACTACTTTTACTATTTCACACAATAAACACTCTCAACTGGCTAAGGACAATAAGGAAGAGCAGTAATTTTTTTATTTTTTTTATTTTCTTATTTTTTTTATTTTCTGAATTGTGAAAAAAAAACAGTTTTATACTTTGGTACATCCTCTTACTAATAGAGGGGGCAACATGTGTCTCTGGCCTCTACCGGCTCTGATCAGGTTTGAGCATCTTACCTTTCAATTCATTTACGGAAGCCAGCAAAGCTTGTGGATGAGTTTGGGAGAAAGTTTTTAAAAAAGACCCTCTAATTATAATTTTTTCATATACTCAACTTATTATAATTTGTAGGCTTAAAGAATAACGGGTCACTACATATGGTCTGGAAAAGGACCGTTCAATCAGTTATGGATAAAAGCCAAACGGTTGGAAAAGCTCTAAATAGAGCATGATATGTAAGAGTGTTAAAATCAGCAAGCTGGACGAAAATCTAGGCAGCTGAAAAACCTAAACCGATTGGCTGGATCAATGGACAAGCCGGTTCTAAAAGATTTTGCCAAACTTGAGTGTCTGTAGAGCCCCAACGAGCCAGCTAGGAATCAATCCATAGGACTACCACTGTTTCATCTAGCTGGCCATCGAGCCAGCCGACTGACGGTTTTCGAACTGCTAGTGCTCGAACTCCAAGCCGTTTCTTCGCCGATTCGCCTCCAATTTCCTCATACCTCCTTGGATATTTCTTAGGGCCAAAATACCACAGTTCTCCAGGTTTAAAACATGACACAAGATGAAACTACGCTGTTGTAGATTTTATGCATGCTTTCCAATTTAATCGACGGTGTGAGGGATGAAATCTATTGGTTTTGATTAAAACACATGCAAAACTATAGGAAAACATCACTTGAATTCTGTTGAATTTCAAGGGTTTACATCGGAATCAAAGTGATAAAGCTGAAAGGATTACGAAAACAATGAAATAGAAAGTGAGAATAACTTACCTGAATCGATGATTGCTTTCTCCTGCTGTATCTCCTCTTCCTCTAGTCATCCTCAATCGTAGAACTTCTGCTCCGGAATAGGTTTCAGAAAAAGAAATAACAACCTAATAAAGGGGTATTTATAGCCTATGGATCTATTTGTAAATATTAATCCTTCATAAACAACCCTCAAGGTTATATATGCAAATCTCATTAATATTCAATCCAAACACGTGTTTAACACATGAAATATGATATAATAAAGTTTTATTTTATGAGATTTAACATATCGAGCATAGAAAAATTAATATTATGCAAAATACTTCCTTTAATTAATAATAATTTTTGAAAAATTAGGGCCTTACATAACCCACTCATTCCTCTCCAAATTTTAAAATTTGTAAAAAACACATCTCTTCCCTTCTTTTTCCACCATCTTCTTCACGTTCTTCTCCTCTAGATCTCTAACCTTGCATCCTCTCTCCTTCTCTTTCTCCCTTCTTTTTCTATAGCCTCATTCTTATCGTTTCTTTTCCACCATTTTTTTCATTCTCTTCTCCTCTTAATCACCAATCTTCTGTCCTACTCCCTCTCCCTCCTTGCTCCACCCACTCCCTCTTCACCCTCTAATCATAAAAAGAAAAAAAAATTCCAACATCTTTTTCTTCCTCTTCCCGACTCAACGTCAAAAATTTTACTAAAAACTCAACCTCCTTCTCCTCTTCCTCCCTTCCACTCCCTCTTCCTCCTTGCTCTAGTCACTCCCTCTTCACCCTCCAATCATCAAAACCCCCTTCTCCTCTTCATCTCTAGATCAACATCAAACACTCTGCTGAAGAATTAGGAGCAAGTGGAGGGAGAGAGAGGAAAGAGATAAAGGTTAAGAAGTTTGTAAGAACATGCACAAAACATGCACAAGGCAGGTTTGGGTTCAATAGTCGACTAAGGCATTGTAGTCGACTAATCTGAGTTAGTAGTCGACTAATCTGAGTTAGTAGTCGACTAATCGTATTGTAGTCGACTAATCTGAGTTAGTAGTCGACTAATCTGAGTTAGTAGTCGACTAACAGGCGATTCGAATCGGGTTTGGTTTAAACCGGTTCGTTTAGAGTTTGTATATAACCCTAAACCCGATTGTTAGGGAAGTTTGAAGCACGTTTTTGGCGACCTTTGAGAGGGTTTTGTGCATCTTTGGAGAGGAGATCTTTTGAGAGATTGAGAAGTTTGTTTTAGGGTTTCTTTGTGAGAACTTGTAATCCTAATTTGTATTCTCTCTTTCTATTAGTGAAAATCCCCTCCTTACCCGTGGGCGTAGGCAACTTAGAACCCACGTAAATCTCGTCTTTACTCTTTTATTGTGTTTTGCTATCGTTTGTGGTGGTTTCTCTCGACGGTTCAGCGGTCCGTAGCAACAATTGGTATCGAGCACAAAACATGCACAAGACAGTTTTCAGGTTCGTGGTCGACTACTAGGCATTGTAGTCGACTAATCGTATTGTAGTCGACTAATCGTATTGTAGTCGACTAATCTGAGTTAGTAGTCGACTAATCGTATTGTAGTCGACTAATCTGAGTTAGTAGTCGACTAATCTGAGTTAGTAGTCGACTAATGCTGGCAATTCGAATCACGGGTTTGGTTTAAACCGGTTCGTTTAGAGTTTGTATATAACCCTAAACCCGATTGTTAGGGAAGTTTGAAGCACGTTTTTGGCACCTTTGAGAGGGTTTTGTGCATCTTTGGAGAGGAGATCTTTTGAGAGATTGAGAGGTTTGTTTTAGGGTTTCTTTGTGAGAACTTGTAATCCTAATTTGTATTCTCTCTTTCTATTAGTGAAAATCCCCTCCTTACCCGTGGGCGTAGGCAACTTAGAACCACGTAAATCTCGTCTTTACTCTTTTATTGTGTTTTGCTATCGTTTGTGGTGGTTTCTCTCGGATTCCATGGTCCGCTACCAACAATTGGTATCGAGCTATTGTTGATTGGAAGTGGTGTAATTTCTAATTTGAGGGGTGTTCGATGATTCTGAGAGAAGCGGATTCACGAACAAGCGAGGATGGCGTCAACCAAGAAATCATCAAAGTGGGAAAATTCGAGATTGAAAAGTTCAATGGCGACTTTTCCTATTGGAGGATGCGGATGAAAAACTTTCTAATTTAGCAAAAATTGCACAAGGCTTTGGATGGAAAGGAGAAGAAGAACAAGGATATGTCCGTGAGGATTGGGAGGAGTTGGATCTGGAAGCACGCGTCGATTATCCTATGCCTTGAGAGGGATGTAGCTTTCTTGGTAGATGGAGAGGAAGCGGTACAGGCGTGTGGAAGAAGTTAGAGGGTACCTTCATGTGAAGAGTCTAACTAACCGGATCTACTTAAAATCCAAATTGTATACTTGCAAGATGGAGGAGGGCTCATCAATCAGGAAACACATCAACAAGTTTGATAGGATCATATCAGATTTAAAAGACATAGATGTTAAAGTAGGAGGCGAGGATCGAGGCGCTTCTACTACATCTCTGCCGAAGTCTTATGAGAACCTGGTGCAAACGTGATGCTTGTGGGAGAAAATTTGAAGATGGATGAGACTAGAGCGGCACTTCTAGCGGACGATCTTGGAATTGCAACTAGTGACATAGTGGTGGTAATAAGGAACAAGCGAGGATTGTTTGCAAGAGGAAGGAATATGAAAGCGAGAAAAAGGCAAAGGAGGAAAGTCTAGATCTAAATCAAGACCTCTTGGGAAAAAGGATGTTTCAAGTCGGTGGCTGGGCATTTTAAAGTCGTGTCAAATAAGAGAGTAGGTGGAAAGAAGAACAACAACAAGGTAGGAGGAGGGAGGGCAGGAAGAGCTACGTTTGAGGAGGAAGGGAAGCGATAAGAGTGCTATGTCGTCCCGGGTGGCGAGGATATCTCAGGGAAGTGGATACTTGATTCGGTTGCTCTTACCATATGTGTCCAAATAGGAAGTGGTTTACTACCTACTGAGGCATTGATGGTGGAACTGTATTAGAATAACCATGCTTGTAAAGCAGTGGGGCTAGGTAATATCAAAATCAAGATGCATGATGGAGTGGTTCGAACCTTGGCGGATGTGAGGTATGTTCCCGACTTGCGGAAGAATCTTATCTCGGTTGGTGCTTTGGACTCCGGTGGTTGCGGATTGTGGCGGAAAGCGGTGAAGAAGGTTGTTCGTGGTTCCTTAGTAGTGATGAAGGGTGTTCGTCCACGGTAATCTATATACTCTCTCGTGCACGCGGTGGCAGGAGATCTGTGGTTGGGCGAAGGAAGTGGTGGAGACCCATGTGACACACGGTTATGGCATAGACGGCTTGGGCATATGTCGAGAGAAGGTCTAGTTACGCTTGGTAAAGAGGTCTGCTGAAGAATCGAAGGAACCTAGCATGGATTTTGCGAGGTTGTGTGTATGGAAAGTCACACGAGGTCAAGTTCTGACAGCAAGTCTAAGAGCAGAGGATACTAGATTATGTGCACATGGATGTTTGGGGTCGGCTCAGACAACTTCAAAGGGTGGTTCAGTATTATGTCGTTTATAGATGATTATTCTAGGTATGCTTGGATTTACTTTCGAAGCACAAGAATGAGGTGTTGAGACATTCAAGAAGTGGAGAACAATGGTTGAAACGGGGCGGAAAAGAAATTGAAAACGGCGAGATCGATAGCAGTCGAGTATCTGGATGGTGCTTTCAAGGAGTTCGTGATCAGGAGAATTGTTCGACCGGGCGAGTCGAGTCTACCACGAGAATGGGGTGTGGAGAACCAACACTGCTGGGAAAGCGGTGGATCACGATCTTATCACGGTTGGGCAAGCGAATGGTGGCGGCGGTGTTCTGACTTGTTACATTATGAACCGTTCACCATTCGACATTGGATGGTGATACACCTATAGGGTGTGGTCGGAATCACGGATTATGATAGGCTCGAAATTTTGGATGTACGCCTACTATCCGTCAGCGAGGAAAGCTTGTGAGGGCCAAGGCAATATTCTTGGGATATGCAAAGTAAAGGCTATCGCCTTTGGTGTACGGAAGATTTAAAGTTCGTGATCGCGAGGGATGTTATTTTTGATGAGAAATCCATGATTGCTAGGCGTCCAAGGATGATGGTGTTATGGCTGGTGAGATTTCTAAGTCTCGGGTTATTGAAATAGAACCTAAAGACCAACTAGGTTCTAATCGTGCTCAAGTGGGAAGTCGGGTAGATGATGAGCTTGGCGGGGAGGAGGTTCAGCGAGGAAAATACAGGCACTACAACAACAGCTTTCGAGGATAATTTGGCTTCCACTAGGCCAGCGAGCATACAAGCGAGGTTCTGGGGGCTGATCAACCCCTGAAGCACTATGGGAGTTAATTTGGTTGCACTCGGTGGAGGAGGGCGAGCGGTCTCCTTCAAGAAAGCTATTCGGGATAAGGATAGTGAGAGTTGGTTGGGCTGCGATGGAGGAAGAGATGAAATCTCTTGGAAGAATCATACATGGGAGGTGGTCCCATTGCGTAGGAAGAAAAGCTATTGGTTGTAAGTGGGTGTATAAAAGAAAGGAAGATCTTTGAGCTTCGGTGGTGTAAGATACAAGAAGGCTAGTGGCTAAGGGTTTTGCCTGAGAAAGAGGTGTGGATTACAATGAGATATTTTCTCGGTGGTGAAACACACATCTATTCGGTGCTATTGAGTATTGTTGCTTATGGTGATTTTGAGTCGGATCAACTCGATGTTAAAACGACCTTCTTACGGAGACTTGGATGAAGAGATCTACATGCATCAACACGAGGGCTACAAGGTTGAGGATAAGGAGAATCATGTGTGTCGTTTGAGGAAGTCAGCGTATGGATTAAAGCAATCTCTCGGCAGATGGTACAAGCGATTTGACTCCTTCATCTTTGAAGCATGGGTTTTCCGGCGATCATGATTGTTGTGTTTACATTCAAGCCGGAGGTAATTTTATCTATCTTCTTTTGTATGTGGATGACATGCTTATTGCTTCTAAGAGCGGGGTGGAGATAGATAGGTTGAAATCTCAACTTGGTGAAGAGTTGAGATGAAGGACATGGGTCTTTGCTAGGAAAATCTGGGTATGGAGATTAGAAGAGCGGCGAATCGACGATTGTAGTGGAAGGGCTACAGGCCGGGTGTCGCGAGGTTCGGGATGCAAAGTGCTAAGTCGGTGGTGACTCCATTGGCTCTACACTTTAGGCTTTACGGTAATCAATCTCCCACTACTGTGGAAGAAGGCGCATGGGCGTGTTCCCTATGCTAGTGCGGTTGGCGGTTTAATGTATGCAATGGTGTGTACACGCCCGATATTCCTGACGATTAGTGTGAGTCGATGGATTCATAGCGAATCCGGAAAGCGCCGGGAAGCGATGAAGTGGGTCCTCGTACTTAAAGGGTACCGTTGATACGAGTGCGTGTTTTAGTGGAGAAACATGATTAGCGGGTTTGTGGACTCGATTATTGAGGCGATCTAGATAGGCGGCGATCTACTCTGGTTATGTATTTAAGATAAATGGAGCTCCGGTTAGTTGGCGATTGATGTTACAGGCTCTGATGGCACTTTCTACTACAGTACATGGCCATGACGAGAGTGAAGGAAATGGTTATGGGGTCTTCTAGGCGATTTGGGGATTGAAAAGCGTGAACTTGTGGTGTGGCGGTCGAGTGCAATTCACTTGGCGAAGAATCAGTTCATCATGCTCGTACCAAGCATATCGATGTCGGATATCATTTTGTGCGGGATGTCATAGAGGAAGGTGATATTTCTCTCATGAAGGTGCACGAATGAGAATCCCGAACATGTTAACCAAGGTGGTCCACGGTAGTAAGTTTAAGCATTGCTTGGACTTGCTTCATATCAACCCGTGTTGATTTGCCCAAGAGGGCATGGCCCTTCCGGTAATGGGTAAGGTGAAGATGATTTGAGGTGAACTACGATGAGCTTGATCCGGTGGAGGGTGCGTGGCGGCAGCGGTGTAGTGGCGCATTTGGATTGGCTGGATTGGTGATGGAGATCTCTCTAGATGTTCTTGGTGTTCTTCGGTGTTAGTCCAAAATTTGAGGTAAATCAAATGATATGCGAGGTGGAGAATTGTAGAACATGCACAAAACATACACAAGGCGGTTTTGGGTTGATGGTCGACTACTAGGCATTGTAGTCGACTAATCTGATGAATTAGTCGACTAATCTGATGAATTAGTCGACTAATCGTATTGTAGTCGACTAATCTGATGAATTAGTCGACTAATCTGAGTTACTAGTCGACTAATGAGGCGATTCGAATCACGGGTTTGGTTTAAACCCGGTTCGTTTAGAATTTGTATATAACTCTAAACCTGATTGTTAGGGGAAGTTTGAAGCACGTTTTTGAGCAGCCTTTGAGAGGGTTTTGTGCATCTTTGGAGAGGAGATCTTTTGAGAGATTGAGAGGTTTGTTTTTAGGGTTTCTTTGTGAGAACTTGTAATCCTAATTTGTATTCTCTCTTTCTATTAGTGAAAATCCCCCCTCCTTACCCCGTGGACGTAGGCAACTTGCCGAACCACGTAAATCTCGTGTCTTTACTCTTTTATTGTGTTTTGCTATCGTTTGTGGTGGTTTCTCTCGACGGTTCCGCGGTCCGCGCGCCCAACAGAGTTAAGGTTAGAGAAAGAGGGGAAAAGCAGGGGGGATGAGGATATGGAAAAGAAGGGAGAGAGATAGAGAGTGGGAGAAATGAGAGGAGGTTGAAGATTGGGAGGAAAAAAGAATGGAGGAGATAGTGGAAATGAGAATGGAGGATATGGTGGGAAGGGAGGGAAAGAGGAGTTTCTTTAACAAATTTTAGAACTTAAGGGGGTAAATCCGAAAATATGGGAGATTTGAGGGGTATATATACAAAAATTACTTAATATTTCAGTTAAAAATTGCTTCTGACCATCGAAAAGGCCTATATTTCGCTAATTTGTCACTTTTTAGGTCGAAGTGTCACCGGTCTCATTTTTTAGGCCAGAGTGATAAATGAGTCACTTTTTAGGTCAATCTGGTATTGTAGCCCTTTCAGAATTGATGAACTAATCGTGTCGAAGGCATCAAGAGCTTGGACCTAGAACTAGATGCTAATAGAAGAAGAAGAGGGAGAAAAGAAGGGAAGAAGATTTTTACCTAAAATAATAATAAAACTGAGAGGGTGACTCTTTTATGATTTAGGGTTATTTTTTGTCATATTTTGAAATAGTTTAGGAAGGTCGTCTGGAAGAGCCACAAATTTGAGGGTTCAATCGAGTTAAAATAGTTCATCGACGTTATTTGCAACACTTGCAAAGTTAGGGGTTTTCTAGAAACCAACTTATTGCTTATAGTAACATTTTGGTGATATTATACAGTACGAGTTTAGTCTAAAATATAAATATTTCTTTCGAAATGTAAATTCAAACTAACAAATTCAAATTTCTACTATGTATAACCTATGTTTAAATAAATTTCAAAACAAAACCTATTTTTTATGTATGAGCAGTAAATCTTGATAAAGTAAGTGTTATGAGGTAGGCTCCTACGTTCATCTTGACAGACTGAATGATAAAGTTATATTGATTCATGTCATGTGAAACATAATAGTGAAATATTTTCAGAAATCTCATATCTGAAGATCAAATCTATATTGCTTATCAAAGAGGATTGCTATGTCAAATCTTTCAATTATCTTTTGCCCTTTTAATTTTAATAATTCTCAATCATGTCCATTATCTATAATTAATCCTATACTAATTATCTATAACCTCTTATTAGCTATGCACCTCTTTATTTTACCAAAACCTATTATTAATAATTTATAATAATAAAATAACATACAATTAGATAATGTTAAGAATTATACTATTATTTAATAAGTAGCATAATAATATTGTACAAATATTTAGCAATGTAAGTAGTACAATATAGTATTACTTAAAGTGAGAATTACATTATTATTTAATAATTATACTATCGACCCAATTTTAAAACTTTCATGTGTATCTTTTATTTCCCTTAGAGGTTGTTAGTCAATTGGGACATTTTCATGTGAAGTGGGATAATTGTTAAAGTGGAATAATTTTTTGCTAGTGAGATAATTTAGTGGGATAAATAGGAATAATTTTATGAAGCGGGATATTTTGATAAAGTAGCGTGAGATAAATTTTTATAATCATGAAGTATATCTTTATGCATTTTGAGAATATAACTACTATTTATGTATTTTAAACTTACTATTATTGATTGATAAATGTTTACGAGAATGTTATTTACTATTAAATAACTTTTGGTTAGACTATAAGATATTGACAATTATTATTATAATATATATTATAGCTTTTTATTTTTAATAATTATTATAGTACAAGTCTAAAAACTTTTTCACATTTTCCTTTCTTTTTGCTTCGAGATCTCTTTCCTAAACTCTCAATTTTATTGTTTAATAAATTATGGATTGATACAATCTTTACTTTTAAATTGGTTATATAATTATAATAATCGTTAAAAATATCAGAGATGACTTAGAGGAGAAGAGATCTGATTTGAAGGCATGGTCTAATGATGGTGATGACCATAGTAGGAAAGAAGTAAAGAAAAAAAAATAAAAATAAAAATAAAAATAATGAAATAAATAGGAGTTCTAGTTTTTATCACCTAGTTCTAAGCTAAAACTTGGGATAATTTGAGAGACTAGAACTTTTATTTTTGTATAGAAAAATTAAAAAGTGGGATAATTTTGTATAATTATCCCAGTTCTAGTTTTGTTAGAGTTCTAATTAACTAACGATGTAAAATATTATTCTAGTTTTAGTTCTAGTTGACTAACACTATAAAATTTTATCCCACAAATTATCTTGGTTCTAGTTTTGAGTTCTATTTGACTAACCCTCCTTATGTGCGTTGATGTTGGTTGGTGGAACTTTACGAAAACAATGAACCATGATAAGCTTATTGGCCTATCGTACACAACTCTTGACACTCCAATAATTACTATCACGACTTAAAGTAATCTATATCTATATCTATATCTATACTAGATATATAAGAGGATTGAGGTGCTAAAACTTTTGATTGCCCTTTTGCCCTCTCAAATTTCATCATTCCAACTTTATTTTAATTATTTTATTTATTTAATTTATCTCAAAGTTTCATTCAATGAGCCTTAAATTAAATTAAATTAATTGTAAATCATCATAATAATAATATTTAATTAATTTCTTAGGCTCTTAAAGATTCCATAACTTATTTAATTAATATGATATGGATCCAATTAACTAACAACTCTTTCATTTCCCTTTACATAATCTCTTTTCATGTTTACACTATAAATTACGGTCATCCATTCTCTTCAACCCACCACATCATCTACTAAGATAAATTTCTACACCAACACAAGGGTTTATGAAATATGTTATATGGAAAATTTATCAAATGGTTTATTACGTGGCTTGTATATGTATGTTCATGTGCATACAATGGATACTATATATTTGTCAAATAGTTTGTAGATATAAAGATTTACTTTTTATGGAGTTGGAGAGTATGTCTCATGTTCAATTCGTAGTTCTTGATTTGTGTTTTGTCTCTTGAATCCTTAAAAAGAGAAGGGTAATAGATTATAGGAAAGTTATTATTTAGAAGTCTTGATATTTAAGACTATGTATAAACTTGGGAACCAAAGATTGTTTTCAGTGTGTACATTTTTTTTAGTATGATTCTTATTAATTTTTAATACTTATAAAGAGTGTATGATCTTTTTTGGAGTTTATGTAAAGCTATTTGAAAAATTTTCCCCCTCACACAATGTTGTAACGATCTTTTGTGCTATTTATCATAAGCTATGCTTTTTCTTTTGAATATAGGCCATAAGTTGTGCTTTCTTGCTTATTAGATATATTAGTGGTTTAATTCTTAACTAATTACTCGGTTCATATGAACTTTAAGTTCAGAGGTGCTATCAACTTATCCAACACTTTTAATGTTTCTTGTCCTTTTGCTTTTGACCTCTATTAAGCATCTTTTATGTTCTTTCATTAATAAGTATGTTGAATCATCTAATGTTGATTGTCTTCTTTTGATTAATCACCAATAAGTTCTTATCAACTTTAAGCTACAAAAATAACTAATAAAACATATTTTATATATATATATATATATATATATATATATATATATATATATATATATATATATATATATATATATATATATATATATATATATATATATATATATATATATATATATATATATATATATATATATATATGATTGAATTGTAAAAAAGTTTTCATTTCTTGTATGAAATCCAGGATAATTTGTCTCTTGATTGAGATTGTCTATTGGATTATAAAATTGACTTATACAAGTCCCATGGTGAGTTATTCAAACAATATCTTTATATCGGTTGTGATTCCATCTTGCTATTATAGCTTTTGTAATTTTGCATCTAATAATAATTTTGCTATTCCAACAAGATACTAGGCAGTTAATATTAATATTTTTATTTTAGTTGCCTTTGTAACTTTATGTTGAGAATCAATATGCCATAAATAAATATTATATCGTAAGTACATATTTAAGAATCAATAATGTAGAATATATTATTTACTAATAATTTCTTAAACCAAATCGTCACGCAATGCACTAGTAGAAAAATGAGCAATCTAGGCGGAAAAACCGTCTAGTTTGTTCAAATTTCCAAACTAGGCGAATTCGTCTAGAAAATTCGTTTAGAATATTTCCGTCTAGATTGACTCAAACTAGGCGGAAATTCGTCTAGATTGATCAAGCGAGGCGAAACCTACCTAGGCGGTTTATTTTTCCGTCTAGGTTGCAACCTAGACGGAAAAACCGTCTAGGTTGCAACCTAGACGGAAAAACCGTCTAGGTTGCAACCTAGACGGAAAAACCGTCTAGGTTGCAACCTAGACGGAAAAACCGTCTAGGTTGCAACCTAGACGGAAAAACCGTCTAGGTTGCAACCTAGACGGAAAAACCGTCTAGGTTGTTATTATAACAACCTAGGCGGTTTATTTTTCCGTCTAGGTTGCAACCTAGACGGAAAAACCGTCTAGGTTGTTATTATTCTGAAAAAAATTTCTTTAATGTGGTTTATTACGCATTTTACATTTACGATATACAAATCAATATATATTCTGTCGAAACAAAATGTAAAACACATCCAACTATATTCCAATCCAATCCAATCCAATCCAATCCAATCCAATCCAATCCAATCCAATAATATGCATCCAACATTCCAATAAAGCTGTTTCAACAACCCAATCCACTCCCACAACCACAACCAACAATCCAATAAAGCTGTTTCAACAACCCAATCCACTCCCACAACCACAACCAACAATCCAATAAAGCTGTTTCAACAACCCAATCCACTCCCACAACCACAACCAACAATCCAATGCACACATTCGGGATCATTTAATTACAACAAATATACAAAGAATCACGAATACAAATAACATAAAGTATTCTTGCAAATAAATCTTGTTTAGTGTATAAAATTCCAAAAAATCCAAACCTCACAACTTGTCACGGCAGCAGGTCAATCATCGTCATGTCAGCAGCAAGGTCAATTATCGTCATCTCCAACGAAAGTCAAATTGATTTTGTTATAGAATCATGTGAATTTGACATTATATCAAATCTAAATGTTTTCTTTATGTATTAGTCCCTAAATATTCAATGTAGCATTAGTTCCTTATGTTTTCACTTTAAAGAAAATAATAACCAATTATTGAATTTTTCGTGGGTGAATATGAAATAGAAATATTTTCTAAATAGTATGTAACTATTAAATATTATGGAGACCAATATATAATTATATGTACATTTTACGCATTTAAAGGAGTCTTATGTAATTATAATAGAATTTATGAACTCATTTTGAAATTGGATTAACACGAAATAAGATACACATTTGCTTCTTCGAACCGAGTACTACCGCACGATGTTATAAGTCCTATAACATCACCGAGCAATCGGCCGAATATCACCTAGGCCAAGCAACCTATAATGTAAGACATGACCGTCCATGCGGGCCCCTCAACACAACAGTACTCATCTCCTTAGTCACCGAGCGAGCAATTCGGGTCCACCCTTCCATGAAAGCGGAGACTTCAGTAGAACAATTGGCATAGCGAAAATCTTGGATGGTGTTGGCCGTAGATGACATGGAGGATCACGATGAATGATCTAATGCCGGTGTAGCTCCAACACGTGCAATGGATATCTTCCTCTCCTATTATTATGGGTGAAAAGGAACCACATAAGTTTTATGTTGAATTTAATAAATTAAATAATCTTATTATGTATATTATTCAAAATACGTTAATATTCACTAAGTACTCATGAATTTTTATCAAATAGCAAGGTTATATAAATATTTAGTATTAGTTTTGATTGTTTACCTATTATATCCCAACACGTTCGAGTAAGATTGATGTTATCCTCACCGATAGCATGTGAGGATCGGGCTCTCCTTCGCTCCCTCTTGAGACATATGCATTCTTGCCGCCTCCTTTGTTGCAAGTTCAAACCCTCCTACATAAATTATCAAGATTAAGCGTCAATTGCAACATTGAGAAAAGATCTAAGAAAATTTAAAGAAAATTCAATAAATTGATTAACAATTCTAAATAAGTTATAATTAAGTCTTACCACCAACTCGAGGTTTGCCTTCATCTTATCCTTATTTTTCTCATCGACTTTATCTAGATCGAAGTTAGCATATGCCAACTTTGCCTTTATGTTCATCGGCATTATTGATTTTCCACAATTTTATAAATTTATGAGACTTTGTCGTCATATTAAGCACGAAGATCTTTAAAATTTTAAATAATATATACCCGCTCTTGACAATAATCATCCTCCAGGATAGCATAGGAGTGTGAACCCAAGTGGTGGTCATGTAACTTTTTTCCTCTATTTACTGACCCCTTCGTTGATTTGTTCTTTAAAAAATTGAATATTAATAAAGTTACAATGAATGAAAATATCATGACATGTATATAGTATATCATAAAACTAACCTGTGCGGCCTCAGTGTCCCAATACATGAGGAGAGCTGTGAAATGAAGCTTGTCAACCCTTTCATCAATGTTCAAAATGTTGCGGTCCTCATTATACTTGTCATATGTTTACGTCTTAATTTGATGTCTCCTTGTTTGAGGATGGTTTCAACCTTAACATTAAAACATAGTTCCAAGCCCCTGGAAAGTCCTCAAGACAAAAATATTCCTGTAAAATATGCATGCATATTTTAATTACGATAATACAATATCTATTGCTATTCAATAATAAATGAATAACATGAATAATTACCATAAGGTCCTTCCATATCTGCTCATATCTTTGTCCCGCGGTAGTTCCTTAAAATTGAAATCTGGATTGACAATGCTTGCTCTATGCGAGAACCCGATGTAACTACTAAATCTCGGCCCAAACACCAATAGGCAATGCTTCATTATTCCGGTGAATAATGGCTCTCATGCCCTTGGTGGTTGTTTGGACTGGCTTGCTGACGTCGTCCGCTATCCGATCGGCATAGCACCTATAATAATAACAATATGATAATATATCATGTAACTAAAGAACCGTAGCCACATTACAAATAAAATTAAAAGTGCTTACTATAGGACACCTATAAAATTTACCTTTATCTTCCTCCTTTTTTAGCCCGGCGCAGCGGTCATTCTAACCTCCATTATAGGCATGATCTCATTATACCTTTTATCCGCTAATGGGTGGTGCTTCATTGCTACTTTTGCGGAGTGTCAGCGTCTGGTAGGGGTGAGCGGCGATACTCATCTGTCTTGGGCGCAAATCGGCATGAAATGTTGAAGAAGAGAAGGAGGGTGTCCATGAGTGCGCAATCAATTAATAAAGAGGATAATTAATATAAAAATTAATAAATCACACCTATAAATATTAGCGAGTATTAATACTGTCTCATGTGATTGTTACGGTGGTGCAGGATGGCGGTGTCAAAAACCCATGTCGCATTCAAGAAACAATATGAGGTACATTACTAATATTTTTAAAAAATTTATGCAACTATTAAACCAATTGTACCGCATAAAGCGATATTGGTGGTGCACCGGCAGTGCAGTGTTGAAAATCCCCAATCTGCAACCAAGAAACGATATAAGTTAGATGACTAATTTTTATTTAAAAATTTATTAATATATTAAATATTTTATACCAGTATGAGGATGTGGTGGTGGTGGTGGTGCACCGGCAGTGCAGTGTTGAAAATCCCAATCTGCAACCAAGAAACGATATAAGTTAGATGACTAATTTGAGAATAAAAATTAGTTAATATGTTAAATAATTTATACCCTCATGAGGAGGTGGTGGTGGGGCACTAGAGGGTTCAGGTGTCCCCTCATTGTGACCTGAGCCGGGGGTGGTACTCCGGGTCTTATCACGATTCTTACCAAAAAGCCTCATATTCCTCATCTGCAAAAGAAATTATCAAGAAACTCAACAATTAATATCATAAATGCATTAAAAAAATTGACAGTCTATTATCATACCCCCATTAAATAATTTTATTAAGCAAATTTTTAAAACAATAATGCACTGGAACGTAGCTCATACCTATCATCATTAATTTGCAATAAGATTGAATGTCGGTTTGATTACCATGATCGATCATATCAAGCATACATTTTGCGTGTAGGAAAAGTCTTGCCAAACATCATCAGATGACTCAATTGGTTCATTACAATTATCTTCACTTTCCTCATCATTTATTTCATTGTTATTAGGAAGAACAATGGATCTTGGCTCCTTGTACAAAACCACCCATTCAGCAAAACATTTGGATCTTTCACATAGAAGCGATCCGCTTGCGTGAAAATAAATTTCTCATCTTGATATATTTCTCGGTCAAGATTGACAAGTGTAAACCCGTAATGATCCTTTTGCATTTTTGCGAGGACACCACGAACCTTGAACATCATGTAACTACATTGTTGGGTTTACCAAAACCATAGATTACCTCCACAATATCTTCTAATTGGCCATAATATATGATGTCGGCTAAGGCTGGGTTCGATCTCTTGTACTTGAAAAACATTCTTGAGCAAAACAACCCATGACTCCTTTGTTTTGGGTTACCCTCCTATCATCGGTCTTTAGCGTTGAATTTATACCCATTGACAATATGTTCATTATAACGTCTTACTTAGTAGGGCGTTGTGCATGAATAATAATTTCTTCGGATAATGTAGTGCCCTCAAAAGTGATGTTTCAACCTAAGCAAAACAATATCGTGAATATTAAAGACAATATTACCTTAAAGTTCGTTGCTAGAATCATACAACACTTACATCAATTCGAACCAATCGCAAATTAGTTCTTATGTTTTTCAGAATAGTATCTTGTTGCATTCCTACGGTTATTTCCTTCCTAAGCTTCTCGGTGTCGCCTATTAATACAATATATAAGATTATATTGATGAGTTAAAAGTAAATTATTATATAACATCCATATTACTTTTTATTTGTTACCTTCGATAGTCTCTGAAAATATCAAGATTTTCTAATACATATGCATGAATTTGATCTAAGTCAGAACTTGAATACTTTTCACGCTTCTTATCCTTAGGTGGATTCTGATATGCGGTTTTCTTCTTACGCATGTAACGTGATGCAAACACAAAGCATTCGTTGGCCACATATCCTTTAGCTATTGAACCCTCTGGATGAGCTCGATTGCGAACATAGTGTTTCATGCAACCCAAATATCTACGATAATTTGAAAATAAGCAATTATTATATGGAGTCAATATAAGAAATGTATACATAAGTAAAGTAAGGTCATGAAATGCCTAACCTTTCAATCGGATACATCCAACGATAAGTAACAGGACCTGCAATCATAGCCTCTCTTGCAAGATGTTGGGTAAGATGGACCATGATCGTAAAAAAGGAAGGCGGAAATATCACTTCCATATTGCATAAAGTAACTTCGGATATCTGCTTCAAGTTTATTAAATTCACCCACATCTATAACTTTAGAGCACAATTTTACGAAGAATCCACAATACTCAATAATAATCTTGGCCTTCTTTATCCATATTGTTACGGAGTGCAACCGGAGCAATTGATGAAGAAGGACGTGGTAATCATGGGTCTTCAAACCTAAGAGTTTCCTCTCTTGCACTGGACATTATTTGATATGTTAGAAGAGTAACCATCCGTGACTTTACCGATTTGAGAATTTCACAAAATCTACTTGCTCGGTCGACATTGTAACGAGGCGGAGGCAACTTCATTCTTTTGACCAGCGTCTTGTGCATGCAAATCATTCGAATATTCAGCGCCGTCAAGTCTTGGCGAGCCCGTAGGCCATCCCGACTTATTGGCATCCTGTAAGAGAGTTGACACTATATTATCGCAAACATTTTTCTCAATATGCATCACATCTAAGTTGTGCCGGATTTTAAGCTTTTGCCAGTAAGGTAGCTGAAAGAAGATACTAAATTTAGTCCATCCTCTAGGCAATTTTTGGCTTCATCCTCATCTTGCAATCTCGGGACGGTTCTCTTACGCTTCATTGATTTTTTCTCTTTAAGGAGTCTCTTACTCCGAGCTTGGTACTTAGAATAACGGTTTTTCCAAACCTTATTTTGGATACCCCTCAAGCAAGCTGTACAATCTCATCTCCAGTCATCTGACGCGGCGTCATCCTCTTCTCAACTGTGCCATCAAACATAGCAGACATTTTTCGAAACTTATGACTCAAGGGTAACCACCTTCTATTAAACCAATAGCGGCTCTTTCGGCTATGTGCTAATTGAGCGACTTCAAATTCGGACCACATACCGGACAAGCAAGCTTTCCTTCGTAGACCAACGGACGATTAGCATAGCGGGAAAATCATTAATCGTCCACATTAAAATAGCGTAATCTAGCGACTCTTTAAGATGAACATCATCGTCATTACACCCTCATGCCACAAGCTGTTTTGACTCATCAATTAGCGGCTCCAAATAGCGTCAATATCATTCCCGATCGTGCTTGCCGGTATCGAAACGAAAGTATCATATCACGGTGTTTCATACAAAGCAATGGAGGTAAATTATATGGCATTAATACTCTTGCCAAGTAGACCGGCCGAACTCATTACCCCAAGCGGATTGAATCCGTCATTTGGATAAGCCCAACGATATTTCTACAATCATCGACAAAAGCGGGGATAGATTTTATCAATATGCTTCCAAGCTAAAGCATCGCGGGATGTCTCAATTTACCATCATCTATTCGATCATCTTTATGCCACCTCATGTTCTTTGCGGTCTCTTTGTTCATATACAATCGTTGCAATCTAGGGACCAATGGAAAATGGCGAAGCACCTTCTTTGGAATCTTCTTACGCATCCCTCTATACGGTGTCCTCCTGTTGAAGAGTTTTTGCGTTGTTTCCACAGAAACTCCACACGTCGGACACTCTGAAGGTCTTTATTGGCTTTATAGTATAGCATACAATCGTTCGGACATGCATCGATTTTATTATAATCAAGACCCAGAGCGGAAACAATCTTTTCAGCCTGATAAGTTGTTCGGGGTATGCTAGCCTCTCCTCCAGGAATAACCGTCCGAAGCAAATCTAGAAGCATTTCAAAATAATTATCAGCCATTCCACTCGGTGTCTTAATATGCGGGAGTTTGACATAAAAGAAAATCTGGAGTAATCGGTACAACCCTCATATAGCTCCTTTTCATGATCTTCTACTAGCTTCATTATCTCCTCTACATCTGCGGAAGGCGGCATATCTTCAAGATTTTCCTCACCTTCGACATCTACGACCTTTTCAGCATCATTTCCGATATCATCTTCAATGTCATCTCCGGTATCATCTTCCCCATTGTCATCGATATTATTTTCGATCGGACGTGAAACCATATCATTGAACATTCTCTCGTATTAGATCTAACCGTAAGCCATAGGACGTACCAACATGCACATTCGGCTCCTCATCTTCAATGCAATCTTCTCCGTGATATGACCAATATTTATAGTTCTCATCAAAGCTGATTTAATTAGATGGAGCCGTATATCATTTCTATTCATAGCTTCATATTCCTACACCTACAGGGGACAATACATAGCACCGCTTCTTAGATTTCAGTTCATTTCGGCATACCGCATGAATCGTCACATCCCTCCTTATATCTCGTGTCACGAAATCTTTCAAGTCGAGGGATATCTATCCACGATTTGTCAGGAGTTACCCTCATCTGTAAATTTTATACAATTATTAACTTCAATTAATCTCACTACTTTCGTGTAAATTTATGAATCGTCACGTAATAATATACGCTTTAACTTACATCCTACCTCTCATACATACATCATTTAATAATTAAAAAATTTCTCTTAAATTAAATTTAAAATGTATATAGGAAATAATTACCACAATCTACCTTTGTCATAGGAAGGCTTCTATCCCATTAAGAATATAGTAGTGCCTACATCCAACCTCGCATACTTTGTATGTTTTCATTTCTTGTAAATTTCGGCAGCACCTACCCGCTGTTCTCCCTGTACACTGTGCGGATGTTATAATGCGTATTGGTAGTAGACGGCAGAGCAACATCGCTTATTGTACACGGAGAACAACGAATCGTGCACCGAAACTTTCAAGAAATGAAAACATAAAAAGTATACAAAGTTGAATGTATGCACTACTATATTCTAACCCGTCAGAAGGACGAGATCCAATAATTACGAATTTTAGTTCCAATTCTTTCTTCTTATAATATAGCGTAAGCGATCATTTTAGGTAGAAAATTTCATCTCCTACCCAAATATGAGTATTATATCTTTTATATTATCGTCAAAAGAATTGGATGTAATTATTGGACGGAAATCTAGGGTAACGTTATCTTTTTCATTCACCTAAATTGGATATATAACACATTATAATTTATTATAATATAATGTGTTATATATCACTCTATTTTATGGAATTTTTTATTTCCGTAATTTAGCATCACAAACTCATATCATCACACATAATTTTAGTGCATACGGAACTTAGTGTAAATCGGCTATCATAATTGGTGTTCAATTAGAGTTAATCTTTAACTAAGTATTCAATTAAATTAAATTAAGATAATTGGTATTTTTTAACTAATTCGCTCATGATAAGCAAAATAAAAGATGAAAACAATTTCAGCGATAAAGGTATGAGCCAGGCAATCGTCAAAGGAAAATCTGGCGGAAAGTCTGGCAAAGGGAAGCAGCAAAATGAGGAACGGAAAGGGAAAAACATATGAACAGAACAAGGAAATGGAATAAGGGGGGGCGGTCAAGGATCGGGCATCAAAAATAAAAATCAAAGGATCATCGATAAAGGATCTTAAAGGAGGAGGGGGGGGAGGGTTTTTTTTTTTAAATCAGGATGGTGAGGGAAGGGATCGGAGAGAGTGGGTTAGGGTTTTATTTTTTTTTGGTGGGGTCCACCAACCTAGACGGAATTTCCGTCTAGGTTGTTAAACTAGACGGAAATTCCGTCTAGATTGAAACCTAGACGGAAATTCCGTCTAGGTTGTTTTAAAAAAGTAAAAAAATTAAAAAATTTATTTTTTTGATCAAACTAGACGGAAAATTTCCGTCTAGTTTGATCCGTCTAGATTGATCATTTTTCTACTAGTGGCGTGTGGCATACTAGTAACCATAAAACACTATTACCATGAATACATGTTTTAAGTACTGAAAACACTATTCGTTTCTCACAAAGAACATTAAAAAGATTTTTTGCATATGCATTTTAAATTTTATGGAGAGAAAATTGGATGTGACTAAAAGAGCAAAATAACATAACTAAGGCAAAATAAAAGCTCTCAGTTCCATTGAAGTGCATAGAATTTCGCATTCAAAAGTAACCCCAAGCAATAAACATAAGAAATATGCAAGCATGTGAAATTCATGAATTTCGAGTATCCTAGGATCATGAAAGTGAATAAGTGGATCAATTCTAATTTCATTTATCTTCTCTAGGAATGGAATTCAATCTAGCAGGTATTATCTCACAAATTTGAATAACATATAGAATTTACAATTGTCTCTGTTGCATTTTATTATAGTTCTTAAGTAATGTTTTCTAACTTTAGGTCCATTTGAGTTTGATAAGGTTGGATGCTGGGACCAATCTCATTGGAACAAGATCAAACTTGACCTGAAAGGGCTTAGAATAAAGTTTGAAACTATATCTAACCATTTATCAAATATTTTATTTTGGAGATTCTTGGTACAATTCAGATCTAAATCTAACAATCTCCAATTACATTCCATTGAATCTACCGATCAACAATTTTTCAACAATTCACTATAACAAAAGTTGTATTTATCCACACTTATTTTATGACACATATAAAAGTGTCATTTTATTTGCAAAAGATTAAACAATAGTGACACAAATAAAAATGTGGCAAATCACGATGCATATTTGTGTCATTAGATATACAATTAAATATAATTGAAATAGGCTAATAGTCCAACATGAATTGTGAGAAGATCTATTAATGGGTTTAAATAATAAATCTTAGATTTTAATTATAATGATGATTAAACATTTATGACAGTGTACAAGCTAAAAAGCTCCATAGTTAATTGTGCTTTGGTGAGAGTAATCCCAAGATGGGTGACCTTCTGGGAAGTTATAATGTTGAATGATGATACTCTTTATATGTCTAATGGTATAGACACAACTATGTGTCATCACTCTTGACACATATATGTGTCACGAGTTTTGTGACACTTGTATGTGTCACCATGCTCGACATATATATGTGTTGTGACTTTGTGACATATTCGCACATGTGTATAAAAACGCTCTCCACACATGCTCTAACCACACTTTTGTTATGTGTCGCGCTCTATTTGTGCGACACAAAAATGTGTCGTGTAGAGACAAAAAATGTATCATAATTTACAATCTTTGTTGTAGTGATTGTATGTTTATCCTAATTTGGTCCATTCGAATTTGATAAGTTTGCATCTAGGGTCCAATCTCATTAGAACATTCTCAAACCTAACCAGAATGAAATTCAGAATATATTGAACCTATATCAAGGCATTGATAAAATATTTTATTTAAGAGATGCTTCAGATCTTGATAAGAACTTACATCCCCTACCAGTGATTAGTGGATGGCTTTGAATACCCTAGTCCCTTGTATATCCCTAAAGTGATGTATTCACGAGTGGAATCAAGCTCCATATATCAAGCATACCTCACTAAAATTTTTAATTGTTGCACTAAAGGATATCCAATCCCCTTTTTTCCTACAGGGCTACAAGAAATAAAAAACGAAGCTAGGTCGGCTTGGCTAGCATTAGATGTCATCAGAGACTTGCTAAGACAAAAATGTGTAGAGCTTGTGCATGTCATGTTTAATTCTCAAAATTTGTATCTTAAATGGAGAGTTCATCCTAGTTATGAAACTATAAAGTTTATAACCTGTGGAGCAAAGGGGTATAAAGTATGAGAATGCAAAAGATTGCTATGCTAGCATAGCACATCGTTTTAGAAGCTTTTTAATGAAATTTTTTATAAATATGACTATCAACAAAATTCTGGACAAAGCATGAATGAACAGATAACAATTCGAATCCTAGAACCGTTACAAGAATGGTGACACCCATGATCTTTTTTTTTTTGTCAATGAAAATAATTTTATTCATTTACCAAATGTGAGTTTAAGTACATCAAGAAAACACAGAGAATTACTCTGGCTATCAACTGTAGGAGAAGCTCCTCATTACAAACTTACAAATTTTCTATCCTATCTTGTATATGAATAGGCACTTTTACATTCAGGATTATGGTTAAGATGGAGTTCTTCACTGCACGAAGCAAAAGATCAGGCAATCGTTCTTTTTGTTGGAAGATTCTCATATTTCTCTCCTGCCATAACATGTAGAT
The DNA here is from genome assembly GCA_012295165.1 of Asparagus setaceus. NCBI lineage: Eukaryota > Viridiplantae > Streptophyta > Magnoliopsida > Asparagales > Asparagaceae > Asparagus > Asparagus setaceus. The sequence continues at coordinate 25,540,186 of CM022704.1, read as the reverse complement.
TGTGGTTGATAGGGCCATTCTTTTCAGTTTCTTCATAAATCCATCCCCTTTCAGCTTGGTACTATACCAGTTTAGAACTTGATCCCAGCTGCATGATCTCCAAGCAAATCCCAACCATTCCATAACTTTGTTCCATACATTCATAGAATACTGACACTCGAAGAATAGATGTTTATGTGTTTCCAATTGCTGATTTGAACACAAGACACATTGATTTGTGTCTAGCATTCTCATACGACATAATCTGTCTTGAGTTAGAAGTCTGGCATGAATAACTAACCATAGAATGAATGAATGTTTTGGATGGTGCAGCCCTCCCCAAATTGATTTAGACCAGGTAGTTTGATTTGTTGATTGAAGCAGAGCATTATAAAGAGGAAATGGGAAATCGCCGCCGAAGCCGCATTCTTTGATTGTAGAATGCAGATTTTCAACACTTCCCAGCTTCTCTATCACAACATCCCTGACTCTAATCAATTGTTTCCACATCCATGAATCATTCACTCTTGCTCAAACTTGCCAAATACTTGAATGTTTTAGATAGTTTCCATGAATCCATTTGATCCAAAGTAGATCTTTTTTAAGATGTATCATCCATAGAAGCTTAATGGCGGCTGCATAATTCCAGCTTTTTGCTGACAAAATTCCCAATCCCCCTTGCTTCTTGTTTTGACAGATAGTATTCCAGGATATAAGAGGAGTTCTCTTGCCCCAAAGGAAGCCAGAACACAAGCTATCAATTTTCTCTAGAACTTTGATTGGCAATATGTAGTTACTAGTCCAAAAAACCTGCACACCAAGGATCACTGATTTGATCAGTTGCATCCTCCCAGCATATGATAGATTTTTTCTCTTTTGCCAACTTTGAAATTGATCAGTAATTTTACTGATCAAAGGGGTACAGTCTAAGCATGATAATCTTTTTGGTATTAGCGGCATTCCCAAGTAGCACACTGGCAGTACTCCCTCTGAAAAATTTAGGCAGGAGCATATCTGATTCTTTAGGTTATCATCAATTCCACCCATGTATATAGAACATTTGTTAGGATTAGCCTCCAGCCCTGAAACTTGACTGAATTCAAGAAGGCAATTGTATAGCTTTGTGACAGATTGAATATCAGCTCTACTGAAAAGAAGTAGATCATCTGCAAAGATCAAGTGTGTGATATTCATGCTAGCACATTTGGGATGGAATTTGAATAATCTGTCGCTCTTAAGTGTGTTCCATTTCCTTGACAAATACTACATACCAATCACAAATAGGTAAGGGGAGAGAGGATCTCCTTGCCTTAAGCCTCTAGCTCCTTCAAAATATCCATGCTGGGACCCATTAAGTGATATGGAGTATTTAGGGGTGGTGATATATTCCATAATCCACATAATCATTTTGCTAGGAAATCCCAACCCTTCTAACATGGATTTTAAAAAAGCCCAGCTTATAGTATCAAATGATGTTCTCAAGTCTATATTCAGAATAGCTCTTGGGGAAATTTGCTTTCTACCATAATGCTTGATGAGCTCATGGGCAAGGAGGATGTTAGTTGAGATAAGCCGACCCTTTACAAAGGCACTTTGAGCATCACTAATCAAGTGCCCCATAACTTTCTGAATTCTGGTTGCAATGATTTTAGTAATAATTTTATAAACACAATTGCAACAAGCTATCGGTCTAAAATCTGCTGTTGTTTGAGGATTAAGAATCTTAGGCACCAAAGTAATAGATGTAGAGTTAAATGTACCTAGTATTTTTCCAGAGCTGAAGAATTCCTCAATAGCAAGATAGAGATCCTCATTGATGATATCCCAAGCAGCTTTAAAGAACGATACATTGTAGTCATCTGGTCCAGGAGCTTTTTCATCTGACATTGTGAAGATAGCTTGATTAATCTCCTCTCTAGTAACTGGTGATATCAGCGTACTGCTTTGGATAGAAGATAGGATAGGGCCATTTGAAATCACAGCTGGATCAGGCATTGTGGTGGAGACTACAGTTCCCAGGAGCTTTTCATAATAAGAAGTGAATTCAGCTATGATTTCATTCATATCAGTGATTCTAGTACCTCTCTCTGAATATAAGGAGAGTACTCTATTTTGGTGCCTTTTTGCTTTCATGATTGAGTGAAAGAAATGAGTGCATTTATCTCCCTTGATTCCCCAATTGATGTTAGCCTTCTGACTATAGAATGAGAGTTCACAATTTACAAGCTTGAAGTATATCCTTGTGCATTCTTTCTCCTTTTCTATTAGGGCTGCATTGAACAGATCATTCTGAAGCTGTTTTTGGATGTTAGCTAGCTCCCCTTTTGCTCTTAATACTTGCTCACTGATATTCATGAAGTGTTTCTTGTTCAGATTCTTTAGAGCAGATTTAAGTTTTTTGAGCTTTGCATGAAATCTATACATCTTATAGCCTCTAATGTCATGATGAATTTCGGATGCTTTGTCCACATATTGAAAAACTTGAATGGCCTTTTACCCTTAAAATCATTTTCACCAATTGTTATCAATGCCGGAGAGTGATCAAAACAGTTTGGCAATAAGAAATCCACTTGACTAGAAGTATGATGATGAATCCACTCTTCATTAACCAGAATTCTGTCTAATCTACTCCAAATTCTTGTATCTGAGTCTTGCTTGTTGCACCAAGTAAAATGACACCCATGATCTTGGCTCGCTAAACACTAAAAGATAAAATTGCGTATCTATACAACATCAATTCATGCTGTGTTACGTGACTTGATTGTTGATAAGTACCATATCTAAATTTAAAAAATATGGTAAACCTACCTAACAGACAACCTTATGAGCAAAGTTCCCATTAATAGTTGATAAATTAATACAGAGAAGTATTAACAAGAGTTAGAAACCAAACAATGATGAACATGTTTAAGACAAATGTATGTTCTACATATTATCAATTTTCATTAGATTAGGATTTTCATCTGCTAAATTGTTTTCTTGGAAATGTGTGTATACACAAAGGATGATGATTGAAAAAATTTGCAAAATAGCTAGTTTAAGACGAAGGAAAATTGAGAAATGAAACAATTAGTTGTATGCGAAAAGAGGGTTATAATTGTACTGTAGGAAAAAGGGTGAAAACTTAATAGCAAAAATATGTTGACAAGGAGTATCCAGAAAATTTTTAACAGACAATTCGTACAACTAGAAATTGTAAAATGAATGGAGGAGAAAGTATAATAACAACCATGGATCTGTTTAGTGTGAGTGCATGAGCATGTGGACATGGTGAAACTAACCTAACTATTATTGGTGCACATTATGTGTCTAATACAATATTTTTCCTACCACTTTGAACCAACAGCCTCCTTGTAATAACATATGTATATGTGTTTGTTGTATGTGCACAAGCATGTACACATGGTGAAACTAACCTAAATATATTTAGGCATGTTATGTGTCAAATCTAACATGGTGAAACTAACCTAACTATATTTAGGCATGTTATGTGTCTAATCTAACATTCCGTCCTTCCACTTTGAACTAGCAACCTCCTTGTCATAACACCTAGATCTGAATAACAATATATAAATCTAAGTTGTTCGTGTGAAAACCTTATATCATGTGTTAGAACAAATGCATAATAAAGCGGAAATAATCATGAAGAACAAGCACGAGAATAAACGACAAGCAATCGTAAACACAGATACTTACGTGGTTCACCCAATTTGGGCTACTCCACGATAGAGGCATCGGAGAAATTCCACTATCAAAAGAGGAAAAGAGTACAAAAAATAAGGCAAAAGCCTAAACCCTCAAACTCTCCTTCTTCAATCCTTACATAAAACCCTTAATCTAAATTCTCTCTGCTTTAATATATAGGAGACAACAATAGATTAGGAAAGAGGTATCCAAAACTTGGTAGGAGTTAGATATCAAAAGAAAAATGAACGGCTGAGATTAAATCATCAAAACTGCATCCAACGTTGTAACCATCGGTCAAACACGAGCATCAATGATCTCCTGCAAACCATTGATGGTTCCCTATAGTCCATCGATGGTTCAAAATCCAGTTTCTATTTTTCTCCGATTGTTCATTGTAACCCATCGATGATCGAAGTAACCATCGATGATCTCTTCTTGACCATCGATGATCCGTTGGATGAATTGAACAATCAGAGGGTTTTGAGGCATAATTTCAATAATTGCTTTTTAGAGATTAGTCCCTTAAATCATATCTATTTTGATATTAGTCCCCCAAATCTTCATATTTTGATATTAGTCCTTCAAATTGCATTAGTGTGTTGATATTAGTTCTTGCAGTTAGTGGCTGTTAAATCTTGAGGGAATATTCCATCTTCTTTAACATTTGCATTTATTGGATAATTATGACCTCACTAATCCAAACCTAATTACAACTAACCCGTAGTTAAGATTTAAGAAAAAAAACTTTTATTCTTCCCCTTAACGAGTAGCCAACTTGCTCCCCAACTTCTCCTCCTCCCTCAAGAGTCCTACATTGCAAATCACTATCAAATTCAAGCTGCCATGCGTCACTCCTCCGGCTCCTCTCCATCATTCGGCCCCTCTCTAGTTATCTAATTGATCCTCGCTTCAAGATCCAAACCCGATAATGTACATACAAGCCTAATCTACATCGTGGGTGAGGAGTTGGATGATGTGTGTGAAGGAGGAGGTGTCTTCTTGGATGAAGGTAGTTGGGTATGGATTTTGGTGGTGTTGGGTTCTGTTGAGGGTTTAAGTAATGGGATTTCTTGAGATTATTGGTTCTCCATTGATTTTGGATTGGAGTTTGTGGTTTGTTTGGTTTTTGATTACTTGTTGTTTGCTATCAGAAAGGGAGAGACTGTTTGGGTAGACAAGGAGAAAAGAAGCAATGAGGAGTTAGAATAGTGTATATGATTGGGTAAAAGAGAAGATGGGGGTAAAAACCTTCATAAGAGGAGAGCAAAAACTGAAGGAGATAGATAGAGAGGAGGTTAACAAGGGTATTTTGGTAAATTAGCATCCATGGTTAGGGTTAACCAACCATGGTATAAGATTTGTAACAGTAAACCTAACAGGGGGACTTATATCAATAGACTAAAGCAATTTGAGGGACTAATATCAAAATATAAAGATTTGGGGGACTAATATCAAAATAGGTATGATTTAAGGGACTAATATCTAAAAACCCCTTTCAACAAATCTCCACCTTGACTCAACAACCCGAATGAGTTCTCAACTTTCTCAATAGTGCCCTACGGCACCTCAACGTTCTTGGACATGAAGCAAGTCCAAGCAAAGCTTGAACTTGGCTAACGATAATGGCTTTGTCAACATATCTGCCGGATTATTCTTGGTGGAAATCTTCTTCAAAACTACTTTACCGTCCTCAGCAATCTCTCTAATGAAGTGATATCGAACCTCAATATGCTTCGATTTTGAATTGAAGACTGGATGCTTAGCCAAGTGAATTGCATTTTGGCTATCACAATGAACAAAAGCAATTTCCTGCTCAACTCCCAATTCACTAAGAAAACCTACCAACCATATTGCTTCTGTCACGCCCCGGTTTCAAAGTATAATAATTTGGAACGTGACTCGGCCGGCAATGCAACCATTCGGTCACATTCACGCCTCTAGATCATCCTGTATACAAATATATATATATATATATAGCGAAACTACATCACAGAGCATGTAACTAAGATAGCAAAAGAAATATATATAGACACAGAAATCTTCGGAAAGGATAGAGTTCAAATACAAGTCCACAATGGGAAAGAGTAAGAAATAAATGCATCATAGTCTAGATGACTACCTAAACAACTAAAACTGAGACCTGATGGAATAGAAAGTGATCACTGTTGTTGGGCCTGCTCCACAAAATACTCTTGATCTTGCAAAGGAATAACATTCCCTGAGTCTGGGGTACACAAACCCCAGGGGAGTTAGAAAGCTCCCAACAAGCATGTAAAATGAAGGAATTGTGCCAGTGTAAGTATATGTGGCCGGTATAAGTAAAAGATATAATCTCAATTATAAGTAGTAAAAGAAAAATGTTAATTGTAGATATCAAGATCAGGTCTATCACAAGGCATTCCAACCTATTATTATTGTCTTAGATGTCATTTGAATTAGAGGCAAATATTTCCATGTATATAAGTCGGTTTTTCCGTAACACGTCCCGGGAACACGGCTTCTAGTCAGGTATTGGCCCTTGGCCTCATAAATCAAGATATCCAGTATGCGCATAAAACCGCTTATATCCACTTTGTATTCACCGTCCAATTCCCCTTTATTAAACCCTATTTTTTTATCCAATTAATCTTAAGTAACTGTGCATGAAATATTGTGCACTAACCACAGAGTTACCGTGGAACGTTTCCCGTAAAAGTATGAAGAATAACCGTGATCCAAACCATGTCAAAACAAGTAGGTGCATCATCTATTCGATGCTATATTAATAATAGCCAAAGAAAATCCTCATATCGGGTTATTGATATCGAGGTCATAGCCATGCTATAAAAGCACGCTTATAAATCACATTTTTAAAGGGAGCCGTCTTCATGCATAGTCTCTCCTAACTAGTGTTACTAGGTGAATCAACGCATCACATGACACATAAACTCTAATGGAAAATAAATAAATTTCATAATTTTTTTAGTATGGGTCAAACGGGTTTGGGTTGATAACTTCAAGATCCACACATTTAGTTTTTGTGAGGAAAATGCCCAAACTGGTCTGAAATTTTAGTTATAAATCAACCGGGTCTGATTGCTGATATCGGACTATAACCAAAAATTTCTTTAGTGACATGATTGAACTTTACTCGGTCAGTTAGCCAGGTAAGGAGAGTACTAGAGGTTGGTCCAAGACCGATTAAGTACCCCGTTCCTTACGGAGTGCCATAAGCAACCCCTAAATCTTGCCCTAGACACCAACGGATTCGAGTAAACTTAAACCGGTTCACTGGAAAATTATTTTACGTGAACAGTAACCGTATTTATGAATATTAATCGTACTCGTGAATAGTACCGTATGTGAATAGTACCGCCCTTGTGAATAGTTCCCAGTGCTTTTTATAGGGTAAATGATAATCTAGCTTATTTTCTGATGTGAAGGATCCACCTTTGGTGATCCAGAGCATCACGATAATGAATACCACACCTAAGCGGTTCATACCACTTGTTGGGGCAAACCCGGGGCCGATAGAAGCGAGAATATAAAATTAGCTAAGAAAATTTAAATACTTGCATAAATGTACAAAAATAAATATTGAGAAAAATATGCTTGCATAAAGGTACGAAGAAAAAATTTAGAAAAGAAATGCTTGCCGAGTTTTCTGAGAAAATTCCCCGAATCCCAATAACCAGCAATTCCTCCTTTCTCGTTCTTTGTCTTTCCCTCTCTTCTCTTTCTCTCTCTCTTTTCTTTCTTTCTCTCCCCTGTCTCTTTCTATCTTTCTCTTTTTCTCTTTCTCTCTCTGTTCCTTTCTTTCTCTCTCCCTGGCTCCCACTCTCTCTTTCTACCTCTCTCTTTTTCTTCATTGGTTTGTGTGTTTCACAGGGAAGAGGGAGGGGTTATTTATAGGATGGGAGAGGGAGTGGTTGAGGGGGTTAGGGTAGGGGATTAGAGGGTTAGGGTGGGGGAAAAATCTAGGCTAGGGTGGGGGGATTAGATTTTAGGCTTTACATATGACCCACCAAAAAAAAAATTCGTCCTCGAAATTTAATCCAAGCATAAGAAAATTTAGATGTTACCTATTGTAAAGAGATGTGGATAGCGTTGACTAATATCGTCCTCTCGCTCCCATGTTGCTTCACCTGGTCCAAAATGCTTCCAAGACACCAAGACTAGAGAGATAGTCCTATTTTTTGAGGACCTTCTCCTGCCTATCTAAAATAGCTGTCGGTTGTTCTTCATATGACAGGTTTGTTTCAACCAAGACTCACACTTGCTTAATTTTCCATAGAGCTTCTCCTTTCGTAGGATGTCCAACACAGTCCGTAAATGCTCTGCATGATCTTTCTTGGTTTTGGAGTATACAAGAATGTCATCAATGAACACCACCACAAATTGGTCGAGATACTGAGAAAACACCTTGTTCATCAAACTCATAAATGTAGACAGAGCATTTGTCACTCTGAACGGCATCACCAGGAACTCATAATGCCCGTATCGCGTGCGGAATGCAGTCTTCGGTATGTCTTCCTTCCTTACCTTCAGCTGATGATAACCTGACCTAAGGTCTAACTTAGAAAACACCCTAGCTTCTCCGAGTTGATCGAAAAGGTCATCAATTCTGGAAATTGGGTACTTATTTTTTATTGTAACCCGATTCAACTCCCTATAGTCAATACACATCCTTCGGCTACCGTTCGGCTTTGGTACTAACACCACCGTTGATCCCCAAGGTGAAGTACTAAGCCTGATAAATTTTTTATCAAGATACTCTTGGATTTGATTTTGCAATTCCTCTAAATCTGCTATTGGTATCCGATAAGGTGGTTTAGAGATAGGTGCAACTCCGAGAATTAAATGGATAACAAATTCTATATCTCTATCTGGTGGCAGACCTGGCAACTCATCAGGAAAAACATCAAGAAACTCCTCGATTATTGATGGTACATGCTTCTCCTCTGCCTCTATCCAGGTTAATACTCCGTCCACGCTTGCTCGATATTCTGGTTGCTCCATTACTTTGCTACCGTTCATAAACTCAAATTGTGGGTGTCCTGGTATTGTGAACATCACGCTTCTGCGTTGGCAATCGATAATAGCATGGCAACTATAAAGCCAATCCATCCCCAGTCCAAACCGTTAGTGTCAATCACTAACAAGTTTGCATATAGCTCCCTGCCACAGACTATAATAGGGCATCTCTTACACTCCCTATTAGAAATTAACACCCCGCTACCTGTATGGATATTCCATCCTACACCTAAAGTGTCGTATGGTATGCTATGTCGTGCTATAAACTGAGCGGATATAAAACAATGTGATGCCTTAGAATCAAATAAGATAAATGCAGGGACTAAACAAACCAAAATGGTACCTGTGACCACGTCACCGGATGCGTACGCCGCCATGCAGTAAAGGTCAACCCGACTGCCTCTATTGCCGATCCTCACACCATATCGCCCTTTGACATCCTCGGAACAATTGTTGTTGAGTAGGAAGTGGGGGCCTCCACTGTTGTCCACTCGGTCTAGCTTGACTAGCTAGTACTATCGCTCCACTCGAGGCTCCTCCCGAAACTCCTGGGCAATTGGTAAGCTGATGATCTGTCGCACCACATGCTAGGCACAACCCGTTAGCTCTCCAACAATTCTTCATCAAATGCCCCAGCTTGTGGCAAAAATGACAAATCATGTTGGTTGGTTGTGGTGCTGGTTTCGTAGTCCCTGTCTGCAGGCGCTTGGCTGGTGCTCCTCCCGTCTGAGGCTTCTGCTGATTACCCCCTGATGTTTGTCCTGCAGGGTTTGTTGGCCCCTCTCTTCACAGAGTTCATGATCCCGATCAAGTGTTCGGCTTTTCGAGCTGCCTTTAAGACATCAGCATAATTCTCAACCCCCTTCTAACTAAAAATCTGTGCCTGGATCTCAAAATTAAGACCCTGCATGAACCTTTGGCCCTTATCTTCCTCATTAGCCACCATGCCCGGGGCAAACCTACTGAGCTTGGCAAATTCTCACAGATACTCATCTACAAGTATAGCTCTCTGTCTTAGAGTAACAAATAGCCTCTGCATCTCAAGGCGAGCTGTCTTAGGGAAAAATGCATCCAAGAAACTCTCCTGGAATGTTGCCCATGAAATTGGCTTAGGAAGCTTCTCTTCCTCTGCATCCCTCCAAGTTCTAGCTACATTTACGAGCTGTAGCTGTATAATATCGACTCTATCTTCGTCAAGTATTTTTGACGCTCTCAAGAGGCGATCCATGGTCTGTAACCACATCTCAGCCTCATATCCGCCTTCAGTCCCAGCGAAGTGTTGTGGGTTAAGTTTTTAAAAATCGGATACATTACCCGGCCTTGTAGCCTGTCACTCATCCTTCTGGCGATTATGAGCTACTAGCTCCCTAATCGCGTCTACAAGATTAGCCTGACCATCCTGATGTCCCTCAGGCCTAGCTAAATTAGTGGGTTGATTTTCTGGGTCCATAGTGATCACCTCAAATGAGATTGATCAAGATTTGAGAGTCAATGTATTGGGAGTCAAAGAACGTATTTCTGGAAGAAAACCTATTCTATACATGCTCTGTTTGTATACAGGATGAGACAACAATTGTCAAGAAACTCTGGCTCTGATACCAATAAAACCTTGTCACGCCCCGGTTCCAAAGTGTAATAATTTGGAACGTGACTCGGCCGGCAATGCAACCATTCGGTCACATTCACCTCTAGATCATTCTATCTATATATATATATATATATATATATATATATATATATATATATATATATATATATATATATATATATATATATATATATATATATATATATATATATATATATATAGAGAGAGAGAGAGAGAGAGAGCCAAACTACATCACTGAGCATGTAACTAAGATAGCAAAAGAAATATATATAGATACAGAAATCTTCGGAAAGGATAGAGTTCAAGTACAAGTCCACAATGGGAAAGAGTAAGAAATAAAACACCTCATAGTCTAGATGACTACCTAAACAACTGAAACTCAGAACTGATGGGATAGAAAGTGATCACTGTTGTTGGGCCTGCTCCTCAAAATACTCTTGATCCTGCAAAAGAATAACAGTCCCCGAGTCTGGGGTACACAAACCACAAAGGAGTCAGAAAACTCCTAACAAGCATGTAAAATGAAGGAATTGTGCCAGTGTAAGTATATGTGGCCGGTATAAGTAAAAGATATAATCTCAATTATAAGTAGTAAAAGAAAAATGTTAATTGTAGATATCAAGATCAGGTCTATCACAAGGCACTCCAACCTATTATTATTGTCTTAGATGTTATTTGAATTAGAGGCAAATATTTCCATGTATATAAGTCGGTCTTCCCGTAACACGTCCCGGGAACACGGCTTCAAGTCAGGTATTGGCCCTTGGCCTCAAAAATCAATATATCCAGTATGCGCATAAAACCTCTTATATCCACTTATATTCACCGTCCAATTCCCCTTTATTAAACCCTATTTTTTATCCAATTAATCTTAAGTAACTGTGCATGAAATATTGCGCACTAACCACAGAGTTACCGTGGAACGTTTCCCGTAAAAGTATGAAGAATAATCGTGATCCAAACCATGTCAAAACAAGTAGGTGCATCGTCTATTCGATGCTATATTAATAATAGCCAAAGAAAATCCTCATATCGGGTTATCGATATCGAGGTCATAGCCATGCTATAAAAGCATGCTTATAAATCACATTTTTAACAGGAGCCATCTTCATGCACAGTCTCTCCTAACTAGTGTCACTAGGTGAATCAAATCATCACATTACACATAAACTCCAATGGAAAATAAATAAATTTCATAAATAAATCAACCGGGTCTGATTGCTGATATCGGACTATAACCAAAAATTACTTTAGTGATACGATTGAACTTTACTCGGTCAGTTAGCCAGGTAAGGAGAGTACTAGAGGTTGGTCCAAGACCGATTAAGTATCCCGTTCCTTGCGGAGTGCCGTAAGCAACCCCTAAACCTTGCCCTAAACACCAACGAATTCGAGTAAACTTAAACCGGTTCACTGAAAAACTATTTTATGTGAACAGTAACCGTATTTATGAACAGTAATCGTACATGTGAATAGTACCATATGGTGAATAGTACCATACATGAATAGTACCACCCTTGTGAATAGTGCCCAGTACCTTTATAGGGTAAATGATAATCTAGCTTATTTTCTGATGTGAAGGATCCACCTTTGGTGACAGTCACAGAGCATACGATAAGCAGATACACGCACCCTAAGCCAGACTCTGATACCACTTGTTGGGACAAACCCGGGGCCCGATAGAGCAGAATATAAAAATTAGCTAAGAAAATTTAAATACTTGCATAAAGGTATAAAAATAAATATTGAAAAATATACTTGCATAAAGGTACGAAGAAAATATTTAGAAAGGAAATGCTTGCCTGAGAAAAGTCCCCGAATCCCAATAACCAGCAATTCCTCCTTTCTCGTTTTTTGTCTTTCCCTCTCTTTCTCTCTCTTCTCTTTCTCTCTCTCTTTTCTTTCTTTCTCTCCCCCTGTCTCTTTCTGTCTTTCTCTTTTTCTCTTTCTCTCACTATCCCTTTCTTTCTCTCTCTGGCTCCCACTCTCTCTTTCTACCTCTCTCTCTCTTCTTCATTGGTTTGTGTGTTTCACAGGGAAGAGGGAGGGGTTATTTATAGGATGGGAGAGGGAGTGGTTGAGGGGGTTAGGTGGGGGATTAGAGGGTTATGGAGGGGATTAGAGGGTTAGGGTGGGGGGATTAGATTTTAGACTTTACAGCTTCCTTCACTGCTTCTATAGCTGCCATGAACTCCACCTCTGTAGTAGATAATGCAATAGTAGGTTGTAACATTGACCTCCAACAAATAGAATTTCCTGAAAGAGTAAAAACATAAACTGTAGTTGATCTGCACCTATCCAAATCACCCGTAAAATCTGAATCAACATATCCGTTAGCAATGCAATCTGCGCTACTATCTCCACCGAATACCAAGCCAACACCCGAAGTTCCCTTCAAGTATCTCAAAATCCATTTTATTGCTTGCTAGTGCTCTTTTTTAGAATTTGCCATATACTTACTAACAACACCGACTGCTTGTGAAAGATCGGTCGAGTACAAACCATCCCATAAATGATGCTACCAACTTCAATCGCTTAAGGTACCTGAGACATGTATTCATGATCTGCATCCGTGCTGGGTGATAATAATGCTGATAACCTGAAGTGAGTTGCAAGAGGAGTGGTAACCAGTTTCGAATTATGCATATTGAAACAAGCGAGGACTTTCTCAATGTAGCTTTTCTGTGACAACCGCAACTTCTTTTCTTTCCTATCTCTAAAACTTTCCATGCCAAAAATTTCTTTGCAGCTCCCAAGTCCTTCGTCTCAAATTCTTCACCAAGCAGAACTTTTAACCTATTTACCTCGGATTTATCCTTAGTTGAGATCAACATATCATCAACATACAATAGCAGATAAATAAAGGAATCATCATTCAATCTTCTGAAGTAAACACATGCGTCATATTTGCTCCTACTGAACCCACGACTGATCATGAAAGAATCACATTTCCTGTACCATTGACGAGGAGATTGCTTCAAGCCTTATAGAGATTTTTTCAGTAAACAAATATGATCTTATTTTTCTTCAATTACAAAACCCTCAGGTTGTTGCATAAAAATCTGCTCTTCAAGTTCACCATGCAAGAAAGCTATTTTGACATCTAATTGCTCTAACTCCAAATCATGTACTGCAATTAGTGATAATAGAATACGAATGGAGGTGTGCTTAACAACAAGTGAGAAAATATCATTGTAATCAATACCTTCAACCTGACTGTAGCCTCTTGCAACTAGCTGAGTCTTATATCTTGCATATGAAGCACCTATAATATTTTTCTTTTTCTTGAATACCCACTTACAGCCGACGATTCTTTATCCTTTCAGAGGAATTACTAGATCCCAAGTCTAATTTTTATGAAGGGATTCAATCTCCTCATTCATCATCAATCAATTTGTAGAATCATGTGATGAAGCAGCTTCTGAAAAACTGCTTGGTTCTCCTGCATCACCTATCTCTTGAGCTGCTGACAATGCAAATGTAATGACTGAATCTGCTTATCTCCGAGGTGGCTTTATCACTCTCTTTTCTCTGCTTTTTGTAATACTATAAGTATCATCTTCTGCTATAATTTCTATTTCCTCATCACTTTCAGGCGAACCAATAACTGGTTGTTGAGTTGAATATGAGAATTGGTCTCTAACTCCACATTCTCTCCGGTACTCTGATGTGTAGTACCTGCATCAGAAGGAACAACAATAGTATCTTCTTTCGGAAACATCATAGCAGACTTATGGAATATTATATTTTTCTCAATCATAAATTTAGGTGATTTAGGATCAGGGCGTCACAACATATATCCCTTCACCCTAGAGGCATAAATAATAAAAATGTATTTTTTAGATCTAGATTTTAATTTACACTGATCTACATGTGCATATGCAGGACAACCAAATACTCTCAAATTAGAATAATTAGCAGGATGGCCAGACCAAATCTCTTCTGGTGTCTTGCAATCAATGGATATGGATGGAGAGCGATTCACCAAATAACACGCTGTAGACACTGCTTCAGCGCAAAAGTCTTTTGATAAACTGGCATTCAACAACATGCAACAAGCTCTCTCAAGAAGAGTCCTATTCATCCATTCTGCAACGTCGTTTTGTTGTGGTGTGTCGCAAGGTCCGATGTCTAACTATTCCCTCATCCTTGAAGAGTTCATCAAACTCCGTAGAGCAAAATTCTAATCCATTATAGGTTCTAAGCCTCTTAATTTTTCTATCAGTCTGCTTCTCAATCAATGTCTTCCACTGTTTAAAATGCTTGAACACTTCATCCTTGCGTTTTAGCATGTAAACCCAAACTTTTCTTGAGTAGTCATCGATGAATGTCAACATGTACCTAACACCGCCCTTCTAAGGAACACGTGAGGGGTCCCACAAATCAGAATGGATATAATTCAAAGTGCCTTTGGTTTTATGCACAGCTGTACTAAAACTGACACGCTTTTGCTTGCCAAGAACACAGTGCTCATAAAAATCCATCTTTCATGTACTATGACCACAAAGAAGTCCCCTCTTGCTGAGTATAGTCATGCCCCTCTCACTCATATGACCCAATCTCATATGCCGCAACTTGGTGGTGTCGGCCTCTGACAACAACGATGTAGTAATTGCAGCAACACCTGTAACTGTCTTTCCTTGCAAGATGTAGAGATTTCCTGACCTTTTTGCTTTCATGATAACTAGAGCACCTCTGGAAAATGTAAAAACTCCACCTTCAGCTGAATACTTGCAATTGTTAGTTTTAGGGGTGCCAAGAGAGATGAGATTCTTCGTCAAATCTGGAACATGATGAACATCTAACAATATTCTCACAATACCATCATGCATTCTAACTTCAATTGTACCAATGCCAATCACTTTACAATGAGAACCATTTCCCATGAGGACAACTCCACCTTCAATTGATTTGTAGGTGAAAAATCAATTTCTATTGGAGCACATGTGATAAGTACAACCAGAGTCTAAGATCCAATCATCCTTGGATCTATCTGATTTTATAGCAAAACTATCAGAATCATCCTCGACAACACTAGCCTCCGCGAAGTCATAATCATCCTTTGACCTAATTTTTCTTCGACCTATTTTTTCTTCTTTTCTTTATTCTAAAGCTTCCAACACTCATCATGATATGACATTTCTTCTTGCAATAGTTATAGAATTTGCTCTTAGTCTTCGACTTCGATCTTGACTTATTTTTATTGTTAAAACCACGTTCCATGTTTCTACCTCGAACATGTAGGGCTTCAACTTTACCATCACTAGATCCGATCAACTCCTTATCCATCAATTCTTTCAAGAATAAAGATGATATCACATCTTCCATCGAGATAGATTCTCTGTCATATATCATATTTTCCCTAAAGTGCTTGTAAGGGGGCGGTAGTGAACATAACAATAACAAAGCCTGATCTTCATCTCCTACATTTACGTCTGCATTCTCCAAATCCATGATAATAGAATTAAATTCATCAAGATGTGATTTAATATATGTACATTCCGTCATGCGGAGCATAAACAATCTTTGTTTCAAGTGCAGTCGGTTGGCGAGAGTTTTTGTCATGTAATGAGATTCCAATTTGAGCCACAGACCCGCTGCGGTCTTCTCATGCACGATTTCTCGAAAAACCTCGCTCAACAAACACAATTGGATTGAAGTTAACGTCTTTTCATCCATCTCAAACTTTTCATCATCTGTCATCGATGCCGGTATCTTATCTTTTCTCAAAGCCTTTTGTAATCCTTGTTGAACAAGAATAGCCCGTATCTTCACTTGCCAAAGACCAAAATTGACATCACGGTCAAACTTCTCAATCTTGTATTTCACAAACATCTTCTTTATGCACAAAACGAATCACAACCGAAGCTCTGATACCAGTTTGTTGAACAAGTGCATAATAAAATGGAAATAATCACAAAGAACAAGCACGAGAATAAACGACAAGCAATTGCAAACACAGAGATTTACGTAGTTCACCCAATTTGGGCTACGTCCATGACAGAGGCGTCGGAGAAATTCCACTATCAAAAGAGAAAAGAGTACAAAAAAATAAGGCAAAAGTCTAAACCCTCAAGCTCTCCTTCTTCAATCCTCACATAAAACCCTTAATCTAAATTCTCTTTATTTTAATATATAGGAGATAACAATAGATCAGGAAAGAGGTATCCAAAACTTGGTAGGAGTTAGAGATCAAAAGAAAAACGAACGGCTGAGATTAAATCATCAAAACTACAATCAGCGTCGTAACCCATCGATGGTCAAACATGACCATCGATGATCTCCTGCAAACCATCGATCGTTCCTTGTAGTCCATCGATGGTCCAAAATCCAGTTTTTATTTTTCTCCGATTGTTCAATGTAACTCATTGATGATCGAAGTAACCATCGATGATCTTCTCTTGACCATCGATAATCCGTTGGCTGAATTGAACAATTAGAGGTTTTTAAGGCATAATTTCAACATCATGCATAATCTTCCATATGGATTCATCAAATTTCATTTCTGTAATAAAATTTTTTATTCTTAAAATATCCATAAAGGAACCCATACACTTCTCTGGCTAGGGGAATTGACACCCTGCTAATCTCACTATTTTATTAGCTAAATGTGTAACATAAAGAAGTAATCCATATTTTTAACTGTTATAAAGGAAGCAACTGAATAAGTATTTCAAGTACGAAGTTCTTAAATAGAAAAATGTGAATTTTCTCGTTGTCAGATTGCAAGTTTATTGTCAATATCAAGTTATCTGCTATACCAACCATAGGTTAAGGATTTCAATGTGTTTAGAAGGATTTCAATGTGTTTTGAGTCATATATCAAGGAGCAAAAGCTTAAATAACTTTATAAAAATTTTAAAATGTTGTTTTGACGATACATTAAAATTGGGTTATTGATGTTGAAATCTTTTGAAATTTTATTTCTTGATAGTTCATATTTAGTAGATCACACCCAATGGTTTGGATTTTCATTTTGATTTCCAAGTTTGAAATTGGGTTGAGAGTATCCAAATATTGGATACTATTAATAGTAGTCTAGCTCAACTCTATTATAAATATCCTAAATTATAGTTATTACTATTATAATAATAATTAAGATATTGTAATATTAGATGTAATATGCTATAACTATTTAAATAAATTATGGTTAAATTATTATAATTATCCAAATTGTAATAGTTATTCATATAATTCTTTACACATAATGTTTTAAGTAAATAATAAATTCTAAAAGTTCAATATATACAAATTGCTTCACCATTTTGCAGTCAACAAAAAAATTCCATAATGTAAAACAAGTATGTCCACATGCAAATCACAGGACACTACTAGTTCCCAGAAATGAGAATGTTGCATTTTTCTGGAGTACTCAAATTACTCGGAGATAATTCTTGTTTAATGAAAACTGATTTTCTCTACGTTTTTATTTGGACTAATCCTCCTTTTAAGGCCTAAATTAAAATTTTATGTAGTTATAGCATATAGATCAATAATGAAGCACATAAATCAAAACAAAGTTCATATTTTTCTCCCTCAAGTAGTACACGTTCCCCGCGGAAAACCATATCATGCACCGGAAGCAGCCTGTGAGACTTCATCCCTTCAACAGATAAAATTAAATTATTCACGATAACCACAACAAGGTACGTAATTTTAGTCCTGAAAATGTTCTGAAGCAGAAATGTTCACTTCAGAGCTTTGCACAAAGGATTGTCAGAAATATAAAAAAATAGTTTGAAATATTCCAGTTACCAAGAATTTTGAAATATATGAGAAACTGTCTATTTCACAAAAACAATGTGACCATTTTACACAAGTTCAAAGCAAATAGTTGAGATAACAGAAGTTAAAGTCCTGAAACATGTGTGACAGGCTGGTTTACAATGCTTTTTACTGCATCCCTCCAGAAACTACAAAAACAATAAAAGGTTCAAGAAATGAAAAACTTTTGTCCCCATCAAAAATGAACTACAGTTAATCAGCTTCTATTTCCAAAAAACCTACAGACAAAAACAATACCGTAAGGACATGCAACAAGGCTTGCATCGAAAAATGGCAGAAGGGTGAATGGAAGTATAGTCACCTCCCTATGCCAACAAAAAATTGCTCAGCTTGTCATCAGCAGTAAAAACAAATTTTGAAAGTTTTAGAGCTGAATGAATTCATCAATGTTATTCCTGCAAAAAGAAAATAGATAAAAGCAGATGAAGTCAGATGCTACAGATAAATAAGGACTTAAATATCTTTTTTAAAGAACATTTTTTTCAGTTTTATTATAGAACGCATCAACTTGCTATTTGTATAGAAAAGCGACCAACTTTCGACCACGTCAGCATGCTGGCTGAAGGTTGGGTATTGTTTTAAATTTTCATTTTCTTAATTACCCGAGACTGGCAACACTGCCGGAACCATGCCCAACTCTGGGGTATTTAAGTGAAAATAAGCCAAAAACAGAACCTACTTTTGGTCACCAATGCTAATGAGCCGAAAATTGGTCGTTTTTAAACAGTAGCATGGTCCTCTTTTAATTAAATTTCAAAATGATCTTTTTTCAAAATTGTCATCATCTTCCTTCTATTAACCTCCCTTTTAGCTTTCATCAATTTTTAATCAAACTGCAACTAATAAAAAAAGTAAGTAACTATTAGCATTCCGTAACCTCATCATTTGAGCCTGATTTGGTTGATGCTTGAAACATTCTAGCATAAGCCTTTCGCTCTCGATCTCGCCTATCAGCAATCTGTAAACCATTTTAGCAACAAAAATATTTCAGAAAATTCCTGAGCACTTCAAGGTGCAAAAATAGGCTCATATATCCACTGACCTTCTTCTTTGCGGCAGCAAGTTCCTCCTTTATCTTACCTGCAATAAATACATTTCATGAAAGTAGATAAGATCACTTGACACGGTAAAAACATGTTTAGAGAGAAAAGAGAAATTTATGTGGAGATCTGACCATCATTGGGCTCCAGCTCTAATGCTTTCTTGAAGCTTTCTACTGCTGCATCCACATCATTCAGTGCCATATGTGCCTGACAATTGTTTACAAGCCAAAAATTAGACATTCGTGTCTCAATAAGGAGGCAATATTTCTGGGCAAAAATGCTGATGGATAAAAAAATTTTAATAGTCACAACGAACAAATAAAAGAATGCAAATAACAGTAAGCACATACTTGGAGACTTATCTACAACTTCCAGAAAACAGTTGTCAAGATGACAAAATATGTGTCAAATACAAAGATAAGTGAACATTCTAAACTAGCTCCTCTTCACCACACCAATATAGGAAGTCAACTGGCTCGCATCACATGAGAAGTTAACTAGTAAAATCTATCAAGTTCTCGGAATCCACTAGTGCCACTTAGCGTTTAGTGTTAACCTCTCAAGATATGCATAGTACAACTTTGTCCTTTCCATACTGAGAACTTAGGGCACCAAACAACTTCCACTGAAACTGTTAAAAGATAATTTGCAGAGTTACTGACTTACAAATCAATGGACCTAGTAAATAGCAAATCCTCTATGAGTGATCAAAGGACGGATCTTTAAGTTTGTTTTCATACAGTTCAACTGGATTCTTTTAATCATGAATTGGCTATTGATCCAAAGAGGGCTGTATCCTTGCATATTTTGGTGCAATTATTTTCTAAACTGAATCTGAGATCAGTACTTGGAAAATGCGAGCCACGTGACGCAAAACAACATTTCAGTGGCTGCATGTTTAGAAAACAAGGTTTATACGGCCGCTTATGCAGCCACATAGAATTATGCAGGTGAGCATTGCATCAGATAAAGTTGTGGTTAGTTGTAAGCAACTTATGTGGCCCATACTCAATACATGAACAATTACACATTTCTTTGTTTATCCTACTTTTAATCTAATTACACCAAGTGTTCTAAAATTAAATGTATGGGGCTCACTTTCACATGGAACTAAACGTATGCAGCCAAAAAGTTGTCGGCACTTGTAACTGGACAAATGCAGGTTCTGCACACCCACACACATATATGATTAGGCAAGTGAATAGTCAATTTGGAGATCAGCTCCAAACACCGGAAGCTTTTGCATGCGAGTTCAAATCCAACAATTGAACGAATAGCCACTATAAATTCTACAAATATATAAATCTCAAATTGCACCACTATTTTCCCCCAAATTCGATTACAAATCTTTTTCCTCCTCAAAACCCTATGCAATTAAGGAGCCTCAGTGATGAACATCGAAGACACTGAGGTGTGCAAGCAATGTTACAGAAAGCGCTAGGCGGGCTAGGCGTTGGACCCGACGTCTAGAGCCTAGGCGGAAGCCTAGGCGGGGACTAGGCGTTTTCCTACTTTTTAGTTTTTAATTACAATTACTGATAGTAAATGCCAATGCTATAGAAAGTTTAGGCATTGGACTGACACCTAGACAGATTTCTTAAGTGATGGTAGAGGAGGTTTTGCTGAAGGTCGGAAGAGATAGATGAGGTGTTCATAGTTGGAGTTTGGAGGACGTAGAGGCTGCAATGGAGGGAATCAAGATCTATGTCTAAAGGGTGCAGTCCATGCAGGCAGACCCTGCTCCCCTAGGCGTTTCTAAAATCTAGGTGGGCAACCTAGGTACGCAGGCGCTTAGGCGCCAGGCAAAGCGTGCCAAGGCACCGCTTAGGTTTCAGGCATACTTAACGGCTAAGGCTTTCTAAAACATTGTGTGCAAGTGTAACATCAACACGGTCTTTATATGTGTTCCATTTCATTTACTTCCTACTTTCTCAAAAGAAAATTTCGAATTTTTTAGTAACTGACTGATCCCACTAAGGCTGTGGTTTGGGTGCTGCTGCTACTTCATGATATGCTTCTAAAGTCTAATTACTTATAGATGGTTATTGAGTTAGTTCAAGAGTATATAGCCTCATATCGCCTCTGCTTCTGCTAACCAAAATTTAACATTCAATATATGACTCACAATAAAAACATACGACCTGCAAACTTCCATGTTATCCATTCAATCGGAGTATCAAACTGTTTTTGCATTCAAATGTTTTCTGGTTGAATGTGGGAAAATTGATTTGACCAACTTCCCAGGCACATTCAGGATGAACTCTCATGGTGTATGATATTTACAGATGATATAATGTTAGTTGACGAAACTAGAAGACGTATAATTTCTAAAGTAGAAAGGTGGAAACAAGCTCTTGAATCTAAAGGTTTTAGAATTAGTAGAATAAAAATAGAATATATTGAGTACATTTTTAGTAAAACTAAGAAAAGAAAAGAACCTTTAGTACATATTGATGGTAAAAAAATATTTAAAAGTAATTATTTTTGCTATTTAGGATCAATCATTCGGCATGATGGTGAGATTGAGGATGATGTTGTTCATCGAATCAAGTCGGGATGGTTGAAATGGAGGAGCGCTTCGGAAGTCTTATGTGATCGTAGGATACCAATGAAACTAAAGTGAAAATTCTATAAGATGGTTATGAGACCAACAATGCTTTATGAGTCAGTGTTGGGCAATTAAAAAACATGTGCAAAAGATGAGTAGCAGAAATGAAAATGTTGCGATGGTCTTGTGGGCATACACTAAAAGATAGGATAAGAAATGAGTGCATCCATAGTAAATTAGAGAGAATCGACTAAGATGATTTGGGCATGTACAACGAAAACCTCTTAGTGCACCGGTTAGGAAAAGTGATAGTATTATAGTTAATGGAGCTAGGAGATCTAGAGGTAGACCTAAAAGAACTTGGTTGGAAGCAATTAAGAAGGATATGATAATGTTTCACTTAACGGAGGAGATGACCCATAATAGAATGGAATCGAAGAATAGAATTCATGTAGCCGACCCCATAAAGGCTTTGATGTTGTTGTTGTTGTTGTTGTTGTTATGTGGGAAAACTGATTGAAGACAACTCAGTTGAACTTTGTTAAACTGCGGAAAACCATCCTAACGATGTAGATGGTGTAGACCCGTAGACCCAATCCCTAGCTAAAGCCCCATCAACTTCTCTACTAGTCAAACAGTCAATCCCTCTTTCCCTTTGGTTCTCTCTCCAGGCAGTGATTGAATGAGGCATCAAGGCATCTAAACCTTCTTTTATATATATAAGTTTCATTTCCTTCCAAACTCAGCTCATCTCCCTTTCTCTCCCATGGGAGAAGGCTTCATGGTCTTTCGAGTCATCGAACTAGTATACAGCCACGTATAACATTTAGTCAAACTAGCAACGAGGTAATTAAATGATGAGAACTTTTCTCTATGATTAGTGACTGACAATAGCTTGTGATTTCCTATTACAACGAAAATGGTTGTTGTTTTTACAAGTGTCTTATCTGATCTCAACAGATTATATAACATGACCTACTAGATATTTGCATTTTCAGAAAGTTAAACAAAATTTTATCTAGCTTTTTACTTTTCAACATTTTAAAAATGTCAACATTAAAATTTTAATTACTCATGAAAAGGGAAAATGAACAAACACTGTTGATAATCTAAATTAAGAAACAAAATGATTAACAATGATAAAAAATTTGTTGAAACTTTTTTACAAAAATGATTGATAAAAACTGAATAAGTCGTTAATAATTCTGGATAATTACTTACATTCACAACGAATATCAAGTAACTATAGAATAATCGATCAATGTTTTATGCCATGTCCTCTCATTCTCCATCAGTTATTTTCAGTTTTCCAAACCAGCAAATTTGCTCGTATATGAGTTCAAACTCCCCACAAAATCCAATGAAGTTAATGCAGATACAGTAAATCGATATTCAAATCCAGGATTCACTTTTTACCTTCACCATGATACATTCACCTAATTTGACCCATCTTAATCCATTGCTGATGTCCTGACCTACAGATTTAGTACGTAGAGCAACCGCTTCTGGTGCTTCCTCACTGTTACAAGAAACATCACTGCTGATCTATTAACTGCTTTTGCTGCAACTAACCAATTTCCCAGCGGACCCTAACACGTCTTTATTCCTTGTGTGTTACGAAAAGAAAAGATACACAGAAAAGATTTGTACTGCAGAAAAATCATGCATCGACTACGACATCCATTAGACAAATGAACTAGACATTTTTAAATGCAATTATATGTTTCACTATGGGGCAGGTGCAAAGATTGATATATTAAGAAGCAGAAAAAACTGAAGACACTAACCTGACCTTGGCGAAAATATGCTTTGCCATAGCCATCTCTTTCTCGCACTGCAAATTCAGCATCCAGCAGCGCACCTTTGAAATCTCCCAGTTTCAGTTTGCATACCTAGCAAATGAAAAGAAAGCAATACTTATTAGACAAATGTGAAAGAAATTTGAACCTCATAACAGAAATGAACCCAACACAAGAACATATTACTTTAATATAAAAGAGCATTATTATGTGCAATTAGTAAAAAGTTTAACAGAAGTAATAATAAATGTACGCTTATTTATCAATGAAATCCCATAAAGAGGATGCATCCAAGCACTGGCATGGAACTTCTCAAATCAAAGTACAAATTTCACGTTCAAGTTAGGTCAGAAATGTAGTGTGCAGCTTTGCAAGCTGATAGGTAGTCGTGTCTTATTACATAATATTTCAAAGCAATGAAACATCCAAACATGAACATGGAAACTATTTAATCAGAATATCTGTTCATGTCTGGTCAGCTAGAAATTAAGACAGCAGCATGTCCCAACTAATAAGTAATTGTGCAACAAAAGACTGAAATTGTATCCTAGTTCCAGGAACAATAATGCACCAATAAATCTTGTTTATCTGTAAGAACATACACACTCCAGTAGTGCAAAAAACACAGTTGTTACATGTAGATCAGACAGGATACAAGTATAATTCTTCTCTTGACCTTTCTAGTCGAATTTTATGATCTTCTACAGCCACCAATGCAGACTAGGTAAATTGGTAATTGTTCAATCGTTCCCATAAGATTTCATTGCAAATGCATTCTACATTATAGTGTGGTACAGGTAGCTATATTATTCATGGTTTCCCGTTATATCATATTTCATTGCAACTGCATCCTTTATACCCGCAATCTGTAGATTTGAACTTTCATGATGTTCCCTAGTCATTTTTGTTTAAAACTCTGTAGATTTGAACTTCGGCTTAGGTGATTACTGGACAAAGAAGTAAATAACATTGTTAGTATAGTTGAGTAGTTTATTTCTTGTTTACCAATTTACTTTATCTTGTACCCCAAGTCTCCTTGTAGCCCAAGTTTCCTTTCCTCTATTTAAAGAGGTGAGACATCCATAATTAAATTAATCTCTTGGTTTCTTTTCTCTACAAATATAAAAATGAGAAATTGATGTCCTGCATGTAAATACTATGGCTGCATAAGCAGTTAAGGTATCCAAATGAAGTTGATGGTTGTGCCAAGACCATTCAACCTTTGAATTGTAGATTCCATCATATGCTCTTAGGTTTCTGATCCAAATGAAGCTCATTCTCATGACAAGCCAATAACAAAGTATTGCATCCATTTGGCATGAAAATCAAGTCAATAAAAAATAAAATATAAGAAGTTATTGTGAGAAATGCTTACAGAACTATTTGTGAAGATCACTGACTTCATCTTCCATAATAAAGAACTCTTCTCTGCACAACCATTAATCAACAAAAGTGCTTTCAGAAGTTAAGAAGAAAATAACAGCAATATGAATTGTTGACAT
The DNA here is from genome assembly GCA_012295165.1 of Asparagus setaceus. Taxonomy (NCBI): domain Eukaryota; kingdom Viridiplantae; phylum Streptophyta; class Magnoliopsida; order Asparagales; family Asparagaceae; genus Asparagus; species Asparagus setaceus. The sequence goes on along the minus strand of CM022704.1, from coordinate 25,515,221 downwards.
ATCTGGGGCATTTAATAAGACAAAGTTAGCACAGAAGGAAATGCCTTGCCTTCATCAATCTCTTTTGATTCCAACAAACATCCAAGTACCGCAAAGCTTTTCGGTATTTTCTAAGAGCCATCTTGTAATCTTGTTTCTGCAGGGAAAATCATGAATTAATCACCAGATATGTCAACTTTTAAGAGACACTATAAAATATAGTTTATAATCATGATACAAAAGGCAGTCATATTTTTCATTTTTCTACCTATCAAGTATATAAGATTAAAAGGCAAATATAATCAATCACAGCCAACAGATAAGAAATCCATGGTAGTAGTGGTGGTTTTATTTATTTGGTTGTTTATTTATTTATTTGTGTGTGTTGGTTGTTTTTTTCTTTTTTTTTCGGTAGGGGGTGGTGTTGGTTGATGGGACTTTTTTTTGGGGTGGGGTTAGGGGATATGATGAAGTGTCCAATGTAAGAACATCTGAGGATGTTACTCCCATTAGCGCACTAGTGGTCAGAACATGATGATAAACAACTAATAGAGTGGACTTTTAACAAACATAAAAGCAAAATATTCAATGCCAAAAGAGAATAAATAGACAGCAAATCTAAAAAAAACCGAATGTAAGAAAATAAAGCATTAAAAAGAAATAACAAATAATACCATGAAGCAAGCGTTCCCAAAATTTTTAGCAGAATCAACCGCATTTATCCACCATGCTACGCCATTTGGCTCCTCATCAAGGTCACCAGGCCAATCTGGATTCATGTCGCCATCTTTGAAGAAATTTACAACTCCGTCATCACTCCCTTCAGGAAGTTCTCCACACTTCGCAATTATAACATCAACCGTGGGACAATCACCCTCTCCGACAGGTGTATGCTCAATTGAACGGACAACTCCCATACCTTTTAGCACCTTCCCAAATATAACATGTTTTCCATCCAAATGAGGTGTTCTTGTGGTCGTGATGAAGAATTGAGAACCATTTGTGTTAGGACCAGAATTGGCCATTGACAGCATTCCTTTCCTCTCATGTTTCATTTCAAAGTTCTCATCCTCAAACTTTGATCCATATATGGATTCTCCTCCAGTTCCATCACCTGCGGATATGTCTCCACCTTGAACCATAAAGCCTTTGATAACTCGATGAAATCGTGAGCCCTGTGAACACAAGATAGAATAACAAAGTTAGAAGAAATCTTTGTGTCATTACAAAAGACCTTGAAAACAGATGACGCGAGATGGTTACAATTTGACCATATCAGATCTTCATTGGCTGTGCAATAAATAGTGATGTAAAAGTTGAAACATACCAAAATTTACTGATGATGTTCTTGCTAAATCAGTACTATTAATTCCTGGTTTGAATATTAAATCATAAAAGAGAAATCCAAGTAAACAACTGCGTCATCAAGTTCATGGGTAGAAAGAACATTGAAGCTTACGTCACAGCGTTAGATGTTGACATACAAACAAACTAAAATTGTATCAGTGAAAAACATATATCAGCACGACTGATGGGAAAGTAAACCTCATACTATAGGATTAATGATCCAAATACAAATACATTAGTATTCCCTAGCAATCAAAGTAGTGAGGAATCTGCAAACTCCACCAATCATTTACAAAATGCTCGTTGACATTTCAACTGAATCAACTCATCTCCTTATGTTCACTTTAAACAACTTTGTTTTCAAATTGGGCATTACAAGTTAGGAGGTCAGTTCATGAAAATCCAACTATGATTTGAGCCAGTTGATTTGCATCCAATTGTGTTCGATAATTCTTGATAAAATAGAAATCGGTACATAAAAGAAATTCTGAGTAAAATCCGCTTCAACGAAGTCTAGGTACCTCAAGTCAGACTGATCCAACTCATTATTTAAGTAATATTAATCTTTTCCTCCTATGAACTAGGACCTAACGCAACTGGTTGACCAAGCAACTATATTACCTGGGCACTTCTACAGGAAGCCATACCATTTACACGCACTCAGCACCCATACCCATACCCATATTTCTTGGACACTTCTTGAATATATGCTTACTTGTTTCGTGCATATACTCAATTATATAATACATGTTTTAATTTAAAACACTCCTCATACACTTCTTGGATGTATATCCTACACTTCACATCTATTTCTTATATATTGATCTTATGTAAATTATTAACTTTAATACAGACTAGTATATTGGCACATGCAAATGCACGCAAGTAATATTAAATTTCTATCTAAACATTTTTCGGTCCTCAAAGTTAATTATGTTATTTTCATTTAATATATAATTATAGTATTTCTAGTAAAAAATGCTCAAAGTAATAGGAACATATTAAAAGTATGTATATCTTTTACATCTAAAAATTATTATTGTATCCTTCATTTTGATAAGAGGAATGAAATTAAGCTTAAAATTCATAGAATAGTTTATTTAGTGGATCTAAATATAATAAAATTTATTTTATTTATTTTCTAAAGTTTTAGTTTCTCGATTGTAACATGATGATACATATATTAACTTTAGATTAAAGCAACAAAACCTATTATACATAAGAAAATTAATCCAATTTTAAAAACTTTATTATAACATAATTATGAAAAAAATTTAAGTATTAAAACATATTTTAAATTATATTTTATATACATGTTAATTAAAACTCTTATTTATAACATGTCGCTATCTAGTTTATATTGTGTTGTATTTTTATTTTTTTTAATTATATATTTTGAAGAAGGTCATGCATGAAATTTTAAATTTGAGGAGATGGAGGAATGAAAGCAATGGAAACTTCTAGAAAGAGGGAGGTAAATTTTAGAACTGAAAAAGAGATGGAGGAATTGAAGTAATGGAACATTCTATAGAAAGGGGAGGAAGAGAGGGAACCAATATGATGTTGACCTATATTACCTGGGTACTTCTATAAGGAAGCCATACCTGTACCCCACATGTACCCATATCCAAACCTCTTGGACACTTCTTGAATATATGCATATGTTTATTCGGCCATACTCAATTATGTAATACATGGTTTAATTTAAAACACTCCTCATGCTTCTTGGATGTATATTCTACACTTCACATCTATTTCTTACATATTGATCTTATGTAAATGAAAAACAATATTAATCTTATGTAAATTATTAATTTTAATGCATATAAATATACATAACATGCATATATATAGTCGTGTCCCCATACCCTACCTTTTACAAATGTGTCGTGGTCCCGTACATGTACCCATGCAACCTAGATGTTGACAAACGACTAAACTACCCTCTTCTTTTATTACATTGGCCTCCAATATTTATGAAATTGAAGGAAAAACCTATTCCTTCACTTTTACATACCCTCACAATTATATATATATATATATATATATATATATATATATATATATATATATATATATATATATATATAACTATTCTCCTCTTAGGAGGAGAGGGAATCTCCTCTTATATTTATGATCGTTGGATTAAAGTTTTAAGGTATGAGATTAGAAGATCCATTCATAACTAAAATGGGCAAGATAGGAAGAGAAAATACATTATTAGGTATGGGAGAAAATCACTAAGGTATGAGATGAGAGAATCCATTAATAACAAAAATAAACAAGATTGGAAGATATATCAATTATGTACGAGAGAAAATCACGATCTCTCAACAAATGACTATCTAACTTCGTGAACTTCATTTTTCGTGTCATCTTCTTCTTTTCAAACTAGTAGCCTTAACCCATTGAAATCCAGTAGTGCAAAAACACAGTTGTTACATGTAGATCAGACAGGATACAAGTATAATTCTTCTCTTGACCTTTCTAGTCAATTTTATGATCTTCTACAGCCACCAATGCAGACTAGGTAAATTGGTAATTGTTCAATCGTTCCCATAAGATTTCATTGCAAATGCATTCTACATTATAGTGTGGTACAGGTAGCTATATTATTCATGGTTTCCGTTATATCATATTTCATTGCAACTGCATCCTTTATACCCGCAATCTGTAGATTTGAACTTTCATGATGTTCCCTAGTCATTTTTGTTTAAAACTCTGTAGATTTGAACTTCGGCTTAGGTGATTACTGGACAAAGAAGTAAATAACATTGTTAGTATAGTTGAGTAGTTTATTTCTTGTTTACCAATTTACTTTATCTTGTACCCCAAGTCTCCTTGTAGCCCAAGTTTCCTTTCCTCTATTTAAAGAGGTGAGACATCCATAATAAAATTAATCTCTTGGTTTCTTTTTCTACAAATATAAAAATGAGAAATTGATGTCCTGCATGTAAATACTATGGCTGCATAAGCAGTTAAGGTATCCAAATGAAGTTGATGGTTGTGCCAAGACCATTCAACCTTTGAATTGTAGATTCCATCATATGCTCTTAGGTTTCTGATCCAAATGAAGCTCATTCTCATGACAAGCCAATAACAAAGTATTGCATCCATTTGGCATGAAAATCAAGTCAATAAAAAATAAAATATAAGAAGTTATTGTGAGAAATGCTTACAGAACTATTTGTGAAGATCACTGACTTCATCTTCCGCAATAAAGAACTCTTCTCTGCACAACCATTAATCAACAAAAAGTGCTTTCAGAAGTTAAGAAGAAAATAACAGCAATATGAATTGTTGACATATCTGGGGGCATTTAATAAGACAAAGTTAGCACAGAAGGAAATGCCTTGCCTTCATCAATCTCTTTTTGATTCCAACAAACATCCAAGTACCGCAAAGCTTTTCGGTATTTTCTAAGAGCCATCTTGTAATCTTGTTTCTGCAGGGGAAAATCATGAATTAATCACCAGATATGTCAACTTTTAAGAGACACTATAAAATATAGTTTATAATCATGATACAAAAAGGCAGTCATATTTTTCATTTTTTCTACCTATCAAGTATATAAGATTAAAAGGCAAATATAATCAATCACAGCCAACAGATAAGAAATCCATGGTAGTAGTGGTGGTTTTATTTATTTGGTTGTTTATTTATTTATTTGTGTGTGTTGGTTGTTTTTTTCTTTTTTGGTAGGGGTGGTGTTGGTTGATGGGACTTTTTTGGGGTGGGGTTAGGGGATATGATGAAGTGTCCAATGTAAGAACATCTGAGGATGTTACTCCCATTAGCGCACTAGTGGTCAGAACATGATGATAAACAACTAATAGAGTGGACTTTTAACAAACATAAAAGCAAAATATTCAATGCCAAAAGAGAATAAATAGACAGCAAATCTAAAAAACCGAATGTAAGAAAATAAAGCATTAAAAAGAAATAACAAATAATACCATGAAGCAAGCGTTCCCAAAATTTTAGCAGAATCAACCGCATTTATCCACCATGCTACCATTTGGCTCCTCATCAAGGTCACCAGGCCAATCTGGATTCATGTCGCCATCTTTGAAGAAATTTACAACTCCGTCATCACTCCCTTCAGGAAGTTCTCCACACTTGCAATTATAACATCAACCGTGGGACAATCACCCTCTCCGACAGGTGTATGCTCAATTGAACGGACAACTCCCATACCTTTTAGCACCTTCCCAAATATAACATGTTTTCCATCCAAATGAGGTGTTCTTGTGGTCGTGATGAAGAATTGAGAACCATTTGTGTTAGGACCAGAATTGGCCATTGACAGCATTCCTTTCCTCTCATGTTTCATTTCAAAGTTCTCATCCTCAAACTTTGATCCATATATGGATTCTCCTCCAGTTCCATCACCTGCGGATATGTCTCCACCTTGAACCATAAAGCCTTTGATAACTCGATGAAATCGTGAGCCCTGTGAACACAAGATAGAATAACAAAGTTAGAAGAAATCTTTGTGTCATTACAAAAGACCTTGAAAACAGATGACGCGAGATGGTTACAATTTGACCATATCAGATCTTCATTGGCTGTGCAATAAATAGTGATGTAAAAGTTGAAACATACGCCAAAATTTACTGATGATGTTCTTGCTAAATCAGTACTATTAATTCCTGGTTTGAATATTAAATCATAAAAGAGAAATCCAAGTAAACAACTGCGTCATCAAGTTCATGGGTAGAAAGAACATTGAAGCTTACGTCACAGCGTTAGATGTTGACATACAAACAAACTAAAATTGTATCAGTGAAAAACATATATCAGCACGACTGATGGGAAAGTAAACCTCATACTATAGGATTAATGATCCAAATACAAATACATTAGTATTCCCTAGCAATCAAAGTAGTGAGGAATCTGCAACTCCACCAATCATTTACAAAATGCTCGTTGACATTTCAACTGAATCAACTCATCTCCTTATGTTCACTTTAAACAACTTTGTTTCAAATTGGGCATTACAAGTTAGGAGGTCAGTTCATGAAAATCCAACTATGATTTGAGCCAGTTGATTTGCATCCAATTGTGTTCGATAATTCTTGATAAAATAGAAATCAAGTACATAAAAGAAATTCTGAGTAAAATCCTTCAACGAAGTCTAGGTACCTCAAGTCAGACTGATCCAACTCATTATTTAAGTAATATTAATCTTTTCCTCCTATGAACTAGGACCTAACGCAACTGGTTGACCAAGCAACTATATTACCTGGGCACTTCTACAGGAAGCCATACCATTTACACGCACTCAGCACCCATACCCATACCCATATTTCTTGGACACTTCTTGAATATATGCTTACTTGTTTCGTGCATATACTCAATTATATAATACATGTTTTAATTTAAAACACTCCTCATACACTTCTTGGATGTATATCCTACACTTCACATCTATTTCTTATATATTGATCTTATGTAAATTATTAACTTTAATACAGACTAGTATATTGGCACATGCAAATGCACGCAAGTAATATTAAATTTCTATCTAAACATTTTTCGGTCCTCAAAGTTAATTATGTTATTTTCATTTAATATATAATTATAGGATTTCTAGTAAAAAATGCTCAAAGTAATAGGAACATATTAAAAGTATGTATATCTTTTACGATCTAAAAATTATTATTGTATCCTTCATTTTGATAAGAGGAATGAAATTAAGCTTAAAATTCATAGAATAGTTTATTTAGTGGATCTAAATATAATAAAATTTATTTTATTTATTTTCTAAAGTTTTTAGTTTCTCGATTGTAACATGATGATACATATATTAACTTTAGATTAAAGCAACAAAACCTATTATACATAAGAAAATTAATCCAATTTTAAAAACTTTATTATAACATAATTATGAAAAAAATTTAAGTATTAAAACATATTTTAAATTATATTTTATATACATGTTAATTAAAACTCTTATTTATAACATGTCGCTATCTAGTTTATATTGTGTTGTATTTTTATTTTTTTTAATTATATATTTTTGAAGAAGGTCATGCATGAAATTTTAAATTTGAGGAGATGGAGGAATGAAAGCAATGGAAACTTCTAGAAAGAGGGGAGGTAAATTTTAGAACTGAAAAAGAGATGGAGGAATTGAAGTAATGGAACATTCTATAGAAAGGGGAGGAAGAGAGGGAACCAATATGATGTTGACCTATATTACCAGGTACTTCTATAAGGAAGCCATACTGCACCCCACATGTACCCATATCCAAACCTCTTGGACACTTCTTGAATATATGCATATGTTTATTCTGCCATACTCAATTATGTAATACATGGTTTAATTTAAAACACTCCTCATGCTTCTTGGATGTATATTCTACACTTCACATCTATTTCTTACATATTGATCTTATGTAAATGAAAAACAATATTAATCTTATGTAAATTATTAATTTTAATGCATATAAATATACATAACATGCATATATATAGTCGTGTCCCCATACCCTACCTTTTACAAATGTGTGGTGTCCGTACATGTACCCATGCAACCTAGATGTTGACAAACCACTAAACTACCCTCTTCTTTTATTACATTGGCCTCCAATATTTATGAAATTTGAAGGAAAAACCTATTCCTTCACTTTTACATACCCTCACAATTATATATATATATATATATATATATATATATATATATATATATATATATATATATATATATATATATATATATATATATATATATATATATAACTATTCTCCTCTTAGGAGGAGAGGGAATCTCCTCTTATATTTATGATCGTTGGATTAAAGTTTTAAGGTATGAGATTAGAAGATCCATTCATAACTAAAAATGGGCAAGATAGGAAGAGAAAATACATTATTAGGTATGGGAGAAAATCACGGAAGGTATGAGATGAGAGAATCCATTAATAACAAAAATAAACAAGATTGGAAGATATATCAATTATGTACGAGAAAATCACGTATCTCTCAACAAATGACTATCTAACTTCGTGAACTTCATTTTTCGTGTCATCTTCTTCTTTTCAAACTAGTAGCCTTAACCCATTGAAATCCAGTCGTGAATCGAAAACAATACATGACAAACGAGGATGACTTCAATCATTAAAATTGTTCTCTTATAACAATAGGTTTCCATGTTTTAATTTTTCATTAATTGTCTTTTCAATGTTTTTATCTCTCTTGATAAACTTGATCGTAAACTTAAAAGTCTTTAAGAACTTTTAATCGTTGAATCAACTATAAATTATATTCCCCATAATGATACCCATAAATTGTTTTACATAAACTTTGTTTCACTTGGGTGACTGATATAAATGATGAACTTCACGAAGTTCATGAGAAAAAGGGAAAATAAACAATTGCTAGATCTGAATCCTTAAACATGAGATTTAATGACTATGTTTCACTATGGAGCAGGTGCAAAGATTGATATATTAAGAAGCAGAAAAACTGAAGACACTAACCTGACCTTGGCGAAAATATGCTTTGCCATAGCCATCTCTTTCTCGCACTGCAAATTCAGCATCCAGCAGCGCACCTTTGAAATCTCCCAGTTTCAGTTTGCATACCTAGCAAATGAAAAGAAAGCAATACTTATTAGACAAATGTGAAAGAAATTTGAACCTCATAACAGAAATGAACCCAACACAAGAACATATTACTTTAATATAAAAGAGCATTATTATGTGCAATTAGTAAAAAGTTTAACAGAAGTAATAATAAATGTACGCTTATTTATCAATGAAATCCCATAAAGAGGATGCATCCAAGCACTGGCATGGAACTTCTCAAATCAAAGTACAAATTTCACGTTCAAGTTAGGTCAGAAATGTAGTGTGCAGCTTTGCAAGCTGATAGGTAGTCGTGTCTTATTACATAATATTTCAAAGCAATGAAACATCCAAACATGAACATGGAAACTATTTAATCAGAATATCTGTTCATGTCTGGTCAGCTAGAAATTAAGACAGCAGCATGTCCCAACTAATAAGTAATTGTGCAACAAAAGACTGAAATTGTATCCTAGTTCCAGGAACAATAATGCACCAATAAATCTTGTTTATCTGTAAGAACATACACACTCCAGTAGTGCAAAAAACACAGTTGTTACATGTAGATCAGACAGGATACAAGTATAATTCTTCTCTTGACCTTTCTAGTCGAATTTTATGATCTTCTACAGCCACCAATGCAGACTAGGTAAATTGGTAATTGTTCAATCGTTCCCATAAGATTTCATTGCAAATGCATTCTACATTATAGTGTGGTACAGGTAGCTATATTATTCATGGTTTCCGTTATATCATATTTCATTGCAACTGCATCCTTTATACCAAGAATCTGTAGATTTGAACTTTCATGATGTTCCCTAGTCATTTTGTTTAAAACTCTGTAGATTTGAACTTTCATGATGTTCCCTAGTCATTTTGTTTAAAACTCTGTAGATTTGAACTTTCATGATGTTCCCTAGTCATTTTGTTTAAAACTCTGTAGATTTGAACTTTCATGATGTTCCCTAGTCATTTTGTTTAAAACTCTGTAGATTTGAACTTTCATGATGTTCCCTAGTCATTTTGTTTAAAACTCTGTAGATTTGAACTTTCATGATGTTCCCTAGTCATTTTGTTTAAAACTCTGTAGATTTGAACTTCGCTTAGGTGATTACTGGACAAAGAAGTAAATAACATTGTTAGTATAGTTGAGTAGTTTATTTCTTGTTTACCAATTTACTTTATCTTGTACCCCAAGTCTCCTTGTAGCCCAAGTTTCCTTTCCTCTATTTAAAGAGGTGAGACATCCATAATTAAATTAATCTCTTGGTTTCTTTTTCTACAAATATAAAAATGAGAAATTGATGTCCTGCATGTAAATACTATGGCTGCATAAGCAGTTAAGGTATCCAAATGAAGTTGATGGTTGTGCCAAGACCATTCAACCTTTGAATTGTAGATTCCATCATATGCTCTTAGGTTTCTGATCCAAATGAAGCTCATTCTCATGACAAGCCAATAACAAAGTATTGCATCCATTTGGCATGAAAATCAAGTCAATAAAAAATAAAATATAAGAAGTTATTGTGAGAAATGCTTACAGAACTATTTGTGAAGATCACTGACTTCATCTTCCTAATAAAGAACTCTTCTCTGCACAACCATTAATCAACAAAAGTGCTTTCAGAAGTTAAGAAGAAAATAACAGCAATATGAATTGTTGACATATCTGGGGGCATTTAATAAGACAAAGTTAGCACAGAAGGAAATGCCTTGCCTTCATCAATCTCTTTTGATTCCAACAAACATCCAAGTCTATATATATATATATATATATATATATATATATATATATATATATATATATATATATATATATATATATATATATATATATATATATATATATATATATATATATATATATATATATATATATATATATATATATATATATATATATATATATATATATATATATATATATATATATATATATATATATATATATATATATATATATATATATATATATATATATATATATATATATATATATATATATATATATATATATATATATATATATATATATATATATATATATATATATATATATATATATATATATATATATATATATATATATATATATATATATATATATATATATATATATATATATATATATATATATATATATATATATATATATATATATATATATATATATATATATATATATATATATATATATATATATATATATATATATATATATATATATATATATATATATATATATATATATATATATATATATATATATATATATATATATATATATATATATATATATATATATATATATATATATATATATATATATATATATATATATATATATATATATATATATATATATATATATATATATATATATATATATATATATATATATATATATATATATATATATATATATATATATATATATATATATATATATATATATATATAGAGTAGGCTCCTATAACTTAAGTTGAAGAAAATAACAGCAATATGAATTGTTGACATATCTGGGGGCATTTAATAAGACAAAGTTAGCACAGAAGGAAATGCCTTGCCTTCATCAATCTCTTTTTGATTCCAACAAACATCCAAGTACCGCAAAGCTTTTCGGTATTTTCTAAGAGCCATCTTGTAATCTTGTTTCTGCAGGGGAAAATCATGAATTAATCACCAGATATGTCAACTTTTAAGAGACACTATAAAATATAGTTTATAATCATGATACAAAAGGCAGTCATATTTTTCATTTTTCTACCTATCAAGTATATAAGATTAAAAGGCAAATATAATCAATCACAGCCAACAGATAAGAAATCCATGGTAGTAGTGGTGGTTTTATTTATTTGGTTGTTTATTTATTTATTTGTGTGTGTTGGTTGTTTTTTTCTTTTTTTTTCGGTAGGGGGTGGTGTTGGTTGATGGGACTTTTTTGGGGTGGGGTTAGGGGATATGATGAAGTGTCCAATGTAAGAACATCTGAGGATGTTACTCCCATTAGCACTAGTGGTCAGAACATGATGATAAACAACTAATAGAGTGGACTTTTAACAAACATAAAAGCAAAATATTCAATGCCAAAAGAGAATAAATAGACAGCAAATCTAAAAAACCGAATGTAAGAAAATAAAGCATTAAAAAGAAATAACAAATAATACCATGAAGCAAGCGTTCCCAAAATTTTAGCAGAATCAACCGCATTTATCCACCATGCTACGCCATTTGGCTCCTCATCAAGGTCACCAGGCCAATCTGGATTCATGTCGCCATCTTTGAAGAAATTTACAACTCCGTCATCACTCCCTTCAGGAAGTTCTCCACACTTCGCAATTATAACATCAACCGTGGGACAATCACCCTCTCCGACAGGTGTATGCTCAATTGAACGGACAACTCCCATACCTTTTAGCACCTTCCCAAATATAACATGTTTTCCATCCAAATGAGGTGTTCTTGTGGTCGTGATGAAGAATTGAGAACCATTTGTGTTAGGACCAGAATTGGCCATTGACAGCATTCCTTTCCTCTCATGTTTCATTTCAAAGTTCTCATCCTCAAACTTTGATCCATATATGGATTCTCCTCCAGTTCCATCACCTGCGGATATGTCTCCACCTTGAACCATAAAGCCTTTGATAACTCGATGAAATCGTGAGCCCTGTGAACACAAGATAGAATAACAAAGTTAGAAGAAATCTTTGTGTCATTACAAAAGACCTTGAAAACAGATGACGCGAGATGGTTACAATTTGACCATATCAGATCTTCATTGGCTGTGCAATAAATAGTGATGTAAAAGTTGAAACATACGCCAAAATTTACTGATGATGTTCTTGCTAAATCAGTACTATTAATTCCTGGTTTGAATATTAAATCATAAAAGAGAAATCCAAGTAAACAACTGCGTCATCAAGTTCATGGGTAGAAAGAACATTGAAGCTTGGCGTCACAGCGGTTAGATGTTGACATACAAACAAACTAAAATTGTATCAGTGAAAAAACATATATCAGCACGACTGATGGGAAAGTAAACCTCATACTATAGGATTAATGATCCAAATACAAATACATTAGTATTCCCTAGCAATCAAAGTAGTGAGGAATCTGCAAACTCCACCAATCATTTACAAAATGCTCGTTGACATTTCAACTGAATCAACTCATCTCCTTATGTTCACTTTAAACAACTTTGTTTTCAAATTGGGCATTACAAGTTAGGAGGTCAGTTCATGAAAATCCAACTATGATTTGAGCCAGTTGATTTGCATCCAATTGTGTTCGATAATTCTTGATAAAATAGAAATCGAAGTACATAAAAGAAATTCTGAGTAAAATCCGCTTCAACGAGTCTAGGTACCTCAAGTCAGACTGATCCAACTCATTATTTAAGTAATATTAATCTTTTCCTCCTATGAACTAGGACCTAACGCAACTGGTTGACCAAGCAACTATATTACCTGGGCACTTCTACAGGAAGCCATACCCGTACTCGACACGTACCAGCACCCATACCCATACCCATATTTCTTGGACACTTCTTGAATATATGCTTACTTGTTTCAGGCATATACTCAATTATATAATACATGTTTTAATTTAAAACACTCCTCATACACTTCTTGGATGTATATCCTACACTTCACATCTATTTCTTATATATTGATCTTATGTAAATTATTAACTTTAATACAGACTAGTATATTGGCACATGCAAATGCACGTGCAAGTAATATTAAATTTCTATCTAAACATTTTTCGGTCCTCAAAGTTAATTATGTTATTTTCATTTAATATATAATTATAGTATTTCTAGTAAAAAATGCTCAAAGTAATAGGAACATATTAAAAGTATGTATATCTTTTACATCTAAAAATTATTATTGTATCCTTCATTTTGATAAGAGGAATGAAATTAAGCTTAAAATTCATAGAATAGTTTATTTAGTGGATCTAAATATAATAAAATTTATTTTATTTATTTTCTAAAGTTTTAGTTTCTCGATTGTAACATGATGATACATATATTAACTTTAGATTAAAGCAACAAAACCTATTATACATAAGAAAATTAATCCAATTTTAAAAACTTTATTATAACATAATTATGAAAAAAATTTAAGTATTAAAACATATTTTAAATTATATTTTATATACATGTTAATTAAAACTCTTATTTATAACATGTCGCTATCTAGTTTATATTGTGTTGTATTTTTATTTTTTTTAATTATATATTTTTGAAGAAGGTCATGCATGAAATTTTAAATTTGAGGAGATGGAGGAATGAAAGCAATGGAAACTTCTAGAAAGAGGGGAGGTAAATTTTAGAACTGAAAAGAGATGGAGGAATTGAAGTAATGGAACATTCTATAGAAAGGGGAGGAAGAGAGGGAACCAATATGATGTTGACCTATATTACACAGGTACTTCTATAAGGAAGCCATACTGCACCCCACATGTACCCATATCCAAACCTCTTGGACACTTCTTGAATATATGCATATGTTTATTCGGGCCATACTCAATTATGTAATACATGGTTTAATTTAAAACACTCCTCATGCGCTTCTTGGATGTATATTCTACACTTCACATCTATTTCTTACATATTGATCTTATGTAAATGAAAAACAATATTAATCTTATGTAAATTATTAATTTTAATGCATATAAATATACATAACATGCATATATATAGTCGTGTCCCCATACCCTACCTTTTACAAATGTGTCGTGTCCCGTACATGTACCCATGCAACCTAGATGTTGACAAACGACTAAACTACCCTCTTCTTTTATTACATTGGCCTCCAATATTTATGAAATTGAAGGGAAAAACCTATTCCTTCACTTTTACATACCCTCACAATTATATATATATATATATATATATATATATATATATATATATATATATATATATATATATATATAACTATTCTCCTCTTAGGAGGAGAGGGAATCTCCTCTTATATTTATGATCGTTGGATTAAAGTTTTAAGGTATGAGATTAGAAGATCCATTCATAACTAAAAATGGGCAAGATAGGAAGAGAAAATACATTATTAGGTATGGGAGAAAATCACGGAAGGTATGAGATGAGAGAATCCATTAATAACAAAAATAAACAAGATTGGAAGATATACTGCTTAATTATGTACGAGAGAAAATCACGTATCTCTCAACAAATGACTATCTAACTTCGTGAACTTCATTTTTCGTGTCATCTTCTTCTTTTCAAACTAGTAGCCTTAACCCATTGAAATCCAGTCGTAACTGAAAACAATACATGACAAACGAGGATGACTTCAATCATTAAAATTGTTCTCTTATAACAATAGGTTTCCATGTTTTAATTTTTCATTAATTGTCTTTTCAATGTTTTTATCTCTCTTGATAAACTTGATCGTAAACTTAAAAGTCTTTAAGAACTTTTAATTGTTGAATCAACTATAAATTATATTCCCCATAATGATACCCATAAATTGTTTTACATAAACTTTGTTTCACTTGGGTGACTGATATAAATGATGAACTTCACGAAGTTCATGAGAAAAGGGGAAAAATAAACAATTGCTAGATCTGAATCCTTAAACATGAGATTTAATGACTATGTTGCCCTTTGCTATTTTTAATTTGCTTGATTTTTTGCATTATAGTCGTTATGATCTGTGGCCATCAGAAATTATATCTAGCGGTTATAAATGTAGCAGAGATTCCTCTCCTCCTAAGAGGAGAATAGTCCATCTCATATATATATATATATATATATATATGTGTGTGTACATATGTATACATACATATCTCTCTCCATATATATATATATATATATATATATATAGAGAGAGAGAGAGTAAAGCTCCTATAAACTTAAGTGGATAGGCGCACTTGTTCACCAAACTTTTTATCCCTTCATTATGCTCTGAAATTTGTGCTACACATCAATACTATCTTTGAGATTTGTGTCTTCATTTGTATCATATGCTAGCAGAAATCTTAATGCAAAATCAATGGATTAAAAAGTTGGTGGACAAGAGGCTCCTATCCACTTAAGAGGAGCTTTACTATACACACACACACATATATAGGAAAATATGTACCTAAGGAGCCACCTTAAATTGAATCTAAGGATGCACCTCTCGATGCGTGGATTAGGCTATTTCAATGGACGATCCGCTCCATTCATCATGATCTAAATATCTTAAAACATCTATAAAATAAAAATCACGATGTTTCAATCCTTCTAACACATATTTTTCATTGTCACTTTAGTTGTATTATCGTAAAACCGTTAATTTTACAATCACTTGATGTATGAGTAACTACAATCCAATATGCCTAATTTTTTATTTATACACCATCCAAAACATATAGATCAAAATGAACGGTGTCGATCAAATAAATTGATTGCATATAACGTAATTTTGAAGGTGCATCCTTAGATTCAATCTAAGGTGGCTCCTTAGATACATATTTTCCATATATATATATATATATATATATATAGAGAGCAAGGCTCCTATAAACTTAAGTTGATAGGGAATAGTGTCCACCAATTTTTATATCCATTGATCTTGCCTTGAGATGTGTGAAATCAAGAGATGCACAAATCTCAAAGATGGGTTTCATATCTTTCACGGATCCCAAGGCAACATCAATGGTTAGAAAAGTTGGTGGATGACTATTCCCTATCAACTTAAGTTTATAGAGTCTTGCTCTATATATATATATATATATATATATATATATATATATATATATATATATATATATATATATATATATATATACCCAAGGCAACATCAATGGTTAGAAAAGTTGGTGGATGACTATTCCCTATCAACTTAAGTTTATAGAGTCTTGCTCTATATATATATATATATTTTTTATAGAGCCTTCCTATATATATATATATATATATATATATATATATATATATATATATATATATATATATATATATATATATATATATATATATATATATATAGAGAGAGAGAGAGAGAGAGAGAGTAAAGCTCCTATAAACTTAAGTTGATAGGGAATAGTCATCCACCAACTTTTCTAATCATTGATGTTGCCTTGAGATCCGTGAAATCAAGATGCACACAAATCTCAAAGTGGGCTTTATATCTTTTACGGATCCTAAGGCAACATCAATGATTAAAAGTTGGTGGATGCTTATTCCCTATCAACTTAAGTTTATAGGAGTCTTGCTCTATATATATATACACACACACACATATGTCCCTGTACCCTTACCGTAGCAACTTAGATAAGCAATGACTTCAAGTTACGCTTTACCTTCATCCCTCCTTCCTCAAAACCTAACATTGGGTTTGGGGGGGGGGCTCCCTCCTTGCCTCTATACCCTATAATCTAATCAAACCTTGCATTCTATACTTCTTGTGTATAAACTAGTCAAAAGATTCAAAACTCTGCATTCTCTATAGTACTACCTAAGCACTTACTCCATAATCCACTTAAAATTCACCACTCCATTTATTGTCTTCTCGTCACAAATTGTATATTCAGAATGAAAGGCCTAAGACAACAAGGCCACACAATTCACAAAGAAAATATAGAAACAACTAAGAATTGGGGCTCATATATAAACAACACTAGACAATTTTTGTTTTTGTACTTTGCTTTATGTTTACCAAATACTAAAAGATAATCAATGTGGAAAAACCAAAATGATTTTCACTATAGTTTTTCTCTGGGTTTGGAAATCTGAATTTCAAAACTAAGGAAGAGTTTAACATTGTTTGTGATTAGCGCTTTCAAAACTTTGAAGCAAAAAAAGCATTTTTAGGTTTGTTTGGTAATTGATTGAATGGCCTTTAGGAAAAGCACAAGTCAAAAAAGCAAGGTTCGGTACTCTCAATCACTAAAGCAAATTCCAACATGAGTGATCTTTTCTTTTTTCTCTCTTGCTTTACTCATGCATAATGTCTCAAAACTCTTTATAATGAATTTTCTCTCTACTTTTCTTCCATGAACCATACCTAGACTTTTTCTCTCATATTCGTATCCATCCATCGAAAAAAGTTATACAAGTACTTAAAACAATAAAATACCAAGAAAAATTACTTATATAAAGACACTTCTCTAAAAAGTAGTTTTGGACAAGTCTTCTATAAAAGGGCTTGGCAGCAAGCAAAAAAATATATCAAACACACCCTGAAGGCCTGAAGCAATTCATTGAGGTGTCTACAAACCTTCTATTTTATAATAGCAAATAAGACCTAAATAAGGTATATAGAGTTACAAAATAAGTACAAATTTAACTTCTATAGGCAAAATTGTATGCTCTTATTTATTAATATATGGATCAAAGTTAAACATTTTTTGTGCGTCATGCTATTTGTTAGTTTTCACATCTATGTACATTACCTTTATCAACTTGGCAATCTATGAACCTATTCAAAAAGGAAAAAAAAATTTGATTAATTTATCTACATGCCAAATTACATCTGCTGGCATTGGGTTTGGGATTCAACACGCCTAAATGAGTGGGCGGGTTTAGGTCAGACCCGAAACCTAACTATATATCACTGGGCACGATACCTAATAAGGTTAGGGTTTGTCGGTAGCATCTTTCCCTATAAATACATATGCAGGGGTTCATGAAGAATAGCACATAAAAACAAAATGTATCCCAACCTAGCCTTCTACTCCTCCATCCGGGTTCTTGGTTAGAGGTTAGTCGTGGAGTGATATATCAATATGGGGATTTATTTATTTATTTATTTTTGTCTACCCAAATGTGGTCATCTTTGATATTTGATTTGAAGACTGAGAGATAAGTGAGAATTCTTAAAGAGTGTTACCGTGTTAGGATCATGGATTTTTTTTGTGATAGCATAATGCTGTCCATTGATACATTAGGCTTTAATTTTTAAAGAAGAGAATGGATCTTCAGAAGTTGAGTGGTTTTGATAGGCTTTAATGAAGGTTCTCAAATAAGGATGGGCTAGACCAAAAAGTTTGGTGGCAACAGAAGTTTGGAGGAGCAAGTAACTGATATTATAAACATTTTGTATGGTTGAAAGAGAAAGAAAAGGTGAAGAAAGGAGCTAAATATGCAAATTAAGTCTCAACAGCAATTTCTTTTCATCACATTTTTTTCTCTTTCAACAATACAAAATATTTATGACGTCAACTACTTCCTCCTCCAAAATCACCAAACTTCTTCTAATCCGCTCTTGCTTTACTATGTTTATTAAACCCTTTTGAAGCCACTCAACTTCCAAAAATATATTCTCTTCTTTAAAGATTAAACTCTAATATATTAATGATCCTAACACATTAACACTCTTTTAGAATTCTCATAAACCTATCTCCTCAATCTTCAACTCAACTATTAGACAGAGTGTTCGCCCCCATGTATACAAACACGTGTGGAATAAAAAAAACTTAAAGTCTCATCAGTATCCTAATGCATCCTAATATACACCTACGAAAAATCCATGATTCTGACTCCATTTCAGAATTCTGATTAAATTTATCTCTCAAAAACTACATGTGCCAAACTACACGTGCCAGAGAAAAAGGTATATAAATTATTCTAGGCTACAATAAGGGGGAAAAAAAAACCTAGCAAGTACACAGCATTAGGAATAATAAAGAAACGAACTTTCCATCACATAAACATCAAAGCAGCAAAATTACAGAGATTCTGAATATTATCCGCTCCCTTCACGGCTTCACGGGTCCAACCAAAAAGCAAGGGCAGCAGGGTAAATAAAACCAAAGAAAATGATCAATTGGTAAAATCGCAAAACCTTGAAGTGGAGAGGGACTCCAGTGTTGGGGCCGATCCCCTTCTCGCCGGTGCAGAGAGCCCTAAAGTTCCCCGCCGTCTTCGGCACGACGCTGGCGAAGAGCTCGATCACGATCCTCCCCTCCATCTCGCCTCCGATGCTTACGTCCATGTATACCCGCGGGTTCACCACACCGCCGCCCTCCATTACTCTCTCTCTGTAAAACCCTAAACTCGCTTTGATTTGGGGGCCGTCGACGCCTACGCGGCCTTTTTATAGACGTCGGAAGTGGTAGTATTAATGAGAGTATTAAATGGTTGTTGCTTTGTTTGGTTTGGTTTGGGGAAGTGAACCTAAAAAGGCTTTTTGGTTGGTGGGTTGGTGGGTTGAGTTTTGTTTACAGTGCTTTTGTGGTGTTTCTTGGTTCGGGAAGTGAGGCCTGTGGAGCGTAGTGATTTGAACAGTGCAAGTTTGTGTGAGTGTACAACTTACACTGCTCCTCTACAGACTTCCACTGTCTGGTTGCTGGCTGCTAACCCTCCATTCTCCTTTATCTACTACTATCTACATCTTGTTAGTCTCTCTGTGGTGAGTAGGGTGAAGGAACTTTTGTCGGATCTGGCAATTCTCCACATAGAAATTCAGGTGTGAGATTATAAAACCCCCACTTAACTTTGGACAATTATTAGGACTTCCAAAATATAAACCCGCTCCTTAAGTTTAGGGGTTATCAGAAAACCCCTTTTAACTTTGAGATTTTAGCGGAAAACCCCCCCTAAAGTATAGGGCGTTTTTCTGATAAAATCTCAAAGTAAAAGGGGGTTTTCTGATAAAATATGAAAGTTAAAGGGAGGTTTTCTGATATTTTGGAAGTTAAGGGGGCTCTTACAATAATTGTCCAAAGTTAGTGGGGTTTTCTGATATTTACCGTAAGATTAATTGAAACTTTTGGGTTGTTTGGTTTATTGCAAAAATAAGTTGCAGCATATGTTGCATGCAATATTGTTGCAGGAAATCAATTTTCAGATACATTATTTGGATATTTGTAGTCTTATTTTGGGAAATTTATTTTTCAATATCAATTCAACATTTGATCGTACAGTGATTGGTGCATTCCGAATTTATTATTTGGATATTTGTAATTTTATTGTTGGCAATGTATTTTTAATAAGTAATGCTAGGAGGACCGGAAAATGGGACCAATTTATGGGACAAATGATGTGGTGGAATGTACTATCCACCACATCATCTGTCCCATAGAGTGGTCCCATTTTTTGGCTCCAAAAATAATTATTCATTTTGGCCATAAATTCAATGTTTGATTGATAAGTAATTGATGCAAAAGTTACATGAATTTCCTATTTTGAAATAAAAATTCGATGAGGTGGAATCATTTGTAAATTTTTGTCTTCCTTTTTTTTTTTCTTTAAAGGCAGTAGCTTTTAAGGGTGCGCATCATGTCCCCAGTCCCTAAATATGAACATGAAGGGGTTGTGACTCGTCCAGCTCTATAATCATAGAGTAAAATCTCTCATAGCAATATATAGTAACGTCTCTCGCATCTCCTATTAGAAAATCACCAATAAGTAACAGATTTAACACCACAGATTGTTCAAAAACATCTAATATTACAATACAAATCAAATTATCTTCCGAGAACTTCAATAAAAATAGTAAACTGAAGTCTTCAGCTCAAGAGAAGACACAAGGATTAAAACATCCTTTATCAATGTTACAAAGCAAAGAAATCAGCCATCGATGCCCAGTAACCTTAGGAAAGATCCGGTATCTTTAAGATCGGAGAATATAATGGCGCTGCCATTGCTTGCCTGCTTCAGCTCCTCTCCTGAGAATACCCCTGTGCACACCCCTACTGCTAAAGCTCCTCCATATTCAGCAGCTCGAATATCATTGGGCTGCAATTATATGCATCAGTTAAATTTGAAGTTTAGGGTATCCCCAGGAACATTGGGGGGCTTGCCCAAAACCCTTCTAAACTTTATAAATCAGTGAAACCCCTCTGAACTTCTCTCACTTAAGTATCATGACTTATAGCAGTTACTCTGTTGTCACGTGCTCCGCACGTTACAATTTCTGGATAATTTTACCCCAAACTGCTAAATAAAACTTATATATTTCCCATTTAGGATAAGGTGAAAAATAAAAGGGGGTAGTCTAGACTTTTTAGTCTACCCATTACAGCAGTTTATGAGAATTTCTTTAAAAAATTTTGGGGTGGGAGATTGTCTTGTGAAAACCTAAAGTTTATATGGGAAAGTTTACTAAATCTATTTGCACTTGACTGGGGTAAATTCATGGGACTAAGTTCTAGTAACTAGTATGTGCAAGTGTTATGACAATATACAATCAGCCTTCTAAGGAATTTTCTTGTTCAGATTGAAAAGAAAAGTGCGTCATAATGAATCCTGCAATGCCGTGCACACAATGCGTTCATTCAAAATGAAGGAACTAGGAAAGAAATTGGTTACAGAAGTTTATATGCTTTCTTAATTATAATGTTAAAGAAAAATAGACAAATCTCACTTTTAACAAACTTTCAGTTGCCGGATTACAAATAGAAGAAAATAAACTGGAACATTGGAACAACTTAAAACACCTGATACTCAATGCAAAGAGCACGTCTTGCAATTAAAAGCAGATCGGAATCACCGTACGAAGGAGGTACTTATAGTGAGTTGCAATGATGATGTTGATGTTGCTAGATCCATAAATAACACTATTAAATTTTTTGTAAGGGCTTTCATTCAACGAAGGGACCCACTTTATGTTTTCATGTCTGAATCTAGTTAACCAGAACAGTTAATAACGGAGATCTGAGCATTAAAATACCAAAAGTTGATTGGAGACTTGCACAAAATCCCCCTAAATTCGTAAGAATGAAGAAAATACTTCTGTCTTCACTGCCATCTTTTATTTTTCCATCAAACGTGGTCACATGTAACTCATGTGACCCGTTTAATGACAAAAGAACCCTTGTCCACCTTTTAATAGAAGAACAAATAAGGCTATTTATGTCATTAAAAGGCCCACATGATACCAGTGTAACACTGTCAATGGAAAAATTAAAGGAGGGAATGAAAGTGTTAATTTTAAAACTTCAGAAGGGTTTTCTGTTATTCCTACAAACCTTAGGGGGGTGTTCTGTAATTTTACTGATTTTCTACCATTAGAATTAAAAAATATCAATAAATAAGGAGTTGCGGTTAAACTCAATTATTCATGTAGTAATAATTTGAGTACAAAACTTGTGAACCATCAAAACTCCAGATACTGATATCAACAAGGACGAACTGAAACCGAGATTCATACCCAGATTTCAAACCTCATTTAAAATGCATATGCTTGGAAATTATTCAAATATCCATGAATTCAATAAATCAATTTGTTGATTAGACAAAGAAATGGATATCAACTATTAGTCATCATTTTACAAGAGGTCAGGAGTGATGGAAGCAGAGGCAATATTGGTATAGATGAGATCCAAGTCAGGAGATAGGATCTATACTGGGAAGAAGGTAATGAAAGAAGGTAATGAAGGTAATGAAAGTCAGGAGATAGGATCTATCTGTTTATGTCACTCACTGAATACAACATGTCAACAAACATCTCATGATTCTTCTATACTGGGAAGAAGGTAATGAAAGAAGAAACTAAAGGTAAAAAGGAAACTATGGAGATAGGATCTCGGGTAAAGTTGTGGATGATAAGCTGGTTAATTAGATACCATGGAAGAGTGAAGAAACCATGGGCAGAAATAGACAGCAAAACACAAGACAGAGAGCATCTATCAAAGAATGGATGAGGTGAAAAGTAGCAGTAAGAGAAGGGTGACAAATCTACCTCAGAGAGATGCACACTAAAGGATAGAAAACATTTCTTAAAAATCTTTTTAAAATTCAATCCATTATGAATAAGCTTCTACTAGAAACTCTTTAACCTTGTGACACTCCACAATAAATTTCAAGTGTAAAGTAGGATTTTGCTATATGATTAGCGAGAAAAAAATAATAATAGAATAGAAAATTGTAAGTAGATGAGCCTAGAAAATATTTGAAAAATCGGTTTGCTAGTGTTATATGAAAAACTAGAGAGGAGGGGGGGGGGGGTCGTTATGCATTGAGACAATTTGGGGCCAAGTGGGATAATTATCCCAATGGGATAATTCTAACCATTGAGACAATTTAAGTGGGACAAAGTGGGATAGTTTGGGATAATGAGATAATTTGGAATTATGATCGGTACAATTTATGTGGGACAATCGATGATGTGGCCTTATTAAAATATCATATTTATTGATTTATCATAATATTAATTTAGTATAATATTATATATATATAGTATAATATAATATGATATATTACAATAAATTATTTTAATTTAATATATTACAATATTATATAATATATTAGGGTTATCATGATTTATCATAAATATGTATAATACTATTAATTAATATAGGGTAGGGTTACAATACACCTAGGGTGTAACTAAGTTAGTTACACACACCGGTGAAAATACATCTTTGACCATGGATATTAACGATCCACACCGCTCATTATGATCTATGCATTCAAAACTTTATAGAGATAAAAATCACATAGATTAGATATTTCTAGTTTATATATCTAATGACCTACAAAGATATTTCTAGTTTATATATCTAATGACCTACAAATGAATGGTTTGTAATGGTCCAAAATGTCGCTTATTTTGAGTTGCTTGATTTATAGGATAGAAAATTCCAAACCATATGATTTTTATCCACATACATTTGATGATAATGTAGATTACAATGAACAATTTGCATTTACAAAATTGATAGGCAAAGAGGTATTTTCATAAGTGTGTGTAACTAACTTAGTTACACCATAGGTGTATTGTAACCCTACCCTATATGTATAATATTAAATTATAAGTAATATATAGTAACAATATAATTGATATAATAATTTTAATGTATTATAGTATAAAATATTACCATAATATATTTTAAAAATGTCTAATACTATTAATATAATATAATATATATTATAATAACTAACGTTGTGATATATTATAATATATGTGATTGATAATGTCATAGATTGTATCATAATATACAAATTATATTTTTATTATTATAATATATTATATTATACTTTAATAAATAATATAATTTAAATATGTTATAATCAATAATATTATATTATAATTAAATATATATTATGATAATTACTATAATATATTCAAAAATATCTATAATATATTATATTATAATTAATACAACATACTAGTAATAAGTTTAGTAGAACATAATATAATATATTATAATACATTATATTTATAACTAATATAATATATGAAAAATATGTTTAATGATATTAATTATTTAATCATTTTATATTTAGCTAATATTCATTATTTAATTATTTTTATATTTAATTACATATCTAACATGATTAGCACATATATTAGTAGTTAATATATGAATGTTCCAAAGTTATCCCACTTGTCCCCAATTGTCCCAATATGAGAGTTGGGGTAAATTTTGGCTTGGGGCAAACTTTATTCTATTTGAGTGGGACAATTTTATACCATGTGGGGTAATTATCTCACTAGTGTTTCAAAAAAAGTAATAACACCAAAAGTTCTTATCTCAATCTCATTATCCCAACCAATAACACCAAAAAGCATTGTCCCAAAATTTATCCCAATTATCCCCATATTACATATTACGCCAACCAATAACACCCCCAATTGTTCTTAATCTTTTTAAAGAAGCTGCCGGAAGTCACAAGATGTTAGAAAACATACCGTGTCTCCAACGTGTACACGCAAATCAAATCCTCCAGGAAACTGCTTCTCAGCTCTAGCAGCAGCAATCTTCACAAGTTCTCCTCGATCCGTGTGGTCACTTCCAAATCTGTCAGTGTACAGTGACATGAAAATCCGAGGGAACTTCTAAAGCAAAAGGAGTGATGATTTATAACATCAAATTTCAACCCACCCTCCAAAATTTGGAACTGTGAAATATTGCTGAATACCCAGTCCCTCCATCTTCATCCATCCAATCTCTTCCAAATTACCAGTAACCTATGAATATAAAAACAAAAGAAAAGGCAACACAGGAAACCTCTCAATAAGCACCTTACTTACCTAACTTGATTTGAACAACCAATAGGATTTCCTATCTATTGTTCAGTTGTGCAAATAAAAAATGCTAATGCAGTGATAGCTGATCATAATCAATGAAAGAGTAAACTTTTCAAATTGGCAAAAGGGAACCAGAAAAGATGATTTTATATGGGTTACAGAAAGTAGGAAAAGAGGATAGAGGCTTAAGATGGTTTGGCTATAGAGTGGGTGTACAGTTTGGCTAATAGAGAAAGATGGTTTATTTTAGGGTTTCCCAAGCAGAAGAGAGTGTAAAATGGGTACAGGGATTGGCTAATAGAGTAACATTTGAAAATATGGTTTCTTACAGGAATGAGGAGGGTAGGTTGAAGATTTTGAACATGACATGTTCAAGCCATACTGCCATATCGTCCAAACATTTAAAAGTTAGAGTTTAACTAGATTCTCCTTGAAATTATTAGTTCATAGTTACAAAATCAATCCACTTTAAAAACAAAACATTTAAATTTTATTATGAGTGATATTAGATATTTAAGGGACAAATATCGATTTAAAAGGATTCAGAGGATTAGTATCACATTAAACAAATGAATAAAAAATTAAAATAGAAAAAATATCAAAGTTAACCATGATCAGTTAGGATCCTGATAATTTTGATTCACCCCTTATCTTTCCATCAAGATGATAGTCAAGTAAGATTATATCTTTCTTAGTGTAAAACAGCATTTACTATTTTTTATATCCAGGTATGAACAGAGAAAGAGTTATCATTCTGTCCACTGAATTAATAATCTAATTCTTACTAAAAAGCCTCGTTTACTGTTAGAGGGGGGGGGGTAGGTAACGTGGGATCCTAGGTTTGAGGCCGAGTTGCACCCTTTGTATAAGAATATAATAACGGAAACTAAAATGTGCATATATGAGTGCTTACAGCACTGTTACAGGTGCAAGTAAATTAGGCCCTCGTGAGCTAAGAAGTGTAATGCAGAAATCATCATGAAGACTTAATTATCTACTTTGAAGTCTTCCTAAAGCTGCATATTTACCAAACTCCTATCTTAGCATGGGTAACTATTACAGCACGGCTGTTCACAAAACATAACCTATTTCTTAGAGAAACTTCTTTTGACAGCATATATTTTGGACCTTCCTACTGTCATTTTGATCACAAGCAAAGGTATGACAAGTGCTAAGGAAAAACACTTCTTTACTCTGGCACTTCAGTGCAATTTGAGTACACTTTTCAAATCTGAGCTGTATGCAAATGTGTCCTTCTTTTCATCTGCTTAAATGGGTGCCAAAGTAGATAATAAATCTTCGGTAAAATGGTACTAGAACTAGATTTAGTCTTTTCCGAACTAGGGGTATAATGTCCAAACTAAGGCTTTAATGTCTTTGTCACTACATTGAAACCAGAAATTCAGAACTGGCTTAAGAGATACAGTTCTATATTTTTAACATCTTGCAGGTCACAATACTTGAATGTAGCCGCACATCCTCTACAAGTATGATTTTATGATATCCTGGATGTGGTTAATAGCAATTTACAGGTTTACCGTGATGTCGTCATCTTTGTCAAGCAATCAATGATGAAAATCTTCACCAAATCGAAAAGCATGGTTCCTTGAATATCCTACTGAGATATACTAAATGAGGGGCACTAGCTCAAAATTTGCTCAGCCAGGAATTTGCACCAACTAATAGATGGAAAAGTGAGCTCTCATATCAAAATATTATAATTAAGCGAATTTTCAAAAGGCAAAGCTTAGGATACTAAGAAAGTTACGCTACTGGCTGTTTGATATTGTTTCCAAGAGTAACCAAGTTCTTGTTGATATATAATGTACAAGAAACAAGATGACATAACAATCATACCAAGCCAATAGCCACATTATTTGAAGATAAAGCCTCTAGCAAAGAAGTGACTCCAGGAAGAACTTCAAGGCCTTCACCAATATCTTTGGCATGTTCCTTGGCATACTCAATCATCTTTGACTTCAAATCTGGTAATCTTCCAGTAGCAACCTATAAAAAGAAAAAAGAAAAAAGAAAAAAAAGGAGAGAGAACCACATAAGAAAATTCCACGAAGTTAGATACTATGACTAATTCAACCGATTTCCATAGAAACAGAACAGTATTTGGGAAAAAGGATAAATTTTATGTCCTATTGTTTTGTGGATGATAACTGAAATATCCATTCTGTTCCTAAAACGGTCATTCTACACTGCCGGCCTGGCTGTAGAGATTGAAGAAAGTGGAGAAGCTTGTCAATAGCTATCTTCTTGGCTAGCATTATGGAGTGTGACATCTTAGTTCGATCGACGACTGGAAACATTCATGGTAGTATTCTTAACCAATTGTTAGGTTGTATGCAAGACGTGATCTTTCCCAACAAGATGATGACTTGTCATTAAGTGTGCGCATTTGCTAATTTCAGCTTCATTTTTCTTTCTTGAATATTTCTAAAGGAACTTACTACGTCTTTTCTTCTATAAACTCATATATAACAGCAGAGAGATGTCTATAAAGATTCAAAATCCAAGCTTTGGAGCTACCAACATCAGAAGGGATGCCATAGTGCACGCACGTGTTCACCAGAATAAGGGGATCTGTTTGACCATGATGCTGCAAACAAAAAAAAAAAAGAAAAGAAAAGGATAAACAATATCAATATAATTAAAAAGAAAAAGAAAAGAAACATACCCATTACACTTGAACTCAGCAGAATATGTAAATCAATGTGAAAGCAACATGCTGTGAGTTTATAAGCTTTTAGGGGTGAGGCCTCTTGGATCTCATACACAGCAAATTATAAAAATTTCGTGGCTGATCACATTAACTGAACCATAAAAATCCCAATAAACTAAAAAAAGACCGGATGTTATGTGAACCTGGAGGACATCAATGGTGGAATTAGGAATGTTGAAGACGGAGAGAAAAGCGTGGGAGAAAGCCAGGCGATGGAGACGATTGGAGGAGGATCCGATGCTCCGAATTAGGGTTCCATCCACATCAAAGGTCACCATCACTCTCTTCTTCTTTCCCGTCTCTCCCTCCATCTCTCCTTTCTTACCTCTCTCTCTCTCTAGTGCATGAACTGATGAGTAAAGTGCCTTTTACAGTGAAACCTAAGTGGCCTCTGATCTGTGATTTGATCAGTGGACGAGATGCGATGATCTTTTCTTTTTGGGTTATTTAGTTAGTAGTCCATCACACATTCAATAATTCCATGTTAGTCCCTCAAATCTATAATATTACTCATTAGTCCTTCAAAGAAAAAATAACTAAGGAGTATTTTGGTCATTGAGGGAAGAAATAGCAAGACGCCCTGGGATTCGAGAGATTAATGAGCTATTATTGAGATTTGAGGGGCTAAGATGGAATTGTTGAAGATTTGAGGGACCAATACTAAATAACAAAACTTCATGAAGTTTAGGGAGGTTTTACCTAATTTTCAAGTTCTGGAGGGCTTCATACAAATTACCAATAAACTTCTGAATAGGAGTGGTAAACTATGGAATTGAATTGAAGTATAAGATGTTCATATTTGTATTTGTTTAAAGTTATCGAATTGAACACTAATTCAAATATTCATATCTGAAGTTTTTCAATTCAACTCGAATACTCGATATTTGATAAATATTCATGAATATTCATGAATAGTTATCGAATATCAAAGTTTATTAATTCCACCAAAAATTAATTTTCAAATAGTATTTATATTTATATATATAAATTATTCCTTTATAATTATGATGAAATTTGAATACTTCATTAGAAAACTAATTTAATAGTATTTAAGTCTCTTAAAATTAGTATATAGAACTTAGCGAAATGGGAAGTGGATTTAAAATATAACATCATGTGCATAATTATACAAATTACAAGCAATCAAATTTTAATCGAATATTTAATAAGCAAATGAATCGAATGTACATCTCGTTAAATTTTATTCGTTAATGAATTAGAATAATAAAAATTATTTGTTTAGTGTTAAATGAACTACCGAATCAAATATTTCTAAATAGTTACTCAAACAATTAACAAACTTACCACCCCTACGTGTGAGAGGTTTTATGAAGTATAACTTTTTGTCATAACTTATGTTCTACATTTCAAAATTTACCATCAGAATAATTTATATATTAACTATAGAGGTGACTTTTACTACTAGAGAATAAAAATCAATATTCTTCTACTAAAATATTTTAAAATTATGACTTATCTATGTTTTATTCGAATTACTCTCCTCTATATATGCTCGATCTCTACCCTAACCTTACCATAATCAATATGGTCTTTGTTTGGCAATGGTTAAGTGAGAGGTTAAGGAGTCTTAACCCCATCTTAATCAGCGAAACACAAAAAATCTATACAAGGGTTAAAATGAGTTAACCTTTCATAATTTGCCAAACACAAAAATGCAAAAGGGTTAAGCTAACCCCTCTAAAGAGATTAAAATGAGTTAACCCCTCAAAACCAGGGGTTTATTAATACTCCTATTTAGAAGGATTAAGAGTTAACCTCTCCATTTATAAAGAAAATAGTCAAAATCCTTATTATTCCCAAACAAGAAAATGATCACGAGGGCTAAAATAAAATTTATTTAACAGGTTAATAATTTAGTCCTTTGGATTATCGAATGAGTTAACTATGTTAATCATTCTCCTTAATCCCTCTTCCTTAACTCTTTGCCAAACGAGGCCTATAAGTGTACAAATTAATCCGATTGGAAGAATCATCAATGTAAATGAAATTTAGAATTGAATTCGACTTCTGAGATTTCAGATGAATTTAAATGTAAGGGTTATTTTCATATCTACCCCTTACATCGTGGGTATTTGCAAAACTACCCCTTCAACCATCAATTTCGGGGAAAAAACCGTAAAACCAAAAAATAGTCATCTTGGTGAGTAAAAATTTGACTACTTTTAATAATTTTTATGTTGTAGGACAAATTAGCCTATTAAAGTTGATGATTGATGATTTAAAGCTATTTTTTCAAAATTGATGATTTGAGGGGTAGTTTTGTAAATACTGAGATTTGAAGGATAGTTATGCAAATACCCATGATGTAAGGGGTATATATGCAAATACCCTAACTATAAATAAGATTGGATTCCAGTTATAGCAAGCTAATGGACACATTCATTTCGTTACATACTTGCGTTCTACATTTCAAACTTTGCCATCCGAATAATTTATATATTTATCATAGATGTAAGTTTTACTAATACTAGAAAATAAAATCAATATTCTTCCATTAAATATTTTAAAATTATGACTCACCTATGTTTTATTCAAAATTACGTACTCTCCTCTATACCTGCTCGATCTCTATCTACCCTAACCTTACCATAATTAATATAATAAGTGTACAAATTAATTCGATTGGTAGAATAATCAAATTCTGTAAATAAAATTTAGAATTAAATTCGAATTCTGAGATTTCAGATGAATTTAAATATAAATAAGATTGGATTCCAGTTGTAACAAGCTAATGGAAACAGCCATTTGTACATCTCACTGCAGGAAGAATATTGTTCCCACTTTTTCCACAATATATAGTCATTATTGTTAACCAAGAGAACAAGTCCCACATTCATCTCCTTGATTAAATCAACGCGATTCATGGGTGTTGACCAAGAGATCAAATCCAGGAATCATCTCCTTGATTAAAGCACGTGATTCATGAGATTGAAACCCTGTGGGGATTGTATTGCATAATTTTAGGGATTTTCTTTTGCTTTCCATGTACAATTTATGTGTATAAATACTCATCCAATATATGTAAAAAGTGTGTGCAATGAAATACAAACCTCCAAGTTTTATTTCATGGTATCAGAGCAGGAGTTGTTTCTGAGTCTTTGACTCTTCACCCTTGCCTCAACTGATCCGTTATCTCCAAGTTCTCACAGTCACCATTGATCAGTCCTCTTTGCAGCCGCTGATCAATCCTGGTCGTTGCCACCGATCAGTTCTCATTATTGCCTCCGATTAGTCATCGTTGTCACTTCCACTATCGCTATCGATCAGTCCTCTTTGCAGCCGCTGATCAATCCTGGTCGTTGCCACCGATCAGTTCTCATTATTGCCTCCGATTAGTCATCGTTGTCACTTCCACTATCGCTATCGATCAGTCCTTGCTGTTGTTACCTATCAGTCCTCACCATTGCTCCAAATCAATCCTCGTCGTCACCTCCGATTAATCCTCCCCTCAAAATAGTCCACTCGGTTTCTTCATCCCTGCCGTCATGCTGATCAGACCTCGTCGTCACCTTCGTTCAGTCCTCTTCATCGCCAATCAGTCCTCGCTTTCTCTGTCGATCAGTTCTTGTCGTGGAGCCGGCAACTTCTCACCAATATCAAGTTTGATTTAATTTAGCAGATCTAATTTGTTTTGGTTGCTAATTAGTGTCAAATTTTTTTAATCATGAAGCATAATTCTCTCAACAAATCTACTGACACCTTATCGATCAAGCTTGACGGCAAAAACTTGGTCTTCTGGGAGTTTCATTTCCGAACTTTTGTGCAAGGCAAAGATCTCCTCGACATTCTTGATAGTTCCACCAAAGAGCCAAGTGATGACACTACAAAAACTAAGTGGGCCGTACAGAATGCTAAGGTTATTACTTGGCTTCTAAATTCTGTAACCACTGAAGTTGCGATGGGTCTTCGTTCATTCCAATGAGCATCAGATGTGTGGATTCGTCTAAAGGAGACATACACGCAAACCAATCATTCTCGCCACTTTCATCTTGGCGTGAACTTTCTGAATACAGTCAGGGAGATCGAGACATCTGGACTTTTTATTCAGGTATACTCAATCTGCGGACAGAGCAGGACATGATTTCTTCATCGACAATATCAGCTGCTGTAATTACCGAGTTAATGGTTGAGCGTCAACGATCGCGCGTTGTGCAACTTCTTATGAAATTGCGCCTTGAATATGAAAATCTGCGATCAAATCTTCTCAATCGAGAGGAGCTTCCTGATATTGAAATTATTTAGAGAAGAGACTCGTCTACAAACTCAAGCTTCTTTACACTCTCCGGTAATAGATATTGCTATGGTTGCTTCTCGACCTCTGACTCGTTTGGGTAATGTCCAATGTTATCAATGCAAAGAGTTGTTACAATACGAACAAATTAGAAATTGCTATACAATAATAACATATAAAGAAACTACAAAAGAGGAAAGAAAAGCAGAAGAAATATATAAATAACAACAACTTTATGACTGCAAAGAAGATGCAGAAGAAGAAGCTCGAGGCCTGTGGAACACTGTCTCCTTAAAGCAGATTCGCCCTCTTCGGAGTGCACGAAGACTAGTGCGGATGTCTGCCTCCCAGGATACAACGAGCTCACAAGGCACCAAAGACTCCCCTTTGCCGTGCGAACCAACACGAAGACAAGAATCGAAGTCGCCGCAACGCAGAAAGAGCGAAGGGGAGAGATTGCTTATGGTGTGTCTTTGAAGCTTGAAGGATTGCGGTATTTATAGCGTGGTGAAGAACGGCCTCGTAGAAATTAGTGGCGAGGTGGAGCTTAACGGCAGATGATGAGAAAAATCTCAATCGCCTCACGACCGCTGCGGATCGCCCCACTCGCGAAAATTTCTCGTGGGCAGTTCTCTCAAGCTAGCTGAATCCGAACCCGACCCGAGTGCGCCAAGGCAGACTCAAGCCAAAAAATATCCCTGTAGGTAAAACTTAGCTTGTCCAAGGATCCCCCGAGATCGACATTCGGTGTCCGCAAGTCGCGCCAGCACACGAGTTCAAAGCATCGGGCTAGTTCGGATCCTGGATTTACACCAAGGTATGCCAGAGGCATAATTTCCCCAATAAGAGCTTACCTCCTATTATTGGGCTTTCACTTATAAACACATCCTCATTCTTTGCTCCACCCAATGTGGGACTAAACTTCCCACTTGTCCTTGGGCCCTTTGGGAACCATTTTTCCCATTCACACAATGCTATTTTTCCAACAGTCCCCCACATGAATGGAAAAAATTATTTGATTTGACTCGACTAGAAAGTTCTCCTATGATATCTGCATAGGATAGGTAGGTGTTACCCTTTGAACCTTCCCTCGTGAAATGTACTTACTTTACTAACTGACCAGTAGACATAATGTCCTTGAACTGTCCTGCTTTTCCTTGTAAATGAACCATATATTTCACATAGGAATCATTATCTCAATGTTCGGTTCTCATGATTATGTCCGATTTGGCCATGAACACCAACCTGGTTCTGCGAGAGTTTCAAGAGAATTAACCCCCACAATTCTCTTGTTTAAGCGGCCCCACTTCACTCTTGCATAGGTGATTTACTTAATTCTTAAGTAAAATCATTAAAGCAACATATTGCTACCCTGGATCGTTCAATGTCATTTTTATAGGAATGGGTCGAGGTTATCCTCTATAGTGACCATATTAAGTTCTCATAACTAGGTTGTCCATTTGAACCTAGATCTTGAGATCTCCAGTCAAATAGGTATGGTTTTTCTTTATAAGAACTTTATACTTTCATTGGCTTTAAGCCCATTCCTTTTGCCATCTTCTCAACTAATTCTCTGTTTAACCCTTTGGTTAGCGGATCCAATATTATCTCGTGACCTCACATAGTCAATAGTGATAAATCGGTTGAGAGTAGTTGTTTAATGGTATTAGGTTCACGACGATATGTCTAGACTTACCAATAGACATAGCACTGCTCTTCCAATTGCCGATTGACTATAACAATGAATGCATATTGGTATTGTGTTTCTCCCAATTTGGAATGTCCTCTAGAAAATGACGCAGCCATTCAGCCTCTTCTCCACACTTGTCCGAAGCAATGAATTTTGATTCCATTGTGGACCTGGCTATAACAGTTTGTTTTGAGGGCTTCCAGGATACAGCAGCACCACCCATTGTAAACACATATCCACTAGTGGACTTTGTGTCTTTCATATCAGATATCCAGTTTGCATCATTGTACCCTTCTATAACTGCTGGATATCTTGCATAATGAAGTGTGTAACTCCGAGTATATCGCAGGTACCTTAATACCCTCACGATTGCTTTTCAATGAACAACACTCGGATTACTCGTAAATCTGCTGAGTTTACTAACCGTAAATGCGATATCAGGTCTAGTACAACTCATTAAGTACATTAAACTTCCAATAATTCTCGAGTATTCCACTTGAGAAATACTATCTCCTCTATTCTTCGCTAGATAGAGACTAGTGTCTAATGGAGTTCTAGCAATTCCAGAGTCATCCTTATTGAATCTTTCAAGGATCTTGTCCACATAATGAGATTGACTCAAAGTATACCTCCTCTAATCGCTCGTGATCTTAATTCCTAAAATCACATTAGGTTCCATATCTTTCATGTTAAATTTTGAGTTTAACATGTTTTGGTAGATTTGACAATTTTGTCATCACTACCAATAATGAGTATGTCATCCACATAAAGGCACAAAATGACATAGCCTTTCTGGATCTTTAGTGTATACACACTTATCACACTCATTGATTTTGTATCCATTCACAATCATTGTATGGTCAAACTTTTCATGCCACTTCTTTGGGGCTTGTTTTAGACCATACAAGGACTTCACTAATTTACAAACTTTCTTTTCCCTTGAACCATGAAGCCCTAGCCGTTCCATGTAGATTTCTTCATCTAAATCCCCATTTAAGAATGCCATTTTACATCCATTTGATGTACTTCCAAGTTTTCAAGGCCGCGACATAAGAATCATTCTAATTGAATTTATTCTCGCCACAGAGAATAAGTGTCAAAATAATCTAGGCCTTCTCGCTGTTTGTATCCTTTGATTACAAGCCCGCTTTATATTTATCGATTGAGTCGCCGGTTTCATCTTCCTCTTAAAGATCCATTTAGATCCTAAAGGTTTACAACCGTAAGGAAGATCAACCACCCCACGGTAATTTTTGCATTGAATCAATTTCACTATTGATTGCTTCTTTCCAAAGAGGTCCCTCCTCAAGAACTTATAGCCTTAGTATAAGTTTGGGGTTTTTTCTAACAAATGTTAGAAAATCATCTCCAAATAATCTTTCTACTCTTGCCCTTTTGCTACGCTTCTGCTTCGCTTTCTTGAACCTAATTATGATTTTCATCATCTTGATTCATAGCATCATTTGTTCGCTTTTGATGGACTCGATCCATCACCGGATTTACAAGGAAATATATTTTCAAATAATGATGCGTTCCTTGATTCCATTATCGTGTTCTTGTGTATATCCTGATTTGAGAATTATACACAAGGAACCGATAGGCTTACTATTATGTGCATAGCCTATAAAATACGTCCAATCGCCTTAGGACCTATTTTTGTTCTCTTTGGTATTGGAACCGCTACTTTTGCAAGACACCCCACACTCGCTAGTATTTGTAGAATGGTCTCCTATCTTTCCACAACTCAGATGGAGTTTTTCTTGTTTCTTTCAGTACCCTATTTAGAAGGTAATTTCTTGACAAAATAGCTTCACCCCACATGTTTTGAGGTAATCCTCGAACTTAACAAAGATCGCATTCATCGCTTTTAAGGTGCGATTTTACGCTCAATAGCAACACCATTTGATTGAGGTGAGTAGGGTGCGGTCACTTCATGTATTATTCGTCAGTACGAATTCACCAATTGGTGTTTCATACTCGCCACCTCTATCACTTCTCAATCTTTTATTTTCTTGTTGAGTTGATTCTCAACTTCATTCTTGTAGAGAATAAATTTCTCTAAGGCTTCATCTTTGCTCTTTAGCAAATACACATAACAAGATTTTGTGCAATCATCAATAAAGGTAATAAAATATTTATTACTACCTCTAGTTTGAATAAACTTTAGATCGCACACATCACTATGAATCAATTCAAGCTGTCTGTTTCTCTCTATAGTTTGAACGATGACCTTGTTAATTTTGCTTCAACACATATTCGCATTTATATTTTGAATCAATTTGGAAAGGAGGAATATGGGCCAAGTTAATTAATCTACATAATGTGTCATAATTAACATGACCTAGTCTACCATGCCACAAATTGGAACACCAAGCAAATAAGGTATAGAGACATTTCCATTATTCTTAATAGCCATTACATTCAATTTGAAAAGGCCATTAGTGGCATATCCCTTCCCACATACAGCCCATTCTTTGACAAAATAACTTTGTCGATTCAATAACCATGGAAGCCATGTTTGTTGAGCAATGACCTGCACACCGATTCTTGCGAATCTTTGGCACGAACAAGACATCGGGCCAGATCACTGCCTTGCCGTAAGTCATCTTGAGCAACACCTTTCCTTTGCCTTCTATAATGAAGAGGCGAGTTCCCCATATAGATCTTCTCACCTTCGCCTGGGGAGAATGCGAGAACAGTCCTTGTTGGTGCGGACATGTCTAGTCGCATCTGTCAATCTACCACTCCATTGGGTTGGACCCCACCATGTTCACCTCAGAAATCACCGCGATCAGATCATTATCACCCACGTTGTCAACTATGTTGTCTTCTTTCTTCTTTGGGTGCCTACATTCAGTGGACTTGTGGGTCGAAGCTCGCTAGAGCGCGATATCTCGCCTGACAAGATGAGTTCGCCGGAATTCAACACACGAAGAAATTCCAGAGTGTTCTCGCTTGGGTTCTCCAGAGCTCTCTACACCCAAATGTACAGCCGATCCTTCTGGCACTGGGGGTTATCATCATCAACCTACAGGAGACCTCGTGGATCATCCGACTCATTTATTACCCCCGAGATGCAAATCCTCAGTGCCATTGTGAGAGACTTATCCAGGCAGTAAAGCAGCTTGTTGATCCACAATGTGCGCCAAGTCATCAAGATTTGAAAGACTTTCACCACATCCAAGGCCTCCCTCACGAGGCGCTGTCATGGAAAGTTGATTTTGTATTCATTATTTTGAATTTGTTTACAGCTTCGTTGGTCTACAATAAAATTCGAACAAAAGAAAGCGCCTTTTATTTAAGGCTTACAATTACAACTTTTCCTTTATGAACAAACGCTTCGGATCTCTATTATTCGATCCTCGCTGGGTTCTTCGCCTGCGTCGGACTTATTTAGTCCGTGGACCACCGCAATTCAGATCCCGGTAGAAACCGGATTCGAACTACAGACGTAAAGGGGCTTGTTTCACGAAGGAAACGAACGCCTACACGGGATCGCGACTCACTAAGGAGGAGACGAGGGTGAGATCTACTAGGAGAAATCACAAATACATCCCCGAGATTAAGACGGCTTAATCTAGAGGGTATCTCAGAGTTCGACCGACTCGCCACCTCGCTATGTAGATCTCGACGACCGAATTGCATCACGGTGCTCGGATCTCAGGTAACGAAGGCTCAGATCTCGCGAGAACTCTCTCGGAATATCAAAAATCCAACCCTTAGGCCAGGCCCCACGCTATTTATAGGCAACCGAACAGCATGGGCTTGAAATGTGGCCTGACACTTTGGTGTCTCGCCTTGGCCGAAATTTGTCTTCTACCACCGACATCTTTTGTGTCTCGGTTTTGACCGAGGCCAGTATATTTTTTCGGACTTTTCCGTTGTTCTGCTCAGCCTTTGTCGCCGTACGAGTCTCAGGTCCGATCATTTCTTTTACCGATTCGAATTTGATTGGTTTCATTCCGGCCAACAAAGTTAAATGACGATCGATTCCGCCTTGTCGATGTTTGAATTCGGTCATGGACGCTTGAATCCGATCGATCTCGGCTGAAGCTTTGTTTGTTGATTCATTCCATAATACGTAGCCTCGTTGATTTGTAATGCCTTGTCGACCCACTTCATGTGTTCCTGCCTGACTCATGCGAAGGCTTATATCGCCACGCCATGTCGGTTTGTCGAATGGATCGTCGGGTTGTCAACCCACCGTCATTTAGTCTTGCCTCTGCATCGATAAGCAATTTTAATGCCTACAGATACCCTCCAGTGTCTCAGCCTCGCATTCTTTGGCGAAGTCGGATGCTTTGATATGATGAGCCCTTCACCCTTCAATCGGCGTGATAGGACTTGTGAATGACCTTGGCGCTTGATCTCTCCCACTTTTAGTCTTTCCGCTTTGTAGGATTGTCAGGTATTACGGTATCGTATTTTTGTCCGACCGTTGTCGAGATCTTGACCGAAGTCGATAGATGAATTTCTTTTGAGATTAGCTCCAAGATTTGACTCCTCCAACTTCTCGTGTTCTCTAGTGCTTTGTAGGATACCCGTTACGGTGTCGCATTTATTACTTGACCGTTGTTGGAATTTCGAATCAGAGTCGATTAAGTTCCCTGCCGTTGACTCGTTGGTGAATTGTCGCCCAATTTGACCATCCGACTTTTACAAGACTCCTCCGTGGTCGGGAATTTCACGCTGCTAATCGGCGCCAAAATATACCAATCAAATCTTCAATCGGCGAAATGCAACGCTGACTGGCGCTGCAATGTGATCCAACCGCTGATCGCTGAATCCTTCAGCGGCGACGCATTGGTTGGCGCCGATATTGTGTTACTCCTTGTTGGAGTACAATTATCCAGAGGGAATTCTTCTTAGGATTTATTCAATTCCAAACTCACATCGGTGGGTCTCGACGGCGACGCATGAATCGGCGGCTGGGTAAGGGAGGAATTTTCAGATAAGACGCTTGTCCGGCCAATATAAGCCTCGTCAGATTCGTCAATTTTATCCCTCTTTGGGGTTCCACGCTGGGAGGAAATTGAGGGTTATCGAGTTATCCTTAAGAATATGGTAATATTCTCGAGGAACTTCTCATTAAAACTTAGGGAATAGTTTATACTCGTATTCCTAGTTGGAGTAGGATTAGGCAACGCGTTGATTGGCGCCGATGTGATCCATACGATCGAAGTTATCCCTAAGAATATTTTTGTGAAAATATTCTTCCGAACTTCTCTAATTAGGAAACAGCTTTATACCGTGTTCCTCGATTGAGTGGGATTAGGCGACGCTGATTGGCGCCATAATTTTACACTTCATGAGCGTTCGTCGAGTTAACCCTAAGAATATTTTTATGAAAATATTCTCCGGGAACTTCTCGACAAATTAGGAAACAGTTTAGACTCATGTTCCTGATTGGAGTGGGATTAGGCGACGCGTTGATTGGTGCCGTCATAATTTTACACTTCATGAGCGTTCGTCGAGTTAACCCTAAGAATATTTTTATGAAAATATCCTCCGGGAACTTCTCGACAAATTAGGAAACAGTTTAGACTCATGTTCCTAATTGGAGTAGGATTAGGCAAATTATGTCGGGCATATGGTGGCCTTCGCGAGGTGTTATCTTGCTGAATAACTCTTCAGAATCTTCCCAAATATTGTGGAGGGAGTAGGAGCCAATCGACGGACCGATTTGGCACTGTTTTGACATCCAGATAAGATTCCAATTAGGATTCCTAATTAGGGGCTGATTTGGTTCCTTTTTGGATATCCAATTGGGTTCCAATTAGAATTCCTACTCATAGCCAAATAGGAGTCCTTATGGGGCTATTATAAATACCCTCCATCACCTCTTTTTCTTGACCTAGGCCGGCCCCACCTTGTGCTCTTTTTCTCTTGTTTTCATCTGGCTTGCCAGCCGTTTCTCTCTTTCGAACAACAAGGTATATGCACGAGTTTTGCAAATTCTTCTTTTTCTTCTTTTTGTGCAGGTGTGACGCGAACCGCGAAGGGAATATCAACTGCCATTAATGCCGGCCACCGACGGCGGCCGGGCGGCGGCGTCGGAGAGTTGTACGGTCGTCACGCTCGGGCGCTGGCGTTGTCGCTGGCGCCAATAAGCTTCTGGCGCTCGGCGTCCGTCAGCCTGGCTCGGTTGTCGGGCGCCTGGTTGCACTGGGCCGCACTGGCGTCAAATCTGGTCGTCGCACCGATTGGGCCGACGAGCCGCGACGTGGTCTTTGATGCCTTTTTGTTGATTTTCAACTGCATATCTGACTTTATTTGTCTTCTTTCATAGTTTCCGATGTCGTCAGGAAGATCACGCGCTCCGAGGAGCCGGTCATCCACCCCGTCTCGTGATGACATGCCTCCATCGTTCGCCGATGAGATTTTCATGTTTCATTGTATACTCATGACTCGCATTCACATATCACACGGCCTTGATTCCCCCTTCGTGAGGATCGACGCCCATATAGCCTTGATTTCTCCTTCGTGAGGATCGACGCTCGCGTAGCCTTGGTTTCTCCTTCATGAGGATCGACGCTCATATTTTGGCAAGTGACGGGAGCGGTTCTGTGACGCACTACGGTCAGACGGATGGAATACTTTGTCATTTCATGTGACGGGGTATATTATCCGACGAACCCGTAGTATGTTCGGCATCGATTTTCCCGTTATGAGGCTGTGACTCTATTTCACAAATTTGTGAAATGAATTCAACGCCTCATATATATGTTTGTTGAGTTCTGACTCATTCTCGATTTTATTTTTCAGTTGAGTATCCTCTGCGCGCCTTCCCATGCGGTTGACTCCGACGCCTGGTGATCACTACTCCGCCTCTGATGACCCTACTATTCTTGTTTCGCCCCAGTTTAGACCAGATACACCCGCGGAGGTGACCCAGTTAGCACTTGGAGGAGGTCTTCGTGTGTTGAGGTCGCTGATGACTGACGCACCTCTTGAGAAGATTACTGGTTCTTCTCAGCCTTTGGGAAAGACAGACTATTTGTTTGGTGACTCCGTCGAGGACCCAGATACAGCTTTCATTGAGAGTGAGCAATGGCTGCACAAGGATGACGGTGGGTTCTTATATCTCCCTTGGATTCCCCGTCATCGATGTTTGACTGAGTTACGGCAGCAGGGTGTAGCACGGAAGATGTCGTGGCGCCTGACAGAGGAGTGTGACAGCATTCATTGCGGGTTTGTTACCCATCGCTTCCTCGGTTCACTCGTGGCGGGTTATTGGACTTCACCTCGCATACCGATTGACTCTCCTCGCGGACGAGCATTTCATCATCGGTCGACTTTGAAGAACCGCCTTTGCCCAGGGGACGGGAGATTTAGATCCGGTCATAGATTCTTCTACGGGTTCATTCTCGCAGATAAGCTTTGGTGGACCCGCTTGACTAGTCACGCTCTCGGCCGATGGGGCGAGGAGCTTCGTGCTTGTGATTTATACGCCGCGGTTCGTGCCACCATGTATGGGCTTCCGATTAGTACCAACCACTTCTTCGCTCTATCCGAGCTCTATGATCCTGATTCGAACACATTCTTGACCAGGCACGGTGAACTTGGATTAGCCTTGCACGAGATGCATCGAGTCTCGGGTTTACCCATGGGAAGGATGCTATACCAGGAATACTTCCCTTCGGGTCGAGAATTGGGTCGGCTGAAGGATACTATGCCTGACCGCTACAACACTCTGTGGGATCTCACATGCCATTATCATGTTGCCCTAGCACAGA
Source organism: Asparagus setaceus (assembly GCA_012295165.1). Lineage (NCBI taxonomy): Eukaryota > Viridiplantae > Streptophyta > Magnoliopsida > Asparagales > Asparagaceae > Asparagus > Asparagus setaceus. Next base: position 25,472,990 of record CM022704.1, on the reverse strand, counting down.
TAGAGCCGTTAGCAAAAAGAAAGTCAATTATAAGCTCAAAATTACCTATTTGTTCAAGCATCCGAGGATGATTCCGTGAGAAGATTTGTGAATTGGCCCCTTCTACCCTTCGTGAGGTTAATGAGTTGATCAAAAGTCCGCACTGTGTCTTATACCCGAGTAGTACCGAGTATGGTTTTCCAACAGGACCAAATTCTCAACCTTCTTATGGCATGCAAGAAACCCATCCACCAATGACACTCTTAGCCGGCTTCCTTGCCATCCGTTGAAGAAATGTGTGATGCCGTCGCCTTAGCGACGCTTTGCCGCTAGAGGTACTCTATCCCGCAGCTCAAATTTTGCTCATAAGAAGGAGTTATCTCTTCTTCCGATGGTGGCTAACATTCATCGGGACTTCGCCAGATAGCCACCGCTTTACTCGAGAAAAAGCAAACCGTTAGATGAGATCCCCACGCCAAGGTGGAGCTCCCGATACCTATCTGATGGCTTGGTTCGTTCTTCATCGCCCTGACATGATGTCAGCACCAAGCTTGTGATCCATCCATCCCTTTTCTTCAATCACTAGAAGAATGCAGATGGGGCGTGGATTCTTAGCAATACGGAAACACCGCAGCATCCAAAAGCCGGTCTTTTCTAGGTGCTTTCCGGCTTCCTGGTCAAGACGGGAGTCCTTGATTGATGAGGAAAGACCTAAGACCAATGGACCCTACTTGATGTTGGTTGCTTTAATTGGCTAACAAACATCGCACTGTGTTATCTTATTTTCCGAAAGTGAGAAACGAAAGGCATCGAGCCTTATTTCCCTTCTCATTTCGCTCGCCGGCTTTGGTTACGACCAACTTTATGTTGGGAACCCAGAACTTCTGCATCAAGGATTGATCGACGTGTCCGAAAGCGCGGGTTGTGGAGGTGACGGTCAGACCGGGCGCTTAGATTTAGTCTCCGGTACCGATCGTAGTCGGAGTCCACCTATCTACACCAGAAGTTGGCTTTTGGTCACAACGAACCCTGCCCCTCGGAAGTCTCGATGAGTTGGAGGTCAAGAGGCTTCCCGAAGCTGACACTCAAGCCGCTCGTGAGGTCAAGCACGTATTAGCATCGCCATACCCCTCGACTCGACAACTGACGGGAGATCCACGCTTCGCGACCGATACTTTAAAAAGGACCAGAGGAAACTAATTTTTATGAGGAGAACTCGTACTCTCCTTCACTCTTTTCGCCTCCTTATTCCTCTTTGCGACATCCCAGCCGATACTAGTTTTAACCTTTCAGGAATACCAAAAGAAACGGTCCACCCTCGCAATGGAGGAAAACCCCGAACTGGAGCTCCATCTAAGCGAAAGAAACTGGCTCACAAGCCTCGTCCCGCTTCTTCGACTATTGTCGTGGACTCGACAAGTGAAGACTCGCCAAAGAATAAGGGTAATGCTCGACCAACGTAGTCTTTCTGATTATTCGGTTCTTCACGGATTTCACAATTTCCTTTTCTGAGCAGGAGAATGTGGTGGCGACACCGGTTTTGATTTTTCCCTTCCTGACTTTGTCGAATCCAGTTTCATTGAGCAAGTACTCGGCGCTATGGCGGGAGAGCATGAGAATACCAATATAGGACCTGGATCGGAGAATCCAGGTACATCTAATACTGGTAATTTCCTCATTTGGACAGCAACTTGTAGGGACCGCATGACTCGGAATTTACGCTTCTTGCTCTGATTTTAATTCTTTCCCTCATATCCTCTTATGTCAGCTTTTTCGATGGAGGACTTTGATGATTTGATGCGTGATTCACCCTGAGATGCTCCCCTTCCTGGTGATGTTCGCGGTAAAAGTCGTTTTGTTATTCATTGTCGTTGAACTCGTTTACAGCTTCTTGGGCCTACAACAAAATTCAAAAGAAATGCCTTTTATTTTAAGGCATAATGAAAACGAAAATTATAACTTTTCCTTTTAGGAACAAACGCCGGATTCTATTATTCGGATCCTCGCTTGTGGGTTCTTTGCTCGCGTTCGGGACTTGAATCGTTCGTGGACCACCGCGCAATTCGATCCGTGGAAACCCGTTCTCGAACTACAGACGCAGGGCTCGCTTCACGAAGGAAACGGTTCTAAGGGGATCACACTCACGGGAGAGGATCGCCTTCGGGATCACTCACGAAGGAGAGGATCACCGGAGCGGTGAGATCTACTAGGAGAAATCACAAGATCGGCTCCGCGAATCACCAATTCGCTTACCTCGCTGTTGAAGATCTGACGTAGCTCGAACTTGTGATCGCCGGTGCTCGGAACGGTGCAATGACGGCTCGTAGATCTCGCGAGAACTCTTCAGAAAATCCCCAAAAATCCCAGCCAAAATCCCCCAAAATCCGACCCGTTGAAACGAGGAAGACCCCCCCTATTTATAGGATTGGGTAGCCGGGTTAATAGTGGAAGCCGCCGACCACTTTCGGCCACGCTGTTGTCGAGGCGGCTCGGCCATAGTGTCGAGCCACCTCGCCACTCTGGCCGAGGCATCTTGGCCGTTGGCCAGGTCTCGCTGCCGCCTTTTCCCCGCCGCTGGCCGCTTCTGTCTTCCGGGCGTAGTTTTTCTCCGGCGACGTCGCTGTTGTATTTGAGTCCGTATCCGATCAACTTTTAGAGCTCAATCGGACTAAGTACGGTTGATTCCGTCTCGTCGACGTTTGAGTTTAGTCAACTCGCCTCGTCGAACTTCGTCATCGGGTTTATTCCACGATACGCCATTTTGTTGACTGACGCTTTGTCGACTCACTTCATGCGCTCGCCGACTCGCTTTGGCGCGCTTTTACTGGAGTAACGCCGCCAGCCCCGGTCGCGTTGTCGGATGGGTCGTCGGTTGTCAGCCCACCGTCCGTCGCGAGTCTCGCTCGCACCGATAAGTAATTTTCAATGCCTACAGATACCCCCTCCAAAGTGTTCCAGCCTCGATTTTGACGAAGTCCGGGATACTTTGATATGATGAGCCCTTCACCCTTCCGCCTGTGATAGGACTTGTGAATGACCTTGGCGCTTGATCTCCACTCCTTTCAGCCTTTCCCGTGCTTTGTAGGATTGTCAAGGCATTACGGATCGCATTTTTGTCCGACCGCTGTCGAGATCTTGACCAAGTCGATAAATGAATTTTTTAAGATTAGCTCCAGATTTGATTCCTCCAATCTCTCGTGTTCTCCGCTTTGTAGGATACCGGGTGTTACGCATCGCATTTATTGCTTGACCGCTGTTGGGATTCGAACAGTAGCCGACAACTTTGTTATTGACTGGTTGGTGAACGGTCGCCCAATCGACCATCGAGATTCCTCCATTGATCGGAAATCCTTTTGCCGCGACGCATTAATTAGCCAAACCATTCACTTCATGCAGTGCAACGCGACTAAATAAGGTACGCGGATCCAAACGTTGATCCGTGAATCCTTCGCACTATACGTGGTAGGCGCCATATCAGATACTCATTGTTGAGTAGAATTTATCCTCTTTGAGGTTCCACAAAGGAGGAAATGAAGCGTTATCGAAGTTATCTTAAGAATATGGTAATATTCTCCGTGAACTTCGCTAAGAATTAGGAAATAGTTTATACTGTAATCCTATTTGGAGTAGGACTGGCGACGTTGACGGCGGGCCGATGTGATCCGACGATCGAAGTTATCCCTAAGATATATTTTTGTATGGAAATATTCTTCCGGAACTTCTAATATTAGAAACAGCTTTATACCGTGAATCCTATTTGAGTAGGATTACGACGCTGCTGATCGGCGCCTATGTAATCCGCGACGATCGTTATCCCTAAGAATATTTTTTATGGAAATATTCTTCCGAACTTCTCGACAAATTAGGAAATAGTTTATACTGTAATCCCGATTGAGTAGGACTAGGCGACGCTGATCGGCGGCCGATGTGGGCCTTCGCAAGGTGTTATCCCACTAATAAATCTTCGTAATCTTTCCAAATATGGCGAGGGAGTAGGAGCCAATCAACGGACTGATTTGGCACTATTTTGCCATCCGGATAGGATTCCACTAGGATTCCTAATTAGGCTGATTAGAGTCCCACTAGAATTGATTTGGGCCCATCGGGAGTTGTTATAAATACCCATGATCACCCCTTTGCCTCTCACCCAGGCCGCCCCCCTTGCTCTTTTCTCTGATCCATCTCGCCGCCTCATCTCTCAAACAACGAGGTACATGCACGAGTGTTTTATCGTTTTTTCTTTTTCTTCTTCTTTTCTTTCTTTTTGTTTTGTTTTATGCGATGAACAAAAGCGCAATCAGAAGGGAGAACGAGGGCGCTGAACGGCGAAGCCGCCGGCCGAGGGCCGTTTCTATCGGGCGCCGGCGCTGATCGGTCTCGTTGAGCTGGCACTGTTGTGCTCTCGGCCATGGTTGGCGAAGCCACGACCTGACTAACGGTCCCTTATGCTAAATTTATCGATTTTTCAACCGCATATCTGACTTTATTCGCCTTCTTTCGTAGCTTCGGCGTCGCGGCGAAGATCTCATGTTCCTGTGGTCGATCAACTCGCATGTCGCGGAATGCACGCCTCCTTCTTTTGGTGGTGCCAGCCAATATCATCTTCGCATATATACGCGATCCTCGCCGGCTTCCTTTGTGAGGCGTGGGAAGAGCCAAATCCTCCTTTGTGGGGACCGATAGCTTCAGATTATGTACACCGCTATTTACCCTCGCTTTCGCTTCCTTTGTGAGGCGATTGGGAAGAGCCGAGATTCTCCTTCGCGGAGGATTGAGGCTTCAAAGATCACCCGCCTCGATATCTTTTACGAGCATTTCATACCGCACTTTGCCCCGTGAACGGGATATTTTGCCGCTTTGTTTACGCTGACTATATTTATCGCTCGGTGGTATTCGAATATGAAATCGCCATACCGCTATAAGGTCGCGGACTCAATCTATGTAAGATGAATTCAACGCTTTTACTAACCAATATTTTCTCGATTTCTTGATTATTCCTGAGCTTTTCCGACTTACGCAGCTTGATGGACGCCATAATGACTATTATTCCACGCAGATGATCCCGCTGATTTTTATCTCACCGATTTGTACCCGTACATCAGCGAGGCTATTCGACAGTAGTTGAGGGAGTTCCCGTGATTCTCCGCATTGGTCACCGATGCGCCACTCATAAAGACGCTGCCAATCAACCTTTGCAAAAATAGATTATCCGCTCGCGACTCGCTAAGGATCCGGATACGCTTTTGTCGAGAGCGAAGCGGTTGAACCAAGACGACGGGTCCTTTGTATATTCTCCGATAATTCGCCTCGCTGACCGACCTCGACACCGCGTCGTACACTGCATGTCTTGGCTTCTCAATCGAGGAGCATGATCATATCCATTATGGTTTATTACCCAAAGCCCGCCTGTGTTCCAACAGAATCGATCATTAGTCTTCATCCCTAATTGTGGGTTGGACACACCGCCTGCGATGAGCTTTTGTTCCCGCCGACTGAAGAATCGCCGCTTACGCTATGCAGAGATGCCGCCATCTAGTCATAGATTTTACTACCGTTCACTCATCGTAAACATTGGTGGGTCGCCGACCAACCACGCCCTCAACCGATGGGATGGAGAACTTCGCTTGCGGCCTCAGATTCAACGATTGCGGCCACCATGTATGGTTTTCCATCACCAACCATTTTTCACCTTATTCGAACTCTATAATCCAGATTCAATACATTTTTACTAAACATGGCGAAGTCAGTTGGCTTTACATGAGATGTACCGATTTCAGTTTACCCATGGGAAAGATGTCAGATCGAGTACTTCCTTCCAATCAGAACTGAGTCGGTTGAAGAAACACACTTCCATCGCTAAGATTTTGTGGGATCTCACTTGTCATTATTATATAGCTCGCCCAATCAACCTTGCGCCAAAAGGAAATTGCAAGTGAGTCTCAAGCAGCCAATTATCCTGCTCCAAAGATTTGGAGGACAAATCTAGCGAGGAAATATGTGAACTATCGCCGCCACTCTTCGGGTTAATGAACTGATCGAGAGGTCCGAGGCTAACTCCTATACCGCCTACGCCGAAGATGGTTTTCCTCGTGGACCAAGTTTGCAACCTTTCTATGGCATGAAGCCTATCCAACCGACAACTTTCTAGCCGCTATCTTGCAATCTGCTAAAGAAATGTGTGGTTCCTTACCAACTGATGATGCTTTACCTTTGAGGTCCTTTTTACCTTGCGCTCATTTTGCCCACAAGAAGGAACTGCTCTCCTTCCTGATGGTGGCCAATATTCACCGTGGATTGCGCATATAGTCCCCAAGCATCGAAAACGGATGAGCCATCATCATATTCTTCCGTCCGTGGAGCTCCATATACCTATTTGATGGCCTCGGTTGTCTCATCGCCCGACATGATGTCGGCACCGGTTCCACAGATTCGCCTACTCTTTCTTAAGGCTGGTAGAGGATTGTAGATGGAAGCGGCGGACTTTACAGAGATCAAGAAACGATGCAAATTCATAAAGGGTGGATCTTTTCCAGATGTTTTCCTCGATTCTCGGGTCAATATGGTGAGTCCTTGGTCGACGAGGAGGTGCCAAGACACGCCAGACTTCACTTGACATTGGTCGCTTTAACTGGCTAGTGAACATCGTGCCGTGGTATCTCACTTTCCGAAAGTAAAAGAGGAATGCTTCATTGAGCCTTATTTTCCCTCGCCGCTTTTGCTCGCCAGCTCGTTACTTACCAACTTTATGTTGGGAACCGAACCGATGGCTCCGCATCGTGGTGGACTTATGGATGGCCTTCGGCATGGTTATGGAGCCATGGGATGTACCGGCATAGATTCAGCCTCCAGCTCGTGCCACTGAATCGACATTCCTTCATTGCGCTATTAGTAGCTAATGAGTCGGTCCCCGTGGAGGGCTATCTCAGATTGTGGCTGAAGCGCCGCTAGCGGTAGCCGACACTCAGACGCTTCCAAGATGCCGCCAAGCTCGTGGGAAGGCCCGATCTCATCAACCGAGCGAGACCGAGGAGGAGTTCCACAACTCGACGCCTTGACTTTTAGGAACCGCGGAGGTCAGCAGCTTTATGAGAAGAACCTCGGTACTCTCCTTTTCCCTTCGCTTTTTCATCTTTTCCATTGATTTCTCATTCAACCTAATTTTCGTGAAAATCTCTGAAGAAGAAGAATTTCAACCCTCTCAAGGGTTAAATGAAAGAGCTTAGCCCATAAGAATCGTAGAATCCTCGCCCTTTGATATAGACAAATGACCATCCAAATGATGACGGAGGTAATAATTCACCGCGGATGTAATCCTAAATTTTTGATTTTTTGAGACTCGACATTTCTCCATTTGCATGCAAGTTTTTTGGGATTACGATCCGCTTTGATTTTCCTCACCACGCATCCCGGCTGGCCTTTATGCCGAGCTAAGTTTTACTCAACAAATGTATGGAGCTATGAGGAGACTAATGTAGGACCCGATTCGCTAATCCGTACATCTAACATCGATAATTCTTCGCTAGATGGCTAATGGAATTAAACGATTCTAATTGCACTCTAATTGCCTTCTTCGCTTTTTGCTCTTTTAGAAATTGCGTGAGACAAATGCACAAACCGAGACTAGTGCGCCAAACCCCCTAGGAGGTAAGTAGCTTTACCTATTGTTCGCCCAATTGCATTCGCCTTCCTAATGCCTTCTTTTCACTTCTCAATGGAAGATTTCGTGAAGCCGGGTTTATACGCAACACTTCCATGGATGACTGCACGCTTGGTCACGTGGATGGTGATACTTTGGTGAAGATTTACCCAAGCTACCATCCCCGAAGAAGGTATGAATTTTCTTCGACATTATAGGACCACCAAGCTTAGCCAATACCACTATAATTAAAAGAGGCCGAGATTCCCTTTGTGTAGTGGCAGCACCTCTTTTCCGCCGCTGGAATCGCCTACCACAACGACCGTTGAGATAGATGAGCACACCGAGGGCTTAGCCATTGATGCATCCCAAATGATAGATACGCCTCGGTAGACTCACTAGTCTCCGAAACTACACTGAAGGAGACGTAAGAGTCCCCAATCAATATGCATCCATTAGTTTTGGTTGAAGATTCTAAGGTTCTTTCCTTTATGCAAAGCCTACACTCGGCTTCCATGATTTCGAGAGCTGATGGTGGATCTAAGATCCATCCCGCTTAACATCTCGCTTAGAAGCCGTTTCTCTTTGATGAACATGGTGATCGATAAGATTCTTCGTGGCTGGGCTTTCTTCCATCAGCTTAGGCCATTGCTTGTCCCCGCATGCCTTGATACGGATATGGGTTATCCGAGCCGGTCAGCCATTGCCGACACCTCGCCATCCGAGAGAAAGCTTCAGACTACAAGAATCGGGCTACTGGAGCTTCCTCGTATGTAGCCGCCATACCGACTGCTGCTTAGAGGCATGGCGCGATGCTCGTGGTTTTACCGGGCTCAAGTCCGTGATGCAGAGATCACAGATCGCTCTGGAGTCGTTGTTGCCGAGGCTTATTCTTCCCTAAGCCATATCCGCATCGATATTGTGGCGAAAAGTGAGAGGATAATACTACCGTGGGAGAGCTCCATGCCGAGGAAGATAAGATGAGTATTTTGAGCCGCCAAGGCCAACAAGGAAGAAGCCCTCGCCGCCGCTCGCTAAGGAACTCGACCTATCGGGCGTAAACCGCTCGGAGGCAAACCACGAAGACATCAACACCGATGAGGAGTCCTTCGTACGAAGCACAGGAGAACTCCACCAGCTTATAGTGATGAAGTATCTCAAATGAACAACAAATCCTTTGTCATAGACTTGATGTTTAAACAATTGTAGCTCCTTCTATATTTACTTCAAATGAATAAGATTTATTCCTTTCATTGTTTATTATGATTCTTTACTTCCGTAAATAATTAACCATAATACTTATAGGATTTTTGGCAAACCCTCACCATCAACTGTTTGATTAGCCTTTACCAACTACCGCTTGAGTTGGCTAGCGTATGATTATCCGATCCGCTCAAGACATAACGCTAGTGTTAGAAGAATGAAACTCATAGACTTGTTGCTATGATATTGAATACATAGATCTTGTGACTTTTTACGGGCAAGAGACCATCTTGCAACTTGTTACGCCAGACTCATCCCTTCTTAGGCTTCGGATAAAATACCCGTGACCTGACTCGTGTCTTCTTCAATCTAAAAAGACTAAACCTAAGCGTGAGCGCCGCTTTATCCCTTCTTAGGCTTCGGATAAAATACCCTAATCAAACTCGTGTCTTCTTCAATCTAAAAGACTAAACCCAAGAACGCCGGCAGGCGCTTTGGGTTATTGGCCAACCCCAAATTCTCAACGGGTTTGATGAGCCTTTACCAACCACCGCTTGAGTCGGGCTAGCATGTAGATTATCTAAACCGCTCTACACATAACGCCAGCTAAAAAGAATGAAACTCTTCAGACTCTTTGCTACTGATATTGAATAACACGAGGCTTCGCCTTTTCAATGAAGACTTCAACTGGCGACGCTACAGGGCCGACCTATCCGCTTTTAGGATTCGATCAAATTCCCAAGAAGAATCTTGGATTAAGGATGATTGATAGATATCGGGAGAGAGGAGGAACTTTATGTTCTACTGTATCGAAGCCAATAGCGGTGGGCCTCATGCATAGCAATCAAGAGGGTTTAGACGCTCTTCACCTAGGGGACGACTTGACCCCTGTATCAATCTTGGAAGATACCAGCTCTGGCCACTAAGATGCAGTTCCAGCTGCTACTCTCACGGGCCACTCGAAAAGAGATGGAACTAAGAGTGGGATCTCCACCGAGAACCGAAAAGACTCGTGACCTTCAGCGACAACCCGGTCCGAAAATCCCTACAAGATACCTACCACCTAAGATGAATAGGATGGATAGAACCCTTCCGGGGATCTTACGCTGAGAGGAAGAATTTTATATTCTATCTCCTGAAAGGAATTTTGAGTGGGCCTTTGTTCATAGAAGGAATCAAGAGGAGATTTTGGTAATGTACCGTAGTATTTGTAGACCTACCGCCAAGGAATTTGATCGGTGGGGAAATTATGATGGAGGACAAATCTAGGGTTATCCTCAAGAAAAGTGGGTGAAACATCCCACGAGGAACTTCCTCCGAAACGGGTTATCCCTAAGATACTAAGGGTAGTATTTCTTCAGAACTTCCCATTTATCTAGATTAATTGCCTGGCCGCCATTTTGGGTAATTAGGCGATACGCACTATTAGAGTAGACCGCTTCTATTACAAACGACCCTCCCATTTAGGTTCGAATTTTCTTCTTGAAGTGAGGATTATCTACCGTCGAAAGCAAATGAGGACCAAATCTCCTTCTTTAAAACTCCGCTGTCGTGACTTTCTTGTTGAAAGCTCGACATCCTAGCTTGGTAGAACTCAATGCATTGTTGAGCTCTGCGCTTTTCATCCAACATCTCGAAGCTTTTCGAGACGCTTCGATGTCGTTTTTTCGATCGCCATCTCCGGGTAAGGGCTTATGCGAGTGACGAATTGATTTAATGGGAGAATCGCCACACCCGAGACCGCAGAATACTGGTCTCCACATGGCGCGACGGTCGCGGCGATATGCCCAGAGTGCTTCTCCGAAGTTTATCATCCAATTCTTGTTATTCTTCACAAGCTCGGTGTAATCTTGATGATCGCTTTGTTGAACGCCAATCCATTTGCAAATGGATTATAGGCCACGGACGCAGACGCCTTGTATCTTGAATTTCGCAAAACCTCGGCGAAGGAATTGCCGATGAATTGGGGACCGTCATGCACGATCCGCTTCTGAATACCGCGGTCAGATGACATGGTGTTTGATAAATTTAATGACTACATTCACTTTTACTTCTTTTAGCGATTGTTTGTTCCCACTTGAGAAGTAGTCGTGATCGCTAGAATAAACCGACGCTTTGACCGAGGAGGAAAAATGGGACCCACAACGCCCATTCCCATGTCTCAATGGCCAAGATGTAGCCGATGCAAATCGCTCGAGGTCGCATATAGTTCGCGCGGAACTTGACACGCGGCACTACGAATGATGCGACCGCCATTAATCATTGTTGGCCAAGTAGCCCATTCTCCTCATTCGATCATGTTTAGGACCAGTGTCAGTGCACCACATTCACCTTCTGTGCTTCCCGGCGACCTCTTCGCTTCTTTGTTTGAGAGGCATCGAGTAAAGACCATCGCACTCTCGGCGATATAACATCCGGTTCCGCGGTCATAGAAGAATCTTGAGTTTTCTCCGATTGACTTTTCCTTCACGCCTTCCGCGTATACCATGTAAGACGAATCGATGATAGGAAAGCGCCAATCTCGGGCTCCAATTTGGTTTGGGTTGCGTGTACCTCTTTTTGGTAACTACCCTTTCTTTCCTTGTACCTCGTCAGATATTGGTACAAAGAGTTAATGAGTCTTGACCAACTAGTTGTTCTGGGTCGGTTGTGCCGCCGAGCACGCACGCGGCTAATGCATCCGCGATAAGCGCCTCGGGCGTAATATATTCGATGAAGAATTCTTCAAATGAGTCCGCCATTTCAACGCTATCCGATGATAGGGACTGCATCGTGGTTCCTAACTTCAGAGTCACCACGGATCTGGCTTAACTTCAACCAGCGAACGCATGCTTCGAGATACTACCCTCTTTGGCTAAACTAAGTCCGATAAGTAGCGCTAAGTATATTCGCCACGCTATTGGAGCACGGTTCGTGAGTGAATAAGCACGGGCATGACATGATTCCCTGGGAAACTAAGACAACCCCCGACCGCGGAAATCTTAGAACATCCGGGACACTTGCCACGCTGGTAGCTCGAGAAGTTCGCCAAAATACAACCGCCATATTTGTTGGGTGATGTAGTGTTGACTTGCGGACTTCGTCCAAGATCATCGATAGCTCAACTGGCCCGCTGTCGGCTAGCGCCCAAGAGATCGAAAATTTGTCCTTTGACCGACTTTTGTTGTTTGAAGTGCAAGTCATATCGGGACAAGAGCAAAGCCTATTTTGCCAAACGCCAACTCGAGGCCGGCCTGGTCATAAATATTCGGACCGATTTACGCCGAGATAACATAAATCGCTTGTCCCACCAAATAGTGCCGCGATTTCAATCGCGAACACTAATGCAAGGCATCGCTTCTCAACCATTGGATATCGAGACTCACCGACTAATGTTCTCCGTAATACACGCTCGCTTCAGGACCGCTGTCGCCGCCCCGCTGAAAGTAAAGCGCTTAACGAGTGATCCGCTGCCTTGATGTAAATCAAGAACGGCTTTCCGACTACTGTGCGACAAGAACAGAGGTTTAGAGAGATACGATTAATCTTCAAATGCCTTTTGGCAAGCTGCCCCAAATGAAGGATACGCCTTCTTGTTCAACTTAGAAATAGTTGGCACTTCCCATAGGTTCGATATGAACCGCCGGATGTACGCCAATCGCCTTTGTAACCCCTCGAAGTTCTTCGCATTTCTGAGGTTGCAACTTGAATCGCTTTCACTTTGTCGATCGACGGGATGCCCTTATCGGGTGATGACGGCCGTAGGAACTTGCCAATCGACATCCTGAAGGATTTGGCAGTGGTTCATCTTAGTCGATGAGTTCGCATGAGCTCAATACCGCTTCTAAGATCTTTGATGTGATCTCCTTTGTCACGCTTCACTAATCAAGTCGCCGACGAGCATTCGACCGCTCGGAGATGATCCCGAAAATCTTAGTCATTGCTCACCGATATGTGGCGCCAAAGATTTTTCGGCCGAACGGCATGACCGTAGCAATATATACCGATGGGCGCTCAACGCGCGGTGTTTGGCATCATCGGGGCATCTTGATCCGATTGTAACCCGAGAAACCATCCATGAATGACATTCTTTCAATCCACACGATTGTCACTATGACATCGCTGATTGGAAGAGGAAAGTCATCTTTCGCAAGCGTGTTTAGGTCTCAGAGTCGATACGCATCCTAATCGAACCATTCTTCTTCATGACCGACTATATTCACCCAATCCGGATGTTGAATTTCCTTGATGAATCCCGATTCTATGAGTTTCTTCACTTCCAACGCATTGCTCGCAAGATTTGTGGATCTAAACCATCTTTGCGTTGCTTGACAGTTTGACATCCACCTTGATGTTGAGGCGATGTGTCGCCACATTAGGGTCGAAGTCCCGCATGTCCGTAGCTCCGTGCTAATACATCGATATACTCCCCGATTAGGGTGATCAACTCTTCCTTCTCTTCCAGGGAAGAGTATTGCTGATGTTTATGAGCTTAGGATGCTCTTCACACCCATATTAACCTCGACTACTCGCCCTTAGTGGGGTTCTCTTTGTTCACCTATCCCCAAACCGCTTTGAGTTGATGGATCCATGGGTCTTCCCATGTTGGCATATCTTCATCACTCTCAATAGTAGCAGGATCGACCGTAGCCATATTTGACATCAAAGCCTTGAAAGCTTCTCCCAGGCGGTGTCTAATCCCAAGTCAAGAATCGACTAATGTCCGCCTCTCATCGTGGATTATTATCAATCGCCATGAGCATTCATCTTCGAGGATTCAGATCCCAATCCCCTTCTAAATGCATAATTATCCGGCTTCTCTTGGGACATATGCTTGGGAGGGACTCGAGACCTCCAAAACATAGACCTTCCCTTGTGTCGTTATACCCCCACTTCTTCATGATACCCAATGTTTCGACTATATCTCAATGTGTGGAGGATAGGCCCATTGTCATCTTCATCTTCTTCTAAGAAATGATTCGGTTGAACCGCATCCCTTTTCCGTGAAACCAAGTCTTTTTCACTACTCGATCTTGGATGACGAAAGTGTTGTCCCAAAGGAGTCTCGAATCGCTGTGTAAAGCAAGATGACCGGATCACACTCACATCAAAAGACAAAGGATACTCTAAATCGCCATTTATTGATTCATCGGAATTTGCCAATTAATGTTCATCCGACGATTCTTCATCGCCAAGATTGATTACAAGGGGTACAATGTCATTTAAAACAAAACCACCACTATAACCAAGCCCTTCAGACGCCTTCTTCACCGCTGTCCGTGTCTTGGGCCGATGATTCAGCCGACTCTCATTATGAGAGGAGAGAATCGAAATATTCTCCATCCCCTTAAACTGCTTGTCCGCGACCACCGCCTTGACTCCTCATTATTCGTGGTCTACATATTTGAGACACCGATGAAGAGTAGATGGACTATAACGCTATCGCGGGATCCAAGGTCGCACCCAACAATAAGTTATAGGAAGTCTCACAATCACATAGCAGTGACTTCGACTTTAAGTCCCCATTTGGCACTTTATCCGATTTTACCAAGCTACCAGACCGCTGGTGTTAAACCAGAGATCATCCGTACTGCTGATGCCACTGTCATGTGGATTCCAAGATGATACATGAGGCAGGGCATGATGCTCACACGGAACCCTGATCGACTTGGATCCTGCTAACTTCACTAGAGCCAATATACCCGCGGAAGTATAGCGCCTATCGTGCTTGAATTCCTTGTCCATATCCTCCTTTGTAAAAGTGATGCAGGGAAGTTTTAATGCAAGGTTGCATTGTCAATGACTTTCCGACTCTCGCTTAATCGTGAGGAAGACCTCCTAATCGCCGTGGCTTCTGAAGAGCTTCTCTTGTCTTTTGACAACCGCAACAACTCAGAAGAGTGATCCCGGGATATATTAGCCAATTGGGCCATAACGCAAGCGATATGAGGCGCTGGAGTTCCCGCTTGTCTCTTCTAATCGGCGATTGAACCGAGACCGCCTCGAGCCGAACTTCTTGTGGCTGCTTCGGCTGTGGCTTTGGCGCCCACCGCGCTTTCTCGGCGAGTGAGGGGAATCGTTGGTACCCCCTAGCTCGACAAATGCCTTGGCATTTGGGTCGGGACTTCCTGTACTGTATTTGTACTGCGGTCCGCCTCCCCGGTGCTGGCTTCGTGTTCCTTCTGACAACTAGAATGTTACCACTGCTCATCATCTCCTCTGTAACCATGGAAGTAGCATGGCATGCCTTTCCTTCCGCTTTGATTTTTCTTCGATGAAGAAGAAGCTACCCATTGATCATCTTCAAGGTGTCCGGTGGATCCATGACTTCGCCATTTGGGGTCGATATGATACAAGTCCTTTCTCATGCTGTTCGTGGGTCATCATTCACCGCCTTCATTGCACTTTGACCACGGGTTTAGGTTCAAACCATGTCAATGGTACTGAACCAAAGCTTATGGACACCGTATTTGTTCACCTTCTTTCTTTAGACGGCTTCATAGTGATGACCCCTACGCCAATTAAGGCCTGATTTTATCCTTAAGGTCAAAACAGATTTAGTGGGTGATGAACCGCCTCCTGGATACGCCGCAAAGATTTTGGGTCGTTTCGCCCTCATTGCCTCTTTGATTCCGAATCTGAGGGAGCTTGATCTTGTTATTTTCCACATATTTGAAGAGACCGGAATCTCGCCCCCTAAAGGAATAGGACTCGAATCTCGCCTGAGGCCTTCGCTTGCGGGCCCTCGCTGCCATCTGGATTGGCCTCATGGCGGGCGCCTGGCCAGCCGCCGGGTTGAGTTGAACGCTGGTTCAATCGCTTCCTTCGCCTTTTCCCTTTGCCACGCGGAAGTTACGCTTGGCTTTCATTGCCGCACCGGCCTCTTTCCGCCTTTTTCCTCTTGAATCTTTTCGCTTGTTCACCCCGACCTTCAAGTCTTTCCGTGTGTTGAAGGTGCCGCCCATTGCCTCGAAAGCACGCCTATCGACAAGTTGTTGTGGCAGTCCGAGGATGAACTTCGCATTCGGATCCCTAGCCATTGCCTTGTTCCGAATCGCTTGACAAAGATATCCATAGTTTCTCCGCCCTTCTTTTCGCCGAGTAACGCTCGATGGATACTTCGTATCGCCATCGAAGAAATTGAGAGAAACAGGACTCCATATCGCCCCACAAATTGTTGATGCTCCCCGTCGAGACGGCGGTACCAATCAAGGCACCATGGCTAACGAATGACCGAACCATCGTGGGCTCATTGCCGAAATAACTCCGAGGTGCGACTTGAAGTAAATCATGGTCGCTTCCGGGAACCCTTCCCCACAAACGTGTGAAGTTTATTGTTAAACTTAGATCGGTAATGGGATTGACCCCACCCCTGTATGGGCAAGGAATACCGTTATCTTCACCTCTTGAGCGGAAATCAATGAGTTGATTTTGCTTTCGAGGTCTTTGATCTTTTCGCCTCATGAGCAACAACATCTACATTATGCCCAGCGCTATGCGGTTCGTGAGGGTTATCATCCTCTTCTTCCTCCGGCCCAATCGCCATCTTGATCCACGCCGAGCGCTCGACTTGATTCTCCTCGATGTTTTGTCAAGCTTTGACCGCTGGTCAGCATGCATTTTCGCATCGCCGTGATGGCCAACTCCATCTCTAACTTGAAGTTTCCCGCTGCTTATTCAACGCCTGCCTAGCATTTTAGCCACTTGATCCATCGATCATGAATACTTCGGGGCACCCTCGCCAGATAGAGTATTATCGAGGTACATGGAGCCAACATCCGACGCCATCCTCCGCTGGGTATCCTGGTTTGTCGACTGACCGCCGGATAGTCCCTGACCGCAAACGAAGCACCGCTATGATGCACCGAATAGTCCGTGACGACGTTCTTTACCGTCATGTTGTTAGTGACCGCCGCAATTCATCGCTTTGAGCCGCCTTCTACGAATCGCTTTGACCTAGATCTTGGTGTTTCGTGCTGAGTCTCCGAAGACCGATACCCTTTCGAGTTTCTTGATGACACTACACTCGAGAGCACCGCTTTGATGAGCTTAGAGCACAAACATGACCGGACGAACGAGGGAGAGCTCTTTTCGAGCCTTCGCACTCCCCAAGCATCTGCATTATAACTCATCGCATGAGTGCCGAGCAACTCCATCGGTTGGCACGATCTCTCGTATAACGCCCTCATCGCCGATGAAAACGCCTCCTTCCGAGGATGAATTATTTCATCAAACTGCCAAAGTGACTCGCCTTTGACTTCCTCATGGAGTGTGAAGTCTCAGCAGACTTTCTGACTTCGACTTTCAACCGATAGAGGGGCTGCAGGAGTCTTCTTGTCCTTATTGAGCCGGTGCGACCTCCTCGATGAGGAGTGACCCGCGATTCTCTCGAGGACCCACGATCCTGATAGTTGGTTTCAGTGGTGGCGTGGAGTCGGCTTTCACCGTTCGTGATACGCATTTTGACTTTGAGATGCCGCCGGACTTGACTTTGGCTGAATTTGTAACGCCTGTAGCCTTCGGCTTAAGTGCCGGACAGAACCGAATGTTGGCGCCTTAGGTTTTGAAGCCGCCCAAGGTTAGGGCACCGCTAGATCAGCCTCCAAACCGGTGGTATGCGCCAGCTTTTACACTTCCTTCAACACCACGAGCTTATTGTACCAACGCCGTGCTTGTGCAAGAAGTGCACGACGCTCCTGATATACGCCTCGAAAGCGTGGAGCGTCCGCTGGACACGGACCCACTCGCTGGTTGACGGCTTGATGGACTGTCGATCACTTGAGGTCCGGCTCGTAAGTCCGATCTTAGATCCGCCGAAGCGACCCCATCCATGGATTGCACGCCCTGGCGTATTTGCGCGCCATGCTTTGTCGCCGCCTTTGGCGGCTCGCTGGAGAGTGGCGGGCGCCATTGGCATTCATCTCGGGCCATTGGGTCTGACTTCGGGCCGGGATCTTTCTCACCACCAAGGCGGCCGGGGTTGGACTGCCGTCCGGGCTCTACATCGAGGCCCATCGGGTTCTTCCTTGCACGAGACCTTCTTGAGCGGCGGGAGAACTCGATTCGAGGACGAGGATAGGTACCTCGAACTTCTTTTGGTCAACTCAACTCGACTCTTCCTCCACCGGATAAGAATCATGGCAGCACGACGATTCTCCGACTGAGTCGTGGCTCCCATGGTGGTCGCCAAAATTGTTCATGGAAAAGTCATTTTGTTATTCATTGTCGCTGAACTCGCTTACGCCTCTTGGGCCTACAACAAAATTCAAAAGAAATGCTTTTATTTTAAGGCGCATAAATGAAAACGAAAAATTACAACTTTTTCCTTTTAGAACAAACGCCGGATCTCTATTATTCCCGATCCTCGCCAGGGTTCTTTTGCCCGCGTCGGACTTGAATCGTCCGTGGACCACCGGCAATTCGATCCGTGGAAACCCGGCCTCGAACTACGACGCAGGGGCTCATTTCATCAAGGAAATGAAGCTCTTAAAGGGATCACACTCACGGCGAGAGGATCGCCTTCTGATCACACCACGGGCGAGAGGGATCGCCGAGCGGGTGAGATCTACTAGAGAAATCACAATTCCACCTCGAAATGACCAATTCACTTACCTCGCCGCGAAGATCCGGACAGCTCGAATCCCAGGATCACGGCGTCGAATCCGATAATGATCGCCGAGATCTCGCGAGAACTCCTTTAAAATCCCCAAAATCCCAGCCGAATCCCCCAAAACCCAACCCCTGGAACGAGGAAGACCCCCATTTATAGGATTTGGGGTAGGCCGGGCTACAAGTGGCTCTACCACTGGCCGAATCCAATTCTACTGCTGGCCGAGGTGGTCAAGATAATGGTGAGTTACCGTGTTTTGCCAGGCCTCGCCAAGTTGGTTTAGGTACCTCGCCAAGTTGCCGAGGCGTTCTGGCCATGTCGGAGCCACTTTCGCCACTGCCGGGAGGCATCTTGGGCTGCTACCGAGGGTCTCGCTGCCGTTTTTCCTGCCGGCAAGCTACCGCTTTCTCGTCTTCCGGCTGTGAAGTTTTTCCCGCGACACGTCGCTGGTTATATATTTGAGTCCGTATCCCATCAACTTTAGAGCTCAATCGACTAAGTACTTTGATTCTGGCCTCGGCCGATGTTTGAGTTTAGTCAACTCCGCTTCGTCAACTTCGCCATCTAAGCTTATTCCCACGACACGCCGCTGTTAACTTCAGACGCTTTGTCGACTCACTTCATGCGCTCGGCACCACTCGCATGATGCATTTTACGGCGAATCACATCGCCGCAGCCCCGGTTTGTCGGATGGTCGCTTGTCACTTCACCGTCCGTCAGTCTCGCGCATCGAATAAGCAATTTTCAACGCCTACAGTGATACCGAGCCCCCAGATAGAATCTCTGTGGATATCGAGGCTAACTCTTTGAAGCTGCATGAACCCTTTCGATAACCATAGAACTATTCAAATTTGATTAGTACTTCTATGATTAACAATGTTTCATGCTTAATGACAGAACTCTTCCTCCTTGTAGGCGCTTTTGGAAAATACTTACAAAGATCCCAAACCAACCTCGGAAGGGGAGTCTGGAATGACAACCCATCGGATGGTATGGATTTAATCGTTAAGACGCCAACCCGACGGTAAACTCCACGGGCGGCCACAAGCACGGTTTAAACCGACTTGAACAAACGATCGATCTCAGATCGCTGAACCGAACAAACCAAGAGTTAGTCCCTAACCAAATACGCATGCAACTCTAAGTCCTGAGAAGGCCAAGAGTCAGAATAGGCGTGGCCTCAAACCCGAGAACGAAAAAACGCTAAACGGCGAAAAAAAACGCTTAAACTTCGCCAACTTTAATGAAGCTACTCGCCAAGTGGTTAGTGGTTTCTATTAATAATGGTCGGTGCGCCACTGCCAACTTGGCCGACGCGGTTCTACCAAGTGAGTGAGGGCCAAGCATCACGTTTCCAGCCACCGCCAATCCTGCCGAGGTGCCCGCCAAGTGGCCGAAATGCCGCACAGACCTCCCTAGGGTGGCTACAAATTTTTGACTTCTGAGGATTTTGAAGGTCGGATTTGAAGGATTTTCAGAGGCTTGACTTGAGATGGACTTTCCGATCTTCCTCAAGAATTCTCACGATCTACGCAGCCGCCGACGCCTGGCCCGGTGCACCGGCGACGCCGAAGTTCAGTCGACAATCGCGAGGTAAGCAAACCGGTCTGGCCATGATCAGCGCAGTTGATTTCTCCTAGTAGATCTCACCCGCCCGCGATCCTCCTTCGTGAGCGCATCCCCGGCTGCATCCTCTCCTTCGTGAGTGTGATCCTCAGCGCTTCGCTTCCTTCTCGTGAGCCCCTTTATGTCAGAGTTCCGTAACCCGGCCTCTACCTCGATCGAATTCGCGCTGTGGGTCCACCGACACAAAAAGTCCCCAAGACAGTAAAGAACTCCACGCAAGCTGGTGATCCCGATATAACAGAGATCTCGTGGTTTGTTCACTGAAGAAGTTGTAATTTCCGCTTTTCATTGTACTTTAAAATAAAAGGCTTTCTTCTTTGAATTTTGTTGTAGGCCAAAGAAGCCGTGAAACTAATTCAAGAGCAATGAATAACAAAACAACTTTCCCCGCGAACAAGTCAGCGACACAATGGAGCCAACGGCCTCAAGTCGAGATCGCAGCGGTCGAAGCCGTGGATCCAGATCCCTGGCCGAAGAAGAAGTCAAAGGCCCAAGGACGATGATAGGAAAAAATTCCAGGCCACGCCTCTGAACCTCCCGCTAACCGGCTAGCGGGACCGCCGAAAACTCTCCGCTGGTGAGGGGTGTAATTACGCCTGCTTCAACCAATCCAAGTTGATCCGGTTCTCGGCCAGAGTATCATACCATCGCCCTTGTCCGACATCGCCCTCCCCCACAAATCCGTATGATCTTCGCTGCAAGAAAGATCCGCTTGTCCCTGCCCGAACTTTAAGGCGCAGGATCTTAACTCCGCCGCGCCGGGTTGCACCAAATGGCATCCTTACTTCGCATCCAAGATCGCCGGATCTACGCAGAGATCACCCGATGGCGCGTCAATTTCTCAAAGAGAGCCCGCCAGGCGACGCCAACGCCGACGCGAGTTCGCCAAGGCCCCGAATCGGGCCGACGGCCCGCTACAAAGTGGATCTCAAGTCCGTGAGAGGTCAAGAACTCATCAAGTGCACGCAATCCCTCCAAGCCGCCAACAAATGATCGGGTCCGCTAAACGGAACAACCGATCAACATTTGAAGAACGATCCGCAGAGGCTCGCATTACCGCAGACACACACGCTCTAGTTCAGAGGCCCGATGTAGAAGAAGGGAGAAAGGACAAGAAGCCTAAAAATGCCAAGTTTGAGTCCAATCCGAACAACGCATTCGACGGTCAAACGCCGTACTAAGAATCGCCCACCTAAACCGATTCGCTAAGGCTCGGCCGCCACGGGTGATTTGATTCAAAGAAGATCACACCTCCTACATCTCATCCAAATCTCCATCCAGCCTTTGTGCTCGCTTCGGTCAATCCTATCACGCATCTGTGAGCAAGAAAACGCAGTTAGAGCTACTGCCCGCTAACCATGATCGGTGTAAAATTTCATTGCAGTGGATTGCTCAGTCACTGAAGAGGCCCCGACTAACTCACGGTGATGGGAGTCCTACTCTCCACCATGATAAGAAGATTCCGCAAATGCTCTCACCGAATTCGATCGGGTTCGAGAGCCCGCCAAAACTTCGCACCGCAAAGGTGAACGCTGAGATGAGTGACTCTTGGAACCCCGGATATGTGGCTCATCCCCGAAGGAGACGCTTTGTTCCGGACGACGATGACGCTATACCGGAGAAGTCGCACCAACACACGAGGGGTTGCTCCCGCATTCATGCCGCGAGTGGTACTATCGCGGCCGGGGTACGAAAATCTCAAATAGAAGTTCCTCAATCGACATGCATCGCTCGGTTCCAAACTAATCGTATGTGTTGTCGAATGTAACCGCATTCAAGCCAAATTCAAGAAGGCGCCGGTCTTTGATAGGCTTTAAAAAATGCCAAAACCCAAGTCAAGATGTTTTACATGAAGAAGATCGGAGTCTCAAGGCTGATGAATTGTCAAGGGTAAACCACCAATATGACGGCAGCGGTCGGGTTATGTATCTTCTTCAAGATCTAATGTTGCCGGTTCATTGATCTACCGCGTCCGACGCAGAGACGGACATTCATTAGATTCCTCCACTTGGGACTCATGTTAGCATCGATGAAATTTTCAAGGGTTAATGTCAAATATGGCTACTACCATCCTCGCTACTATGGAGAGTGATGAAGATATACCAACATGGGAAGACCCATGGATCCATCAACTCAGAGCAGCTTTGGGATAGATTCAACAAAGAGAACCCCCACTAAGGACGCAGGTAGTCCGTGTTAATACGGGCTTAATAAGAACGTCCGGCTCATAAACACGGTAATACTCTTCCCTCAGAAGAGAAGGAAGAGTTAATTGCCTTGATCGTGGAGTATATCGACGATTGCCGAGAGTTACGAGGACACGTCGGGCTCGAACTACGGGCGCATGCACATCGCCCAACATCAAGATGGATGTCAAACCGCAAGCAACAGAAAGACGGCTCACCCACAAATATTGCAAGCCATCCCGACAAAGTGAAGGCGATTCAAGAGTTGCAACCTCCGAGAAATCTGAGAGAACTTAGGTTACAAGGACGATTGGCCTACATCCGACGCTCATATCGAACCTATCCGGGAAGTGCCAACCGCTCTCTGTTGAATAAGAAGGGCGCATTTATTTATTGGGGACACGCCGCCGAAGGCATTTGAAGAGATCAAATCGATCTCGCTAAAACCTCCCCGTTTCTAGTTGCACCGCAGTCGAAAGCCGCTTTGATTTTACATCAAGGCTACGGATCACTGTTTTGCCTCGCCAGACTGACTTCCACGCACGTCACGCTAACGCGCTTTATTACCGAGCGAACATTAGTCGGCCAGTCTCGACACCAATGGTCGAAGGTTTTGCATTAGTGTTCGCGATCCGTAAAATGCGACACTATTTAGCCGACGCATCGATTTATGTTATCTCTAACGTAAATCCGGTCCGAATATTTATGACCCGTTCTACCAATGAGTTGGCGCTTGGCTTAATGGGCCTTGCTTTGTCTCAATATGACTTGCATTTCAAACAATAGAAGTCATCAAAGGACAAGCGATTGCGATCTCTTGGCCGCCACCACAACGGACGCAGCTTGAGCTATATGATGATCTTCCTGACGGTTCGTGAAGTCAACACTACATCGCATCAACAAATATGGCATTGTATTTTGACGAGCTGCCACCAATGTAAGTACCCCGGATGTTCTAGAATCTCCGCCGGAGTCGGAGTTGTCTTGATTTTCCGGAATCATGTCATGCCCCGTGCTTATTCACTCATCGAACCTTGTTCCAATAACGAGTCAATACAACGCTACTTATGGACTTAGTTTCGCTTAAAGAGCTGGGGGTAGAGTATCTTGAAGCGCACGGGCGATTCGCAGAATTGATAGTTAAACATCCGCGGGGACTACGGTCGAACTGGCTCCCAAAACGCTTTATGCGGATGCATGGCGCGCTAGTCTGGTCGCAAGACAACCTTCCGACCGAAAGCAACTAGTTACGGCCAGACTCACCAACTCTTCGTACCATTATAATGATGAGGCACAAGAAGATAAGGGGGTTACCAAAGAAGTATATGCAACCCAAACCAAGTTGGAGCCCCGAGATTACGCTTTCCTATCATCGATTATGTCTTACATGGCATTCTCACGAAGACGGAGGGAGAGAGAGTCAATCCGCGAAGAGCCCAAGATTCTTTTACGACACGTAAAACCCGTGATGCTATATCACGGGTATGATGGTCTTTATCTGATGCCTCTCAAACAAAGAGGCGTAAGAGGTCCTTCGAGAAGCACACGAAGGTGAATGTGGTGCGCACTACCGTCCCAAGCTCTATGATCGAATCAGAGAATGGGTTACTTTTGGCCCACAATGATTAATGACGCAACAGCACGCCGAAATGCCACGCTGTCAAATTCACGAATTATATGCATCACCTCGAAAGCATCCTTCGCCACATCCCTGCCATTCGAGACATGGGGAATGGACGTTGTAGGTCCCATTTTTCCTCCGTCAACAAAGGCGATCGGTTTATTTTAGCGATCACCGACATTTCCAAGTGGGTCAAGCAATCCCGCTTAAAAGAAGTAAAGGCGAAAATCGCCATCAAGTTTATCAAACACCATGTCATTTATCGACATGGTGTCCCGGAGGCGATCGTGCATGACAACGGTCCCCAATTTATCGCCAATTCCTTCATCGTTTTGCGAAAGTTCAAGATACAAGATGTCTCGCCAACGCCTTATAATCCAAAAAGAAATGGATTAGCCGAGGCGCTCAACAAGACAATCATCAAAATTCTCCCAAGCTTGTGAAGAATCACAAGCGACCGACGATAAACTCGAGAAGCACTCGGGCATATCGCACAACCCAGACGACGCTTAACCGGAGCGACCCGCATCCGGGTTTACGGTGTGAAGCAGCCTGTTGGAAATTCAGATTCCGCCACTCGCATTCTTCAAGAGATGACGACCGAAGAACAACATCAAAACGCCTCAAGAGCTTGAGATGTTAGATGAGAAGCTCGAGGCTCAACAATGCATTGAGTTCTACCAAGCTAGATGTCGAGGGCTTTCAACAAGAAAGTTCGACAGAGAACCTTTAGAGAAGGAGATTTGGTCCTCGCGCCTCGCAATCGATAATCCTCACTTCCAAAAGAAAGGTAAATTCAACCTAAATGGGAGGGACCTTGTAATAGAGACGGCCTACTTAACGGTGTGCATCGCCTAATTAACAAAATGGCGACCGCAATTAATGCCGATAAATGGGAAGTTCCTCAAGAAATACTACCCTTAGTACCTTCGTGATAACCCGCTTCGACGAAGTTCCTGGGATGTTTCACCCACTTTTCATGAGGATAACCCTAAATTTATCCTTCATCACAATTTCCCCACCGATCAAATTCTTGACGGTAGGTCCATAAATTCCTCGCATTACCAAAGTCCCTCTTGATTCCGGTTTATGAACAAGAGGTCCACTCAAAATCCTTTCATGTTGGAGAGAGAATATAAAATTCTTCCTCTCCAAGCCGCAAAATCCTTTTCGTGTCA
Organism: Asparagus setaceus; assembly: GCA_012295165.1. NCBI lineage: Eukaryota > Viridiplantae > Streptophyta > Magnoliopsida > Asparagales > Asparagaceae > Asparagus > Asparagus setaceus. The sequence continues at coordinate 25,447,972 of CM022704.1, read as the reverse complement.
AACGGAAGGGTTCCATCCTTCATCTTAGGTAGCCGACCAAGGTATGCGCCGGATTTTCGTGACCAAGTTGTCCACCAAGGTCACCCGAAGTCTCTTCGCTCCTGAGTGGAGATCCCACTCTTAGTTCCATCCTTCATCTTAGGTAGCCCGAATGAAGGTATGCGGATTTTCGCACCAGTTGTCCTACCAAGGTCACCTCGAGTCTCTTCGTTCTCTGAGTGGAGATCCCACTCTTAGTTCCATCCTTCATCTTAGGTAGCACCGACCAAGGTATGCCGGATTTTCGACCAGGTTGTCCGCTTCGAAGGTCGCCTCGAGTCTTTTCGGCTCGGAGTGGAGATCCCACTCTTAGTTCCATCCTTCATCTTAGGTAGCACCGACTGAAGGTATGCTACGGATTTTCGACCAGGTTGTCCACTGAAGGTCGCCGAGTCTTTTCGTTCTCGGAGTGGAGATCCCACTCTTAGTTCCATCCTTCATCTTAGGTAGCTCGACCGCGGATTTTCGTGACTGTTGTCCGGACCGGTCACCAGTCTTTTCTGGTTCTCGGTGGAAACTCACCAGTTCCATTCTCCATCCTAGGTAGCGCCGACTGAAGGTATGCGCCGGGATTTTAGACCAGGTTGTCCTACCGAGGGTCACCTCGAGGTCTTTTTCGATTCCTAACGTGCCCTATTGGTTTCATTCCGAAATAGAACATAAAGTTCCTCCCTCTCACCAATTTAAGCCGTTCGGGCCATTCTCCGTCAAAAGAAGACACCATAGTTCGCCAGTATTCTATCCCCGGCTTAAGAGGATAAAGCCAACGCTTCACACGCCAAGGTCGGGTTTAGTCTTTTTCCATTGAAGAAGACACCAAGGTTCGCTCTTGGGGTATTTTATCCCGGCCTAAGAAGGGATAAAGCCACGCCTCACACGCTGCGTCGGGTTTAGTCTTTTCTCCCATTGAAGAAGACACCAAGGTTCGCCTTGGGGTATTTTATCCTAAGCCTAAGAAGGATAAAGCCAACGCCACACGCTGCCGGGTTTAGTCTTTCTCCCATTGAAGAAGACACCCGGTTCGCCTGGGGTATTTTATCCAAGCCTAAGAAGGGATAAAGCTAACGCCACACGCGTCGGGTTAGCTTCCCGTGAAAAAGACGGCTCACGTGATTCAACATCGTAGCATTAAGTCTAAGAGAGTTTCATTCTTTAGCACAACGTTGTGTGTAGAACGGATTTAGATAATCTACATGCTAGCCCAACTCAAACGGTAGTTGGTAAAGGCTCATCAAACCCGTTGAGGGTCGGGGTTGGCCAATAACCCTAAAGCCAACGCCACACACGCGGTTTGGGTTTAGTTTCAGAAGACACCGTGAGTTTGATTTCTCGGGTATTTTATCCCCGGCCTAAGAAGGGTAAAGCCAACGCCTCACACGCTGTCGGCTTAGTCTTTTTCCGATTGAAGAAGACACCAGAGTTCGACTCGGGTATTTTATCCCAAGCCTAAGAAGGGATGAGTCTACGCGTAACACGCGCTGTCGGGTGGTCTTTGCCCGTAAAAGAGCACGGCCTATGTATTCAATATCATAGCAACAAGTCTAGAAGAGTTTCATTCTTTAGCACAACGCCACGCGGAACGGATCCGTGATAATCCAGACGCCAGCCCAACTCAAACGGTAGTTGGTAAAGGCTAATCAAACCCGTTGATGGCTGAGGGTTTGCCAAAAATCCTATAAGTATTATGGTTAATTATTTCTGACGAAGTAAAAGAATCATAATAAACAATGAAAGGAATGGATCTTATTCATTTGAAGCAAATATAGAAGGAACTACAACTGGTTAAACATCAAGTCTATGACAAAGGATTTGCTGTTCAAGCTGAGACACTTCACCATTGTAAGCCTGGTGGAGTTCTTCCTGCAACTCGCTCCGGACTCCTCATCGGTGTTCGGTCTGGTTGCCTCCTCGAAGCTCAACCAGCCGCCGATAGGTCGAGTTCTTTAGACGCGACGGCGAGGGCTTCTTCCTTGTTGGCCTTGGCCAGCTCCAAAATACTCATCTTATCTTCCTCGGCATGGAGCTCTCCCCTGAGCAGTATTATCCTCTCCGCACTCGCCACAATATCAGTCTGGATATGGCTTAGGGAAGAATATGTTTCAAGAACAACACCAGCTGATCGGCCGGGTCTCTCGCATGACTGACTCGAGCCAAGAAAACACGAGCATCGGCCATGCCTCTAAACGCGCCGGGTCCGGAAAGCAGCCTAATATGAGGAAGCCCCAGCCGCCGCAGCTCTTGCGTCTGAGCTTCCGTGATGGGCGAGGTCATCAACAATGGCCTCGAGCCAGCTCGGATAACCCATATCTCGTATCAAGGCCATCCGGGATCAAGCAAAGGTCAATCGATGAAGAGAAAGCCCGCCATGAAGGACCTTTTGATCACCGTTCACCAAAGAAAAGAATGAGCGCACTTCTAAACAGATAATAAGATGGGATGGATCTTCATCCAAAGATCAACGCCTCGCCAAGTCATGGAGTCGAGATGTGTAGGCTCGCAAAGAAAAGAGGACTTTAGAATTTTCAAGAAAAAATGGGCTTAAAACTTATTTGGCTAAAAGACCCTACCCGCCTCCTTCTGTAGTTTCGAGGCTAGCGAGTCTACCGAGAGGCATCTATCGCTCGATGTCATTAACCGCTGGCCGAGCCCTCGCAGTGCTCATCTATCTCAACGGTCGCTGTGGTAGCTGATCCCGAGAGAGCGGCGGAAAGAGGAGTATCACACACAAAGGGAATGTCTCAGCCTCTTTTAATTATAGTGGTATTGGCCAAACGGCTGGTCCTATAATTAATCGAAGAGAAAATTCATACCTTCTTCAGGGACGGTAGCTTCGGGTAAATCTTCACCAAGGGTATCTCCATCCTGTGACCAAGCGCGTAGCAGGTCATCCATGGAAGTGTTGCCATATAAACCAGATTCCACGAAATCTTCCATGGAGAAGTCTGAAAAAGAAGGCATTAGGAAGGCGAATGCAATTAAGTCAAACAATAGGTAAAGCTACTTACCTCCTACAGTGGGGTTAGCTTGCTTAGTCTCGGTTTGTGCATTTGTCTCCCGCAACTCTAAAAGAGCAAAAAGAGGAGGTAATTAGTGGAGATACGAATTCCGAGTCGTTCAATTCTCTCATTTGCCATCCAGAAGAGGAGTTATCGACGTTAGATGTACCTGGGTTCACCGAATCAGGTCCTACGTCGGCCTCCTCCGCTATAGCTCCATACATTTGTTGAGTAAAACTTGGCTCACAGAGCAGAACTGGGCTCAGCAAAATTGTGGTGAGCAAAATCAAAGCCGATCATAATCCCTAGAATCCCCCTGCATGCAAACGGAGAAATGTCACTCCAAAAGTCGAATTTCAAGATTTCATCACGGTGAATTATTACCTCACAACCGATCATTACCGGGCAAGTCTATATCAAAGGACCGAGGATTCACGTGATTCTTATGGCTAACCTCTTTCGCTTAACCCTTGAGAGGGTCAAAATTCTTCTTCTTCAACAGATTTTGCCTGAAAATTCTGAATGAGAAATCTAATGGAAAGGATGAGAAAACAAAGGGAAAAGGAGAAAGTACCTTCTCATGAGCTGCACCGCTGGTCCTCTCCTAAAGTCGCATGGTTGTGGAACTCCTCCTCAGCCCTGGCCGATAAGATTGGCGGCGCCTCGAGCTGAGAGCGCATCCGGTGTTCGAGTGTTGGCTCGCAACGATGCTTCACCGTGATTCGAGATGGCCCTCAGGGACTGATTCGCTAGCTACTAATAGCCAACTACAATGGAGGAATGTCGATTCCAAGCCGACGGTCGAGCTTTAAGACCGAATCTAGCACCGTACATCCCATGACGCCCACAACCATGCTCAAGGCCATCCACAAGTCCACCACGAAGTCCTGAGCCGTCGGTTCGGGTTCCCAACATAAAGTTGGTCGTGAACCGAACTGGCGCAAAACGACAGGAAAATAAGGCTCAATAAAGCATTCTTCCTTTACTCGAAAGTGAGATACCGCCTGATGTTCACTAGCCGCTTGAAACAGCCAATGTCAAGTGAAGTCTGCTGCGGTTCGCACCTCCTCGCCGAACAAGGACTCACCATATTGACCGGAGAATCGAGGAAAACATCGAGAAGATCCACCCTTTATGAATCTCAGACCGCTTCTTGATCTCTCGAAGCCACGCCTTCCATCCGCAATCCTCTACCAACCGCAAGAAAGGGGTGGACGACCAGGAACCCGTGCCGACATCATGTCGGGCGATGAAGGACAGCCGTGCCATCAAATAGGTATATGGGAGCTCTACCGACGGAAGGAATACGGATGATGGCTCGGTTTTTCTCGAGTAAACGCCGGACTATATGCCGCATCCACGATGAATATTGGCCACCATTACCGGAAGGAGAGAGAGTTCCTTCTTGTGGGCAAGCCGAACCGCAGATAAAGGACCTCCAAAGGTAAAGCATCATCAGATTGATATGGAGCCACACATTTCTTTAGCCAGATTGCAAGATAGCCTAAAAAGAGTGGTCGGCTGGATAGGCTTTACCGCATGCCACAGAAAGGTTGCAAACTTGGTCCCTGGGGGAAAACCATCTTCCGTATAGCTGAGCGTGTAGGAGTTAGCCTCGGACTTCTCGATCAGTTCATTAATCTTTGAAGGAGTGAGCGGTGACACTTCACATATTTCCTCACCAGATTTGTCCTCCAGATGCTGGAACAAATAATTGGCAAATTGCTTCAGACTCACTTGCGATTTCCTCTTGGCGCAAGGTTCAGATTGGGCCAGAGCTATATGATAATGACAAGTGAGATCCCACAAAATCTTGTGACGATCGGGTGTGTGTTTCTTCAGCCGACTCAGTTCCTGGTTGGAAGGGAAATACTCCTGATACAGCATCTTCCCCATGGGTAAGTCGGAAATTCGGTACATCTCATGTAGAGCCAGCCCCAACTTGCCGTGTTTCGTGAAAAATGTATTTAAATCTGGATTGTAGAGCTCAAATAAGGCGAAGAAATGGTTGGTGCTGATTGGAAGGCCATACATAGTGGCACGAATCGCGAAATACAGTCCACAAGCACGAAGTTCTCCATCCCATCGATTGAGGACGTAATTGGTCAGGCGACCCCACCAATGTTTACCTGATGAGTGAACCCAGCCGTAAAATCTATGACTAGATGACGGCATCTCTCGCCCCAACATAGCAAGACGATTCTTCAGAGTCGAGGCAGGAACAAAGAGCTCATCACGGGGCAGTGTGTCCAGCCCCACAACCCCAGGATGAAGGCCGATGACGCGATTCCTGTTAGAACCCGGAACTGGCTGCTGGGTAATAAATCCGCAGTGAATATGATCACGCTCCTCGGTCAGACGCCATGACATACGTCGTGGCACGGCATGGTGTCTGAAATCGGTCAATGAAAGCTGACGAGGTATCCGGGGAATATACAAAGGACCTCCGTCATCTTGGTGCAACCACCGCTCGCTCTCGACAAAAGCTGAATCCGGATCCTTAACCGAAGCCCCAACGATAATCTATTTTTCGCAGGTTCGTGGAGCTGGTGTCTTTATGAGTGGTGCATCTGACCAATCGCCGGAGAATGCGAACTCCCTCAACTATAACAATCGCCTCCGCCGATGTACCGGTGCAAATCGAGGCGAAATAAAATCGCGGATCATCACACGGAATAATAGTCACTATGGGCCCATCAACCACGAAGTCGGAAAAGCTCCCAAGAATAATCAACCAAATCGAAAATATTTAGTTAGTAAAAGCGCTGAATTCATCTTACATAGATTGAGTCACACCTCTATAACGGTGTGACGATTTCATCCGTATCGAAAATCCGAGAACGATAAATATGGTCGTAAACAAAGCGTAATATATCCCGCTCTACGCAGCAAAGGTACGGTATGAAATCGCTCCGTTAAAGATATCGAGCGGGTGATCTTTGAAACCTCAATCCTCACGAAGGAGAATTCGGCTCTTCCCAATGCGCCTCACAAAGGAGAAACGGCGCGAGTGCGTAGCAGTGTACACAATCTGAAGGCGTCGGTCCACAAAGGATTGGCTCTTCCCAATCGCCTCACAAAGGAGAAGCCCGGCGGGAATCTGAGTATGTAGGCTACGAGAAGATGATACTCTTGGCGCACCACCAAAAGAAGGCGTGCACCGGTATCGCGAGTTGATCGACCCACAGGAACATGAGATCTTAGCGACGCCGAAAACGCAAAAGGGAGACAAATAGAGTCAAATATCACGGTTAATCGACAAATCAGACAAAAAGAGGCCCGTTTAGTCAGGTGGGTAGCTGTTGGCCCGCAGCCGAGGCTGGATGCCCTGGCTCAGCAGAGGACAAGCGAAGACGCATGGGCCGGGGCCGGTCTGGCCAGGGGCGGCGGCCTTCGGTCCCGGGCCCGGCGGTGCGCTTCGGCCGAGGCGACGCCCCGGCTTCCCGGTCGGCCGTGGCGGCTACTTGCTCAGCCGAGACCAGAAGCGCCGGAAACTCGGTCCGGGCCGGCGACTGTAGCGAGACAGTAAGAGCCTTCCGGTCGAGGCTGACCCAGCAACCGCCGCCTTCATAGCACCGTACCCTCGCCGCTCATGGCCCGTCCTTCGTGGTTTTCATCACTGCATACACAAAGAAAGAGAAGAAAAAGATGAAAAAGACCTTGTAAAACTCGTGTGATCGAGGAAAATCACGGCCAACCGAAGCGAGATGAAAACAAGAGAAGAAAGAGCAAGGGAGGCGGCCTAGGTGAGAACAAAGAGATGATCATGGGTATTTATAACAACTCCTAATGGGCCCAAATCAATTCCAATTAGAACTCTAATCAGCTCATTAGGAGTCTAGTGGAACCTTATCAGGATGTCAAAATAGTGCCAAATTAGTCCGTGGGCTCCTATTCCCTCAGCTATATTGGAAAGATTACGAAGGTTTATTGGGATAACACCTGTGAATTCGGCCCGATCAGCGGTAAGCCACAATCTACTCCAACTAGGATTACGGTATAAACTGTTTCCCAATTTGTGAGAAGTTCCGGAAGAATATTCTCACAAGAAATATTCTTAGGGATAACTTCGATCATCTTGATTGCATTGGCGCCGATCAGCGTTGCCCAATCCTACTCAACTAGGATTACGGTATAAAGCTGTTTCCCAATTTGTCGAGAAGTTCAGGAAGAATATTCTCACAAGAAATATTCTTAGGGATAACTTCGATCATCTTTGCATGGCGCCGATCAGCAGCGTGTAATCCTACTCAACTAGGATTACGGTATAAAGCTGTTTCCTAATTTGTCGAAAGTTCAGGAAGAATATTCTCACAAAAATATTCTTAGGGATAACTTCGATCATCGCGGATTCATCGGCGCCGATCAACGCGTTAAGCTAATCCTACTCCAACTAGGATTACAGTATAAACTGTTTCCTAATTTGTAGTTCAGGAAGAATATTCTCACAAGAAATATTCTTAGGGATAACTTCGATCGTCGGATTAAATCGAGCTGATCAGCGCGTGTAATCCTACTCAATCGAGAATCTGAGTATAAAAGCTGTTTCCAAATTTTCAACGAGGAGTTCTGGAGAATAAACCCATATTCTTAAAGATAACTTCGGTAACCCTTAATGTCCTCCCACCATAATATCCAAGAGGAATAATCTACAGGTATTGAAAGTCATGATTGACACGGACAAGCGTGTCGGAACCGAAAACTGGGTAATCATATCCCAACGGTCAAAGCGCGTCGCGCACTCATAGAAGACTAAGGCGATGGTTGAAAGCTAAATGGTTTCTGTTTCAAAAGGAATCCTCGGAGGATATCTCCATGAAAAGATCAGTCCTCCGCTTGTGGTTAAACCAACAACCAGCGTGATGATGGAGAATTAGCCGATCGAAGGTTCACGAGAATTTCATGTATCGACCGACCCAGCGTGTAGCCAACAAGGGATTATGACGCCGGAGGTCAAAAGATCTGATGGTTAGTCAAACAACAACCAGCCGACGAGTTACAAACAAAACTCACTCACCCGAAGCGAATCAAGATTTTAACAAGCGGTCGGACAATAAATCACGACCGTGAGCTTATCGGAAATCCTACAAAAAGCTGGATGAGTACGAAAGAATCTAAGATTTGAAGCTATCTTTTAGGACCCTATGCTGTGAAAGTAGGAACCATCGTATCAAAGTATTCGAGCTCGCTTGTAGAAGGGCGGGCCGAAACACTGGAGAATATCTGGCGTTGGAAAATACTAAAGATCCAGAAACCAACTTCGTGGCGGGAGTTGGTGAATGACAACCATCGGATGGTATGGGCGTCGAATCGTTAAACAGCGAACGAAGCAAACCACGGCGTCACAAGCAGTTCGCCGGACTTGAACAGCAATCGGATCTGGGGCCGTGAGCGGAACAAACCAAAGTTAGTCCGGAACCAAATGGTGGGAACCTAAGTCAGGAGAGAAGGCCAAAAGTCGAGAATAAGCAGGGCCTAAACCGAGGACCGAGAAAAGCAGTAGCTTGGCGGAAAAAGCAGTAGCTTGGCCTCGGTGACAGCGGTTACCTCAAGTGGCGGGGAGGGGGCTCGACCACCATGGCCGACCACCTCGACCACAGGCAGAGGTGCCTCCCTGACAGTGGGGCCCGCGCCCCTATTGTATAAATAGGGGGTCTTGATGGTCGAAGGAGGATTTTTGGGGGACTTGAGGGATTTTGAAGGTCGGTTGAAGGGATTTTTAGAGGCTTGGACTTGGTTTGGACTTTCCGATCTTCAGAAGAATTCTCCACGAGATCTACAGTCGGCCCGATTAGAGCACTTGCGTGGCCTTGATTCGATGACAATGTCGTGAGGTAAGCAAACTCGAGATTGACTCTGGTCAGTGATGATTTCTCCTAGTAGATCTCGCTCGTGATCCTCGTCGTGATCAGCGGCGTGTGATCTCAATCGAGGAATCTGAGTATAAAGCTGTTCCAAATTTTCAACGAGGAGTTCTGGAGAATAAACCCATATTCTTAAAGATAACTTCGGTAACCCTTAATGTCCTCCACCATAATATCCAAGAGAGGAATAATCTAGCGTGAAAGTCATGATTGACGGACCGGCGTGTGTCGGTCAAAAACTTCTCCCACTATGGGTAATCATATCCCAACAACGGTCAAAGCGTCGCTTTTCGCCCGTGAAGACTAAGGCGATGGTTGAAAGCTAAATGGTTTCTGTTTCAACAAGGAATCCTCGGAGGATATCTCCATGAAAGATCAGTCCTCCGCTGTGGTTAAACCAACAACAGCGTGATGATGGAGGAATTAGCCGATCGAAGGTTCACGAAATTTCATGTATTCGACCACGACCAGCGTGTAGCCAACAAGGGATTCGCCGACATACGGAGAAGTCAAAAGATCGATGGTTAGTCAAACAACAACCAACAGACGAGTTACAAACAAAACTCACTCAAGCGAATCAAGATTTTAACAAGCGGTCGGACAATAAATCAGCAAAGTGAGCTTATGAGAAATCCTACAAAAAGCTGGATGGTGCGAAAGAATCTAAGATTTGAAGCTATCTTTTGGACCCTATGCGGTAAAGGAACCATCGTATCAAAGTATTCGAGCTCGCTTGTAGAAGGGCGGGCTGAAACACTGGAGAATTATCTGTGGCGTTGGAAAATACTTACAAAGATCCCGAAACCAACTTCGTGTGGGGAGTTGGTGAATGACAACCCATCGGATGGTATGGGCGTCGAATCGTTAAAGGCGCGAGCAAACGGCAAACCAGCGGCGTCACAACGCAGTTTAAGCGGACTTGAACAGCGTCGGATCTCGGGACCGGCGAACGGAACAAACCAGAAGTTAGTCCGGAACCAAATCTGAGCGGAACCTAAGTCCGGAGAAGCCAAAAGTCGAGAATAAACGAGCCTAGAGGCCAGAAAAAGCGGCGGAAAAAGCGGTAACGGCCTCGGCCAACTTGGCGGGAGTTACCTCGACAAGTGGTAGGGGCTCGGCCACCATGGCGAACCACCTCGACCAACTTGGCGAGGTGCCTCGACAAGTGGCCGAGCGAGCCGGCGCACCTATTGTATAAATAGGGGGTCTTGATGATTCGAAGGAGGATTTTTGGGGGACTTGGGGGATTTTTGAAGGTCGGTTTGAAGGGATTTTAGAGGCTTGGACTTGGTGGACTTTCCGATCTTGAAGAATTCTCCACGAGATCTGGCGTGGCGCCAGTTCGAGCACCCGTGGCGAGGATTCGATCGACAATCGTGGGGTAAGCAAACTTCGATTCGACTCTGGTCAGTATGATGATTTCTCCTAGTAGATCTCACCTCGGCGATCCTCTCCTTCGTTGAGTCTGCGATCCCGGCGATCCTCTCGCCGTGAGTGTGATCCCCTCGGTAGCCGTTTCTTTGTGAAGCGAGCCCTTTCGTCTGTAGTTCGAACGGGTCTCTACGGATGAATTCTTGATGGTCCACGGACACAAAAAGTCCGACACGGGCAAAGAACCCATGGCGGGATCGATATATGAGATCCTCGTGTTTGTTCACTTTCGAGGAAGAAGTTGTAATTTCCGTTTTCATTATGCGCTTAAAATAAAGGGCTTTTCTTCTTTTGAATTTTGTTGTAGGCCAAAGAAGGCATGCGAATTCAAAGCAATGAATAACAAAACAACTTTCGAGCACTCCTGTTACTCTTAGAATTCAACTCTTGCCGTCAATATGGGATGTACAAGTTGAGTACCATCCGTGATTGTTGGCGCGCCCCGGCGATGTCCCTCGATCGGCTCCATTAGGGCAAAGGCATGCACACGGGTAACACCATGGCCGACAATACCCCTATTGATTCTTTGGTTTGGGGGTATTAAATCTTCTCTTTCTTCCCGCAGGGCCCCTGGTAACACTCCACGACTTAGTGAGAGCCTTGATGTCTGACGACAACCCATCTCGGCTTATCCTCCGCGTGGAAGTTCGTTCGTTCTTCTCTTATCTAGCCACAGTGATAGACACACTTCGCAGCACCAGACTTTCTCTCCGTCAGTTCCGACCATTCCTTGACTCTAGGGTAACAATGATACGAGATGCGGGTTATCAAGAGTTAGCCCAGGTCATCGCCGATGATCTCAATCATTTGGAGGTTAAGCTCGAGCTCTTCATTCGATCGAGGTTAAGCCAGCGGTAAAGCTCTTCATTCGATCGAGGTTAAGCCAGCGTGAAGCTCTCCATTCGTCGAGGTTAAGCCAGCGTGAAGCTCTCCATTCGATCGAGGTTAAGCCAGCGGTAAAGCTCTTCATTCGATCGAGGTTAAGCCAGCGTGAAGCTCTCCATTCGTCGAGGTTAAGCCAGCGTGAAGCTCTCCATTCGTCGAGGTTAAGCCAGCGTGAAGCTCTCCATTCGTCGAGGTTAAGCCAGCGGTAAAGCTCTTCATTCGATCGAGGTTAAGCCAGCGTGAAGCTCTCCATTCGTCGAGGTTAAGCCAGCGTGAAGCTCTCCATTCGTCGAGGTTAAGCCAGCGTGAAGCTCTCCATTCGTCGAGGTTAAGCCAGCGGTAAAGCTCTTCATTCGATCGAGGTTAAGCCAGCGTGAAGCTCTCCATTCGATCGAGGTTAAGCCAGCGTGAAGCTCTCCATTCGTCGAGGTTAAGCCAGCGGTAAAGCTCTTCATTCGATCGAGGTTAAGCCAGCGTGAAGCTCTCCATTCGTCGAGGTTAAGCCAGCGGTAAAGCTCTTCATTCGATCGAGGTTAAGCCAGCGGTAAAGCTCTTCATTCGATCGAGGTTAAGCCAGCGGTAAAGCTCTTCATTCGATCGAGGTTAAGCCAGCGGTAAAGCTCTTCATTCGATCGAGGTTAAGCCAGCGTGAAGCTCTCCATTCGATCGAGGTTAAGCCAGCGTGAAGCTCTCCATTCGATCGAGGTTAAGCCAGCGTGAAGCTCTCCATTCGTCGAGGTTAAGCCAGCGGTAAAGCTCTTCATTCGATCGAGGTTAAGCCAGCGGTAAAGCTCTTCATTCGATCGAGGTTAAGCCAGCGTGAAGCTCTCCATTCGTCGAGGTTAAGCCAGCGTGAAGCTCTCCATTCGTCGAGGTTAAGCCAGCGGTAAAGCTCTTCATTCGATCGAGGTTAAGCCAGCGTGAAGCTCTCCATTCGTCGAGGTTAAGCCAGCGTGAAGCTCTCCATTCGTCGAGGTTAAGCCAGCGTGAAGCTCTCCATTCGTCGAGGTTAAGCCAGCGGTAAAGCTCTTCATTCGATCGAGGTTAAGCCAGCGTGAAGCTCTCCATTCGTCGAGGTTAAGCCAGCGTGAAGCTCTCCATTCGTCGAGGTTAAGCCAGCGTGAAGCTCTCCATTCGTCGAGGTTAAGCCAAGCGTGAAGCTCTCCATTCGTCGAGGTTAAGCCAGCGTGAAGCTCTCCATTCGTCGAGGTTAAGCCAGCGGTAAAGCTCTTCATTCGATCGAGGTTAAGCCAGCGTGAAGCTCTCCATTCGATCGAGGTTAAGCCACTCGAGCTCTTCATTCGATCGAGGTTAAGCCAGCGGTAAAGCTCTTCATTCGATCGAGGTTAAGCCAGCGGTAAAGCTCTTCATTCGATCGAGGTTAAGCCAGCGTGAAGCTCTCCATTCGATCGAGGTTTGCCAGCGGCAAAGCTCTTTACTCGGCCGAGGTTAGCCAAGCGTGAAGCTCTCCATTCGATCGAGGTTTGCCAGCGGCAAAGCTCTTTACTCACCGAGGTTCGCCAAGCAAAGGAAGCTCTTCATTCGATCGAGGTTAAGCCACTCGAGCTCTTCATTCGATCGAGGTTAAGCCATGCGTGGCTTCGTCATTTAGCCGGCGTTAAGCCATCCGGTGAAGCTTGTCATTTCACCAAAATGCATAAACGATCCGGTGAGGTTCAAGCAAATGGTGCTCAGTTATCCAACCGGTTCACCCAAGTAGCGAACCGTCATTCAATTAAGGTTCACCGGCCAATGAAGAGCTGGCTCACATCTAACGAAGCTCGAAGCTCGCCATAACAGCAAAGCCAACGACCACGAAGGCCACGAAGGCCACGACAGCCACGTGGATATCAGTTATACCCACGTCCACATCAATTAACTCACGTTCCCACGATTATAGCACACCAGTTGTGTGCTTAAGCATATAAATAGTCTTGGACGACTATTGCAAGGGGGGCGAGAGTTTTTTTTTTGAAGACTTGGAGATTTAGACACTTGCGCAGGAGAGAGATCGGAAACCTCATCAGCAACCTCTAGATCATTTGCAGCTTTGATCTGATCGTCAACGGGAAGCAATCTCGACTTGAGCATCGAGTGAAGCATCCTCTCGCCACCAAGAACCCATACAAAAGAGAAGTCAAAGCGATCTTCTCTTCTTCTGTAATCGAGAGAATTTGATTGTAACACATTCATTCAATCAATAAACTTTTTCGACCCTACGTAAGATGGCGCACCACGATGGGAGCAACCATTCATTCCGATGAACTGGTGGTGGCGCAATCAGACAAGGTTGCAGTTGGAACCGAGGTTCAAATCTTGGTCATTGAATTCGATCAGAGTAAGTATGAGGAGTTCCTCTCCTCTGGGGCATCTAGCCCAGTGAAGACACGCAAGTGTCGACGAGTCTCGTATGAGACTTCAGCCCCCGTGGCTCATGTTGAATCATCTCGAGCGAATCTCGAGAACCAGCCTATGTCTCTTGACAAGGCTCCAAAAGCTAGCCAACAGGCTAAGAAGTGGGTTGTTAAGCAACCCAAGTCAACTTCGGATGTTGTTAGCCAAGTTTTGGCTTCTAGCGGGCCTCGCTCTGCCTGTGTGATGACCGGACCTCCTAACGGTCCACTCTCAAGACGTGCCAGACAACGTCAGCGGCAGAACCAAGCTCGCCGACGTGCTCGAGCTTTGGTCTCGTTGGACGGATTCCACTATCGTCCAAAGAAAGTCAACGAGCCTCGTCCACAAGACGAACGTCACCCCAGCTGCGAACCTCGTCCAAGTGGCGAACCTCGCCGTCAACGTGAGGTCCCCTTAAAAAGAGATGAGCCTCGTCCAAGTGGCGAACCTCGCCAACAACGTGAGGTCCCCTTGAAGGATGAGCCTCGGTTGAAAGGCGAGTCTCGCCAGCAACACGAGGTCCCCTCTAAAGGGATGAACTCACGGCAAATAACCTCGCCAACATGAGGTCTCCTAAACAGATCTAACCTCGACAGGCGTCAACCTCGCCACCGCATCCAAAGAAAAGCGGCAACCTCGCCGGGTTCGCCAAACCCGACTCGAGCCTCTCTCATACGAGGCTCGTTTTTGAAATCATCACGGGGTACACCCGCCGATCTCGTGATTATCTCAATGCATGGCGTGATGCCGTCAAATGCAATCTCATTCTGGCTGTGAAAACTCATCTTTGCGTCTTGGCCCAATGTTCATCGACATATCGACCGCCGGTTTTGGCGATTATCGACTTCGTCAACTAGGCGAAGGCGGTTTCACCATAGAAACAAAGCGGCTCGTGGTGGTCATTCCCACAGGTGACTATCAACATGGTTGGGAGAAGCGGAGCAAGACCCCAACGGGTAGTCGAGTCGTCGACCACGAATATTCCCGGGGTTACGGCGCATTAATCAATAGCCGAGCCTATCGAGGTACCGTCTTCGTTGGAAGCGACAATTCCGTTCGATTATAGACAATTGGTGGGGTACCGAAGAACATGAGAACTCGGCATTGCTCGTCTCAACCGAACGATTTGGTGTCGGGCGATGTCCTCATGGCGAGCGAGAAAGAGATGATCTGAAGAATTGAAGAGCAACAAGCTACTATTCTTGCGCAACAAGAATCTATCGGGCATTTAGAAATGATGATGGAGAAACTTGTGGGCAAGAAGAAGATGGACGAAGGAGGATCAAATCGAAGCAAGAAGGCTACGGCGGGGATCATGATGTCCACTGGTGTCATCGGAGCGGAATCGAATCCGGCGTACAAAGAAACAAAATCATATGTTCGCGGGATTTCCAAAAGCGGTGGATGCTCACGAAACTCAAGGGCAATCTAAGAATTTGGGTGTGGCGAGCCATATCTATAGAATGGGATGATGTCCCATATCCTCGAAATTCAAGCCACTTAACTTAGTGCGGTTCGGCGAAAAGTTCTCCGTCACAACACATCTATTATTTCCAAGCCTGAGGCCGGGCATATAGCATTAGCGATCCTATTATGACCCGATTATTCATTAGCACTCTTAAGGGAATTAAACTTCAGTGGTTTGAAGGTTAGAGCTGGTTCTATCGGCTCTTGGAAAGATTTGCAAAGGCTTTTATGGCCCGATTTTTCGATGATGACAGCGAGGTGTCTATGGCCACTTTGTTGGCGAAAAGCAAAAGAAACCTGTCTGTGGCACTTCGTCAAGAGATTAGAAATCAATCTTTACACTCCGGGACCAAGTCTGGAAGTGATTATCACATTTAATTACATTTTATACCCTCATTACCTATTTTATATGAATAAAGATATCACTAATAATCGTTTTTATCTTAATTGCAGGTTAATAAAGTATTAATGAATAAAAGCCCAAATGACTCAAATTCTCGAATTTCTACCAATTTTGAAGCCCAAATCAAGACAAACGAAGGCCCAAGATACCAAGAGGATCCAAGAAGAATTCGTGCAAAAATATCAAGAAAAGACAAAATCCGTTGGGAACCAATCGGTTGACCAACCGGTTGGCCAACGGTTAGCTAACGATCGACCAACCGATCGGTTGCAAATTCTTAATGGTGGATTTCTCTTCCTTTTGGCAAAGTTTGATCCAATGGTTCACATCAACTCCGTTGGGCTATAAATAGGGGTGAATCTTGAGGTTTTGAGTGTGAAATATTTTGTAAAACTCCATTTGGAGAGGAGGGTTACTCTTAATTGAGAAGACCTTCCAAAATTGTAACTTTTGTTACACAATAAATGAAATTTTCACCCCTTCAATTTCCTTTCTCTTCTTCTAATCCAAGGACCAAAGGAGGATTAGATTAAGATCGAGGAGTTGTTGGTTTTCCTTTTATTTCTTTTCTCTTCTTTATTTTCTTGTTTGTAGAATAGATTTACTTTCATGCAATTTACTTTCTTGCAATTTACTTTCATGCAATTTAATTCCATGCAATTTACTTTCATGCAATGTATTTAATTCTTGTATTTACTTTCTAGAATAGATTTTTCTTTTCTTTAATTCACCTTGAGGCTAGAACCTCTAGGAATTACCCTTTTCTAAGTGTGGAGCCATTTGTGGGATCCTAGAGATTGTTTGAAACTAGCTAACAAATCCAACTTATTCCCATAAGATTGAGATAAGCTAAGTGGATCTACTCTAGATTCCTCATATCTTTAATTAATCCTCCATACTTTACCTTCTTTATTTTCCTCTTATCCTTGCTTTTCATTTGTTTGTTATTTTCCTTTATTCTTGATTCTTAATTTCATTGATTTTATTTCTCTCTCAATCTCATATTCCCTCAATGTGCATATAATCTCAAACCTAGTTTTGTTACTATGTGCACATAATCCACAACCACTCTCTCTTATCTCTCCACATCCACATTCACCATTTTCTCACTTTCATTTTATTTGAATAACTCCTAATTGTCACAGATAATTTGAGAACCAAAATTTGAACAAAACTCTTCCTACTTCCGCCTCGTGGATCGATAATCTTAAATACTATAACTTGATAAAGGTTGTATACTTGCAACTGAGGTAATCATTTATTTCCCATCAAGTTTTTGGCCGTTCTTGGGGACGGTGCATAAGTAGGATTTTGATTGACTTTGGTTCTTTATTTTGTGTGTTTTCTTTTGTGTAGGAACTTGGAGCTTGAAGATCAAGAGTTGAAGATTTGAGATTGAGAATTTGCCTCCAACGAGGCTTTGCATTGCTTTTGCGTGGGTAACTTCTCTATCTAGTATTCTCAATTCCACCCTTTAGATAGTTCATTCACATTAGAGACAATTAGGATAAAAAAAAATAATAATAATAAAAATAAAGATTTTACCTTTAATAGACCCTAATAAACTTCATTTCTTTGATTGTCGACCATAATAAAAAATAAAAAGATTTTTGTTTTGCATCCTTTTAGTTGCTTTTAATTCTTAGGGTTGCATTTCATATAATAGTAGGAATTCACCAAGTGATTTGAGCATCTTGATTTGGCACACACTTGAAAATATCTTAAGGGCAAAACCATTAATCAAGATAAGGTGAGGGATTTCATCACCCTTTCCTTAGCCAAAATCACTAATTCCTCACTACACATACCCAAGCCTCTTAAAATTGATTAGGCGTTGGCCCCTAAGGATTGAGCTCATTAAGGAACAATAATTCCTTAAGTGAACCGGTCCAAGTTTATTTGGATTAATTGGTGTCTAAGGCAAGGTTTAGGGGTTGCGTAAAGCTCATAAGGAAAGAGGTACTTAATTGATCTTTGATCTCCCTCTAGTACTATCCTTACGGCTAATTACCCAAGTAAACTTTGATCTTTTCATTAAGAAATTTTTGGTTAGAAGGTGGTCTAAGTCAAGTTTAGGCTTAACCCTAGAGTTAGGGTGATTGAAAAGTGATTGCCTTGATTTGTTTTTAGTTAGTTTTCCTTATTTTTCTTTCTCATTATTTTCTTAATTTTTTTCTTCTCTTGTCCTTTTTCATAAAAAAAATGATTTTGGTGTATGCAAACTTGGGTTAGGGATAATACCAATCGTTTAATTCGTTTTGATCCATCTTTTGAACCAAGCGAAATGGCCAATCTAATTCACCGTTCTTCAAGATGTTTGTTATCCCACTAGAAATGCAATCCCTCTTGCATAAAACTCCCGAGGTCAATGGAGCAAATTTGAACTTAGACCGCATTTTATTAACATGCTTCCCAAATTCCTAGGAGTAGAAACCGAAGGCGCTTATATTTTCATCTCGAATTTGAAGAATTTGCCTCATGATCAAGATGAGGGACTTAACCGAAGATGCGATCAAACTCGATTTATTCCATTTGCCCTTAAGGACAAAGCCAAAAATGGTGTATAGCTTGCCCGATTCCATCTCAACTTGGGGTGAATTTGTAAAAGTTTTTGAAAAAATTCTTTCCTATCCACAAAGCGGTCAAGCTTAGAAACAGCATTCAAAATTTTAAAATTGTCCCGGAGAACCTTTTGGAAGTATTTTGACAAATTCAAAGATCTTCTTATCCAATGTCCTCACCATGGTCTTGAAAAGTGGCGATTATGCCAAATCATTTATGAAGGATTGGATTATTCTTCAAAAACTTCCTTAGAGTCAATGTGTCAAGGGTTTCATGAAGAAAAAATGGACGAAGCTTGGGACTTTTAGAGAATTTATCAGAAAACAATGCGGTGGGAACAACTGTGATTCATCGATTCCCAGTCCAGGTTCTAGAGGTCCTTCATTAGAGTCAAACATAGCCTCACGAAGCTAAGATGGCTACAATTCTCTGTGAGGTTAGAAACTTTAGAAACCAAAGAACGAAATTCTACCAAATCAATCAAGTTTACGCCTCGAGGTTGTCATAGCTTGTCTTTCTAAAGCCCATGCTTGAGCAATGTCCACTCTTAGGAAATACTCAATCTCTAGAAACGGATAAATCTTGCATTCGACATCCGATTAATGATCCATTTTCTCCAACCTATAATCCGGGTTGGAGAAATCATCAATTTTGCATGGAATCGGGGTAATTTTAGGAAATCAAAATTTCACTCCCTCTTCAAACCAACAATTCCCTAGGGCAGCAGTTTCTTTCAGTTCTCAAACCAATTTTCCACAACCAAATCGGCCATTTCCAAATCGGTTTCCTCATCATCAATCTACAAATCATATTCCTTCAAATGTTAAGAAGCGTCTTAATGTTTTGGAAAGGGGTTTGGAAGCCTTGATTAAAACCTCTACGGACCACGAACTTGTTGACTCAAACATCTATACGATGAACTCCTTTATGCAATCAACGGGACAAATTCTCAACTCAACACTCAAGCCATAGCTAGATTAGAAACCCGGCTTGGTCAACTAGCTAGCTATAAGTGAGAGAAAGGATCATTTAGAGTCAACAGTGAGCAATCCAAGGAAGCGGGGTCAAGTTCAACTTTTCAAGATCAAGTGAATGCAATCCATTCACAACGGTCGAGGATAACGGGTTAATAATCAAGTCCTTGAGCGAGAGAATTATGTTGAATACATGCATCTTGAAGCCAACATTTGAAGAACCCTTTGTCAATGAACTTAGATTTTTGGAAAATAGAAAACAACAAGATTTTATTTTTGATGAAATTTTTGTTAACAACGAATCTAAGTTCAAAATGCATAACACCAATAAAACCTACCTTAATTTCTTTGCAAAACACATTGCAAACCTTGGAATTTTAGAATTTAAGCACATCATTGATTATATCATTTTGAAATTCTTTAAATTTGGGGTAGCATTTTAGCAATAAGGTAGGATTTAATGTAGAATGTGAGCTTCTCATGTTTCATCTTTTATTCTACATTTTTATTTTTTGTCTCATAATAATAAAAATTTATTCTTCTCTCATGTGAGAGTTTCTTATTATTCTTTATTTCAAAAAAAAAAAAGAGAGAGAATAAATTTTTGCTTCACCCCCTCATCTTAAAGGTATTTGGAATTTTTTTTTTGTTGAAGCTAGCAGAACAAATGTAAGTGCTTCAATTATTATCTGTTTTACTTTGTGCATAATAGAATTTGCATTGAGGACAATGCAAAATTTAGGTGTGGGGGTGGGAATTAGTCATTTTGCTCTTTATCTTAATCATTTTTCCTCTTTTTCTTACCATTTTTTCTTTTTATGTCATTTTTTCCCTCTTTTCATAAAAATAGTCACTTGCCAACTTAATAGAGTTGATTAATAATTGATCTATTTGATAGAATTTAAGTCTTCTAATCCTTAGTTAGTTCTATACTCAAGTTTACCTTTTATGATAACTCAAATAAATTTCTTAAGAAATGATTTTCAAAGTAGCATACTTTACTTAAGTTTTAACTTAGATTTTTAATTAAAGTAATGAAATTTTTGCATGCCTAACTTAGAGTTGAAAATAAATTTTCAAGTTGTCTTGATCCAAATATTGTTCAGAATATATATACATATACACATATATATATTATACTAACTTAATAAAAGAAGAAAAATTTCTCTTAAAATCATTGGTGGTTCTATTTTACTAAGCCTAAGTTGGTGAGTAATTAAGCTGAGGAGTATTTCTATGCTTAATGACCTAAGCCCTATTGGGTTGGGATTCATTGGCCCAAAACTCGCTAAATGGTCACTTAGAAAGCCGTTTAAAAGAACAAAACCACCAAGGAATAAAGAGTAAATAAAAAAAATTAATAAAAAAATCATACTAACCATGTTTTTATATATAGTTATATTTGTATATGTTGAAAAGAATTAAATGGATTAAAAGACTTGAAGTTTGTTTAAAACAAAGAGTTAGCATGTTCTTTTCAAAACTTTTAAATTAAATTTTGAGTTAAACTTGGTTTTGTATAACTATAATGGAAGGATTTTTTAAAGAAAATTACATTGGAGTTATGATAAAAGCGTTTTCTTGAGTATTAACCAACTTTATTTGGAATGGTTGAATATATCAAATGAATTAATTATTTCATTAACTTCTTTAAATTGGCAAGTTGGTGAATTTTGTGGGTATATTAGCGCAAACCCTCACGAGACTACAACTTCGTCCACTAGGGTAACTTAGGGGTTTAAAGGCTTGTTGTATGCTAAATACAATGATTCTATGAAAGTGAGTTAGGTTTTATTTTTATTTTCTTTGCTAGAGGACTAGCAAAAGTTTAGGTGTGGGGGTATTTGATTATCACATTTTAATTACATTTTTATACCCTCATTACCTATTTTATATGAATAAAGATATCACTAATAATCGTTTTTATCTTAATTGCGAGGTTAATAAAGTATTAATGAATAAAAGCCCAAATGACTCAAATTCTCACGAATTTCTACCAATTTTGAAGCCCAAATCGAAGACAAGCGAAGGCCCAATACGAGAGGATCCAAGAAGAATTAGTGCAAAATATCAAGAAAAGACAAAATCCGTTGGGAACCAATCGGTTGACCAACGGTTGGCCGGTTGGCTAAGGTTGGCTAACAAATCGCCGTCCGGTTTGCAGCAATTCAATTAATGGTGGATTTCTCTTCCTTTTTGGCAAAGTTTGATCCAATGGTTCACATCAACTCCGTTGGGCTATAAATAGGGGTGAATCTTGAGGGTTTTGAGTGTGAAATATTTTGTAAAAACTCCATTTGGAGAGGAGGTTACTCTTAATTGAGAAGACCTTCCAAAATTGTAACTTTGTTACACAATAAATGAAATTTTTCACCCCTTCAATTTCCTTTCTCTTCTTCTAATCCAAGGACCAAAGGAGGATTAGATTAAGATCGAGTTGTTGGTTTTCCTTTTATTTCTTTTCTCTTATTTATTTTCTTGTTTGTAGAATAGATTTACTTTCATGCAATTTACTTTCTTGCAATTTACTTTCATGCAATTTAATTCCATGCAATTTACTTTCATGCAATGTCTTTAATTCTTGTATTTACTTTCTAGAATAGATTTTTCTTTTCTTTAATTCACCTTGAGGCTAGAACCCTCTAGGGAATTACCCTTTTCTAAGTGTGGAGCTAATATTTGTGGGATCCTAGAGATTGTTTGAAACTAGCTAACAAATCCAACTTATTCCCATAAGATTGAGATAAGCTAAGTGGATCTACTCTAGATTCCTCATATCTTTAATTAATCCTCCATACTTTACCTTCTTTATTTTCCTCTTATCCTTGCTTTTCATTTGTTTGTTATTTTCCTTTATTCTTGATTCTTAATTTCATTGATTTTATTTCTCTCTCAATCTCATATTCCCTCAATGTGCATATAATCTCAAACCTAGTTTTGTTACTATGTGCACATAATCCTCAACCACTCTCTCTTATCTCTCCACATCCACATTCACCATTTTCTCACTTTCATTTTATTTGAATAACTCCTAATTGTCATGCATAATTTGAGAACCAAAATTTGAACAAAACTCTTCCTACTTCCGTTCCTCGTGGGATCGATAATCTTAAATACTATAACTTGATAAGGTTGTATACTTGCAACTTCGAGGAGGTAATCATTTATTTTCCATCGGGGAAGAGACATTCATCGCGATGTCGCGAGCCAACCTCTCGATCAACATACTTTTCGAAGATGGAGTGCGGTTGAAGCACACTCTTGGAAATTGTAGTGCGGCAAAGGCGAACAAGTTGAAAATATGCTTAAAAGGATAGGCGAGAAGAACCTCGGGACTATCGTTCTAAAAAGGGTAATCGAGCAATTTCGCCTCAAAATAATTGAAGGGGAAGGAGACTCTAGGCTGTGGAAACTCAACCTACTTCAAAACCTTTCAGCGAAACCGAATGCCTCAGATAACGTCCTATTAAA
Organism: Asparagus setaceus; assembly: GCA_012295165.1. Lineage (NCBI taxonomy): Eukaryota > Viridiplantae > Streptophyta > Magnoliopsida > Asparagales > Asparagaceae > Asparagus > Asparagus setaceus. The sequence goes on along the minus strand of CM022704.1, from coordinate 25,425,486 downwards.
GTATGATTTCAAGGATGATCGAGGTTGTCCCTATCTTCAAGACTTTGCTCAAGATGAACAAGATCAGCTTTCGAAATAAAAGCGGAGGAAGTTTCAAGGGCGGATGATCAAAATCTTGCATGTACCATCGAATGGTACACCATCAAACAGGTCATGCTACATCTTGAAAGACAAGATCAAGTCTTGTTAGAAGCGAGTGTTATGACTCTGCGAGAGGATCGAGAAGAAGGTGTGCGCAAACATGGTGGCTCTCGGTTTGGCGATTTTCGCGAATTCAAGTCGCGAATGGTGTAAACCGATCCATTAGGCGAAGCGAGTTGTGAACTTTGATCTTCAGCGGGGAAGCACAAGGTATGGTCCCTTACACTCGCGAAGCGAAATTATAATGAGTTCACCACGACTTGTTATCGGATGAACAATGGACTTCTTCAAAGTCCAAAGGGAAGACTTATGCGCTACCTCTGCTGCTTGTAGGAAAGGAGCAAATCAATGATTCCATAGAGCAACAAATCACCCCGTTGCACAACTTGTACCGGCGTTGGCTACGAGGTGGGAAAGAGTTCTCAAAGGTATCGAGGCAACACCGATGTACCATCAAAGCGCCGATCATTGAGCCCAAAATAAGGAAATCCGCTACAACAAAGCTTAGGAAGGACCGCTGAAGCGAAGGCCCTTTCTAGTTTGATGTTTTAGCTCAACTCTCCAACATCGGCGAGGATCACTTTATTGAGCTCTTGCGCCTCTCCCAATCTACGAGAAGCTGCGGCGTTGGCGGATAATGAAGCGTTCTAGCTCATTTCGCAGAAAGGACAACGGAAGTTTGTGCCCAATGTCATCGAGATCTTCAAAGGGCCGATACCTTGCATTACTTTTTCATCGAGAGGACATGCAAGTGAAGAACCAAAGCATGATAGGCGTTGTATTTCAGCGGCTATATTGGTTACGTCGAATCAACCGAGCTCAAGTTGACCCGGGATGCGCATTGAGCATCATCCATTGAGAATCATACAACATCTTGGGATACGGCATCGGTTAGCGATAACCGGAAGTACCATCTACGGTTTCAATACTACCAATTCGTCCATTGGGCAAAATCAAACTCAAATGCCAAATAGGAGACTTGAAGACATCGTTACACCTTTCGTCATTGATGCGGATACATCCTATAATGCACTCTTGGGTCGACCACGGATCCATGAAAACTTGATAGTCCCTTCGTTACATCAATGCATGAAGTATGTAGATGAAGAAGGGATGGTTAAAACATTAGTGCGGAAAGGCAACCATTCAAAGGTGTGGAGAATTATTTTCTTGATTACGTCCACTACCTTGAGGAAGGCCAAACCGATGAACCACGGTCGAGGACTATGGCGGAAATGGAGCTGACATAGAGTCCGAACAAGGAGTTATTTTCAATGATGTAAAACCCTTTGTAATCGATCTGAATGATCCCGATGATGACATAGTCATTTTTAATGAAAATTATGATTTAGCTTACGTGTCGGTGTTAAAAGTCATCTTGACTTGGTGTCGAGAAATTCTTCCGGTTGTATCTTGAACACGCATTGCACATGCCCATCCAGTCGTCATTTATGACAACTCAAAGGCACCTTAATTCTTCACAAGCGGTTTTTGTGATACCGGCCCGGAATGATGATCAGAAAGATATTATCTTTGGGCAAGTTAACAAAACATTGCAAGCTGAGGTGGAACAACCCCAAGCAAAAGAAAAAGAACCCCAATTTTCATATTTCTGAAACAGCATTTTGATGAAGAAAATGGGATACGACTTCCTTCATAAAAGGGTTTAAACTATGGGAAAGGCATCGGGACACCGATCCGATCGCTTATGTCGGAAGGCGGCGATGATTACTATCATAAAACTTCGTAAAGGGTTGGGATATGAGTCGTGCCGTTACTCATGGCATGTTATGGCCGAGGGTGAGTCGGATCACTCATCTTCTGAAGCAGCTTCATGGGATTCTGACGTCAGTATAGGACATGAATTTAAGTCCCTAATGGCCAATATGACCTCAGCTGATCCAATAGAGATTCAAGAAGATGATCTCTTACCGCTATTGGAGGATCCAATGAGTCAACAGCTTGGAATGCAATGGGAACATCGTTATGAACAACGAGAACCGCCCACTGATGACAAAATAGTCCAAGTAAATATGGGGGACGAAGCTAATCCAAAACCCATATTTATAAGTGATAGTTTGACCGCTCAAGAAAAAGAGAGTCTTATTGCTTTGGTACGGGAATACATCGATGTCTTCGCATGGAATTACGAAGATATGCCTGGCTTAGACCCTCAAGTGGCTATGCACCGCCTTAATATCAAACCAGGTGCTAAGCCTGTTAAACAACAGCAACGACGATTTTCCCCTCAGGTCATGAAGGCCATCGAGAAAGAAATCGAGAAGCTGATCAAAGCAGGGTTCATCCGGGAAGTGCAGCATCCTGACTGGGTAGCAAATATAGTACCCGTGGTAAAGAAAAACGGACAAATCCGACCGTGTGTTGATTACCGAGACTTAAATGCAGCATGTCCGAAAGACGATTTCCCATTACCAATTACGGATATTATCATCGACAACACATGCGGGTTTGAAAGGATGTCTTTTATGGATGGATTCTCAGGGTACAATCAAATCAAAATGCATCTTGATGATGAAAAGCATCACCGCCGAACGTCGGGGATATCTTGTTATCTGATCATGCCCTTTGGCTTGAAAAGCGGGGGCTACATACCCGGTGCCATGACCACTATTTTCGAAAACATTCACAGCGATTGGAATGCTACGTAGATGATTTAGTAGTCAAGAGTCGTCATAAAAGTGATCACTTGCATGATTTGAAGACAACATTTGAGATAATGCGGGCACATCGGTGAAGATGAACCCAACTAAGTATTTTAAGGGGATGTCTAGTGGCAAATTTCTAGGATTAGTGGTCACGGCGGATGGTATCGTCTCGACGGACAAGGTCAAAGCTATCAAGAACTTCCACCTCCTAGAAGTCTTAGAGAGCCGTGGTCTCCAAGGCGTTTGGCTTACATTAGCGATTCATTTCCAATTTATCGGAAATGTCAACCATTCTCGAAGCTCATGAAGAAAGGTGTATCGTTAGTTTGGGATGAAGATTGGGAAGGCATTGAAGATTAAAACATATCTTTCTAATCCCCGTGTTAGTTGCACCTAAATCGGAAAGCCCTTCTGATTTACATCAGCGCTTCTGAGTATGCGTTAGCGAGTCTTTTACGGGGCGATGACAATGGCCATGAGCAGCGATCTATTACCTCGGTAGGAGCGGCCGTGGGGCGAATATCGATATCCTCCCATTCGGAAGGAATGTTTGGCTTTGGTCTTCGCCATGCAAAGATGCGGCATTACGGTGGGGCCGGACTATACCGTCATATCTAGAATCGACCCCATATGGGTATTTATGACCCGGCCGCGTTGAATGGCGAATGGCTAGATGGGCATTGTTATTATCTCGATCGACATTCACTTCAAACCTCGAAGGCGATAAAGGGTCAAAGCGTGTGTGATCTTATGGCTAACCATCCATTGAAAGGAAAGTCGAATTGTATCAAGACATGCACGATGAACCTTATGAAGCTAATTTGGTCTCTAAGGGCGGGTATGGCGGTTGTTCTTCGATGGCGCGAGGCGACCCAGCTGGCCCGTTGTAGCGGAGTGGGGTAGTATTGATATCTCCACAAAACCACGTGATACCGCAGTACATGCATTGTCGAACCATGCACCAATAGCGTGGCAGTATAATCGTTATTGATTGGTCTCGACATAGCCAAACATTTAGGCGTGAAACACCTTGAAGCATTTGGGGATTCACAGCTGTCGTAAAATAACTAAGAGGAGAGTCACGAAGTCGGGCGAGGACCTTATCCCTCATCAGCGGCGGCCAGTGATTTTAGGCGACTTCGTTTGAAAGCTTTTACATTGATCATGTACCCGTTTGCGGAACACTTATCTTTGATGCATTGGCGTCTCTTGCATTCGCTAGCCACGCACGAGAATGCTACTCGGCAGGTTATTGTGTCTAGTCGGCAACTATTTCGGCCAAAATATGCATTCTGAGATCAAGCGGTCAAAGGCGAACCTAAGTCACTTGAAGCCGCGAGGCTGGCGGTTCCGATCATCGACTATGTCTTGCATGGGATATTGCGAAGACATAAAAGAAAAGAGTCAATTAGTCGGCGAGCATCAAGATTTTATTATGATTCCCAATTCTGAGACTTTATATAGAAGGTCATATGATGGAGTTCTTGCCCGATGTTTGTCAACTAAGGAAGCGAGCAAGCCTTGAAAGAAGCTCATGGCGGTGTTTGTGGAGCACACGGCTGGACCTAAGTTATGGGACGGTGCGAGACTGGTTATTATTGGCCAACAATGGTAAGGGCCGTGGCTTCGCTAAGCGGTGCCATGCATGCGGATACATGCTAATTATCTTCATCAACCGCGAACACTTGCATCCTCTGACGCGTCATGGCCATTTGAAACATGGGGAATGGATATTGTTGGTCCCATTTCTCGCCTTCTTCAAAGGGACCTTTGCTTCATATTGGCGATAGCGATTATTTCTCAAAATGGGCTGGCTGTTCCATTGAGAATGGTCAAGACTAGTGATGTGATCAAATTTGTCAAACATCCGTCATATACCGATATGGTGTGCCAAAGCTGATTGTCCACGACAATGGTCCATAATTTATCGATCATGCTTTCCGCGATTAGCGATAAATTCGAATCCGAATTTAGTATCAACGACTTACTATCTGCTGCGAGCGGACAAGCTGAAGCTTTTAATAAGGCGATCATCAAGATCCTTACTAAGATGGTCTCTTCAAATAAGAAGGATTGGGATGACAAGTTGGGACAAAGTTTGTGGGCTTACGCACTGCGGTTACGCACACCAACGAATACCACCCATATTCTTTAGTTTATGGTTGCGAAGCTATTTTACGATGGAGATTCAAATTCGATGAATTCTGAATAGCATTAACCACGGAATGGCGGTGAAGAAAATCATCGTCGGCCTTGAGGAACTTGAAATCTTTGGATGGCGACTCTGAGGCTCAACAACATATCGAGTTCTACCAAGTCCGGTTCTAAAGCATTTGATAAGAAAGTTAAGTGTAGCATTTTCAAGGAAGGTGACCTCGTTCTCGTGTCCAGGCCCAATGATCCTCAATTCTAAGAAGAAGGGAAATTCGAACCAAAATGGGAAGGACCATTAAGTGGTGGAGTCGGTTTACTCGAATGGGCGTGCCGCCTAACCAATCAAGAGGCGACAAAATCATGATGCCTATCAATGGTAAGTTTAGAAGAAATATTACCCTAATTAATTATCTGTTATCTCTAAGTATTGGCTTATCAAGTGATATACCAATATGTTATATTACATAATATTAGCGTTTTATAAATGGCGATTATTGTCCAATATTGGCCTACTAAGTGATGTAATATTCTAATTTTTCGGCGTTTGTTATTCATCGAATGATATTCATCACCCGTATAGGCTTACTCAGCGATGTGCCAATGTTTCAACTCCTCATAAACAGCGGTGTCACCTAATGTTGATTTATCGAATGATATGTCTCTATGTCAATCCGGTGGTTATACTTTCCGTCGAACAATGTGATTGTTTTCGATCCACGGTCGTTATACTTCTATGTCAATGAGCGACACGGTCATTTCCATATCGTCACTTGTCAGAGTGACTTTATGTTAGATAGTGGTTAACCAAGCGATACACCTATCAACTCCCTCACGAATAGCGACCTACTATGCGATGTGCTCCTATTCGGTTATAGTCGTTATACTCTTATGTCCTTTGAGCGACTCGATTAATACGAGTCATTTCCTCAAGCGACTTTGTTCATAATCATTGTTGTTATACTTTCATGTCACTGAACAACTTGATTGTTTTCTGATCACGATCGTTATACTTTTATGTCACTAAACGATTCGAGCATCCCCACATCCAACGCCTTGAACGGCTAAGGATAGAGGGAGATTTTAGCATTAAGCCTAAAAGAAACTTCGAAAACTCACCATCTTGAGGGAAAAGTATGGCTAGTCGGCTCAAGCGGCATTTGGTAAAGACATACCAAGTCCGTTGATAGCTGGGGATTTGCTAAAAATTCCAAATTGCAAATACAAATGGCGCAAGAAAACATTGAACAAACACAAAAGGCGAAATTTTATTCATAATAAAATCAAATATACAAGTTACAAGTGCTTTCGATGGCTTGGCGGATCTGTAGCAATATTGGTAGTAGCTTCCTTATGGCGACTTTGATCTCCTCGTCGCTTTGTTTATAAAGATCATCGTCGAAGAATGCAGGCATGTGACTCACGGCAACACTTAGCTTATCCAATTCATCATTGAACGCTGTGCAGCGGTGTTACGCCCATTGGTTGTTAGAGTCGATGCCTCGGTAGCGACTATTAGTTCACTCTCCTCCGCGCTAACTTAGCACGGATATCGACAAAGCGACCTTGTAAGAGTCAACCAGGAGTTGTTGGTTGCGCTCGATGTCGGCAATCCTCTTGTTCTCATTAAAATAGTTGTGATTCGGTTCCCATTTGTTGAACCACTGCTTCTTCTCAAGTATTTGGCTGGAGCTCAAATTGGGAATCATCCCTTTGCCTTTAGGCTGCATGGCACGATCTTCAATCTTGGAATGAAGGGTGTGGCCGACTTTGCCATTTGCGGAAGAGGGCCTCTACTTGTGCGGGCGTGTGCGATAGGGCAATGTAGCCTTAGCATTAGTCAAGCTTTACATCACATCCAGGAGGGGTTCCAAAACAGCCTTGATCGCAGCAAAGTCCCCACCACGCTCTAACACTTGAGTAGGAGATTCTTTTAGGATGGTGAGGAAATTATTGCGAATCATAGATACCAGTAGTCTTTGACAAGTCAAAGAAGAGGAGTGCTTGATAGAAAGAGCTTGACCCCAGCGGACAAGCCGATCTTGGGATTGGCGGTACTTCAATTGAGGGAGTAGTGACGACAGTCAAAGCAAGTGAAATTTCAGGCACAAGCGCGGCAGGGATCACTGTATCATCATCTTGAGTCACGGTCTCGACTCGAAACAACGGCAACCAGTCTCTTGACATCATCAGGCATACCCTTGGCAACATCGGGAGGGCCTTGATAATGGGGTTCAAGGCTGGCCGATTCAATCAAGGCTTCTCTCCTTACCCGTTTGACTACGCTTGAGTGCGAGGAGGCCCTGGTCTTTTAGATCCTTGAGATGTTGACACCAAGGCTTTGCTTCCTCCAGGCTCTGAAGTGGGGGTGGCTTCTTGGAGCCACGACTCCAGCAGGCCCGGTAGGTGAGGTAGAGCTTTCAAGAGGGTCTTGTGGAAGATGTTAGATGGTTCGTCAAAGGAACAAAATCTCTAGGTGCCTCTGATACAGGTTCAGCCCCGGAAGTTTCTTCAACACCAGCAGAAGAAGGAATGTTGCTGCCGTACTCATCTAGAGCCTCATCTATATCCGCCTGGGTCTCATGTGGGCTGGGTTGGCGTGATTGCTCCTGGGTCTCATGAGGGCTGGATTGGCGTGATGGCTCCACATTAACACGGGGTTTAGCAACTCGGCATCCTTTTCGGCATGCAAGAACTCCTTGATCACGGCATCGACTCTTAAGCGGAGCTTTGTCCCTCTTTATGCGCGCCGAATCGAGCGTAATCGGCGAATTGATGTTGAAGCACGGAATTTCGGTGTTTGCCATGCAATGCCACTTGCAATAGCGAGCGTCGTCGGGATTGAGGTCGTTAGCGGAAGAAAAGCGGCGCCCGTCTGCCCGGCAACGGTCGATGCAAACCACGGCTCCCACAACTAAGCGCGGCCGTCGGATTATAGTGAGATTGGGATTACCGACATACAGTTGGTCATACCAGGCTGCGAGCAATGGCGGGGTAGATAAGGCTCCAATACGCTACGGGACCCGAAAGCGGCGGATAAAATACCGGTCGGATGCTCATGAGCCATAAGAAGCGACCAAGTGACAAAGTGGTATAACCGAGCATTGGGTTCATCCACCAAAGCTTGTCCATAAGTGACCCGAGGAAAATGAGGAGGCAGGTTAAAGAATAACTCTTATAGTCGAAGAGGCGCGCTGCTTGAAGCCATGTAATATTTGCTCAATCGTTCTCTAGCCTACGGATGAAAGTAGTAATCTGTCCCTCTATATGGCGAGAGGGTGTACCCATGAGTAGAGGCGGTGCATGACAAACACGCTATTAGATAAGTATGGTAATTCCACCCTTGGGCTCTCAACACCATGGCGAGAAAGTAACAAAGGCGCCGCCAATCCCAATGAATCGCGGGCAATCATGGCGGGAAGAAGTGCATATTGGCGCCGTGTGCTAAGCAAGCGGCGGGGAAAATCACCTCAGGTGCCAATGAATCAAAGCTGACGGTGGGAATGACTATGTGTTTGAGCCACAACATGAGGTAGCCTGCTAGCACAGTCTTCGAAGAAATCGGCTCCCCGCTCTGATAAAGATAAGTGTCAAACATCGTCCCTTCCGGGAAGCCATGCTCGTCTGAGGAAGTCACATAAGAAAGCGGAAGGTTGTTGAGCACAAGCCGTGACAAAGTACCCACCTCAAGAGGACCCAGGGGCACCACAACACTTCCCTTATCATCTAGCCCTTCAAAGAGGTAGCGGGCCCAAGTGTTGTGACTAATGAGCTTCTCCCCCTTCTTATCAGTGCGTCCGTGCATACAGGCGCAAATATGGTAATGGCACATCACTTCCCAATAAGTTTCCACTACTTGGGGGTGATCTTTCTCCAAATCTGTCGACTCTTTATACCACAGGATGTACTCCTCGAGCGGATACCTTCCATGAGGTAGTCGAAATCTCACCATCTCATGCAAAGCAATCCCCAATTAAGCCATGCGGGTGAAGAAAGTGTGGGTATCAGGATTATACAACTCCAAAACTCCAAAGAATTGCTGAGAATTATTCCTCAGGCCCAATTGAGTTGCCCTGATTGGAGCCCTAAGGCCAAACCTCTCCAATTCGTCACCATTTTCTTTTAAAATGTATTCAGTAACGCGAGGCCACCATTGAGAAGAACTCCATCGAGACCCGGCCGAGTCAGGAAATCTTTGGCGGTGCCCCTCGCCTTATGGAAAGCACGACCAAAAGTGTTGGCTGCGATAGCTGACTCACCAACAAGAAGCTCCCTTTGGAAAAGCCCAGGTTGTAGACCATTTACATGATGACCATGGCGGTCCACCTGTGCACCATCTCGGGAAAAGCGACCACACATTACTCCATCTTGAGTGGGAGTTAGATCCCAATTCATCTTCCACAAGCGAGAAGCGACTCTTAGCGAAGTGAGTGAGCGATCCGCGTTCCATTGCGGGCAAGAACATGTAGCGTGAGTTCACCACCGAAGCCACCTATATGAACCCAAATCCAGCAGTCACGGATCTTGGTATCATCTCCAAGCGGGGAAGGCAGGCTTTGCGATTTGGTCGGTTAACAAACTCCAGAGGGGCATCCATAATCCAACGCCTGAAGGTGGATGTTGAAGGCTCAGAAAGAAGTCTCAACTCCTCTTCAGTTCTATCCACAAATGCAGGAACGTTCACGAGAGGGGAGAGAAAATCAGGTTCTACCTCTTGAGCACCATTTGCTCCGAAAGCACCTCGCTGAGGAACGGGGGTAGAAGGATGTTCAACTACATAAAAGAAAAGAACGAGAGAAGTTGGTCCAAGGGGATTAAACCATTACTTTAAAGAAGTAAAAGCACTTGAATGACGAGCCTCGTCAGATAGACGAACTTCGTCTTCAATCAGCGAGCCTCGTCAAATAGGCGAACCGTCTTCAATCAGCGAGCCTCGTCAAATGAGCGAACCGTCTTCAATCAACGAGCCTTGTTAAACAGACGAAATACATCTATGAATAACGAGCCTCGTCAAAAAGACGAACTTCGTCTACAATAATGAGCATCATCAATAGACGAACTTCGTCTAAGTCAACAAATCGCAAGCCTCACTCGGTGAGCGAGGTTGACAATTAAACCAATCGAAGTTAGTCAAAAGAGTGGAACCCCTTAGTGAAAACTTGTCATTGAAGACAAAGTTTAATCGAACAAGGCGAACCTTGCCGAAAACGTTTGTCGTGGTTGGACAAATGAACGAACGAACGAAAGACGCCATCTTTTAGATGGATCTCATTACAAAACAGTCAAAAACGAGAAATGAACCCATTTCCTAAGCCCTAGAGCAAATCGAAGCCATGGGGTCTTTTTACGAGAAAGTGGCCGGTCGGTTGGCGGTGGCGGATCTGGTGGTCCTCTTTGTTTTATCGGCGGCAGTTTTGGGGGCCATGGCTGAAAGGAGGTGAAGTTGTCTTGAACGAAGGATGGGACTGCGGCAGCTTGAGGAAGATGAACAGGGGATAGGAAACGTCGGTTCCTATTTCCCCAGCCCTACCCCTATATATATAGGGTATTGAAATGGCGTATTTCTACGGTTGAGATACGTTGACAAAGCGCCGCACGATCTTCGAGTGACAAGATCTAACAGCGGGATTTACGGGATTGACATCAAAACAAAAGTGGGGGCCACCCAATTGGAATTGAAGTCCTAAACCGCCATACGCGCACATGTTGCTCGTTGAGGTTGGGGCTAAATGACGAGGTTCGGCGAACCACGAGGCTCGAACCGTATGTAGCGAGGCGAAGTCGACAAGCAAGCGTCAGCGATGATTATGAGATTATTTCAAAGTATTTCAAACCCCTCACAACTGGTTCTAATCGAAAACTTTGAAGGGGTCTTGTGATCAAAAAATCCATGTAAGCTGAAGGCGAGGTCATAAGCACTAGTTCGCGAGCTTGAGATCGAGGTTAGCCTGGTGGCTGAAGCTCAACTCTTAACGAGGTTAGCGGCGTGAAACTCTTTACTCACCGAGGTTCGCCAAGCAAATGGCTTCCATTCACCGAGGTTCGCCAAGCAAATGGCTTCCATTCACCGAGGTTCGCCAAGCAAATGGCTTCCATTCACCGAGGTTCGCCAAGCAAATGGCTTCCATTCACCGAGGTTCGCCAAGCAAATGGCTTCCATTCACCGAGGTTCGCCAAGCAAATGGCTTCCATTCACCGAGGTTCGCCAAGCAAAGAAGCTCTTCATTTAGACGAGGTTCACCAAGCGGTAAAGCTCTTCATTCGATCGAGGTTAGCCAGCGTGAAGCTCTCCATTCGATCGAGGTTAGCCAGCGTGAAGCTCTCCATTCACCGAGGTTCGCCAAGCAAATGGCTTCCATTCACCGAGGTTCGCCAAGCAAATGGCTTCCATTCACCGAGGTTCGCCACAGAAGCTCTTCATTCGATCGAGGTTAGCCATGCGTGGCTTCGTCATTTAGAGGTTAGCCATCGGTGAAGCTTGTCATTTCACCAAAATGCATAAGCATCCGGTGAGGTTAGCCAGCGGCGAAGTTCGTTATCAACGAAGTTCACCCAAGTAGCGAACCGTCATTCAATTAAGGTTCAGCCGGTCAATGAAGAAGCGGCTTCGTCATCTATGGCTTCGGCTTCGCCATAACAGCAAAACCAGCGACCACGAAGGCCACGAAGGCCACGGCGATACGTGGATATCGGTTATACCCACGTCCCGCATCAATTAACTCCGTTCCCGATTATAGCACACCGGTTGTGTGCTTAAGCGTATAAATAGTCTTGGGCGACTATTGCAGGGGGCGAGAGTTTTGAACTTGGAGATTTAGACACTAGCGGGGAGAGATCGGAAACCTCATCGGCAACCTCTAGATCATTTCGGCTTTGATCGATGCGTCAGCGAGCAATCTCGACTTGAGCATCGAAAGTGAAGCATCCTCTATACGAGAACCCATACAAAGAAGTCAAAGCGATCTTCTCTTCTTACATGTCGAGAGAATTTGATTGTAACACATTCATTCAATCAATAAACTTTTCGACCCTCTGAGGCGCGTTTTAGGCATCAGTTTTAGGGTTATTGGCCAACCCCCAGCCTTCAACGGGTTTGATTAGCCTTTACCAACCACCGTTTGAGTTGGGCTAGCATGCGGATTGTCTAAACCCGTTCCGCACATGACGTTGTGGTAAAAGAATGAAATTCTTGCTGCTACGATGTTGAATACGTATACTTTGTCTTTTTCACGGGAAGACTAACCTGTCGTATGTAAAGTAGGCTAAATCTCTCCTTAGGCTTCGGGATCAAATTCCCCAGACTGGTATTCTGGTGTCTTTCGTTTACCGGTAAAAGACTAAACCGGCAACGCGTGTGAGGCGTTGGCTTCATCCCTTCTTAGAGTTTTGGGATAAAATTCCCCAAGATGAATCTTGGTGTCTTCTTCAATCGGAGAAAGACTAAACCGGCAATGTGTGTGAGACGTTGGCTTTATCCCTACTTAGGCTTCGGGATAAAATTCCCCACACGGGTGAGGTGTGGATTAAGGTGTGTATTAACACCACGCATAATCTTGACTATCGCGGGCTTTTGTTCTTTTCCTTCTTCAAAAGCGGTTAAGAACTTAGCAGGCAGCGTGTTAAGTAGGCTTTATCCTTTCTTAGGATTGGGATAACATTCCCCAAGGCGGAACTTGGTGTCTTCTTCTATCGGAAAAAAGACTAAGCGGCAATGCGTGTGGTGGCTTTATCCTTCTTAGGATTGGGATAACATTCCCAAGATGAACCTTGGTGCCTTCTTTTGTGGGAGAGCGGCCGAGCGGTAAAAGTGATTGATGTGGGAAAGGAAGAATGTATTCTATTTCAGGGGTTGAGAGGAAGGATTTTATATCCTATCTCGGATAATGACAAATTTGAAACAAGAGAGGAAGAATGTATTCTATCTCTTGTGATGGAAGGAAGGAGGATCTTGTCTCCTATCTCAGGGTGTTTGGGAATAGAAATAAGAGAGGAAGGTTTTGTATCCTATCTCTTGCGGTGGAGAGGAAGGTTTTGTATCCTATCTCGAGAAGCTCCAAATTGAAATAAGAGGAAGGTTTTGTATCCTATCTCTTGGTGATGGAGAGGAAGGAGGATCTTGTCTCCCATCTCCGGGTGTTGGAAAGGAAGGATTTTTGTCCTGTTTCCAGCGAAAGAAACTAAAAGTGGGATCTCCACTTTGAGAATCTTGAAAGGTGAAACTAAGAGTGGGATCTCCACTCAGAATCTGAGACAAGAGAGGAAGAATATATTCTATCTCTTGCTTGGGAGAAGAATGTATTCTATCTCCGGTGTGATGTGGGAAAGGAAGAATGTATTCTATTTCCCGGATGAGAAAGAAACTAAGAGTGAGATCTTCACTCAGGAATCTTGAAAAGGCGTGGATAGCTTTCACTTTTTATGGGATTGCTAACAGTTTTGAAAATGGACCTCTGGTTATTTGAAGGAATCAAGAGGGATTTTGTTGGTGGTTGGACCAAAAGATTTTAATGGGCCCGTCAATGAATTGATCGGTGAGAGAATTTTGGAGGAAGAAAAAAGAAAAAATTATTTAGGGTTATCCTCAAGAAATGAGTGAAATATTCCTTGAGGAACTTCAGTAGAAATGGGTTATCTGAATGTACTAAGGGTAATACTTTTGAGGAACTTCCGTTTATCGGCATTAATTGCCGTTAGCCATTACGTGTGATAAAGGCGATATCGCCGTTTGAATAGGCTGTGTCTTATAAGCGGTCCTTCCCATTTGGGTTCAAATTTACCTTTCTTCTTGGAGTTGAAATGTGGCGATCGGCGGTGAGGACAAGATCTCCTCCTTAAAGGTTCTCTGTCAAACTTTCTTGTTGAAAGCCCTCGACATTACGGCGGTAGAACTCAATACATTGTTGAGCTTCGGTAGCTTTTCATCAACATCTCGAGCTCCTCGAGGCGTTTTGATGTTGTTCTTCAATGCGTCATCTCCGTTGCGAGCGATGCGGAGTGGCGGAATCTGAATTTCTAGCGGAGCTGCTTCACATCCGTGGAGCCGAGAAGTGGGTCGCTCCGGTTAGGCGTGCGTGCGGTTGTCGCGATATGCCGAGTGCTTCTCGAGTTTATCGTCGGTCTGCGCTTGTTATTTTTCACAAGCCGATAAAATCTTGATAATTGTCTTGTTGAATGCCTCGGCTAGTCCATTGTTTGCTGGATTGTAGATGTCGGCGAGGCGTCTTGTATCTTGAATTTTTCACAAAACCGATGAAGAATTGTGCGATGGCGGGGCCGTTGTCATGCGATTAGTCTTGGAACACCGTGTCGGTAAATGATATGGTGTTTGATAAACTTGATGGGTACTTGCCTTTACTTCTTTTAGTGGGATTGCCGGCCCACTTGGAGAAGTAGTCGGTGTCCTAGAATAAATCGATCGCCTTTGGTAACGGAGGAAAATAGGACCTACCACGTCCCCATGTCTCGAATGGCGAGGATGTAGCGAAGGATGCAAGCTGCTCTAAGTGATGCATATAGTTGGCGTGAATTTGACAGCGTGGCATTTCCGCGTATCATTGCGTGGATTAATCATTGTTGGCCAAAAGTAGCCCATTCTCGATCACGATCATAGAGTTTAGGACGGTGAATTAAGCGCCGCATTCACCTCGTGTGCTTCGAAGGACTTCTTACGCCTCTTGGTTTGAAAGGCACGGGTAGAAGACCATCATATCCTCGACGATATAACATCGAGTCTCTATGTCGAAGAAGAATCTTGGAGCTCTTAGTTGGATTGACTCCCTCTCCTTTACATCTTCGTGAGAATACCATGCAAGGCGTAGTCGATGATAGGAAAATGCCAATCTAGGGGCTCCAATTTGGTTTGGGTGCGTATATACCTCTTTGGTAACCACCCTCTTGTCTTCTTGTACCTCATCATATATTGAGTGCGAAGAGTTGATGAGTCGACCGTAACTAGTTGCTCGGTCTCGGCGGGTTGTGCGGCGACCTTTACTTGCCGCCGGTGCATGCATAGGTGTTGAGGCGCGGGATATAATCAATGAAGAACTCTTGAATGAGTGCGCCATTTCGATGGCTACGGTGATAGGGGACTAGATCGGGTTTCTAACCGTGAGTCTCCGCGGATCTGTTTGACTATCGGTTGTACCATATGCTTGAGATACTTTCGACCCCGGCTCCTTGGCAAAACTAAGTCCGATAAGTAGCGTTATATTCCTTCGTTATTGAACTGCAGTTCGGTAGAGTGAGTAAGCGGGGCATGATTCCCCGGAAACTAAAACAACTCCGACTCGATCTTAGATTTATCCGGGGCACTTGCCCGCGTTAGTTGCTTTCGAAGCTCGTCAAAATACAACGCCATATTTCTGGCAGTGCGTCGTAGTGTTGACTTCATCGGAAGATCATCATATAGCTTCAGTGCGTCAGGCGTCGGGTTAGCGACGAAGATCACAAATTGCTTGTCCTTTGGTGACTTGTTGTTTGAAGTGCAAGTCATCTTGGGACAAGAGTAAAGCCCATTTAAGCTAAGCGCCAACTCATAGAAGCGATGCGGGTCATAAATATCGGACCGGTTTCGTTAGAGATAACATAAATCGTCTGTCCAGCTAAATAGTGCATCTTACGTGCGAACACTAATGCAAGGCAACGCTTCTCAACCATCGGATATCGAGACTTCGTACGGACTAATGTTGGCTCGGGTAATATCTTTGCTGTTCGTGGCCGCTATTATCGTCTTGCAGCGGTAAAGCTCAGCAGTGATGATCGCCTTGGCGTAAATCAAAACGGCTTTCCATTGCGGTTTTAACAAAACGAGGGGGTTTAGAGATCACGACTTGATCTCTTCAAATGCCTTCGGCAAGCGTCGTCCCAAATAAGCGATCATGCCCTTTTGTTCAACTTAGAGGGGCACTTCGGATAGGTTCGATATGAGCAAACGGATGTATCAGTCGCCCTTGTAACCCGAGTTCTCTCAAATTTCTTGGAGGTTGTAAATCTTGAATTGCCTTCACTTTATCGGGATCGACATGGATTCCTTTGTTGGTGGCAGCGAAGCCAGGAACTTGCTGGACATCCCAAGGAAGGATTTGGCGGGGTTCATCTTTAGGCTGGGCTCGCATGAGCTCAAACACCGTTCTAAGATCTTTGATGTGATCTTCCTTGTCCGCGACTTTTCCGACTAAATTAGATCGGCGTAGCATTCGGCCGTTTTCGGAGATGGTCACGGAAAATTTTCGTCATTGCTTTCGTTGTGCGTGGCGGCGTTTTCGGTCAAGCGGCATGGCCGTGTAGCAAAATATCGATGGGGTTACGAGCGGCTGTGTGCGTCATCGGGGTGCATCTTGATCGATTGTAACGAAAAGCCATCCATAAAGACATTCTCGTATCCACATGTATTGTCAACTATGGCGTCGGTGATTGGAAGGAAATCATCTTTCGGACAGCGGCGTTGGTCTCGTAGTCGACACAAATTCTAATTGACCGTTTTTCTTCATAGCGGGCGATGTTATACACCAATCGGATGTTGGATTTCTTTGATGAAACTGATTCTATCGACTTTTCACCTCATCAACAATTCTTTGTCAAGAGTGTGGGCGAAACCGTCTTTGTGGTTGTTTGGCGGGTTTGACATCCATTTTGATGTTGAGGCGATGTGTCGCCACATTAGAGTCGAGTCGGCATATCTTAAGTAGCTCGAGGCGAACCGTCGATATACTCCTTGATTAAGCGATCAACTCTTCTTTCTCTTCGAGGAAGACTATTCGCGATGTTTATGAGCTTAGGATGCTCTTAGTCACCCATATTGACCTGGACTATCTAGAGTCCTTTGTGGGGTTCTCTTTGCTCGAACCGATCCTCAAAGCGCTCTTTGAGTTGATGGACCCATGGTCTTCCCATGTTGGCATATTTTCATCGTCCTCCAAAGTGGCGGGGTCAGCTGTTGTCATGTTTGACATTAAGCCTTTGAACATCTCACCGATGCTTGGGAGTCCCATCTTGGACGAGTCGGATGAATATCCATCTCGATTTGGGGGATTGATTGTTGACTAACCAACAACACTCGTCTTGAAGAGGATGTGTATCCTAGTCCTCTCTGAATCGTAATAATCATCTGGTTTCCTTTTGGGGCGTGGCTGACTTTGGCGATATCAGGGACCTCGTCAAACGAGACCTTCCCCTTGTGCCAAGTCGTACCCCATTTCTTCATGAGGTCTAACATACGGTATATATATATAAGCTTAGGAGCTCATTGTTATCGGCGTCTTTATCTAGGAAATAATGCATTGGAATTGCATCTCCTTTCATATAGCAAGTCTTTTTAGCCACTTGTCCTCAGGGAATGACAAGCGTTGTTCGAAGAAGAGTCTTGGAGCTATATTTATACAAGATGGCGGGTTGGTAAATATAACTTCGGGGTCATCATACAATCTGTAATCACGTCGGCAAAGGCAGTAGTACTTTAAATCATCTTTTATTTCATTGTCGGCAAGTTGCGGTTATAACTTTCATCAGGCGATTCTTCATCGTCAAGATTGATTATGGCGGTACAATGTCATTAATAACAAAATCACCATCGTAATCAAGCCCGGTGTCGGCTTCTTCACATTGTCGTGCCTTGGGCGATGGTTGATGTCGGACTCATTACGTGGGAGAATTCGATGAAGTAATTCTCCGTTCCTTTAAGCGGTTGCTTATCCGCGACCGAGTCTTCATTATTTTTGTCTACATATTTTGAATAGCGATGAAGAGTAGAGGGAACTATAGCGTTCTTGTGGATCCAGGCGACCCAACAACAAGTTATAGGAAGTCTGCATCAATCACATAGCGGTAACCCGGACTTTAAGTCCCCATTTGACACTTAATCCGGATTTTACCAAGTGGGGGACCGCTGGTGTTAAATCCGTAAATTATGTACTGTGGATGCGGTTTATTGGCGAGAATCCCAGATGGTACATGGTAGCGGGGCATGATGCTCCTGTGGAACGGATCGACTTGGATCCGGTTGACTTCCTTGGACCAATGTACCTGTGAAAATACAACTGACTTGTCATGTTTAGAATCCTTTGTGCATATCCTCCTTACGTAAAGCGATGCGGGGAGGTGCTAGTTGCCAAATTGCATTCTTTGTTGGGCTCTTGAGTCGGCTTGATCGAGTGAGGAATACTTCGAATCGGCCGGGGCTTCTTGAAGAGCTTCTGCAATTTCTTTGGACAAGCGTAGCAACTTCGTGAGAGTTATCCTTCTTGGGATATTAAGCCAATTGAGCCATAACATCGGCGATATGGAGTTCGATGTTCGGTCTATCCCTCTGTCGGCGATTGTAGGGCTGCCGGGAGTTGAACTTCCTGCGGTATTTCTCCTTTGCCGTAGTTTCTTTGTAACCGTCATTTGTTGTGCCTTTTCGGCATGAGTGGTGTTGCCACTGATTCGATAAGCGTCTTAGCATTTGCGTTTGGAGCTTACGGATACTTGTAGGCGTATTACGTACCCTCACGGTGGCGAAGACGGGTTCTTCTTGAGAAAATTGAAAAGTTGCCACTTCTTCATCATCCTTCTGGGAATTGCGGCGGCATGGCATAATTGCCTTTTCCTTTGGACTTCTTCTTAAATGAAGAAATAGTCTATTGGTCATCTTCGATGGTAGGGTGGACCCAAAGGATTTCTCCGTTTCTGTAGTATGTGAGTGCGAGTCCCCTCTCCACGTGGCAGTGAGGATCCTCGATTCACCATCTTCATTCCTACCTTCTAGCAGGTGTCGGTTGAAACCAATCTAAGGTGCCGACCGAAGGCGATGGAGGCGTTTGCTCCCACCTTCTTTTCTTTAGAGGGCTTGAATGTGACCCGAGCATCGATCAAGGCTTGGATCTTGTCCTTGAGATGATAGCAAAATTTTGTTGGATGATGCACGCTCTGTGATAGCCCGCGGTACTTAGGATCGTAACCTTTTTGCCTCCTCTTGGTTCACAATTGGCGAAGCTGGATTTTATTGTTCTCCAAAGGTATTTGAAAATCACAGGAACCTCCTCGTCTTTAAATGAGTAAGTCTTGGGAAACCTCGAACCGGAAGGCTTCTGGTTTTGAGGCTGCTTTGCCGCCATTGAGGCTGCGACTGTTGTGGGGCCATTTGTTGTATTTCTTTGTTGTGGCTCTGTTGAGCGTTTGATTGGCGTCCATGACTTTCTTTGGCGCTTTGCTGCAGCGTGGGATAAAATTACGCTTATTTGCGTTTGTAGCGGTGGCCTCTTCGCTTTCTTCCTCTTAAGGAACCTTCGGCTGTTCTCCACGAACTTTCAAATCCTTCCATGTTATGGGCCGGTCTTTGTTCCCATTGCTTCAAGCACATCAAGGATAAGTTATTGTGGCGAGTTTGGAGGATGAACTCCTCGTGTCGGGTCCGAACAATTCATCGCCTTGTTGCGGAACCTTTTGACAAAGGTATCCACCGTTTCTCCATCTTTTGCTTCTCGTCAAACAGCGTTAGATTGATATTTGATATCATCATCGAAAAAGTTGGCGAGGAAGCTAGATTCCATATCGTCCCGGTATGAATACTCCCGGCGGGCGGTGCCAATCGGCGGCTCCACGAAGGGTGCCAGCGAATGGCCAGAACCATTAGGGGCTCATTGCGGAGATGACCCAAGGTGCGACTTGAAATAAATTAGGTCTTTGCGTTGGGGAACCCTTCCCGTCAAACGGCGTGAAATTTATTAGGTTGAACTTTGCGAGATGCGGGATCAATTCCACTCCCTTGGATATGGGCAAGGAATACTGTTTTCTTCACCTCTTGGCGGAAATGGGGTGATTTTGCTCTCAAGGTTTCTTATCTTTGCTCTCATGGACACCGGTGTTACCGCTTGCGTTCTGCGGGCCACGATATTGCATATTATGGGGATGATGCGTCCACGATGTTAGCCTTCATCGTAATAAGCTATCCGTTTGGTCAACATCGATCGCGATGACTTGGCTCACCTTGGTGTTTTGTCAAAGCTTGGATCATTGGTCATGCATTTCTCTCATCGTCGCATAGCCATATCCATCTCGGCTTGAAATTTTCCCTCTGTTTATTCGGGGCTTCCTCCAACATTTTGGCTACTTGATCGATCGCGATCATGAGTGCCTCTTGAGTTGTCCCTCACTAGAAACTGTGTTGTTGGATGCCATCGCCCGACCGACATCCGATACCTCATCTTACGGGTAGTCCTTTCAAAAGCTTATCGTAGTGGACCGTCGGATAGTCGGGACATAAGCGAGTTAGCGTTGCGATCGGCGGGAATAGTCGTGGCGATGGTTCTTTGCGGTCATATTATTAGTGACCTCGGTAACTCACCATCTCGGGATATATCGTCCTTGTAGAATCTCCTTGACCTAGGTCTTGGTGTTTTGTAGTGAGTCTTTGAAAACCGATACCCTTTTGAACTTCAGTTTGGCAATTGCACTTTCGAAAATGCTTGCTTTGATGAGCTTGGAGCACATGCATGGTTGTGATGATTGGGGAACTCCTTGAGATTTCCTCGAACCCCGATCTGGTAGTATAACTTGTCGGTATGTGCGGAGCAAACTACTGTGTGTTACGATCCCTCGGGTATCGCGTCCTCATCTTAAGATGAAAACATCTCCTTCAGAGCGGACTATTTCATCGAAGCGCCAAAAGTGACTTCGCCTTGACTTTCGCCGTTGTGGCGTGAAGTCTCGGCAGACTCGGACTTGATTTTCAATCCGGTGGGTGGAGCGAGGAATCTTCTGTCTTTGTGGGTACAACCCACACTAGGAGTGACCAGCGATTCCTTTAATGGACCCGGACATTCCTTGATGGTTGGCTTTGCGTCGTGGCGGTATTGACTCCATACAGATGCAGTTTGTAGACCGCAGGAGTGATGCAGTGTCGGCGCTGGCTGGCCGGTAAATTTTGTTTTGGCGGGAATTTACTGCGGTAGGGCTAGGTTTAGGCGCCAAGTTCGCCGTAGTTGAAATGTCGGCGGACTTGACCTCCGCTTGGCGTCTTGTTGGCGGCTTCTTGGCGCCTCTTCCTTCAACTACGGGCTTGTTGCACCAAAGCCGTGCTTGTCGCGAGGCCTTGGCGCTTCGAATCGCTCTGTAGAGTGGAGCGGTTCAGCTTGACCGCGGACCCATTCATTTGTCGCCCGGCTTGTAGAATTACGTACGATCTCGAACTTGTCTACGAGTTAACACGGACCTTAGATCCGCTTCATAGTGAATCCGTCCGTTGATTCCATTGCTTTGGCGAACTTTTGCCAAGCGTTATCGTTGCCTGGCGGGCTCTCTTCTGAGAGTCCGCGACATCATTGGCGAGAATTAACCCATGCAGGATAGGACTCTGTAGTTTTGTTGCTGTTAGGTAGGGAATCACCATTGTCTGCAATCTTGGCGGTGGGGTTGGACTTTCTTGCCTCGCATCGAGGCCAGTGGATCTTCCTTGCGTGAGACCATCTTGGACTTGCGGGGAGTTAGATCTAGGCGAGGAGAGGTAATCCTCAAACTTTTGTTGGTCGAACTTCGTACTCGACCTCCTCGGCAGCAGGGATCGTATCGCCGGTTGCGACACGGCGGCTTCTTCATTGAAGTCGTTGGCTCTACTTGTTAATTAGCCGCTTGTTTTGCGGAAAGTTGGTTTTGTATTCATTGTTTTGAATTTGTTTACGGCCGTTGTACAATAAAATTTGAACAAAAGAAAGCGCTTTATTTAAGGCTTACAATTACAACTTTTCCTTTAATGAACCTTCCGGATCTCTATTATTGGGATCACCAGCTTGTGTGGGTTCTTACTTTGTCTTGGGGACTTATTTAGTCCGTGGACCACAGCGCAATTGAGATCTGGTAGAAACCGGATGCGGAACTAAGGCAGAAGTAAAGGGGCTTGTTTCCGCGGAAGCGAAAGCGCCTCTGAGATCGCCTCCGCGAAGGAGAGGATCGCCCGGGCGGGTGAATCTACTAGGAGAAATCCGCAGGCTATCCACGAGATTAAGAGCGAAGCTTAATCTAGAGGGTATCTGTAGTTTGACCGGTTAAACTTACCCGCTATGTAGATCGGCGTAGACCAAATTAAGTACTGCCCGATTGCTGGGATGCGGAGTAGCGAAGGCTCGTAGATCTCGCGAGAACTCTCACGGAATATCGGAGAAAATCCAACCCTTAGGCGAGCCCCACATTGCTATTGGCAACGGCCAGAACAAAGGCGGGGAGCAATGTGGCGGACACCTCTTGGTGCCTCGGCCATGGCGGGCACCAAATGGTGTCAGCCTGGGCTATCTTTGGTGTCTCGGTTTTGGCGGCTGTTTTGGTATTTTTTCGGACTTTTCGTGTTGTTGTTCGGTCTTGTCGCGATGGTCGAGTCCGTGTCAATTCATTTCTTCTTGATTCGAATTTGATTGGTTTCGTCCCATCAACAGGTTAAATGACGATCGATTCCGTCTTGTCAACGTTTGAATTCGGTCTCGTTGACGTTTGAATCCGATCGATCTCGCTGAAGCTTTGTTTGTTGGATTCATTCCATAATACGTAGCCTCTTTGATTTGTACGCCTTGCTGACCCACTTCATGTGTTCGTCAACTCGCTTTATGCGTTTTGCGGCATCGCTATATCGTCAGCGTTTTTGGGTCGGTTTGTCGAATGGATCGTCGGTTGTCAACCCACCGTCACGAGTCTTGCTCGAGATGCGATAAGCAATTTTAGCAGCCTACAGGTGCAATCTTGAGGAGGCGAGCTCGATGATCGGAGCCACCGGTTGCCTCTGTCAACATGACGGGGAAGGATAAAGCTAAGTACTCAAATTCTTTAGATCCAGAGTTTTCATTAAGACCGGGGTACCTCCCAATGGAACGTGAGGGTGTTTTCCGGCATACACGTATCCAAACCGGCACAGCCATCCCATTTGACTACACACGGCTAAACTCTATCCCTGACAATGATGATGAAGTTTGCTCAGTGGAGGTAACGTCTCAGACTTCAAGCTCAGCTTATGCAAGCACGCGAGGGTGCACATGGCCGAAGGTTCCGAGGAGTGGACCAAGAGGTTTGAAGAACAGCAAGCCGCAATGTCCAAATAGCAAGCCGCCATCGACTCCATGAAGGAAATGATGGAACAATTGCTACAGAAAAAGAAGAAGAGGGCCTCGCGAAATTGACCAAGAGGACAGAAGAATCAAGAACGGAGCTCACCTCACGCTGACGACGGCGAAGATGATCACAGTCACTTTCTCGCTACTCTTCCATCTTCTGAAGGGCCTCGCAATTTGGCAAAGATTCCTCGAGATAAAAGGCTTGACGAAGTTTCTAATCAACTCGACCTCAAACCCGTAAGAACATGAACGAAGCCGGGGTGGTTCGACCATATCAATTGAGTGGGATCTGATTCCCTATCTAGCAAAATTCAAGCCTATGGGGTTGACCCACCGATGGGAAGGGATCTCCCCAGAAAGCACATCTACTACTTTGTCCCGCATAAGATTTCTTACCGAATGATCCCATCCTCGTTTTAGTTGTTCATCTACACTTGAAGGGAGTAGCCTTTGAATGGTTCCGCAAGCTCAACCCGCTCTATCAAATCATGGGCTTAATTCGAAAAGTCGTTTGGCCCGCTTCGACGATGACACCGGTTTCGATGATGCATTCTACTTGCCGAGAAGCAAAAGAAAAACGGAATCTGGCCAACGACTCCGAAGAGGTTCGTGAATCGTCACCGACCGGACCGTGTCTCGATACCATAATCATTGAGATGTGCCGCAATAACCTTTCGACAAGATCTTGTCCAAGATCGGCGCCGGAAACCCGAACATGGAAGGAACTTATTCGCCAAGGCGCAGCGTAGAAAACATGATTAAGCTGCCCGAAGCCAAGAGCCTCAAAGATGCAAAGGGAACTTCAACCGACTTTTCCTGTAAACCCTCCTCGGTCAAAGGGAAGGAGACCATAGCTGTTGATTCTAACAGTACCCTCAAGACGGGCAAGAATGCCGTAAACTAGCTTTGAGCAAGTCCCAAAAGCACTACGACTTCAAAGAAGATTGGGTAGTGCCTACCTTGACACTCTTCTTGAGCAATAGGATCAAGCTTCCGAGAGGTCACAAGGCTTGAAGAGTAGCAAGACGGATGACCCAAACTACCGCGGTTTCAATCGATTTGTTGGTCATCCTACCAAGTGTTATATCCTAAAGGACAAACTCCAAGCTCTTTGATGCGTGAGTTTTGAAAAGGAGAAGGTCCAAAAGAAGGTGACCACGAACATAGTCACCTTGAAATTGGAATGGGCCTCCCTAAAGGCCACACACACCAGGTATCGTGGCCTATTCCCAGGTAGAGCCGAGGATCGCTAATACCGATCCTACAACCAGCGAAAAGGGTTTGGTAATGCATGTGATTTTACCATCGACAAGTCGCGGGTTCACCCCGATCTCCTCAAAGACTAACAAGGGACTTCCAAGCCAACGCAGAAGGGCAAACAGAGGTAAACTCGCATGTCGCCTCAAGCAATTCGGGATGGAGATGAACAGGTAGCCGCCTCACCGACTCGATGAAGAGGCAGCCGTGCTCGCCACAAGGGTAGGGAAGGACTCGCTAAGAATTATCCTCCCAGCAAAAAAACCGCGAAGCCACCGGGCAGATCGCCACCAGACCTCGCAAATACCGACAGATTAAGCTCGAGTAACTGGCCCGGTTTGACGCATTCTGCACAACTAGCTAACATTCTCACTGTGATCACCTTGTATGAGCTCCCGCCTATCAAAGTCTACCCGGAGGCTCTCGCAGAGGCCCCCGCCGACTCGTAAGCCTTTGGCGCACTTTCACCCATCCCCCAAGGAGAGGTGAGAGAGGGTGTCCACAATGCCGCCAAAGGCCCAAACGATAGATCCCCCGTGATCACCACCCCCAAGATATGCTCATCAACAAGACGCCTCACGACCGACCCCTCTACTTCACGGAATATGTCGGCTCTTCCAAAGTGGATAGAATCCAAGTGGACCCAGGATCGGCATTGAGCACTGTCCCCTTGACGCTTATCAAGTCCTTAGGGATACCTCGTAAATGGTTGCTCACGATCACCACCATTTTGGCTTCAACGCCACCGGGACGCCACCGCTGGGAAGATTCAGCCTCGCCGCCTAGGCAATATGAAGACGAAGTAACCTACTACCATCGACGCAGCCTTCCTACAACATGCTATTGGGCTGACCATGGATCCATGGTAATCGTGATCGCCCCATCCACTTTGCATCAATGCCTAAAGTACGGGACAAGAATGGTCAAGTGAAACGGTGTTCACGACAAGCCTTCAAAGGGGTGGAGAATTACTTCACCGACTTTGCTCTAATTAAGACTCGAATCGGGCCATGAGGCACCGGGTCGGAGACCCGGATAGCGTAATGAGGCCGATCAGGAGTCTAAAGACAACGAGGGTCTTGTCTTTAATAACATTGAACCTATTGTAATCGGCTACGGAGGCCTTGTTATAACCAACTCGATGAGCCAAACAAGCTCACCCTAAATGAAGATCTTGAATTCGCTTACTCCCTCGCCTAGTTCGTAAACTAACCGCCGAGTTCGTGACCGATTTCAGATTGACCAAAACCTTCCCTCGCGACTTGCCTGTGTTCGCTGCAGCACGCATGCATGATGATTGAGTCGCTGTAAGCCGCCTTTGTCATATCCTACCGGCGATTATCAACAAGAGATCATATTTGGAAGGATCGACTTACCCATGCATACGATGTGGGATGACTCTGGGATGACTAACCCGCCCGCACCACATACTACACCAAAGTCGCAGCATGATGGAAGGCATGGGTTATGACTTCGTCCACAAAGAAGGCTTGAACTATGGCAAGGGCAGGAGAACTCCAGTCCGGCCCGTTTATGTGCTAAAAGGGAAGCCCGACGATTACTACGGCAGGACCCGAAGAGGTCTGGGTTATGCCTCCTCTTCCTCAGAATTGTGCTGCCATTTTGACAAGGTACCTAGCGAGGCTCGCTCAGAGGGTCAATCGTCGGCCTCCTCAAAGATGGGATTCGCAACGCCGCTGTCGAGACCGGTTCACGAGCCTCACAAATGCCAATATGACTACCAATACCGCCGAGATCCGTGGACGAGCAAATCCCGCTTCATGATGAAGCATGGGACCGCCACGTCAATGCCCAATGGAACGGTCATTTCGAACAGCGAGAACCGCCCACCGAGGATAAAATCCTCCAAGTAAATATGGGAGACGAGGCCAACCCCAAACCCATATTTATCACCGCCAGCTTACCTTCCCAAGAGAAGGAAGACCTCATATCCCTCGTCAGAAATATGTTGACGCCTCGAGATGGAATTATGAGGACATGCTCGCCTCGATCCTCGACGCCATGCACCGCCTTAATATTTATCCGACGCCAAACCCGCTAAGTAGTAGCAGCAAAGATCGCTACCGTATTATGGAAGCAGACATTGGGCGAAATAAAAAGCTCATAGAGGCGGGCTTCATCGTGGGAGGAATAGCATCCAGATTGGGTGGCTAACATCGTCTGCGTTCTAAAGAAAATGGCACAATCGTGACCGTGATCGACTATAGGGACCTCAATGCCGCCAGTTCTAAAGACGAAGTTCCCTTTGCCCATCGTAGATGTCATCATCGACAACATGTGCGGGTTCGAAGGATGTCATTCATGGACGGTTTTCGTGGTACAACCAAATCAAAATGCACCCCGAAGATGAAAACATACTTCGCTCAGACTCCTGCTGGGGATATATCACACCCATTATGCCATTCGACTCAAGAACGCCGGCGCCACCTATTACGCCATGAGCACCATCTTCCAAGATCATCTACTAAAGACGGTCGAATGCTACGTGGATGACTTGGTCGAAAAGTCAGAATAGGACGCATCATCCGTGATCCAGAACGGTATTCGACACCATGCAAAACATCAACTAAAGATGAACCCTACGTAAAAGCATTCTTAGGGATGACAAGTGGCAAATTTCGTTTCACATCACTTAAAGGGGTTTACGCCGAACTCTAAAAGCACGAGCCATCCAAGAACTTCAACCACCCGTGAATCTCAAGGAATTGAGAGGGTCTGCAAGGACGTTTGGCATATATCCGAAGATTCATCACAAATCTTTTGAGTAAATGCCAACCCTTCTCTAAACTGATGAAGAAGGGAGTGTCATTTACATGGGACGAATCTTGCCGTTCGAAGAGATCAAGAATTATCTTTCGAACCCACCGTCCCCGGCGGCTCCAGCCGTGGAAGCCTTTCCTCGTATATGTGCGAGCGACGGAGCACTCCCTGGCCACACTCCTAGCACAAAATGACGACGCTGGGCACGAGTAGGGCATATATTATATGAGTAGGACTTTGTAGGGAGCCGAACGACGGTACCCCATGGTCGAAAGGAGGCCCGGCCCCGTGTTTGCAATCCGTAAAATGCGACACTACCTCGCCGGTCGACTATTCATGTCATCTCAAAGATGAACCCTATCCGAAGTCTTCATGACACAACCCGTCCCTAAATCATACCGGTAAGGCTTGTCGCCCCAAGACGACATCCATTTCATGCCGCAGAACTGTAAAGGGCAAGCACCATGATCCATGGCGCCCACCCGCCGGTCAAACACGGAGTTGTTCAAGACATGCCGATAAAACCCACGAGGTCAACACAACCTCACAAGAAGAGATCCGGGCGATCAGATTTTTGATGGCGATCTCGAGTAGGGACCAGCGGTCTATCGCTGTGAGTGGGGTGGTCTTGGTCTCTCCACAAAATCATGTATTACCCCAAGCCTTCTCTCTATGAGCCATGTTCCACAATGTGGCTGGTAGCTTGATACTCATCGGACTCAGCACGGCCAGGCTGGGAGTGAAACACCTCGAGGCTTATGGCGACTCTCGGCTTATCGTCGGGCCGGATGGCGGGGAGAATATAAAGTCAGAAATGACGAGTTGATCCCATGTCACCGAGCAGCTATCGAACTAGCCAGGTCATTCGATAGTTTCCGCATCGAACATGTGCTCCGTTCTAAGAACCTTGCCAGTGACCTTAGCCGTTGGCGACTAACTTAGCTCAACCACTAAGGATGAGCCAACACGTCACCATAGCGAGCCGATGACTCTTTCGACCAGAATACGCCCCGGAGGTGAACACAGCTCACCAGGGCACAAGCCAACTAGAGCCTAGAGACTGGCATTTCCCGATCATCGACTATGTCTTATACGGTATACTACCCGAAGATATTAGGGCGAGTGTTCGCGAGGCAGCGTACCAAGATTTTGCCGACTTCGATGACGTTATATCAAAGGTCGTATGGCGACATCTTTGCCGATGTCACCATTACCCGACGAAGCCTTGAGGCCTTACGGGAAGCCCATGATGGTACCTGCGACGCCCACCAATCCGGACCCAAACTTTGGGATCGCTTACGGAGAATAGGCTATTATTGGCCTAAGATGATCAGTGACGTCGTCGCTTATGCCAGCGGCGCCGCAGCGTGCGGATCCACTCTAATTACATATGGCGGCCTTGGGGGACTGCATCCAGGCGGTGACCTTATGGCCATTCGAAACATGGGGCATGGATATCGTCGGGCTAATATCTCCGCCATCAGCAAAGGGGCATCGCTTCATCCTACCGATAACCGACTACTTTTCCAAGTGGGTCGAAGCAGTCCCCTTGTGAGAAGTCAAGACCAGTAGTGTGATAAGGTTCATCAAACACCATATCATATGCGATGCGGCATCGAGACACATCATCCATGACAACGGACCGCGATTCGTTAGTCGCCGCATTCACCGGGATTACGTGATAAGTTTAGAATCTGAGAACCTATCGATACGACTTACAACCCATCGGCCAGCGGGCTAGCGAAGCCTTCAACAAGGCGATCATCAATATTACGACCAAACTAACATCCCATAGCAAGCGCGATTGGGATGAAAAGCTCGGTGACTTGTGGTATCATTACTACGGTCGTACTCCCGCTAGCACCATCACATCGTCGTTAGTATCACGGTTCTTGGCCGTACTACCACTTGAGATTTAGATCCCATCCTTGCGTCGCGCTGACGAGGGATGTCAAATGAGGAGAATCATCGGCGTCTCGCTTGAGAACTAGAAGCGTTAGGCGAGCGTGAAGCTCGCGGCACATCGAGTTTTACCAAGCCCGGATCTCTAAGGCTTTCGACAAGAAGGTCAAACATCGGTCTTTCTAGAAAGGGGAGTTGGTCTTAGCCGTCCGACGGCCAATGATCCTCAACTCCAAGAAGAAAGAAAAGTTCCAGCCCAAATGGGAAGGTCCATTCGTGGTAGAGACAGTCTATTCAAACGGAGCCTATCGCCTCGTCAAGCCAAACGGCGACAAGATCATGATGCCCATCAATGGAAAATTCCTGAAGAAGTACTATCCATAGTCCTTCTACAACTGCCAAACTCCGACAAGTACATGAGTATAAACTGCTCCTTCCTAACCTCCGACTAGTATACGGGCTAAACTGCTCCCTATCCTCCAACTAGTGCATGAGGCTAAATTGTTCCTTACCCTTACTTGGTCGAAATTTCCTACAGTCATAGACTAATGACATAATTCCCCTCTTCGATTCCTTCCACGAACGAGAGGACCACTCTTTAGGAGGAAACACTAAGACTCGAGCGATCTGTATTACTCGGCTCCCGCTGAGTCAAACCTTCAAACAGTTAGGACCAAGATCACATTTCTCCCGTCGATTCTTTTCAACAGGACGACAGGTCCACCAAATTGTCATGTTAACAACCACCTCTGACAACCAACTCTCCCACTCGGTCAAGCTTTTAAATAATTAAGACCACAAGATTATCATGGTACCAAAATCTATGATAATCCCCTCCAAATTTCTCATGAGGTCCTCTTCAGCGGGGCCGGCGGGATCACTCCCATTGTCATGTTAACACTAAACCTCGGCGATCAACCTCCTCATCCTCTTCAATAGGATGGTGGGTCCTCAAAGTTGCCCGTCTTTAACTAATTCTTGTCGGGTTAACAACCACCTCGGCAATTCCCCTCAATCCTCATCAATAGGATGGTGGGTCCACATGCTTGTCATGTTAATAATCACCTCGATAGTCCTTAGTCATTCATAAAATGGCCATTTGTTGGATGAGTCGTCACACTTTCGTGCGTCCACTGAGCGGCTGATCGGCACCGTGCGTTCTAATTCTATTAGAATAATCGATGAGTAGTAGCCTACCGCGATGAGCTAATATATCAATCAATGCGTCACACTCATACGCCCCTAAACGATTTGATTATCCTAACACCGTCATTCATAAATGGCATTGTTTGTTGATATCGGCCTACCAGCGATGTGCCCTTCGACCTCCATCTGACCACTCCCGTGTAGAGTCCGGCGGGCTGGTATTGCGTCAACAACCTGCTGACAGTTATGACTTAGGTTGTAGTTATCGGCAGAAGCGCCTCCTGCGGTTAAGGGTAGAAGAAGTTTTAGCGTTAAGTCTAAACAAAACTTCTCGAATACTCATCATACTGAGGGGAATAGTATGGCTAGCCCGATTCAAACGGTAATTGATAAAGGCAAATCAAACCCGCTAATAGTTGAGGGTTTGCTAAAAATCCTAAGAGTCGGTCAGTTAAGGGGATAAGAGCCGAAGACCACGCGTACACATCATTCGAGACAAGACAATCAGATGACAAAAAAGATCTGATTCTCATTTATGATGGAGAACAGTTGACAAAATACAAAAAAAGGAAAGAAGAGGGGGGGGGTACACCCAAGTTGAAAGTTAAAATCTTTTAAGTCGCGACTCGGCATCCCGAACCGCCCTCTGGTGCTCCTTCTCCAAGGTGGTGAGGACCTTCTGGCGGATGTCTTCTTCGGTGAGCGAGACGGCGTTGTGAAGTTTATTCCTTGCCTCCTCTAAGGCCCTACTCTTCTCCTCGAAATCGACAATAATCAATTGCTGCTGACCCTCGAGCTCCGCCAGCTCTTTCAGAGCCTGTTCACGAGTCATTTCTTTGACGGCCAAGAAGGCCTGCAGTTCGGCAATGGTCTACTCTGCCTTTGATATGGATTGAGCCACATCCGCCAAGAAAGCATTGGCTCCGCTATGTCGTATTTTTACCTTGGTGATCCGCCCCACTTCTTCGTCCATTTCGGCCTCTTGGCCATGGTCTTGTCCAAAAACTATTTCTGTCCCTCTAAAACAGTCTGCACATGTTCAGAAGCCAAGGCCAAGAGGTTCTTAGAGCGGAGGCGAGCAACTCACGGATATCTCTTTCCGCGGCGCTTGGAACAGTTGGAATGGCGGTACGCATCATACCTATCCAGTGCTTAGATTACCTAGGTACATCTGGCATTGGTTTGAATTAGCAAAAGAAGCGGCTTAGTCCGGTACCATTTGGGCGCTATCATGGAGAAGGATCACGAAAATCTCGATGCGTGGTTTCTCTGAGCCTCCTTTTAACACGAAAGCAGAGGGAGAGAGAAGAGTATCCTCGTAGGCGGGGCTGAACAGGGGTGCGGTCGCAACAATCATTTGAGTCGACATTTCTCCTTGACTCAGCCTCCCCTGCATGGCCGGGCCTCTTCACTAGCGGGCCTCTCTCTTGGTAGCGCCTCACCTTGGCTGATAGCCTCTTGAGCTTGCCGGCGGATCGGCCCCTTCTCGGCGGCAGTAGCACCTCTCCTCCAACCTCCTCCCCCTTGGGGGCGAGACAGCAGTGATCAGAAGATTTTTCCTCTTCATCCCGAAGGGTTTTGATAGCAGTGCTGTCATACTATGATAAGGAAGAATAGGCTGAGTTAATCATATTGACTTATCAAGCGATAGAAGGGACCTAGGCGCATACCTCCCAAAGGCTGGCGCTCGGTGGCCGGCACATTGCTCAAGCGTTGCCACCAGAGCTTCTGATATAGGCACGATGAGTTTAGTGATGGGAAGGGTTTCTTCGTGGCGAGCTCTCTTGGCCACCCACTCACCAGCAAAACTTGCACCCTCCTCCCTCTGGCATTTCGGCGAAGGTGAAGGAGCGGGGGTAAAAGGTGACATCTGCATTCGCTCAGTGATGACACCCCTAGCCTCCTCCAAACGCCCTCTAGCCCTAGCCAATTCCTCGGGAGTCTCTCTCTCTTTGCTGAGCCATGGCCAGGTTGGATCATATGCAGGGTGAAGGGTTAGCTTCGGGATACCACCCAAACCCCCATGAAGCCCCGTTTCCCATCTCGCCTTGGAAGACTCCTCAGTAGGAGCTACCTCGGCCCCCTCGGCCGGAGCTACCTGAGCCTCCTCCGTCCGAGCTACCTCAGGCCCCTCAGTATGATGGTGGTCTCCTCACTATAATGTGTGGGGAAGACCTCTCGATCGACGCTTGCACTCGGTCAAACAAGATGTATGGAGATCGAACCCCTCGGGGAGATGCTCACACTCCGATACCACTTGCAGTAAGTGAACGTGTGGTGAAGAGTTTGATCCCTCAATGGAAGCTCGAAGTGCGGCCCGGTACAGCCGGCGTGTGTTCAAAACCAACCACGCTCGTCGCTTGACCCCCTGATTTTTAGCGGGGTTGATATTCCCAATATATAGCTGGTCATACCCGAATTGGCGAGAGAAGCGGTGGGGAGATAGGGTTCCAAGCGGGGCGAGCCGTCCGGATGAGATGATAGCCAGTGGGATGTTAACCAACCATCTAAAACTACCGAGTCGAGGGTGTGTCGGTCGCTGTCGACGATTCAAGAGATCACCGTAGCCTCCTAGAAGTAAGGGAAGCATCTAAGAAGTCATAATTACCAAGAAAGACAATGCCTTCCTCATTTCCTCAGAATGTCCCTGAACTTCCAAGAACAAGTCTCTAGTAGGCTGAGCAGGCGGGATGACCCGCCTTCTGGCGGGCGGCGTACACTCATCAAACATTCACGGTTGCTTACGAACCATGCCATCGGATCGTGTATGGCAAAGTGATCGCGAGGGTTGGTCTTGGCTACTTCCTCTCCCCTCGCCTACGACAAATGTAGCAGCGGCAATTGCATCGATAGCCGGAGGCCACTCGTATGCAGCTGTCATCGGCGACACCATGCATAGGATAAGCCCATAAGCCAGCGAGCGGTAGGGTGAAGCGACATCCGCGGGGATGCGCCTCAAATGAGTGTGTGGGAACCACACACCTCTTTAGCCACAACATCAAATAACCAGCAAGCAAGGTCTTGGGTGAGATCGGAGTCCCCGCCTGGTGATGGTTGGATGCAAAAGTAGTTCCTACTGGGAATCCCCTTTCATCGTGCTTAAGAGTCTCCGACTCACCGCTCTCGAACATCCGGTTATTTATCGCCGCTACATCACACATGCCTAGCTAAAGAATAGGCCTCTTCTTGTCATCATTGTGAGGGAACAAGTAGTCCGCCCAATTCTTGTGGCTGATCCCGACGGTCCTCTTCTTGCCACCCTTATGGTCCACTGACCTAAGGGTGTCTAGGCAAATATGGTAATGGCAGAGAAGCTCCCAAAGAGTCTCCACCACTTGAGGCGTCTTGTGAAATTTCGGTCTCCTCTTGGCTGGGGACGTATTCTTCATATGGGAACTCCCCCATCGGCAGACCTGACACCTCATGCATCTCGTGGAGCGCCAATCCTAGCTCTCCGTTTGGCGTGTAGAAGGTGCCACCGTTCGGGCAGTAGAGCTCCAAAATGCCCTGGAATTGAGGAGCATTAATCTTGATACCGTGTTGAGTGGCCGTGATTGCCCTATACAACTCGGACCCCTGAAGGTCAGAGTTCTCTGCCAATATAAATTCAGTAATCCTATACCATCGGTGTTCCGTGAAAGTGGATCCACCCGGATGCTTTCGAAGTCCTTGGAGGAAATTGACCCCCTGCGGGGAAAGCGATGGCGGAATGTCTCGCGTCAGCGTGGGCGTCTACGCCCATTAGAATGCGGTAGGTGAAGAGGCGGTCATATTACTTGTGGTATCAACCCCATATCCAACTTTGGAACCAGTGAAAGCTCTGCAGGTAACCTCGTCCTGGGTCAATGTCAGGTCCCAGTTCATCATCCTGGGAACAGAGAGCGACCGCAGCTCCACCAGCGAAAACCCCCACGTCATGTCGGGGAGAAAGTATCGAACTCCGTCAACTTTACGAAGCCACCTGCTCTCACCTAGGAGCATGACCGAGGGGTCAGCTATAGCGTCACCAAACATGAAGTCAGGCTTCCTCATC
Source organism: Asparagus setaceus (assembly GCA_012295165.1). NCBI lineage: Eukaryota > Viridiplantae > Streptophyta > Magnoliopsida > Asparagales > Asparagaceae > Asparagus > Asparagus setaceus. The sequence goes on along the minus strand of CM022704.1, from coordinate 25,391,338 downwards.
TCGCGACGCTGATCATCCAACATCGCTGCATCAGTGGTTAATTCTCGCAGCGTCAAATAGTGTCCCTCGGGCACTCACCGCCGCAACTCCACGGTCCTGTCAATGTCAAAACCGGCGCAGCGGTCGAGGAGGAGCTGGGAGGCCCAGAAACCCGTACCACCGGCAAGGCCAATGGATGTACCCCTTGGGAGGGCTTCATCAGAAAAGGCAGCTGCAGAACAAGACAAAAGGGTTTAGAAACCTTGACTTAACAAACCAACCTAAGTGTTTGAAGCGGCGGGCTCCTCTGAAGCGGCGATGAGACTTCGCCTATCGCGGCGAACCTCGCCGGACAACCAAACTTCGCTGATGAAGCGAAACTTCGCCAAGCGGCTAGCCGCGCGAAGGCAAGAGTTTGCTTGACAACGGCTTCGCCCGTATATTGGACTTCGCTGAGTAAGCGAGGCGTCGGAGGATGAACAATCTTGCCGATCCACAGTTCCCTCAACCTACGGTAGAAGGGTAGCGGCGAAGTCGGCGGCAATGATAGCGGAGGAAGCCGACCTTCCTTTGAGATGGTCTTCTTCGATTTGGGAGCCATTACGCTGAATGGCTTCCGGGTTTTCTTTGAAAACTTGGGTGGTGGATTTTGGAAGCACGCTGGCTTTCCAAATGAGGAGACGAGGGCTTTATATAGGGAATCTCGACGGCCGAGATTCGCCGCTTAAACAAATCTCAACGGCCAGATCCGCCCGTTCCGCAAATCTCCACGATCTCCGTAGAGTGGATGGACCCGGATCGAAGCGCCAATCCTACGGCCGGATCGAGCAGCGTGAAGATGAAGCGCCCGTCGAGATCACATTTAATGCGATCTGACACACCTTCGCCCAGTGCCGGCGGACCGTGGTCGATGTCGTTTCAACCTGGCTTCGCTGACGATGCCTAGAACTTCGCTTCGGCGCAAGCTTCGCTGGGAAGAGGCTTGAGCTGCGTGAAATGCGATCTACGCTGCCAAATAACCATTTCGCTAGAAGTTGGGCTCGCCTGCGAATGGCAGGCTTTCGCGTCTGAGCTAAACACAGGAGTGCTTGAGCTAAGCCAAAATTGGGCTCGCCTCCCAGGCACTTGGGACTGCCCGATGATCAAGTTCGCCTAAACTCCATCAAACTCTCTTAAAGGGCTCGACCTATGCGCAATACTAAAATGCTACTAGAACCATGCAGAGGCGAACAAAGATGGGGCTTAGTTGCATAACAAGACTTTGAGACATAACATTCAAGGAAAGTTGTGACAATACATTCGAACAAAAGTCACAACCGCATACTGGAACAAAGAAAACAGAAACGTCTCAAGATGGGAGCAATGTTGCAGAGCTAACTAAGCCACGCAACGATCTAAATTCACCTTCGTGACACCTAGTCGCTATCGGAGTCTTCGCTCGTAGAAACCCAAGGGTCTTTCTTCAAGCGTCACTTTAGACGCCGAATGGTCTTGTGAAGAGCGCAGCACTCGAGGCTCCGCGCATCCCTGTCACGGTCCAATTCACGCCAAGCAGCTGATTGGTTGTGAATGACACCTTCGAGCGTCTCCTTCTCAATCAACAATAGCTCAGTCAAGCGACGAAGTATGCGAAGTTCATTCGCCGGACAGCCTTGAATTTGAGCCAACTCCTGCCGGAGTCTTGTGATCTGGCCACAGCGAGGAATGTCTCCGTTTAGCGGCATCGGGCGCTGCCATGAACTCAAAAATAAAGAGGAAGGAGATGAAGAGACTGTAAAGGAGTGGATGAGATAGGCCACTATTTAATAGCCTCTTCAAGTCATTGATGGGACTGGACAAAAGGGCTAAGTCCTATCATAAAACCCAGTCAAAGCCTTAACGAATCCCGCAAAAGGCACGGATCACGAGGAAAATTGAGTCCAAAGTTGAGCTCGCCCGCCGAATGGCTTGAGCTCGCCCAAAGTTGAGCTCGCCTGCCAAATCGCTTGAGCTCGCCTGATAATGAAGTTAGCCCGAACTTCATCAAGCTCTCTCAAAAAAGCTCAGCCTAGTCTCAACAATCAAGTGCACTCAGAACGATGAAGATATAAGCAAGCATAGAGCTTCATTCATCAAGGAATTTTAAGACAATACATTCAAACAAAGTTATGATGATACAATCAAACATAAGTCACGACTACCTGTTTGAACGAAAGAAACAAAAATATCTCAAAATCCAGATGAAGCTTCAGATCTAGTCGTATTGATCCTAACCCGATGAGCGGCGAGTTCGACCTTGAGATCGGTCGGCTCATTCACACTTCTCACGGATCGAGCCTCATTGCCTTCGAAGCCTATCCTCTCAAAGTGTGGCAACGGCAGCCTCCTCTTCGCGAAGTAATACATGGAGGGTTTGCATTGTTTTCGAGAAGGCGCGATGAACATTGATGCTCTCGCGCTGGAGGTCCTCTAAGGTCGGCCCCTATGGGCCGGGTTGAACACCGCAAGCGCTGATAGAGGTAAGCCCATCTCACGTTGCAAACGTTGTTGTCGCTCATGCAGGTTCGCGACAATTGCCTCTTGCTCCGATATGCACTCCGTTCGACCTTCGTGTTCCCACATTATTTTGACCCGAGCTTCCCCTATGAGACGCCACACCTCGTTGCATGGTTCGAAGAAGGCCAGCGTCTCCGTGCGATGCGCAAGGTCCGCCCAATGGGTGAGCTTTTGATCAGCGGCAGCGGTGAACCACCCAGCCAACCCGGTTGGATCTCCTCGAGAATACTACGCTATGAAGGGGTGGAAGCTCATGAAGACTCCCACGACACGATGATGGAGATTGCCTGCTTTAACATTCTCCAGCCGGAGGAGACCCTTAATGTAACTTGAGTCGGGGACAGATTCACGACGGAGCAATTCGGCGATGGAGTGGAGCCGAGGAAGGCCATCGAGGTCAACGGGCGGCTTCCATCCATAACCCCCTATGCTAGCCGGGGTCAGGGAAATCGGGCTTACACTGAGGTTGAGGAGTATGTGACCAGGCAGGCATGGGGTTAGTTCGGTCCTCCTCCTCATCGTCAAAAATCACAATAGGCTCGGGGTTCGAAGGGCTAGGTCTAGAGGAACTCCTCTTACGAGCCAGCCTCGTAACAATCCGCCTTCTCCGCGGTGAGAGGCCTCTTCCCGGAAGATCTCAAGTTGCGAGACCTACCAAGCGGAACCCCCTCTCGAGCTGCGAGACGCAAAAGAAAGAATAGCATCAGCTTAAAAGTTCAAAGGGCAGAAGTCACGAAGGCAGTTGACCGAGTCTATGGCGAACTCCAGCTATCGCGGGCGAGCTATTGAAGTTCGCCTAACATGATGAAGCTCGCCAGAAAAGAGTTCGCCTGACAAGCAAGCTCGCCAGACATGACTGAGATTGATCCGAACAGCAGAACTTCGCTTGAATAGACAAAGCCCGCCACAAATAAACAGAAACTGTTCATATTCCATGTCTCCTCCCTGAAGCTTACTAGAGGGAGTTCGAGCCACACCGACGGTGGCGGCAGCAGCGTCGGCAGCACGAGAAGAAGAGAAAGCAGTCCTTCTTCCTTTAGAGACAGTCTTTTTGAAGACCATGGCGAAGCCGAAGATGAGAAGCTTTGTTTTTCTTTTGGAAAACTTGAGCAAAGAGTTCGAGAGTGCATGAATCTCTCGATGAGGGAGACGATCGGCTCTTATAGGGGAATTTCAACGGTCGAGGTTCAACAGCTCGCTCGTTTATAGTGGTTCAATTCGGCAGTTCGAATCGAACGGCCACGAATAAGGCGGGACGTTCCGAATTCCGCACGAACGGCCAAGATCTGGCGGTTAGGGCACGATATCTGGTCCAAACGAAGGGCGAGATCGAAGCGGCGCTAAATCTACGGCTCAGATCGAGGGCATGAAGACGAGGCGCCCCTCGTCAGGTCACATTTAATGTGATATGACATGCACACGCTGCTTTAGCCGACAAGAGAACATGTGGCTCATCATTCGCCGCCTCAAACTCGCCTGGATGCAGCTAGAGCTCGCATGACGATGGGATCCGTCCACCAAGCAAATCAACTCGCTTGATGCTTGGGTTCGCCAGGACTTCAGCAAGCTCGAAGAGCTCCGCTCATCGAAGAATGGTCAGACGTACCCTGACTAGTGAACGGTGATCTTCTTTGTTCAAAGTGTTCCAGACCACATGCAACTTGATTTAGGTCTGAAAATTTTGAAGGGGGTCTTGTAGGCGGGGAAAGCTGCCAACCCCGCCGGCCAAGGGCTTGAGTTCGCCTGCATGAGCTCAACACAGTTCATTCAATGAGCTCACCTGCACGAGCTCAACATAGCTTATTGGGTGAGCTCGCCCGCAAGAGATCAACAATCCCTATTTGACGAACTCGCCCGCACGAGGTCGTCCCACTCATTGAGCTCGCCCACATGAGCTCAACATCGCCTGTTAAGTAAACTCATCGGCACAAGTTTAACCCCGCCTGCGTGCCAAGCTCGCCTGTGCGCCAAACCCGCCTGCAAGACAAACACCAGCTCACACGTTGGAGGGGCCCACCAGTTGACCCGCTTGTTCGACAAGCTCTGGCGTTTAAGCGGCTCTCAAGCTGCTTTGCTCGCTTTGTCGAACATTGCAAGTGGCTGCTTGCTTGCGAAAGTGGGCCCACCCCCTCTCCACGTCCTGGGTGATGATGAGGCATGGCTCTCATTACCTCTATAGTGATCACATCCCACAGCTAGAGGAGGGCATGGTGCTCCTCACCCATTAGTGGTCACATCCCACAAGTAAAAGGGGTGGCCGCTTATTCGGCAAGCTCGCCTGTTAAGTGAACTCGTTGGCACAAGTTTAACCCTTTGTCATGGCTTCGCTGTCGCCAAACCCGCCTGCAAGACGAACACCAGCTCACACGCTGGAGGGGCCCACCAGTTGACCCGCTTGTTCGACAAGCTCCCGGCGTTTAAGCGGCTCTCAAGCTTCGCTACTGCGCTGTCACGAGCGGTGCAAGTGGCTACTTACTCGCATGGCTCTCATTACCTCTATAGTGGTCACATCCCACTGCTAGAGGAGGGCATGGTGCTCCTCACCCATTAGTGGTCACATCCCACAAGTCAAAGGGGTGGCCGCTTATTCGGCAAGCTCGCCTGTTAAGTGAACTCGTTGGCACAAGTTTAACCCCGCCTGTGCGCCAAGCTCGCCTGTGCGCCAAACCCGCCTGCAAGACGAACACCAGCTCACACGCTGGAGGGGCCCGCCAGTTGACCCCGCTTGTTCGACAAGCTCGCCTGAGCGTTTAAACAGCTCTCAAGCTCGCCTACTCGCCTGTCTGAATAGTGCAAGTGGCTACTTACTCGCATGGCTCTCATTACCTCTATAGTGGTCACATCCCATAGCTAGAGGAGGGCATGGTGCTCCTCACCCATTAGTGGTCATATCCCACAAGTCAAAGGGGTGGCCTATGTCATCTCTTTGCCTATTTATAAGTCCCCCTGGCCAACGAGACAAGGGGCTAAAAAGGAGTGAGGCTGGCTGCTGGGCAAAAGAGTTGAGAAGGGGCTAGCTGTCGCAGAGGACAAGATCGTGCCTTGCTCCCTTGTTCCATTAGCTCAGTCTCGAGCGAAAGCTTGGATTGTTGAAGTAGACTCCATCTGAATCCTCAGATTTGGAGGCTCTTGAGCTCTTTGCAAACTCTTGCATTGTAGCCCTATCCAAGCAAGCTCGGGTAGATCCGAACTCAACCACGCCAGAGCTTCTACTGCATACTGAAGCTCGACCGCAATTTCTATCGGATCGTCCAAGGGAAGCAAACTCGACTCGAGCATCGAGGGAGGCATCCTATCGCTACCGACGAACCCACGTTAAATAAGAAGGGCCTTCCCTTCGCTTCTGTTGTAAAAAGCAATTCTTGATTTGTAACAAACAATTCAACCAATACAAATCCGAGAGTAGATTTTTACACCAAACACCATCCGGGAGGTAGCTTCACGATCATCGCATCCACTTGGAAGGTCTCACTCAACACCATTCCTTCTGCTTGGATTTCGTGCAAGATCACTTGAAGTTCACGTTTGATTCATCGGTCTTGAATCCATCATCTTGTAGTCTAGGAAGCGGCCGACGATAAATTTCTTTGCCCTAGCGTCTTCAGTCTTATACTTCCTATCCAGGGATTCCCACAACTGTTTAGCTGTCTTGTACGCAGCATACACCTCATACAATGAATCGTGCAGACTATTCATTATATAGTTCTTGCACAAAAGTCAGAGTGTTTCCAAGCTTCGATGGCGCTAATCACTTGCGCATCCGCTTTGCCCTCAGGCATCACCGGAGTATCTTTCATTAAAAACCTCACAAGGTTCAACATGGTGAGATAAGACAACATCTTTTGCTACCATCTCTTGAAGTTCAAACCATTAAACTTCTCCGGTTTTTCACTGTGATTGACGGAAACCGTCGGCCCACTAACCGGGATGGCCACTTGCATTGCACTAGCGGCATCATGGGCAGAAGCAGCGGCATTGGCGGAACTATTCCCGACGGCCAAATCTTCATTGGAGGAAGTCATCCCAACTCAACTAGGATCTGCTTTAAGATTGTTACAATACGAACAAATTAGAAATTGCTATACAATAATAACATATAAAGAAACTATAAAAGAGGAAAGAAAAGCAGAAGAAATATATAAATAACAACAACTTTATGACTGCAAAGAAGATGCAGAAGAAGAAGCTCGAGGCCAGTGGAACACTATCTCCTTAAAGCATATTCGCCCTCTTCGGAGTGTGCGAAGACTAGTGCGGACGTCTGCCTCCCAGGATATAACGAGCTCGCAAGGCAGCCAGCACCCGCTCCTTGCTGTGCGAACCGAACACGAAGAGAAGAACTGGAGAAGTCGCTGCGGACGAAGACAGAGAAAGAGCGAAGGGGAGAGATTGCTTATGGTGTGTCTTTGAAGCTTGAAGGACTGCGGTATTTATAGCGTGGTGAAGAACGGCCTCATAGAAATTAGTGGCGGAGGTGGAGAGCGAACGTACAGATGACGTCACGAAAATTTCTCGTGAAAAATATCCCTGTAGGCAAAACTTAGTTTGTCCAAGGCCCCGAGATTGGTCGACATTAGGTGTCCGTAGGTCGTCTTGCATTACACATGAGTTCGGGCTAATCGGGCTAGTTCGGATCACGGATTTTCACCCCTGCGGTATGCAGACATAATTTCCCCAATAAGAGCTTACCTCCTATTGTTGGACTTTCACTTATAAACCCATCCTCATTCTTTGTTCCACCCAATATGGAACTAAACTTCCCACTTATCCTTGGGCCCTTTGGGAACCATTTTTCCCATTCACACAATGCTATTTTTCCAACAGTTTCGACATATGCCTCGCGGCTGTAGTAAGAATCTTTTTGCAATTACTGCAAGAAAGATGGCCATATCATCTCTGAATGCAAGAAACGAGCCAGAAGAAATTCTCACCAATCTTCCAAAGCTTATCATACAGTTGATAATACTCGTTCCTCCCATGATTCACTTGATACAGATGTCATTGCCAAAATGATCCAAGAGTCTGTGGCTCCTGCTCTGCTAGGTGCAATTTCCAGTGCTCTCACAGCTGCTACATGGTCTGGTAAGAAACTGACTAGATTTTCTTGGCATATTGACTCGTAGAGTCTAACCATATGACTGGGGATAGTAATCTTTTCTCATCTTTAACATCTACACCCACCAAAAATCACATTATCACTGCGAATGGGGCAAATTTACCAATTGTTGGTTCTGGAACTGTTGATATTTCTTCTACTCGTTCTCTTAAGTTGCAAAACACTTTTTGTGTTCCTTCTTTATCTGTAAATCTTATCTCAGTTGGTCAATTGATTGAATAAAGTTGCATAGTTGTATTCTCACATCTTGGTTGTCTTGTTCAGGATCTGCGGACGGGGAAGGTGACCGCAAGGGGGTGTAATTATGGTTGTCTGTTCATACTCCAATTTGATAAGACTTCAAGCCATCCGTATTTTCTCTCCTCTTCTTCTTCTGAGGTTCAGTCTGCTAATAAATCTTGGCTATTATGGCATTGTAGACTAGATCATCCCTATGCTCAACGTTTAGAACAGATGTTAAGGTCTTTTAATTGCAAAATTTCAACTCTTATCTCATTATTTTACTTGTGAAAGTTGTGTCCAATCTAAAAATCATAAATTGCTTTTTCCTAGTAGCTCCTCTGAGTATTTCCAACCTTTTGACTTGGTACATAGTGATGTGTGGGGACCATCTCCCGTTGTTTCGCACATGGAATTTTGTTATTTTATTCTTTTTATTGATCATGTGACCCGTTTTACATGGATTTATGTTTTCCACTATAGATCAGAAGTCCCTCAAATAATTCAATTCATTGTGCCTCAAATAATTCAATCCTTTGTGAAAATGGTTGAAACTCAATTTTCAAGAAAACTAAAATTGTTTCACTCTGACTCAGGGGGAGAATATATCAAAACAGACTTGATAAATTTTATTCTTGAGAAGGAACCATTCCACAACTATCATGCCCAGATACACCTGAACAAAATGGTGTTGCTGAATGAAAAATTAGACACATTACAGAATGTGCTCTATCGCTTCGTCTTGAATCCGGAATGTCTAAAACTTTTTAGGCAGATTCTGTGCTGGTTGCTATTTTTCTATTCAACAGACAACCTACTCCATGTTTGAAGGATAACTCTCCATTCTTCTCTCTTTATATTAAACATCCAAATTATTCTGACATGCAAGTATTCGGATGTATTTGTTTTGTTTAACTTCCTCCAAAAGAGCGAGATAAGTTGTCATCCAAAGCATTTAAATGTGTTTTTATTGGTTATGGAGATAACCAAAAAGGATAACTTTGTTATGACCCGATTCATCATCATGTTTGAGTATCTCTTCATGTAGTTTTCTTTGAGCATGAGTTTTATTACGAGTCTGTTATTTATACTCCTACATCGTCTATTTCTGTTTTACCCTCTTTCATAGATGGAAATGATGATCCAGAGTCTTATCAAATTAGAGATATGGATATGGGTTCCACTGACACCCCTTCGGACTCTCCTCTTCGTTCTTCAGACTAGAATACAACTACTTAAGGTATTCTGGATAGTCATGACATTGTTTTCACTAATTCTGATTCTTCTCTTAGTCCTTCAGATCTAAACAATACTATTGACCCTGATAACATTCGTATACTCCCTTATCGCTCTATTCGTCATGCCCCAATTCCTAATAGACATGGTTATTCACCTGACCGATATGGTAAGTCTCATGCCTTGATAAGTACATTGGATTCAGTCTCGATATCTACCTACTATCATGAGGCAACTAGTCAAGAATGTTGGAGACAAGCCATGGCGGAGGGGCTCCGCGCACTCGAGGATAATCATACTTGGGATTTAGTATCTCCATCCTCCGATGCATCTATTATTGGAGAAAATGGGTTTTTATAGTCAAATTAAAAGCAGATGGAAGCTTAGAAAGATGTAAGGCTTGATTGGTAGCTCAAGTTTTCAAACAAGAATATGGGTTGGATTACGAGGAGACTTTTGCACCGGTGGCTAAGCTTACTACTATCTGTACTCTCCTAGCAATTGCATCAATTAAAAAATGGAAAATGCATCAGATGAACTGTGAAAATGCATTTCTTCATGGTGATCTCAAGGAAAATGTTTATATGAAGCCTCCTCCTGGATATTCACTATCACAACCCAATCTTATTTGTCACCTTCGGAAATCTCTTTACGGTCTGAAGCAAGCACCTCGAGCATGGTTCAAAAAATTTCACTCCACTATCATTCAAGCTGATTAAACAAAGTATGACTGATCATTCTATGTTTTTGAAGCATTCAAAATCAGGCATCACTGTTCTCCTATTATATGTTGTTGATATGATCATAACTGGTGATGATGAAGAAGATATTAGCCAGCTCAAGCATTTTTCTCAGATCATGTTTTCACATGAAAGATTTGGGCTTGCTGACTTATTTTCTAGGATTAGAAGTGAGCTATATATCTAAAGGAATCTTACTTTCTCAATAAAAATATACCACATATCTTATGCAGGTAGCTAATCTCACAGGTGACAAGATTGCTCACACTGTCATGGAAATCAATACCAAATTCACTAAAGAAGATGGCAACCCACTCACTGATCCAACTATATATCGATGTTTGGTTGGTAGTCTTATCTATCTAACTATGACCCGATCCGATATTTCATATGCTGTTTAGTTTCTAACTCAGTTTGTCTCTAATCCTCGCCAACTTCATTACAATGCCTTGTTGCGGGTTATTCGATATTTACGTAACACGGAGATCGTGGTCTATTCTTTTCTACTCATGGTCTATTCTTTTCTACTACATCATCTCTTCAGTTAGTAGGATATGCTAATGTTGATTAGGCAGGGTGTCCGGATACTCGTGGTCCTACTACAAGATGGTGCATCTACTTGGGAAACTCCCTCATTTCTTGGAAATGCAAGAAACAAGAACGAGTGTCCAAGTCATCTACTGAAGCTGAATATTGCTCAATGTCTACAACTAGCTCAAAAATAGTTTAGCTATGCCGACTATTAATAGAGCTTGGTATCTCTCTCCCTAGCCCTACTCGATTGTATGCTGACAACTCTAGTGCTGTTCAAATTGCAATGAATCCGGTTTTTCATGAGAATACGAAACACATAGAGGTTGATTGTGTTAAGTTAGTATATATGTATATAGGCCCACTATTGATCCGCACCCGCTTGAGCCCATGTATAGTCTATATATTGTATTGTTTACAACATTAATTCACAAGACTTTTACTCTCCTAGTTAATATGGTATCAGAGCCCTAATCTCAAATCAATCAATACCCTTGTCTCCCACTCTTTGACCGCCTCCAGATCCCCAACATCGATGAATGTCATCCTAATCCCACGTCATCGGTCTCCAGGCGGAGGACCAAGAAACCAGCTACAGCAGAATCGTCGGTCTGATCACAGACGAGGAAGCAGGAATCGCCGATCTTGAGCTCGGTGCAGAGAAGAAGAGGCTGCTCTTGCTCAGCCTTGTGCTTTGGGGAGGTCGACCACTTCACCTCCTCCACTTGGAACGCCTGGTAGAACTCTGCCGTCGCCTCCACCTTCTGCGCCGCCACCATCACCTGGGGCTTCATCGCCGTGAAGCTCGCCGTCGCCGGTGCTGCTGCTCCACTATCCTCGGCCATGGTGGGAAAAGGATGGTAGAAGAGAGTAAAACCCTAATCCACGTCGCCTCCAGATCCCTCAACACCTCCAACAACCAGATCCCTCTGTGAAGGCCCATCAATATAGCTTTAGAACTTTTGTAGATATTTTCTACATAATTTGAAATCCCTGGCCCATCAACTACTGTGAAGGCCCATCAAATTTTTTTTACAGAGAGAGAGAGAGAGAGAGAGAGAGAGAGAGAGAGAACTATCATGAACAAGCAAGGACTTCACACTTTTCCTGCTGTTGATATTCAACTCACTGGAGTTGAAACTTACACGACGTGGGAGTTAACCATTCAGTATAATCTTCGTGCTTTTGCGTTATGGGAATATATTGATGGTTCTCTTCCATGTCCTCCTCAGGCATCTCCGATTATTACTTCATCTGGATTGAGTTCTAAAACTGATGATTCAGTTATTACACCTGGGCCTACTACTGCTACTGACGAGCTTACATATCAGCAGTGGAATTGTACGGATCAGCAGATTATGGCATATATTATGCGATCCATATCTGGAGCTATTCGACTATCTATTGGTAGTCTCTCTACTTCACGCGAATAGTGGACTACGCTATCTCGCATGTTCGTCCAAAGCGGGGTTGCCATAGAATATCAATTACATCAAGTTCTCCAAGATGCTCGTCAGGATGATCAATCTGTTCAGGAGTTTTATACTTTTCTTTCTAACTACCGGGAAGAACTCAAATTGTTAGAGGTGACTGTTCCAGTGTTATTACCTGACTTTACTCGAGAATTTGAGGCTCAACGTGATCGTCAGCATCTATATCACTTTGTGATGCGATTACATCCTGAGTTTGAGTCACTAAGGGCTCATATACTTCATAGATCTCCACTTCCACGACTTACAGATGCTGTTGCAGAGTTTATTTCTGAGGAGACGCGTCTTCGTCTTCTGAGATCTACTCCCTCTCCTGCCGTTACGGTACTTGCTGCCCAATCTCGAGTTTAGAACTCAAACCAGGGATAGTATCGAAAGGATCATGATCATTCTCGTACTCAGCGACCTCAGCAGGGTACTTCTTTGGAGTTTGTCGTAACTGCAAGCTTGAGGGACACTGGATGCGAGATTGCCCAGCTCCATCTCAAGGTCCATGTCCAAATTGTAAGCTTCGGGACACTGGCTGAGAAATTGTCCTACAAAAGCTTCACATCATCCTCAGAATACAGCTGATTCACAGAGTAATACCGCTTCGAGCTCTCTTTCCACGGCTCAGATATCTGCCATTGCTAGTTTTGTTGCGCAGAATCTTGGTATGACTGAAACTCATTCGAGTTCTGATACTGTTGCTCTTGCTACCACTTCCGGAAACTCAACTCCTTGGATATTTAATTCAGGTGCCTCACAACACATGACCCCTCATCACTCTATAATTCAAAACAGCACTCCTATTACATCTTCATTCATCTACACTGCTAACAATTCTCCTCTTGCAGTAACTCAGTGCGGTGACATTACATCATCATCTCTTATCTTACCATCTGTTTTATGTGTTCCTAAACTCACCATGAATCTCATCTCTATTAGCCAATTAGCTGATTCTGGATGTATTATTTCATTTGACTCAAAATCATGTGTTGTGCAGGATTCTCCCAACGGCCAGCGGATTAGGACAAGTCATAGAGTGGACGGATTGTATCAGTTGGACCAACTTCACACTCCTCTCTCTGTCATTGGGTCCAGTTATTCTATCTCTGCTCTTTGGCATCGTCGGCTAGGACATCTCTCACTATCTCGTTTGAAAACCTTAGTTGACTCAGGAGTCTTAGGATCGTTTTCCTTCCATGCACAAAATAATTGTACTGATTGTCGTATTGCAAAACAGTCTGCTTTACCTTATGTGACTCATGATAGTATTTCTATTGAACCGTTTGATTTAGTACACTCTGATATTTGGGGTCCTGCTCCTCTTGAGTCCATGTCTAGTTACAGATACTATGTGAGCTTTATTGATGATTTTTCTAGATATACGTGGATTTATCTCTTAAAATCTCGTGCAGATTTTTTTGATATATATAAAGACTTTACCAATATGATTTACACTCAGTTTAATAAGAGAATTAAAGTCTTTCGATCTGATAATGCACGTGAGTATGTTTCCTCATCTATGAAAAATCTCCTTAGTTCACATGGAACTATTGCCCAACAGTCTTGTCCTTACACGCCAGAACAAAATGGTGTTGCTGAGCGTAAACATCGTCACATTCTTGAAACTGTTGCACGCAGCGAAAAATTTTGGCAGCACCTCCGGTGCACAAAGGGCACAACAAGAGAGTAAGATCGCAATAAGAATTTCCGTCTCACCAAGGAAACAAGAATCTGAAGCAAATATCTCAACAAAGTGGGATATTTACTCTTCCTCTCATCAGTTCTAGGACTGACTTGTCGAGAGAACCTAAAAGCTATTACAAATCACACAATAGCTATTACAAACCAAATCAACAGCAACACACACGAATTTTACGTGGTTCGGCAAGTTGCCTACGTCCACGGGGCAAGGAGTGGGAAGATCTACTATTAGAGAGAAAGAGAATATAAATAGGGTTTACAATCACTCAAGATCTCACAAATAAACCCTCAAACTAAACTCTCAAATCTCTCACAAATTCTCTCTCAAATGACGGCTCAAAAACTCTCAATTTTCGGCCTCCCAAAACCCTACCTTCAGCCTGCCAACAAAACCTAGAAAAATCTAGGTATATATAGCCAATAGAGAAGCGGGTGGCCTTGGGCATGTGAACGCCTCGTTCCACCGCTCACAGAACGCTGGTCCACATGAGCACGCTCGCTCGTGGCCAAACCGCATTCTCGTGAACATGTGGTCCCCACAGAAACAACACGTGCTCTCATGCTCACTTCAAATGTTCCTCGATCCTTTTGGGCTGAAGCTCTTTTAACCGCTGTCTTGTTGATCAATATTACCCCATCATCCTTATTCACAGACACATGTCCATACTCTCGACTACACAAAACTCAGTTTGATTATTCCAAGATTCGAGTTTTTTGGCTGTGTTTGTTTTGTCCTTCTTCCTCAAATTGAACGAGATAAGTTGTCACCTCGCTCCGCTAGATGCATTCTGTTAGGATATAGCCCATGTCACAAAGGGTATAAATATTATGATCCCAATAGTAAAAGAATCTGAATCTCCCGTCACGTCATTGTTTTTGAGAACTTGTACTACTACTCATCAAATAATGAGTTGGACTTATCCTTTCCCGACTCATCCACATCCACATCCACATCCACATCCACATTGCCGATTCCATCGTACACTCCTATTCTATCCTCATCTCCTGAGTCACCCTCACCCCTTTATGAAGTAAATTCAACTGATACTACGGACATGACCTCGCCTCGCTCTCGCCGATCTGTATCGCCACCACCCCCACCACGACGCAATCCTCCTCGAAACCGTCATCCACCTCTGAGATACTCTTGTTTAACCAATTTTTATTCACCTCAATTTGTAACCTTTCTTGCTGCTATACATTCTTTACAGGAACCACAATCATATTCTGAGGCAGTTAAATATCCGGAATAGCAACAAGCTATACAGGAAGAACTACAAGCCCTTCAGCGTACTCACACTTGGGATCTTGTTCCCCTACCACATGATACCAGACCAATCAGTTGCAAGTGGATATTCAAAATCAAAACAAAATCAGACGATTCTGTTGAGCGTCACAAAGCGCGACTTATTGCCTGTGGATTCTCGCAAGAGTATGGTATTGATTATGAGGAGACTTTTGCCCCAGTGACTAAAATCACATCTATTCGGACACTTATTGCTGTTGCTCGACACTGGGATTTACATTAAATGGATGTGAAGAATGCACTTCTCAATGGTGAACTTACTGAGACCGTTTACATGCAACCACCACCCGGGGTTGATGCGCCTCCCTCTCATGTCTGTCATCTTCGACGTGCTCTCTATGGTCTCAAACAGGCCCCTCGTGCTTGGTTTGAGCGCTTTCGGCAATCTATTCTCTCTATTTGATTTACAGAGAGCTCGGCAGATTATGCGATGTTTTACCATACTTCATCTCAGGGTTAGGCTATTCTTCTATTGTATGTTGATGATATGATTATACTGGGGATGATATTTTTGCTATCCAGAATCTCAAGCGACATCTTCAAAGTCAGTTTGAGATGAAGGATCTTGGGCATTTACGCTATTTCCTTGGGATTGAGGTTGCTTACTCTCCCCGCGGCTATCTTCTATCTCAACAGAAGTATATTTCAGATATGCTTCAGCGTGCTACTCTTGCAGATGTGTCACTTGCTACATCTACTCCTGTTACAACCCCCATGGAGCTTCATTTAAAGCTTCGTCAGTCTGATGATGATCTTTTACCAAACCCCACTCGGTATCGTGAACTTGTGGGTGCCTTGATATATTTGTCTGCTACTCGTCCGGATATATCCTATGCTGTACACACTCTTGGTCAGTTTATGGCCACACCGACGACCGTTCACTATGCTGCAATGATCCGACTTCTTTGCTATCTTCACGGTACTATCACTCGATCTTTATTGTTTCCCTCTGAGTCTTCCTTAATGCTACGGGCATACACAGATGCTGGTTGGGCTGATGACCCTGATACTAGACGATCAACTACTGGCTATTGTATCTTTCTTGGGTCATCTCTTCTTTCTTGGCGTAGTAAATGCCAAAACACGCCACGATCTAGCACCGGCAGAATATCGTGCCATGGTCGATACTACTCTTGAAATTCGTTGGCTCCGCCATCTTCTTCATGATCTCGGTGTTTCTGTTCCTTCTCCGGTTCCTCTTTATTGTGACAATACAAGTGCTATTCAAATTGCTTGCAACCCGGTGTTTCATGAGCGCACTAAACACATTGAAGTTGACTGCCATATTGTCCAACAGGATTACAACACTCACAGTATCTCTCTTCCTTACATACATTTTAAAGATCAGCTCGGAGACATGTTCACTAAGGCACAAACTTCTGCTCAGCTGAAATATTTCTTGTCCAAACTTTCGGTGTTTGATTCACCTTAAGTTTGAAGGGGGGGAGGGGGGGGGGGGGGGTGTTAAGTTAGTATATATGTATATAGGCCCACTATTGATCCGCACCCGCTTGAGCCCATGTATAGTCTATATATTGTATTGTTTACAACATCAATTCACAAGACTTTTACTCTCCTAGTTAATAGTTATTATATTCGAGATCTTGTTGGAGATTTAATAATTACTCTAGCCCCTCTCATGATCAGATTGCTGATTTGCTCACAAAAGCCATGACCAGAAAACGACATTCGTACTTGCTTTCCAAATTGATGCTTGGATCCAAAGAGCATCCATTTGAGGGGGGATGTTAACCAAGAGAACAAATCCCACATTCATCTCCTTGACGAAATCAACGTGATTCATGAGTGTTGACCAAGAGATCAAATCCAGCAATCATCCCCTTGATTAAAGCACGTGATTCATAAGATTGAAACTCTGTGGGGATTGTATTGCATAATTTTAGGGATTTTATTTTGCTTTCCATGTACAATTTATGTGTATAAATAATCATCCAATATCTGCAAAAAGTTTTTGCAATGAAATACAAACCTCCAAGTTTTATTTCAATTACTACTAAATTTTACGGAAATTATATATCATGGAATTTTCGTGAAGCGTTCTCTAAGAAAACAGAAACTAAAAAAGATTTTATCAAGCTAGTCACTGATATCATTATCCTACTACTATGCTACTCATTGTTCTTCTTCTTGAGACTCTCCATAGTCTCCTCCAAGTGTGCATTCTTCTTCATCTCTCTCTGCAACTCCATCTTCAACTCATCCACAGTCTGCTGCAATCTCCCTACAACCCCCATCAACTGACTTTCTCTCCCCTCCCTCCCATTCTCATTCTTCTCACTCTTTTCGTTCTTCTCTCCTCCACAATAAGCCAACACATTCATCACCATCCCTCTCTGCACATCCAAACTCCCCAAAAGATACACCAAATTGGGCACCAAACTCTCCTTCAAATCTTCACTTTTCTCCTTCTCCACTTCTTTATGTTGCTTAGGATACACTGGACTCAGTTCGAGAACATCCTCATTGAAATTCCATCCGCTCACCCTTCGAGTCTTAACAACTGGGCTCAAGCTCTCATCTCTGTCGATGTTTGTAATTTGATCAGCAAATCTTTTCTCTACAGAAGGAACGACTTGTAGGACGTTCTTGACGAGATAATCAGAGGATTTGCAGTTCTTGAAGAAGGGATGGCGAAGGAGTTTATCTGCGGTTGGCCTCTTCGAAGGGTCGTGAGAGAGACAAGAAGATACCATGTCCTTGAATGCCTTTGAGAACTTCTTCTTCTTGGTGTCGTGAGTGTCTTCAAGCTTTAGAGGGTTTGTTATCCTCATCATGAAAGATTTGGATATCGGGAGATGAGAGAGTGGAGGGCGGCCGTGGGCGAGCTCTAACGCTGTTATACCAAAGGACCAGATGTCGGCCTTGATGCCATAGCCGATATGGGAGTGGATGACTTCAGGTGCCATCCAGTATGGAGTACCTGCCAATTGTACGACAATTTTACGTTTAGCTATTTGTTCAAATTCAATTCAGAAGATTTTTTAAGAAAAATGATATGTATTTTGGTATTCATAAATGAAACAAATCTGATGTGAGGTTTACATATTTGATTCGTTTATTTATCAATATTCTTATGTTCATTTAGTCCATGATATTTTATGTTGTTGCGCACGTGATATTCGTTATAATTGGATCACTCTTACATTTCTAATATATATTTTCATGCTTATTTTGACAGAATTAAAGTTTCAAATCGAATTATCGAATCAAAATTTCAAAATTTTTATTTATCCTTCATTATCACAAAAATAATTTCTAGATATGAGTTTAAAATCAAACAGAAGTATTATATTAATCAAATGATTTCGTATTTTCAAAATATAGATGTTCAATCAAATAAATATATTTAGTACTGGATGAATATTAGAAAGATACTTGTTTGCAAATTCGGACTCATGGAAGAAAAAATGGAACTCCTATACAAATCCAAAATGAAACATTTTAAATGAATATAGATATGGACATAAATAAACCTGCCAACTCGTTCAGAAACGAAGAAGAAGATGAAGACAAGGACGAAGAGTGAGACTCGTATATAGAAGCAGAGACACCAAAGTCTGCAAGCTTGACAGTACCATCTGAATCGACCAAAATATTTCCAGCCTTGATATCACGATGAATATGGCCTTGGTTATGTAGATAAGAAAGTGCAGTAAGAATTTCCTTCAAGATTATGGCAATACAAGGCTCAGAGAGTCCACCAGGAAACGAAGAAGAGATAATAGAGTGTAATGAACCACCAGCCATAAAAGGCATCACAACCCACAAATGACTGTCAACAGTGAAAGAGCAGTGAGCGCGAAGAATGTTAGGGTGAGAGAGGAGAGCCATGGTTTTTGCTTCACGACGAACATCATCAAGATTTGCACGAGAGCGTTCAAGATCAATGGCTTTTATAGCCACGACTGAAGAGTTTAGAGGGAGGCAGGCAGCTTTATACACAACTGCGCTAACACCACTGCCGATTTCATGGAGGATTTGATAAGAATTAGGCTTTACAGGGTATGTGATCTTTCTTGCCTCTTCAGGAGCCATAGTTTTTGTTGTAGTAGGGTGAAAGGGTGTATCATGTATTTATGTTGGGGAGTTTGTCCACTTTTTGTGTTGGATTGATAGCGTGGAGTTATAGGTGGCAGTATTGAGGCCTCTCAGGTGTGTAGGTATGCTTTCATGTGAAATAGGTTGTATTTTGATTGTGAAAATTCATGTGAAAACTTTTTAAAAGGAAGCTTTTGAGTGATTTGATGATGATGGGTTAGTTTTTTGCCTTTCCTTTATTCATAAATCGATAAAGTATGAACCCTAACTTCATCATGAATACTAGTGCATGGTCAGAAAGTTCTATTGATGAAAAGTGCCAGAAAAATAAGGATATTGTTCCAAACTAACCACATAAACTGTCCATAAATTGTCCTGACGAAACTGATGGAAACCTGTTTCTTACCAATATTATCATGTGCTCAGTTTTATATATTCAGTGATTGTGTATATCCAGCAACATAACAAAGTTCAATTCCTTTCATTAGTTCTATACCGAAATGACAGAACTTGAGATGAACATGAATGATGATAGAATACATAATACTATAATCAATTTTGTTTTGTTAATAACTAGTTTCAATATCAACAGCATTCTTCTAAACATGAACATACAATTAGCACATAGAAATATCTAGAATCAATTTTTTAGAATATATAAAATAGCATGACATATATATTCAATCTTCATCAGGTAAACTCCACCTAAAATCAAGGGATAATGAGAACCCTGTTAGAATTCAATCCAGAATCAAAATGAGGAAGAATGTATAACTATGTCACTAACAAAAGAATAGTAAATAAAATAAATACTAGCTCATGGATCCTGCATTGGATACACTTGGCAGAATCTCACAGCCTCTCAAAACCACTTGCTTGAGCCAACTGAACATGTACATGACATTGTATACTGTTCCCTAAAGATTCATGCCCGATATTATTTGCTAAGCATGGTTATCTTTGGATGCCTGTGAAACTCTGAAAAATTTACTGTAAAATGTTCAGCATAGCTTTTGAACATGAAGAATGGTAGAGGAACTAAAGACATGGGCTTACTTTTTACAGAATCCTGATTAGCATTTGTGAAGCCATCAAGTGCCAACTTCAGAAAGCACACAGACCATAACCAATTGGAGCATTAATTGGGCTGCAAGCTTGCTTGTTGTTTTTGAGCTAGCCAGTAATGGATAACAACGAAACATTGGTCAGAGAAAATATTCCTCGGAGTTTACACTAATTCAGATGCAAGGATTGAACAAGTTAATCAACATGACTCTGTTGGTGCACTCAAACAGAATCCACATAATGCTAGTCTACACAAGATTTTCATATCTAATGGAATGGTGTTCCCATTGGGCAACTGTCCTTGCAGCATAAGTAGATATCTATGGCTCAAAGTTTCCATCAGGAAATTAGAAGAGAAACCTAGCTCTGACAGGGCAAACGCTGAAACACCTCCAGCAACTAAGAAGGTGCGTGTGTACTCGGGGAAAGTGTATTTAATACCTTATACAAATACAAAAGTACCCATCAGAAAGGGGAAAAAGTCACATATAGAGTCCATGATTAATCCAAACTCTTCAGTTTTGCCACAAATAAAAACTATTTGGCCAACTGATGTAACAGAAGCGTAATTAAAAGAGATAACTACTCGTTCTCGTACGAGCAAAATGGCACAAACCCTAGAAATCCTAGGAATAAAAACACTTCTGAAATTAATAATAACCAATCTAAAGAATTCACAAATTGTTCCCCTTATATAGGGTGTCAAACAAAGTAAAAGTACTAAAATAACCTTTCCTAAAACAATTAGACTTCCTAAAATAAATAAATAAAAACGTTCCATAAAAACTAGAAACTAAATTGAACCAAAATTCTTCGACGCACAATTTGAACCTGAAGATGAATTCCTTTGACCCCGAAACTCGGTTGGAACAACTAAGCAGTTCGACTTGTAGAGAACTTCCCGAGCTTTCTGAAAACATATAATAATAGCGATTCTATAGAGGGAATCAAACGTTATGGTCCGTCGAAGTTGCACGTCGAAATCTAGGCCGAAAATTATCATCTTTTCTTAGATCGTCCGAGCTTCGCACGATCCGATTTCTCCCAAAAAGCATCAGCAATATCCTCCGCATCACCAACGTATGCATACCAGTAACCAGAACTTCATGTAGCTGGATTTACTCTAACAAGAAGCTGCAGCTACTAAAACATTATGTCTTTAGTGTGGCAAAAAGTACAAATAAGACTATGCAGGTATACATAACACGATCAAATTACATTTAGATACGAGCAACTGGTGAATTCCAATAACTGCATGATTGGGGAATTAATGAGCTTGTAAGGTATGGAAAGTCATCTGTCTCGTTAGTCCAGCAGAATCAACTTAAAATATGGCTAAACAGCACTTAAATATCCTATTGTTTCACCATTTTTTCATTTAAATACCCTAAGTTGTAAAACGTAACACTTTAATACTCTAAGTTGTAAAATGTAGTACTTTAATGCCCTAAGTTGTCAAAAGCTGGCAGGTCACTACCGTCTGTTAGTTGCATGTGAACATATTCTTAAGAATATTCCCATATGATTAGCACATAGTATTTTTATAATTGTATTTAACCACATTTATTATCCTATTTACCACTATACATACCCTCCATCTTTTCAGTAAATTTCTATGGAGGGATAATTTTTGTCATAATAGGTTTTAAACGGTGTTTACCATATTCTAACAATGGACAACTATTTATGTGCTACATTTTACAACTTAGGGTATTTTAGAGTAAAGGTGGTGAAACAATAGGGTATTAAAGTGCCATTTAGACTTAAAAGGGTTTTTTCTTCTTCTTGTAAATCACCTTAAAATAGGGTCATTATACAAAAACCACCTTCCATTTTTAATTTATACGTAAATCACCTTTAAAATGGAATTTCGCTCCAATAAACCATCTCTCAATAAAAACTTTCAAAAAAAAACCCAAAAATATCCTTAAGAACTCACATTCAAGACACGTGGCTCGGTTTGTTAATGTTTAGGTTAAGTTAGGATACAAGTCAGTACCTTAAACATTCATTTTTAGGCTTATTCTTTATTTTTAAGTGAAAACTTGACTAGGAGGTGATTGATTGGAACAAAACCCACTTTAAAATGATTTACATATAAATTGAAAATGAAATGTGATTTCCGTATAATAACCCTAGGCTTCCCAAACATTTAAAAAATAAATAAAAGTGAATTTATACTGCAAACTGCATCTATCTTTTGTAGCTCATTAGCTCATGATATCCCTTTTCTCTCCCTATTTTTTATTTTATCTTTCTCCTAGTAAAATATTGATCTACAATATTATCAAAGAGTTTTGTAAGAGTAATTTATTACTAGTCATAGTTTGCATTAATCTAGAATGTCAAAGTGGTTCAATATATGTACGAATTTGTGGTGGATTTTAAATTCATTTTATATCTCCCCTGAAAATTGCCAAACTCAATAAGAGTTGCCACGTAATAATTAACTTGTGGACTTTCTAAGCATCTGCAAGGACAACTCAGATGATAAGCCAGCCGAACCACCTTGCGATCCAAATCCGAGACGAAAGATGCTCTCGACCCGAATTCTGCTGGATGATAGACTCCTAGACGAAGGGCGTTCTCCACTCGGATCCAACACAGCAGGTCTCGAGCAGTGAAGCAACCTGACAAGCGTTCATCAAAAGCCACGTTGCATTTAATGAATGTATAGTCAGCGCCCGCACTTCATCGCCCTGTCACTATCAACAATTAATGTGGCATCAACCTTAATGACCTTACGAACCAGAGCCTTCAAAGCTCCTCGGACACGCCATTACTCCAACAGTCTCATCACTGTACAAAGGTGACCCGGCCAATCGATTGCCAGCACGTGTAAAGTGGGGTTTGAACCAGAACCGAGTACATTTGGCCAAAATTACCCGCGTGCTCTCGTAAAATCCTCTATAAATAATGGTGATTTCCGTCAACCCAAGGTACTCAATTTCACACAAAAAAAATTTTCAACAAGACTATACTCTGCTTTTCTCTTCAGATTAACTAAAAATAGTTACTGACTTGAGCACCGAAGGGCACACCGGAGGGATCCACCTCGGGTGCCTCTAACCTCTGTTACTTGTGCAGCGAACTACGGTTTCAAGATCCTCAACAGAAGATTAACCATCAAAGGTGATTAAGGCACCCAGAAACAAAGTTCACCTCCCCCAAATCACATATTAATTTTCTGACATAAACAGTTTGTTGCCCACCGTGGGGCCTCTTCTTCACCTTTTGAGTAATGGTTGGTCTTCAATTCTAAATCATGGAAAAGTGATCAACTCCAACTATGTCAGATAGATCGGCCAACAAGAATAAATATCCTCCATCACCTGTCGTTCCTCTCAAAGAAAAGCGAACACCGACGGTGAAGGCAGGAAGAGTGGGTCAGGGAAACTATTTCCCCACCGCTAGCAACACACGCCGGCAGACAAAAAATAGGTACGAGGAGACCACATGAGCCTTTTCTCACCAACTCGGTGGGAACTTACGAAGGAACCCATGAAGCTTCCACGGGAGAGGCCTCATAGCGCATGGAGTGGAGCAGTCATCCCGACGAAAGTTATCATGCCTACACAGCGATAGCCAACTCCCCACCACTAAAATGCAGAATGAAAACCTAAAAGATAAGCTCTAGCATTCCGGAAAAAAGTGTAGAACAATTTGGGAAGTACTCCTAACACATTGTAAATATAAAATCACTTTAAAGGTAGAAAAAGCTTAGCCTTTTTTTGTAGATCTGTATGTAGACTTTTGTCGTTCGATCTTCATCGACTCGGTAATGAAGACCAAAGCCCTTGGTGTCTTTTCAGAGTAAAACCAAAGCACGTACCAAGTCCTCGGTATCGTTCTCACGAGTAAAACCAGGGCACGAAGCTTTCGCCATTCGATCTTCATCGACTCGGTAATGAAGACCAAAGCCCTTGGTGTCTTTTCAGAGTAAAACCAAAGCACGTACCAAGTCCTCGGTATCGTTCTCACGAGTAAAACCAGGGCACGAAGCTTTCGCCATTCGATCTTCATCGACTCGGCAATGAAGACCAAAGCCCTTGGTGTCTTTTCAGAGTAAAACCAAGGCATGAAGCTTTCACCGTTTGATCTTCATCGACTTGGCAACGAAGACCAAAGCCCTTGATGTATTTTCAGAGTAAAACCAAGGCATGTACCAAGCCCTCGGTATCGTCTCACGAGTGAAACTAAGGCACGAGGCTTTCGCCATTGATCTTCATCGTGGCAATAAAGATCAAAGCCCTTGGTATCCTTTCAAAGTAAAACCAAGGTATGTACCAAGCCCTCGGTATCATTCTCATGAGTAAAACCAATGCACGAGGCTTTCACTGTTCGGTCTTCATCGACTCAGTAACGAAGACCAAAGCCCTTGGCTCTTTTTAGAGTAAAAATCAAGGCACAAAGCCCTTACCGCTCAATCTTCATCGACTCAGTAAATAAGACCTAAGCCCTTGGTATCGTTCTCACCAATAAGGCACGAATAGAAGACATTGCGGCTAGCCCCTCACCAAAAACCTTCAATAAGCCTTAGGTATATAACACCAAAGCACCACCCGGTCTTCACCGAAGTGCCCAAAAGGCAACAATGTTCACGACTCGGTCCTCACCGACTCATTCAAAAATATCTCAAAAAATCAAAAGCACAAATGGGAAACAATTCATAAACTATGTGCGAAAGAACAAGTCAACAAAAGAAAGTCTTTATCATTCATTTAAAAAAATATTACAAGACTCTCTTATAAAGACTCAATAAAAAGAAAAGTGTATACAACACATTCTTCTTAGGGAGCAATATCCGAGGCATGAACCGGAGGCGAATCAAAACCAGGAGCATCCAAAAGGGGGGAGTTGGGCCCCTCAGATGAGGAGGAAGAATCGGCATCGTCATCAAAGCCTTCACCAACATCTTCACCGGCAACCTCCTCATCTTCCCCTTCGTCGATGACCTTCTCATCCTCCTGCACTATCCCTAGCCTGCCTTGCACCTCGAGCGTCTTGAGAACATCAAAGTAGTTGACCACTCGAGATGGATACTTGAAGCGATCCTCCTATACCAAAAGCTCGGAGGAAGCTGACCCTTCAGGAAGTCAATCCTCGCCTTACAGTTGAGTGCACTTTGACCTTCCTGAGCCAACTACTGTGGTATTTCTCAATTATGGTGGTATTAAAGGCTTTTGACTTTATATGAGCTTTTCGGGTCTCGAGCTCTTGAACTTGGGCATGGAGAGAGTTACGCTGCAGCTCAGCCTCGGCAGTCGCTCGAATAACTTCTTGACGAAGGGTCTCCTGAAGAGCCACCCCCTCATTTAGTTTGGACTGAAGCTCTTCTGACTCGGTCCGAACAGCATGAGCCCTATTGAAGGCATTTTCTTCTCCCTCTTCTCGGCCAAGACTCCCAACTCAAGGTGCACACATCTCTCCTTAGCAAGTCCTATGTCGTGGTGAGCATGGTCGAGATCCTCCTCGAGGCTCTTCACCTCCTCCTAGGCCTGCGTTAGCTGAGCCTCGCAATGCCTAGTGCCAGCCACAACCACCTTCAGCTCCTCATCCTTCTGAGGCCTTTTTCCATCTTTGCCCGACCCCTCTTGAGCTCGTCGATCTCACTGCCTTTAGTAGCAACTACCATTTCGGTCACTTCTCAAGCTTTCTTCTGTGTCTCCATCTCTTCCCAAAGCTTGAAGAAGGGTTCTTGATAGATTTCAAGTCATCAAAATGACTCAAACTCTAAAAGAGCCCCACGGATGAAATAGCTCTAGAGAGCGTGGTGAAGACCGGCGTCAGGAATCTCGCACAGCAAGACCTCATTAGCAGGAAGGAGGAACTACTCCACGGCCTTGTCCTAATTCACTCAAGACTCTAGGATAGACCCCCTACCATCCCTTCACCACTCAGGGATGAAGGGAGCTCTTCGGCTCCCCTACAGTGGGGCAAGACTTGGGGCCCATCAGAATGGCTCGCATCCCCTCCCAAGTACGAAGATAGAGATCACTAATATGATGGGGAAAGGGCCACTCATCACCGGCCTTCATGGACGACGGCTGATAGACCCAAGGATCCCAGAGCAGATAACTCATATGCCTCGGCAACCGAATCCCCAATGGCCGACTCCTTTTCGAGTCTATTGGACGACTCAAGACGCTCTCCCAATCTAGTCGGTTTCTTGACTCAGGCGGGCAGAGCCTCATTGTCGGCACCCTAGCAAGAATAGCCTCTTCTCCGACCTCCTCCTCAGGAACTGAATGTAGGGGATCACCCTCCATCTCGATAAACTCAGTTGGAGCATGGAAGATGCAGGGTAGCTACCCTTCATGGGCAGGTGCGGCCTCATCTCCAAAGAGAAGAGGTCTCAGACGCTACTCTTAGGCGGGATTCCCCTTGAAGCCACCTTATTCCTCCTCTTCTTGGACCCCTCGGCTTGGCCGAGAAGACTGCTCAAAGCGAGTTTAATGCTAACAATGGGTGGTAGGCTTTTGCCACAAGACCGGAGATCCTCTGCCTCTAAGTCATTTGTGGGGTCGCCCAGAGCACGGGAGGTGAAGCAGATGAGAGCCCTCGGGGTTGCTCGTCAGCAGTGGGATGCCACGGGCCAAATATGCTTTAGTAGCAAGAGCGGAGGATATCTGCGGCGGCAGCGGTGTGTATCAAACAAATTCTCCTAGCGCCATAACTCCTTGTAAGCTGGATCCTCTCCAAGCCGGTAGCTCTACGTCAAAGCTTCGCCGTCGCGAGCCTTCCTTCTTAATCTCTGGCCATGAAGGACAAGTTAGGATCAGATCAACACCGACAAGGAAGAAGAGTTTCTCCTGTCATCCCTTGTTCATCTCGAGAATGTTCTAGCCGGCAATTGTTGATCGTCTGCAGATAGAAATGACCCTCCCTCTTGCCTGTGTTGATGCACACCAAGCGGCTCAACATGCCCAACGTCAGTTTGACATCTACTCAGTGGCAGATGATGAGGGAGGTCACCAGAAAAGCGATGGAGTTTGGTGTCAACTACGCTGGCGCGACCCCAAAGCCCGAAAGGCCTTCTGAAGGAATGGGTGCAATGGCAGATGAAGCCCGTAGTCGAGATGTGCTAGTACAATAGCCAGACTCCATTGTGATGATATCTGGTGGTTCCTCAATGGTACGCATAACGTAAGTGCCGGGATGTTGAAATCTTGGCGTAGTATTCTAAGATCCATAAGCACCTTCGAAAGTGATATGGCGCGATAAGGCGGTTCGGCCTCATTGCGAACCATGGTGATTTGTGTCCGCCCTTCCCAAAATGGGCGGTGCAACGTAAACGCGGCGATATTAGGTTGAGGAGAAATACGAATAATAAAAACATTTCTTCTCAATCTAATCGCCAAGCGTCAAGTAATCATAAAAATATATCCGATCCACGAATCCCAATCGGCCGGTAAGAATAAATAATAATCGAAGCGAAGAGTACATATCACCAAATAAAATAATATCCAAGACTATAAAAGAGTCCACATGTCCGAAACAATACATGTGGCTAAAGAACTAGAGAATCATAAAACAAATATCAACTAAGTTAAAATGGAAATGTCAAGGAAGTCTAAAGTTCATCAACTACTGAAAATAAAAGAAAACTAAGCTTCAACTCGATCTACTCCGCCCGGAAGGTTCTCTGTGAGAAACTCCGGCTCAAGTGTGACCGCATCTTGTCAGTCATCTAAATCGGCGTACACCAAGAGAATGGAGTACGCCGCGGCATAACACACGGCAAGATCCCACAAGCAATAGCAATATAATAATAATACAAACGAATGCAAGTAATCGAAATCGCGATCGATACACGATAACAATACGATTAACCATCCATGTAAAGATCGAATGAGATTAATATTAAGAAATCTACAAAGCGAGGCGTGAATGCGTCGGCGAAATAATCAAACAAGGAAACCCTCATGTATATACCATATGTCTCGATTGTAAATAACTAAATACTAACCCCAAACTATACACGGATGGAACATACAACCGAAATAAAGCATCGACATGTGCATCTCGGTGTCAGTACAACCAAGTGTCCTAATCACAAATATCTCAACTCGATGTCCGTACCTAGCCATCCTATAACTGGTCATCGGATCATAACTCTCACGAGTCGAAATTCATATCACGGATAGCCATTCGCCAAATCCCTCGTGCATCCAATGCCGCTACACAAATCGCCGAGGACTACACGCAAACCGATTCCTACCGTCCTGACACAAGGACTCGTGAATACACAAGTACACCGACTAAAGCGACTACACAAATTCAAACTTTAGCCCTACAAACCAACCCCGGTGACTACACAAATTCATCGGTGCGAAGTCCGAAGATACATCAACGACCATATCCGATCACATGAACCAAGACTTTCCCATCCCACGGTCTCAAATCAAGTCAACGATGCCGATATCACACACGGGTTCACCTCCTAAGCGTGTCAACACACACATGTCACTAGGTCATGTTCATGACGAACCAAGTCCCTAAGTCATGAACTACTACGGTTACGGACACAACAAGGCGTGAATAAATGTAATTAGCGCGGCATATCAATACCGTAATGCATCAAAACATGAATAATCAATAAGCGGTCGAGAAATCCGATATAAGAGCCATGAGCACTAACTACACATGTAAACGGATAATATCGAAATTTCACTAACGAGATTTTGAAACTTTTAAAATAATAAAATAATAATTCCAATATTCCTTTAATATTTTCTCTTCCAAAATAAATTCTTCTAACATATTTCTCATAATAATAATTCTAAAAATATTCTAAAAATATTCTTTACATCAAAAACATTTCATAATTAATTAGAATTTAATAATTATTAAAATATCACACTCATCTCTTCACGAATATACCACAACAAGAATTATCTCATATTCACAAACAATCTCCGTAAGTAATATCAATATAATCATATCGCATCTAAACTATGCAATTAATTAATAACGGATATAAATATTTGAAAAGACGAGTCAAAGGGAAGCGGGATCTTGCCTCGGGTTGTGAGCGACGGATCGGCAGGGGTTGGTGTGGTATGCGTCGTCGATGTTCTTTGGGTTCAGCGGCGATGGCAAGGGGGAGGCTCACGGAGGCGTGAGGGGAATGTGGCGGAGGGGTTGCTTGTCATTGCTGGGAGGAGTGGTGTGAGTCGGCATCAAATGAGTCAGTGATGAGGTCAAGAAATGAGAGGTAAGGAAAAGAAATGATCAATCGAAAGGTCATCGAAATAATAAGTCATCGTCGAAATAGTCATGATCATAAAAATAAAGTCAAAATGAGGAAGAATCATCCAGGAAAATCAAATCGGTCAGAAATAATAAAGGTCGAAAGGAAAAAAGTGAGAGAAGAAAGGAAATAAATCAAATTTTCAAAAGAAAATAAATAATGTATATATATATATATAGGGTTAGGTTAGGGTTAGGGTTAGGGTTTAAATTGTAGTAATATCTAAATTAGAAAATTAATTATTACAATGATAGCGTACCGGATAAAACTCGGGTTCTGAAATCATAAATAATATCAATAATCAAGGTTATGACTTGAAGTATTTATCGAAATTATTAAATTTATAATGTAGCTAAATCATAAACATAATTATAAAACTCTATTTTGAATTAGAGAATCCTAAAATTTGAGAAAATATCAATAATACTTTTAGAAAATAATATTTAATTTTAAGGACTAAAAAATAACATTTAATATTTAAACACTAGAAAAGTAATATTTAATATTAGAAAACCAATATTAGAAAATACGTGTCGAAAAATATTAGGAAATAATACTAGAAAAATACATACCAGAAATATTAGAAAATTACATATCGAAAATTCATGGGTGTTACATCCTACCCCTTAAAACAAATTCAGTCCTCGAATTAAAATAGGAGCGTGTATAACAACCTAGAAATAGGAACGAAAGACTCAATTAAATATATATGGTAAGGAGCTATAGGAAGAGAGTGAGTGGTCGCAAATCGACAAGACAAGAAACAAGGGAAAGCTCCTAAGTCAAAGAGTGATAAAGTAGGACTAAGGAACAAGGACTTTGCCTATCACGTAAGGAGGTCGTGGTAACTAAACTTAGCACTCATAAATGATTCCTATTATGATATCATCGTAATGCTAAATAAGGAAATTATATGAACGTAAAACTAGGAGTAAACAATTCTTACCAGTGATAACCTGGTCATGGTTCTAGAGGAAAGACGGGAATTCAAACATTAGAGGGGGAACAAGGAAATCAAGTAAGAATCAGAATCGGAATCGAATAGGATAGAACTGAAAACATAACTTATAGGATAAGGGTCTAAACATAGTCTTACGGATGGAATAGTGATATGCGTCTAAATTATTTATCTTATTCTTACTGTGAAACTTCGGGTTGTGAGCGAGATCGTGACTAGACACGGCGGATCGATTGTTGACACATGGGCCACCACCAAAACACATCCGCCCGCTTCCCAAAATACCGGAAGCGATGCGTGAACAAGCCCATGACGTATTGAGGAGAAATACGAATAATAAAAACATTTCTTCTCAATCTAATACCAAGCCGCCAAGTAATCATAAAAATATATCACGATACGCATCCCAATCACAAGTAAGAATAAATAATAATCCGCAACGTAAGAGTACATATCACCAAATAAAATAATATCCAAGACTATAAAAGAGTCCACATGTCCGAAACAATACATGTGGCTAAAGAACTAGAGAATCATAAAACAAATATCAACTAAGTTAAAATGGAAATGTCAAGGAAGTCTAAAGTTCATCAACTACTGAAAATAAAAGAAAACTAAGCTTCAACTCGATCTACTCGCGCCGTGGAAGGTTCTCCTCTGAGGAAACTCGGCTCAAGTGTGACTTATCTTGGACCTCCGTCATCTAAATCCCGGCAAAGAGAGAATGGAGTGCGTCGTGCATAACACACGGCAAGATCCCACAAGCAATAGCAATATAATAATAATACAAACGAATGCAAGTAATCGAAGCTGCGATCGATACATTATAACAATACGATTAACCATCCATGTAAAGATCCGAATGAGATTAATATTAAGAAATCTACAAGCGAGGCGTGAATGCGTCGGCGAAATAATCCAAACAAGGAAACCCTCATGTATATACCATATGTCTCGATTGTAAATAACTAAATACTAACCCCAAACTATACACGGATGGAACATACAACCGGAAATAAAGCATCGACATGTGCATCTCGGTGTCCGTACAACCAAGTGTCCTAAGCGTCAAATATCTCAACTCGATGTCCGGTACCTAGCCATCCTATAACTGGTCATCGGATCATAACTCACAGAGTCGAAATTCATATCACCGATAACCGATCGTTCATAATCCCTACGTGCATCCAATGCCGCTACACAAATCGGCGAGAGGACCGCAAAACGATTCGGCTGTCCGGACACGCGAGACTCGGTGAATACACAAGTACACCGACTAAAGCGACTACACAAATTCAAACTTTAGCCCTACAAACCAACCCGGTGACTACACAAATTCACCGGTGCGAAGTCCGAAGATACATCAACACCATATCCGATCACATGAACCAAGACTTTCCCATCCCACGGTCTCAGGTAAATCAAGTCAACGATGCCGATATCACACACGGGTTCACCTCCTAAGCAGGTCAACACACACATGTCACTAGGTCATGTTCATGACGAACCAAGTCCCTAAGTCATGAACTACTACGGTTCGGACACAACAAGGCGTGAATAAATGTAATTAGCGGCATATCAATACCGTAATGCATCAAAACATGAATAATCAATAGCGGTCGAAATCGCGATAACAAGAGCCATGAGCGACTAACTACACATGTAAACGGATAATATCGGAAATTTCACTAACGAGATTTTGAAACTTTTTAAAATAATAAAATAATAATTCCAATATTCCTTTAATATTTTCTCTTCCAAAATAAATTCTTCTAACATATTTCTCATAATAATAATTCTAAAAATATTCTAAAAATATTCTTTCTGTCAAAAACATTTCATAATTAATTAGAATTTAATAATTATTAAAATATCACACTCATCTCTTCACGAATATACCACAACAAGAATTATCTCATATTAGATCAAACAATCTCCGTAAGTAATATCAATATAATCATATCGCAGCCTAAACTATGCAATTAATTAATAACGGATATAAATATTTGAAAAGACGAGTCAAAGGGAAGCGGGATCTTGCCTCGGTTGTCGAACGGATCGACGGGTTCGGTACTGTAAGTATATGATGTCGATTCGAGGATCGAAAAAGCAACAAAATGGAAGGATCTTATCGGGAAAAGAAAATAAATAAAGGAATTATCAGTCAGTCATATAAAGTCGAAATATCGATGAAAGAAACAAAGTGAAACAATCTTAAAGTGGAAGAAATCAAAAATTAGTGTGGATTCAGAGAGAAGTGACAGAGGAAGGAGAGACATGTGAGTTAGAATGATAATGATGGGCAATGAAAGGAGAATGAGGAGGTGGGGTTGAGTGTGATCACGAGGAGGAGAGAGAAAAAGAGAGAAAGCGGAGGAGAGAAAGAAATTTTAGATTCGAAATTTTCAAAAAGAAAATAAATAATGTATATATATATATATAGGGTTAGGTTAGGGTTAGGTTAGGGTTTAGTCAGATTGTAATATCTAAATTAGAAAATTAATTATTACAATGATAAGCGTGCAATACCAAACTTCGGGTTTACGAAATCATAAATAATATCAATAATCAAGGTTATGACTTGAAGTATTTATCGAAATTATTAAATTTATAATGTAGCTAAATCATAAACATAATTATAAAACTCTATTTTGAATTAGTAGAGAATCCTAAAAATTTGAGAAAATATCAATAATACTTTTAGAAAATAATATTTAATTTTAAGGACTAAAAATAACATTTAATATTTAAACACTAGAAAAGTAATATTTAATATTAGAAAAGCAATATTAGAAAATACGTATCGAAAAATATTAGGGAAATAATACTAGAAAAATACGCACCGAAAATATTAGAAAATTACATATCGAAAATTCATGGGTGTTACAATTTGAGCACTGGAAGCCATCGAACCAGGAGAAGAGACGATCGAAAATTTGGTAAAAGAAGAAGATTCACTCACAAGCGATGGAGAAAGAGGTTGTAGGGTTTTCGCAAAGTAAGGAGAAGAAGAAGGAAGAACATATATATAAACAAAAGGGGATGACATGTGGCGGAAGATAGATGGTTGGCATAGTTTACGGGAATACCACTGATGGTTTTTGGAAATCGAAGCGACGTCCCGTCAAACGAGGCACCGCTCTGTCAAAACTGCACACAATCTCTGCTGACGTTAGAAACATCAAATCACAGCTATCTTCTAAAGAGTTGCCACGTAACTTAGCTTCCCGAGTCCGAGTGAAAAGGGGCCAATGTTATACCCTGAAAATTATCAAACCTAATAAGAGTTGCCACGTAACAATTAACTGTCCGACTCCCCAAGCTTCTGCAAGGACAACCCGAGTGATAAGCCAGTCGACCCACCCCGTGATCCAAATCTGAGAAGAAAGGCATTCCTGACCCAAATTCTGCTGGATGACAGACTCCGAGACGAAGGGTGTTCTCTACTCGGACCCAACACAGTACGCCCCGAGCAGTGGAGCAACCTAACAAGCGTTCATCAAAAGTCACGTTGAATTTAATGAATGTATAGTCGGTGCACACGCGCCAGCCTTGCTATCAACAATTAATGTGGCATTAGCCTTAATGACCTTACGAACCAGATCTTTCAAAGCTCCTCGGACATGCCATTACTCCAACAGTTTCATCACTGTATAATGGTGACTGGGCCAATTGATTGCTAGCATGTGTACAGTGGGGTCTGAAACAGAGCCGCACACATCCAGCCAAAATTACCCGCGTGCCCCTGTAAACCCTCTATAAATAGTGGTGATTTCCATCAACCCAAGGTATGCAATTTCACACAAAAAAAGTCAACAAGACTATACTCTATTTTTCTCTTTCGATTAACTAAAGCGATTCTTGACTTGAGCATCGAGGGCGGCGAAGGGATCCATCTCCGTGCCTCTAACCTCACATACTTGTGAAGCGAAATGAGTTTCAAAATCCTCAAGCGAAGATTAACCATCAAAGGCAATTAAGGGAGCGAAACAAAATTCAAACTCCTCCAAACCACATATCATATCAAATCTCTGACGTAAACAACACCTATATTTATTTTGCTTAATCCACCCATTGGATCAACTTATTTTTCTTTTGTTATTATACATTTACGATGATAGTTTGTGTTATCTTCTATAGAGGGTTGTCACAGATTTCAACCAATATCGGTTGAGATTATCAAGGATGCTAAGTTGATGAACCTAGAGTCCAAGTCCAACAGCTTAGAACCGTGGTTTTCTTTTATTATTATTACTAGTATAATGCGTGCTTTGCGTGGACATATTTTATTTAATATTATATTTATCTAATAAATTATATATAAATATTTTATAAAGTTATTTTATTACACTATTAGTAAGAAAATTAAGTTATACTATTAGTAGTACTTATACTATTATTAACATACATTTAATAGTTATTTAAATTTGCTTATTATTATATTATTAAACAATTTATTTAAAAGTATACTTATTAAATAATAATGTAATTATTAGTTTAAGTAACACTATTGAAATAAGTTAATCATTTATATTATTAAATATGTATGCTATGTAGATATTTTATTACAACATTAATTAAACAATGACAATAATTCTTAATATTATATGAATTTATGTTGTAAAGAATATTACCTTGTTCGATAATTAACATCATCTTAATAATAAAAACTGGATGTTATAAATTAAAATATTTTCATTTAGGAAAATACTTTATATAAAATATTAGATCCTTGAAATTTATGAGACATTTACTTTCCATCAAAACTGCATGTCTCATAAATTTCAAGGATCCAATATTTTATTTAAATGAACTTTTCTAAATAAAAGTATTTTAATTTATAATGTCCAATTTTATTACTAAGACGCTATTATAACGTTGAAAAGGTAATATTTCTTACAATATAAAGAATCAATCATTATAGTATTATTAATAATTATAATTAAGTACAATAAATTATAAAATAAATAATTTTACTATTTCATTATAATTAATAATTCTTTGTAATAAATTATAATATATTTATGAATTTTATTATCATTATAAATTATTAATATATTCTAGTGAATGACCAAATATTTTGGGAAATTGAAGAGGAAATTATATGTCTCATAAATTTCAAGGATCCAATATTTTATTTAAATGAACTTTTCTAAATAAAAGTATTTGTAATTTATAACTTTTAAATTTTTATTATTAAGACGATATTAATTATCGAACAAGGTCATATTCTTTACAACATAAAGAATCAATCCCTATTTATACTATTATTAATAATTATAATTATATACAATAATTTATTAAATTAATAATTTTACTACTTTATATAATTAATAATTCTTTATAGTAAATTATATATATTTATGAATTTTATTATCATTATAAATTATTAATATATTCTAGTGAATGACTAAATATTTTGAGAAAATAAATAGGTGCATAGTTAATGAGAAGTTATGAATCATTAGTTTTATAAATAATGGTATAATTGTGAGTAATAAAAATCAAGAGGGTCAAAAAGGAAATCAAAAGTTTTGACATGGATATTCTATTTTATAAGTAGTATAAATATAGATTATTATTATTATTAGAGGCTGGTATGGTATGAATTTTTAAATTTCTTGAATTACATGTACAATTTGAGCATCGATGTATTAGTAGGAGGCTCCATCAATGAGGCTGACAATCCATTTTATAAAATGGCCATTTTATAAAATGAAACGTCGAAACTATCATTTTCCCTTATTATTATTAAGGAATGAACCGTGGTTAATTGAAGACCTGCTGATTTTGGACAAACGTCAACCTGACATCGGTTAATACCTCTGAAACCAAATTCGAGGAAATTGAAGAATTTGAGTTGGCATGGCCTATGTCACACCAACGTCAGTCAAGATCTCTTAAATTCAATTCATTAGTTAAAGCATCCGCTCTTTTAGCGGCCATCATCAGTCCACGTCTGTGCGTTGTTCCCATATTGGAGGCTATATCGACTAGGATTCTGTTTGAGGTTTTATAGAGGAAAATTTGTACGGTACTGTAAACTCTATTCACTACAATAAAAATAAAAGTTGTAAATTATGATACATTTTTATCTACTACGACCATTTTGTGTATGCAAATAAACGCGACACATATCAAAAGTGTGGTTAGAAGCGTGTGTGGAGGCGTTTTCTACACGTGTGAGAATGCATAAAGCTTCGTGACACATATATATGTCAGAGTAGTGGCAATAGTTGTGTCTAGGCTAGAAAAATATAAAAGTATCATCATTTAACACTTTAACTTCCTGAAGGTCACCCATCTTAGGATTACTACCAGCATAGCAGTTTTTAGCTTATACACTATCATAAATGTTTAATCATCATCATAAGTAAAATCTAGGATTTATTATTTAAGCTCATTAATAGATCCTCTCATAATCCATGTTATGATTAGCTTTTTAATTATATTTAATTGTATATCTAATGACACAAATATGTGTGTGATTTGCTACACTTTTTATTTGTGTCACTATTATTTAATCCTTTGCAAATAAAATGACACTTTTATATGTGTCATAAAATAAGTGTGGACACATACAACTTTTGTTGTAGTGATTTCATCTTGTTAGGATATAGAATTCAAAGGAAATTTCAAGATAGTCCATAGACCTTCTCCCTCTCCTGCGACTATCCCTAGCTCTGCCTTGCACCTCGAAAGCCTTGAGAACATCAAAGTAGTTGACCACTGAGATGGATACTTGAAGCGATCCTCCTATACCAAAAGCTCTGAGGAAGCTGACCCTTCAGGAAGTCAATCCTCGCCTTACAGTTGAGTGCACTTTGACCTTCCTGAGCTAACTACTGTGGTATTTCTCAATTATGGTGGTATTAAAGGCTTTTGACTTCATATGAGCTTTTCGGGTCTCGAGCTCTTGAACTTGGGCATGGAGAGAGTTACGCAGCCGCACCTTGCAGCCGCCAATAACTTCTTGACGGGGTCTCTTGAAGAGCCACCTCCTCATTTAGTTTGGACTGAAGCTCTTCTGGCTCGGTCCTGTAGACGTTAAAAATTGCCTATAAGTCCCCGAACATAGCTCGTAACAGTGAGTTGATAATCGACGAGCCATCCGATGACGTAACGGCGAACCGCTGACGACACCGCAAGTGACCGCGACGCAAACCCTCTCATCAAAGAGACCCTACGCAGAAGTTTCTCGGCCCCGCTAGCCTGTTAGTGGGCGGAGGTCAGGGGCAGCCGCCCTTTAGGTCCGGCATACCAGAAATTTTTTTCGTAAGCTCTCCTTTCTCAACCGCCGCCTCGGTCTTGGCGAACCGACATGCTAGGCGCTAGGCCAGATGAAACGAGCCGACGAGACGCCTAAGTCGACGAAGTCGCACGGCCGCAGCAAGTCGACGAGGCCCAAGCCGACATACCGATGAAGCGCACGGGCAAAAGTGAGTCGGCAAGGCGCACGAAGTCAACGAAACGACGATCGTGGAATAAACCCGATGACGGTTCGACGAGGCGAAGTTGACTAAACTCAAACGCCGACGAGACGGAATCAACCGCATTTAGTCCGCCAATGCAAATGAGCCGATCGAGCTCAAAGCCGATCGGATATGGACTCAAACACAACGGCGACATCCCCGAGGAAAATTACGCCGAAAATGGCGGGAAAATCCCAAAATCGGAGTTTGGTGGGCTAAACGAAGAACCGAACTGACGCTCGCCTTGTCGGCTGCCAAGGCCGCGCCACCGCGGGTTTTACGCGGTGGCGCCGTCCATTGGCCGCCATTTCACCCTCCTCTTGAACCCTATAAATAGAGAGGAGGGGAGAGTTTAAGGGTGGATCGGGTCGAGGTTGGATTTTCTCGATATTCCAGGAGAGTTCTCGCGAGATCTACGAGCCTTCGCTACACGTATCCAAGCACCGCGAATGTAACTCGGCCTACATCAGATCTACATAGCGAGGTAAACTAATCCGGTCGAACTACGATACCCTCTAGATTAAGCTTCGCCTTAATCTCGTGGATAGCCAGGATTTCTCCTAGTAGATCTCACCCGCCCCGATCCTCTCCTTCGTGAGTGCGATCCTCGTAGGTGTTTCGCTTCCTTCGTGAAACGAGCCCCTTTACGCCTCAGAGTTCCGTAATCCGGTTCCTACCAGATCTGAATTGCGCTGTGGTCCACGGACTAAACAAGTCCCCAAGCTAAGAACCCACACAAGCGAGGATCCCAATAATAGAGATCCGAAGCTTGTTCATTGAAGGAAAAGTTGTAATTGTAAGCCTTAAATAAAAGGCTTTCTTTTGTTTGAATTTTGTTGTAGGCCAACGGCCGTAAACAAAGTCAAAACAAATGAATACAAAACCAACTTTCCCCGCCAACAAGCCGGGCGACCACAAGAGCCAACGGCTTCAATGAAGAAGCCGCCGTGGTCGCAACCGCTGATTCGATCCCTGCCGCCGAGGAGGTCGAAAATGAAGTTCGACCAACAAAAGTTTGAGGATTACCTCTCCTCCTCGCCCGTGATCTAACTCCCCGCAAGTCCAAGAAGGTCTCCGCCGCAAGGAAGATCCACTCGCCTCGATGCGAGGCAAGAAAGTCCAACCCCACCGCCAAGATTGCGCATAACGGTGATTCCCTCGCCCTAACAGCCGCCAAAACTACAGAGCCCCTATCCGCATGTGGGTTAATTCCGCCAATGACGCCGCGGACTCTCTAAGAGAGCCCGCCAAAGGCAACGACAACGCTTTGGCAAAGCAGCCGCCAAAGCGATGGAATCAACGGACGGATTCGCTATGAAGCGGATCTAAGGTCCGTGTTAACTCGTAAACCGGTTCGAGATCGTGGCCGACTCCTACAAGCCGGGCGACAAATGAATGGGTCCATGTCAAGCGGAACCGCTCCACTCTACAGAGCGTATTCGAAGCGCCAAGGCCTTCGCGACAAGCACGGGCTTTGGTGCAACAAGCCCGTAAGTTGAAGGAAGAGGTGGCCAAGAAGCCGCCAACAAGACGCCAAGTGTGGAGGCCAAGTCCGCCGACATTTCAACTACGATGAGCTTGGCGCCTAAACCTAGCCCTACCGCCAGTAAGTTCCTGCTGCCAAACCGAAATCTACCGGCAGCCCAATCAGTTGCCTCGACACTGCATTACCTCCTGTCTACAACTGCACTGTATGAGTCAATACCGCCACGATTAGCGTGCCAACCATCAAGGAATGTCTGGGTCCACTAAAGGAATCGCGGGTCACTCCTAGTGCCGGGGGTTGCACCCACAAAGACAGGAAGATTCCTGCAGCTCCACCCACCGGATTGAAAATCAAAGTCCGAGAGTCCGTCGAGACTTCACGCTCACAACGGCGAAAGTCAAGGCGAAGTCACTTCTGGCAGCTTCGATGAAATAGTCCGTTTCTAAGGAGACATTTTCATATGAAGATGAGGACGTTATACCCGAGGGATCGTACCAACACACAGTAGGTTGCTCCGGTACTCATACCGACAAGTTATACTACCATACTGGGGGTTCGAGGAAATCTCAAGGAGTTCTCCCGAATCATCACAGTCATGCATGTGCTCCAAGCTCATCAAAGCAAGATTTCGAGTGCAATTGCCAAACCAAGCTCAAAAGGGTATCGGTTTTTCAAAGACTCACTACAGAAACACCAAGACCTAGGTCAAGGCGATTCCGTAGAAGGACGATATCCCGAGATGATGAGTTACCAGTGGTCACTAACAACATGACCAGCAAAGAACCATCATCACAGGCTATTCCCAAGGCATCACGTTAACTCGCTTATGTCCCGACTATTCGACGGTCCAATTATGACAGGCTTTTGAGAGGGCTACCCTCAGAAGATGAAGTGTCGGATGCTGGCTCAGCAATGGCATCTGACAACACGGTCTCTAGCGAGGGACAACCACAAGAGACACTCATGATCAGCGCTGATCAAATGGCCAAAATGCTGGATGAAGCCTTAGCCAAACAGAGGGAGAACTTTAAACTGGAGATGGATCTGGCCATGCAACAAATGAGAGAGCTGCATGACCAGCAGATCCAAGCCCTGACGAAACACCAAGGTGAATCAAGTCGTCACATCGACGTTGACCAAACAGATAGTGACACGGACGAAGATGAACTTCGTAACGCTAATGGCAACCCTGATCCGCAGAATGTTGGGGGTCACCCGGAGAATGATAGCGATAACGCCGCTGCCTACCCAGAGTGAGAAGATAAGAGACCTCGAGAGCAAAATTAATTCCTTGATTTCCGCCCAAGAGGTGAAGAAGACGGGTATTCCTTGCCCCTATCCAAGGGAGTGGGAATCAATCCCGTATCCGGCGAAGTTCAACCTGATAAACTTCACGCCGTTCGACGGGAAGGGTTCACCTACTCAACACTTGATTTACTTTAAGTCACACCTCGGGGTCATTTCTGGCAATGAGCCCCTGATGGTTCGGTCA
This sequence comes from Asparagus setaceus, assembly GCA_012295165.1. Lineage (NCBI taxonomy): Eukaryota > Viridiplantae > Streptophyta > Magnoliopsida > Asparagales > Asparagaceae > Asparagus > Asparagus setaceus. The sequence continues at coordinate 25,350,712 of CM022704.1, read as the reverse complement.
TTCGTCGGCACCCTTCGTGGGGCTGCCTTCGATTGGTACCGCCGTCTCAAACCGGGGAGCATTCGCAGCTGGGACGACATGGAGACCAGCTTCCTTGCTAACTTTTTCGACGATGATACCGAAGTGTCGATCGGAACGTTGCTTGACGAGAAGCAAAAAGATGGAGAAACGGTGGATACCTTTGTCAAAAGGTTCCGCAACAAGGCGATGAATTGTCGACCCGATCACGAGGAGTTTATCCTCCAAACCCGCCACAATAACTTATCCTTGAGGTGCTTGAAGCAATGGGAACGCACCGCCCATAACATGGAAGGATTTGAAAGTTCGTGGAGAACAGCCAAAGGTTCCTTAAGAGGAAGAAAGCGAAAGAGGCCACCGGCGACAAACGAAATAAGCGTAATTTTGTCCCGCAGCAGAGGTAAGGGTCAAGCTTAAATCGCTGGATGCCAATCACACGCTCAATTGCAGCAGCCAGCCGCAAAGAACGCAGCACCGCAGCCAGCCGCAGCCTAATGCGGAAGCAGCCTTCAAACCAGAAGCCTTCCGGTTCGAGGTTTCCCAAGACTTACTCATTTAAAGACGAAGAGGTTCCCGGTATCTTCAAATACCTTTTGGAGAACAATAAAATCCAATTGCCGCTAATTGTGAACCAAGAGGAGGCAAAGAAGGTTACGGATCCTAAGTACTGCGCTTATCACAGAGCGGTGCATCATCCAACAAAATTTTGCTATCATCTCAAGGACAAGATCCAAGCCTTGATCGATGTCGGGGTCATTACTCCGAAGCCCTCTAAAGAAAAGAAGGTGGGAGCGAACGCAGTTTCCATCAGCTTCGGGTCGGTACCTTTGGATTGGTTTCAACCAACCCCTGTGGTAAAGGTAGGAATGAAGATGGTGAACGAGGATCCTCACCGACAACGTGAGAAAGGACTCGCATCGCGATACCGCAAATAATGGCTAAATCCTTTGGGTCCACCCCGATGCATCGAAGATGATCGCTGGACCGCCTCTTCATCCAAAAAGAAGTCCAAGGAAAAGGCAAGTCATGTCGCGGCTACTTCGCAATTCCAGAGAAGGATGATGAAGAAGTGGCGACTTTCCAACTTTCTGAAGAGGAGCCTGAAGTTTTCGCTACCAGGAGTGGACACGAGTACAACTACAAGTATCCCGAAACTCCGAATCCAAATGCAAAGACACTGGCGGAGCTGGGGGTGACAACAACTCCTCTCACCCGCGTAAAAGTGCAACAGAAACGGTCATTAAGGAGAAAGCAACAAGCACGTAAGAAGCGCCCCAAGTCCGTGAAGCTCAAACCCGGCAACCCGATTCAATCACCCGATTGTAAGGGATAAATCGGGAACCTCGAGCTCTCCATACCGCTTCAATGTCATGGCCCAATTGGCTAACATCCCGGCAAGGATAACTCTCTACGAGTTGCTCCGACTGTCAAAAGAAACTCGGGAAGCCCTACAAGAGGCCCTGGCTGATTCTGAAGTATTCTTAACTCAGATCAAGCCGACTCCTGACGAGCCCGCACAACAATGCAACCTGGCAGCCAAGCACCTCCCCTGAATCGCCTTTATGAAGGAAGATATGCCGACAAAGAACTCAAAACATGACAGCCATTATACTTTACGGTATATTGGTTCCAAATAGTTAACCGGATCCAAGTTGATCCGGTTCCACAGGAGCATCATGCCCTCGCTACCATGTACCATCTCGATTCCCGCCAATAAACCGCATCCACAGTAATAATTTACGGATTTAACACCAGCGGGTCCCGCCCACTTGGTAAAATCCGGATTAAGTGTCAAATGGGGGACTTAAAGTCCGGAGTTACCTGCTATGTGATTGATGCAGACTTCCTATAACTTATTGTTGGGTCGACCTTGGATCCACAAGAATGTTATAGTTCCTCTACTCTTCATCGTCTAAAATATGTAGACACAAATAATGAAGTTAAGACGGTGGTCGCGATAAACAACCGCTTAAAGGAATGGAGAATTACTTCACCGACTCTCCTTTACGGTAATGAGTCCGACATCGAACCATCGCCCAAGGCACGACAGCGTGAAGAAGCCGATACCGGCCGCTTGATTACGATGGTGGTTTTGTTATTAATGACATTGTACCCACTGTAATCAATCTTGACGATGAAGAATCGTCGGATGAAAGTTGTAACTGGCAACTTGCCGATAATGAAATAAAAGATGATTTAAAGTACTCGCTGTCTTTTGTTGATGTGATGACAGGATTATATGATGATCCCGAGTTATATTTACCAACTCCATCATCTTGTATAATACGTATAGCTCAGACTCTTTCGAACAACACTTGTTATCCCACCTAAGATCGTGGTGAAAAGACTTGGTCTACGGAAAAGGAGACACGATTCCAATGCCTAATCATTTCTTAGAGGAAGATGTAGATGACAACAAACCTATACTCCACACGCTCAGATATAGTCCAAAACACCGGGTATCATGAAGAAGTGGGGTACAACTTGGCCCAAGGGAAGGTCTCGTTTGACGAGGTCCTCGAAGTCCCGCCAAAGCGCATACGCCCCAAAAGGAAAGCCTGACAACTATTACTCGCTTAGAAGGATTGGGATATGAATCCTCCTCAGAAGATGAATGCTCGTGGTTGATCGACGATCATCTACCTGATGAAGGAGACGGATACTCGTCCGATTCTTCTGCTTGGGATTCCGACGTTAGCCTTGGAGAGGCTTTTAAGGCCTTGATGTCAAATATGGCTACAGTCGACCCCACCACTATTGAGGATGATGAAGATATGCCAACATGGGAAGACCCATGGATCCATCAACTCAAAGAACAGTTCGGGGATAGGTTCGAGCAAAGGGAACCCCCCACTAAAGACGAGGTAATCCAAGTCAATATGGGTGATGAAGAGCACCCTAAGCTTATAAACATCAGAGTAGTCTTCCCTCGGAGGAAAAGAAAGAATTGATCGCCCTTATCAGGGAATATATCGACGTGTTCGCCTGGAGCTACGAGGACATGCCTGGACTCGACCCTAATGTGGCAACACATCGCCTCAATATCAAAGTGGATGTCAAACCTGTCAAACAACCACAAAGACGGTTTCGTCCTCAGATTATGCAGGCGATTGTCGATGAAGTAAAAACTTATAGAATCGGTTTCATCAAGGAAGTTCAACATCCGATTGGGTGGCAAACATCGCCCGGCCATGAAGAAGAACGGTTCAATTAGGATCTCGGTCGACTACGAGATCCAACGCCGCCTAAAGGATGATTTTCCTTCCGACACCGACGCCATTGTGGATAACACGCCCGTTTCGAAGAATGTCGCTTATGGACGGATTTTCGTTACAATCAAATCAAGATGCACCCCGATGATGCCAAACACACAGCAGAACACCTCTCGGCATATTCTGCTATACAGTCATGCCGTTCGGTCTGAAGAACGCAGGCGCAACGTATCAGCGAGCAATGACGAAGATTTTCCAGGATCATCTCCGGAAAACGGTCGAATGCTACGTCGACGACTTGGTCGTGAAAAGCCGTAACAAGAGTGATCATATCAAAGATCTCAAAACGGTGTTTGAGCTCATGCGAGCCCATCAGCTAAAGATGAACCCTGCCAAATCCTTCCTTGGGATGTCTAGTGGCAAGTTCCTCGGCTTCGTTGTCACCAATAAGGGCATCCATGTCGATCCTGATAAGGTGAAAGCGATTCAAGATTTACAACCTCCAAGAAATCTGAGAGAGCTCAGGGGGTTACAAGGGCGATTGGCCTATATCCGGCGGTTCATATCGAACCTATCTGGGAAGTGTCAACCATTCTCAAAATTAAACAAGAAGGGCGTGTCGTTTATTTGGGACGACGCTTGCCAAAAGGCATTTGAAGAGATCAAATCGTATCTCGCTAAACCACCTGTTCTCGTCACACCGCAGTCAGGAAAACCGTTCTTGATTTACACCAAGGCGACGAATCACTCGTTGAGTGCCTTACCGCTAGATGACAACCGTCACTTAATAGGCAAGATACTACCCGAAATAACATTAGTCGGTGCTGAATCTCGATATCCGATAGTTGAGAAGCAATGCCTTGCATTAGTGTTCGCAATTCAGAAGATGCGGCACTATTTAGTCGGACAGACAATTTATGTTATCTCCAACGTAAACCCGGTCCGAATATTTATGACCCAGCCTGCTTCCATGAGTTGGCGCTTGGCAAATGGCCTTGCTCTTGTCCCAATATGACTTGCACTTCAAACAACGTAAGTCACCAAAGGACAAGCGATTTATGATCTCCGCCGCCAACCCGACAACGGAAGCAATGAAGCTATATGATGAACTACCTGATGAAGTCCACGAAGTCAACACTACATCGCACCAACAAATATGGCGGTTGTATTTTGACGGAGCTTCTCGGGCTACTAATGTGGCAAGTGCCCCCGATGTTCTAAGATCTCCACCGAGTAGGAGTTGTCTTAGTTTCCGAAAACATGTCATGCCCCGAAGCTTACTCACTCACCGAACCGCTCCAATAATGTGGTCAATACAACGCTACTTATTGGACTTAGTTTCGCCAAGGAACTGGGGGTCGAGTATCTCGAAGCGTACGGCGACTCACAACTGATAGTCAAACAGATCCGTGGAGACTACGAAGTTAGGAATCCTGATCTAGTTCCCTATCACCAGGTAGCCATTGAAATGGCAGACTCATTCGAAGAGTTTTTCATCGAATATATCCCGCTTCCGAACGCTTACGCCGATGCATTGGCGCTAGCGATCGCTAGCACAACCTCCCCGAGACCGAAAGCGCCTAGTTACGGTCGACTCATCAATTATTTGTACCAATATGTGATAAGGTACAAGAAGACAAGGGGGTAGTTATCAAAGAGGTATACATGACCCGAACCAAATTGGAGCCCCGAGATTGGCGCTTTCCTATCATCGACTACGTCTTGCATGGTATTTTGCCAGAAGACGCGAAGGAGAGAGAATCAATCCGGCAAAGAGCTCCAAGATTCTTTTACAATACAGACCCGTGATGTTATATCATCGAGGATATGACGGTCTTCTACTTCGGTGCCTTTCAAACAAAGAGGCAGAAGAGGTCCTTCGGGAAGCACACGAAGGTGAATGTGGTGCACACCAACCTGGTCCTAAACTCTATGATCGTGATCGAGAATGGGCTACTTCGCCAACAATGATTAACGACGCAATGCACATGCTCAAAATGCCACGCGGTCGATTCACGCCAACTATATGCATCAACCTCCGGAGCAATTGCATCCTTCGGCTACATCCTGGCCATTCGAGACATGGGGAATGGACGTTGTAGGTCCCATCTTTCCTCCGTCAGTCAAAGGCGATCGGTTTATTCTAGCGATCACCGACTACTTCTCCAAGTGGGCTGAAGCAATCCCGCTAAAAGAAGTGAAAGCGAGTAGCGTTATCAAGTTTATTAAACACCATGTCATTTACCGACACGGTGTCCCGAGACGGATCGTGCATGACAACGGTCCTCAATTCATTAGCAATTCCTTCATCAGGTTTTGTGAGAAATTTAAGATCCAAGACGTCTCGTCGACGGCCTATAATCCAGCTGCAAATGGATTGGCCGAGGCGTTCAACAAGACAATTATCAAAATTCTGTCAAAGCTTGTGAGGAATAACAAGCGAGACTGGGACGATAAACTCGGAGAAGCACTCTGGGCATATCGCACGACCGTACGTACGCCAACTGGAGCGACCCCATACTCTCTCGGTCTACTGTGTGAAGCGCTCTTCCACCGAGATCCAGATTCCATCACTTCGACGCCTCGCGAACGGAGATGACGATCGAGAAACATCATCAAAACCATCTCAAAGAACTCGAGATGTTGGATGAAAAGCGCCTGGAGGCTCAACAATGCATTGAGTTCTACCAAGCGAGGATGTCGAGAGCTTTCAATAAGAAAGTACAACAGAGGAGTTTCAAAGAAGGAGATTTGGTCCTCGCTGCCCGACGACCGATAACTCTCAACTCCAAGAAGAAAGGTAAATTTGAACCCAAATGGGAAGGACCGTTTATAATAGAAACGGTCTACTCTAATGGTGCATATCGCCTTATCACACAAAATGGCGATCGGCAATTAATGCCAATAAACGGGAAGTTCCTGAAAAAGTATTACCCTTAGTACATTCAGGATAACCCATTTCTACGGGAAGTTCCTCAGGGAATATTTCACTTATTTCTTGAGGATAACCCTACATAAATTTTTTGTTTTCCTCCAAAATTCTCTCACCGATCAAATTCATTGACGGTGGGTCCATTAAAATTTTTTTTTGGTCCAACCACCAACAAAATCCCCTCTTGATTCATTCAGCGAACGAGAGGTCCATTTTCAAAATCTGGTTAGCAATCCTATAAAAAGTGAAAGCTATCCACGTCTTTTCAAGATTCTCGGAGTGAAGATCCCACTCTTAGTTTCTTTTCTGGAAATAGAATACATTCTTCCTTTCCCACATCACACCTGGAGATAGAATACATTCTTCCTCTCCGGAAGCAAGAGATAGGATACATTCTTTCTCTCTTGTCTCAGATTCTCGGAGTGGAGATCCCACTCTTAGTTTCACCTTTCAAGATTCTCAAAGTGGAGATCCCACTTTTAGTTTCTTTCGCTGGAAACAGGACAAAAATCCTTCCTTTCCAACACCCGGAGATAGGAGACAAGATCCTCCTTCCTCTCCATCACCAAGAGATAGGATACAAAACCTTCCTCTCTTATTTCGAATTCGTGAGTTTTCGGAGATAGGATACAAAACCTTCCTCTCCACTGGCAAGAGATAGGATACAAAACCTTCCTCTCTTGTTTCGGATTCGTCCCAAACACCCGGAGATAGGAGACAAGATCCTCCTTCCCCTCCATCAGCAAGAGATAGAATACATTCTTCCTCTTTTGTTTCAAATTTGTCATTATCCGGAAATAGGATATAAAACCCTTCCTTTCCACCTTCGGGAAATAGAATACATTCTTCCTTTCCCACATCAATCGTTCTTCTACCGGTTCAGTCATTCTCCGGTCAAAAGAGGACACCAAGATTCATCTTGGGGCATTTTATCCCGAAGCCTAAGAAGGGATAAAGCCAACGCCTACCACGCGTTGCCGGTTTAGTCTTTCTCCGATTGAAGAAGACACCAAGATTCATCTTGGGGCATTTTATCCCAAGCCTAAGTAGGATAAGTCTATGCCTAACAAGCATTGCCTGCTAATTCTTAACCGCTCGGTAGTCTATTCCCGTAAAGATGACAAAGCCTACGATTCAACATCGTGAGCATTAAGTCTAAGAGAGTTTCATTCTTTTAGCACAACGTCACATGTAGAACGGACTTGAATAATCTACATGCTAGCCCAACTCAAACGGTAGTTGGTAAAGGCCGATCAAACCGCTGAAGGCTAGGGTTGGCCAATAACCTTAAAGCCAACGCCACACGCTGTCGTAGTCTATTCCCGTAAAGATGACAAAGCCTACGATTCAACATCGTGAGCATTAAGTCTAAGAGAGTTTTATTCTTTTAGCACAACGCCACGCATGAACGGATTTGGACAATTCGCGACGCTAGCCCAATTCAAACGGTAGTTGGTAAAGGCTAATCAAACCCGCTGATGGCTGAGGGTTTGCCAAAAATCCTATGAGTATTATGGTTAATTATTTCTGACGAAGTAAAAGAATCATAATAAACAATAAAAGGAGCAAATTTTATTCAATTAAAGGGAAAGATGAATGGAGCTACAATTATTCAAACATCAAGTCTATGACAAAAGATTTGTTGTTCTAGATGAGACAGTTCATCACTATAAGCCTGGTGGAGTTCTCCCTGCAACTCAGCCCTGAAAGACTCCTCATCGGTATTCAATGTCTTTGCGGTTGCCTCCTCAAGATCAACTAGCTTCTGCTTTGATAGCTCGAATTCCTTAGACGCGACAGTGAGAGCCTCTTCCTTGTTGGCCCTTGTCACCCAAAACGCCATGTTTTCTTCCTCCGCTTGAGCTCCTCCCGAAGCCGCTTATCCTCTCTTCACTCGCCGAGAAACAAGAGTTGAGGTGGCTTAGAGAAGAAGATGCTTCGCGACAATGGCTCCAATTTGATCCACTCGATCTCTCAGATCCGACTTCGAGCCCAAGAAAACACGCAGCATCGCGCCATGCCTCTAAACGCATGTCGGTTCAAGCCTACATATGAGAAAGCTCCACCGCCCGCAGCTCTTGTAGTCTCAAGCTTTCTCCGTGATGAGCGAGGTCGCCAAGAATGGCCCGAGCCAACTCGATAACCCATATCAAGGCCGTCCGAGGATATTTTCATAAAAATATTCTTAGGATAACTCGACTAACGCCATGAAGCGTGAAACTATGACGACGCCGACCAACGCCGCCTAATCCTACTTCAGTTAGGAACATGAGTCTAAACCGCTTCCTAATTTGTCGAGTTCTCAAGAATATTTTCACAAAAAATATTCTTAGGGATAACTCGATCATATGGATCACATCGACGCCAATCAACGCGTTGCCTAATCCTACTCCAACTAGGAATACGAGTATAAACTATTTCCTATTTTGGCGAGAAGTTCCTGGAAAATATCTTAAGGATAACTCGACCACCCCCGAATGGGTATATGAGGATAAACTAATTCTCAAAACTCCAGTGAACGCATGAGTATAAACTGTGTTGACGCCAGCCAACGCGTCATAATGAAAAATCGCCAGTTGAAGGTTGAACGTCAAGAGGAAATTTCTGACACCGGTCAACGCGTCACATCTCAAGAAAATTCCTCCCGCTGTGGTCAATCCTGCAATGAGCGTCACAACAGGGAGTCCACCGATTAAAGGGCGAACCACCAATCTCCTCCCACTGCGGTTAGGCCTACGCCGAGCGACGCAACGGAGAATGCGCCAATTCAAGGCTAACCCTCATGAAATATGAAATTGAATGGTCAGTTCGACGACAACTCACCAACACGAGCTAAAGCAAATAGTTCATTCATCAGCCTCGGGTCAAGACTTCAACACCGGTCAGACAATAAATGCAGCACCGTGATACTTTCAGTCATCCTACAAAGCATTGGATAGTCCGAAAGAATTGGAGAAGTCAAGACTCGAAGCCATTTTCAGGTCCCGTTGTACCGACTGAAGGTTGGGGCCTATCATATCCAAAGTATTTCGGCTTCTATAAAAGAGCGAGACCAAACACTTTGGAGGGGTATCTCAGACGCTAAAATTGCCTATAAGTCCCCGAACATAGCTCGTAACAGTGAGTTGATAATCGACGAGCCATCCGATGACGTAACGGCGAACCGTTGACGACACCGCAAGTGACCGCGACGCAAACCCTCTCATCAAAGTGACGGCGAACTGACATGCTAGGCGTTGGTGTCGTATGAAACGAGCCGACGAGACGCCTAAGTCGACGAAGTCGATGAAGCGCGAAAGCAAGTCGACGAAGGCCCAAGCCGACATACCGATGAAGCGTCTGAAGCAAAAGTGAGTCGGCAAGGCGCACGAAGTCAACGAAACGACGATCGTGGAATAAACCCGATGACGGTTCGACGAGGCGAAGTTGACTAAACTCAAACGCCGACGAGACGGAATCAACCGCATTTAGTCCATCAACGAAATGAGCCGATCGAGCTCAAAGCCGACGGATATGGACTCAAACACAACGGCGACATCCCCGAGGAAAATTACGCCGGGAAAGCGGCTGAGGAAAAATCCATCGAGAGTTTGGCGGTAGCGAAAACCGAACAACTAACCCGGCCTTGCAGCGGCTGACAACAGCGCCTTGACGCAAGCCGAAGCGGCAGCGACTTTAGCCGGTGCGCTGACCAGGCAGCGCCACCGTGGCTATGGCTGTGATGGCGTGATCCCTTGGCGCACACTACCCCTCTTGAACCCTATAAATAGAGAGGAGGGGAGAGTTTAAGGGTCGATGGGGTCGAGGTTGGATTTTCGATATTCCGTGGAGAGTTCTCGCGAGATCTACGAGCCTTCGCTACAGTGCATCCAAGCACCGGTGAGTACTAACTCGGCCTACATCGATCTACATAGCGAGGTAAACGAATCCGGTCGAACTATAGATACCCTCTAGATTAAGCTTCGCCTTAATCTCGTGGATAGCTGTGATTTCTCCTAGTAGATCTCACCCGCCCGACGATCCTCTCCTTCGTGAGCGATCCTCGTAGGTGTTTCGCTTCCTTCGTGAAACGAGCCCCTTTACGTTTGTAGTTCTAGAATCCGGGTTCCTACCAGGATTTGAATTGCGCGGTGGTCCACGGACTAAACAAGTCCCCGGTACAGGCGAAGAACCCACACAAGCGAGGATCCCGAATAATAGAGATCCGAAGCTTGTTCATTGAAGGAAAAGTTGTAATTGTAAGCCTTAAATAAAAGGCTTTCTTTTGTTTGAATTTTTGTTGTAGGCCAACGAAGCTGTAAACAAAGTCAAAACAAATGAATACAAAACCAACTTTCCCCGCGAACAGGTCCGAACAACATGAGCCCTATTGAAGGCATTTTCTTCTCCCTCTTCTCGGCCAAGACTCCCAACTCAAGGTGCACACATCTCTCCTTAGCAAGTCCTATGTCGTGGTGAGCATGGTCGAGATCCTCCTCGAGGCTCTTCACCTCCTCCTAGGACTGCGCTAGCTGAGCCTCGCAATGCCGAGTGCCAGCCACAACCACCTTCAGCTCCTCATCCTTACAGGCCCGTTCTTGTTCCATCACTGCCCAGCCCCTCTTGAGCTCGTCGATCTCACTGCCTTTAGTAGCAACTACCATTTCGGTCACTTCTCAAGCTTTCTTCTGTGTCTCCATCTCTTCCCAAAGCTTGAAGAAGAGTTCTCGATAGATTTCAAGTCATCAAAATGACTCAAACTCTAAAAGAGCCCCTCGGATGAAATAGCTCTAGAGAGCGTGGTGAAGACCGGCGTCAGGAATCTCGCACAGCAAGACCTCATTAGCAGGAAGGAGGAACTACTCCACGGCCTTGTCCTAATTCACTCAAGACTCTAGGATAGACCCCCTACCATCCCTTCACCACTCAGGGATGAAGGGGCGCTCTTTCGGCTCCCCCGACAGTAAGGGCAAGACTTGGGGCCCATCAGAATGGCTCGCATCCCCTCCCAAGTATGAAGATAGAGATCACTAATATGATGGGGGAAAGGGACACTCATACCGGCCTTCATGGATGACGGCTGATAGACCCAAGGATCCCAGAGCAGATAACTCATATGCCTCGGCAACCGAATCCCCAATGGCCGACTCCTTTTCGAGTCTATTGGACGACTCAAGACGCTCTCCCAATCTAGTCAGTACCTCTTCAGCTCCGACCTTGGCTGGGGCGCCTCATTACCTGTCAGCACCCTAGCAAGAATAGCCTCTTCTCCGACCTCCTCCTCAGGAATCGAATGCAGGGGATCACCCTCCACCTCAATAAACTCAGTTGGAGCATGGAAGATTCTGGGGTAGCTACCCCACTAGCCGACCCGGGTGCAGCCCCAGCCACCTCATCTCCAAAAGAGAAGAGGTCTCGCACGCTACTCTTAGGCCGGGGATTCCCCTTGGAAGCCACCTTATTCCTCCTCTTCTTGGACCCCTCAGCTTGAGCAGAAGACCTGCTCAAACTGAGTTTGGTAGCAATGTCAGTGGTAGGCTTTTGCCACAAGACCCGGAGATCCTCTGCCTCTAAGTCACTGTGGAGTCGCTTCCGAGGCACAGGAGGTGAAGCAGGATGAGAGCCCTCAGCCGGTTGCTCGTCAACAGACAGGACCGCAGCACGGGCCAAATATGCTTTAGTAGCAAGAACAGAGGATATGCCGGCAGCACAGAGGACGGTGTTATCAAACAAATTCTCCTAGCGTCATAACTCCTTGTAAGCCTGGATCCTCTCCAAGCCCGGTAGCTCTACGTCCGAAAGCTTCTTCGTCGCAGGCCTTCCTTCTTAATCTCTGGCCATGAAGGACAAGTTAGGATCAGATCAACACCGACAAGGAAGAAGAGTTTCTCCTGTCATCCCTTGTTCATCTCGAGAATGTTCCAGCCGGCAATTGTTGATCGTCTGCAGATAGAAATGACCCTCCCTCTTGCCTGTGTTGATGCACACCAAGCGGCTCAACATGCCCAACGTCAGTTTGACATCTACTCAGTGGTAGATGATGAGGGAGGTCACCAGAAAAGCGATGGAGTTTGGTGTCAACTACGCTGGCGCGACCCCCAAAGCCCGAAAGACCTTCTGAAGGAATGGGTGCAATGGCAGATGAAGCCCGTAGTCGAGATGTGCTAGTACAATAGCGCCATACTCTCGCTGTGATGATATACAGACTGGTTCCTCAATGGTACAGACAACGTGTAAGCGCTGGGGATGTTGAAATCTTGAGCGTAGTATTCTAAGCAGTCTATAAGCACCTTTGAGTGATATGGACGCAGTAAGGCGGTTCTGGCCTCATTGCGAACCATGGTGATTTGAGCACTGGAAGCCATCAAACCAGGAGAAGAGACGATCGAAAATTTGGTAAAAGAAGAAGATTCACTCACAAGCGATGGAGAAAGAGGTTGTAGGGTTTTCGCAAAGTAAGGAGAAGAAGAAGGAAGAACATATATATAAACAAAAGGGGATGACATGTGGCGGAAGATAGATGGTTGGCATAGTTTACGGGAATACCACTGATGGTTTTTGGAAATCAAAGCGACGTCCCGTCAAACGAGGCACCGCTCTGTCAAAACTGCACACAATCTCTGCTGACGTTAGAAACATCAAATCACAGCTATCTTCTAACGAGGGTGGATCAGGTTCAAGCATCAGACCGTTTAGTTTTCTCTTAAACTTAGCTTCCCGAGTCCGAGTGAAAAGGGGCCAATGTTATACCCTGAAAATTATCAAACCTAATAAGAGTTGCCACGTAACAATTAACTGTCCGACTCCCCAAGCTTCTGCAAGGACAACCCGAGTGATAAGCCAGTCGACCCACCCCGTGATCCAAATCTGAGAAGAAAGGCACTCCTGACCCAAATCATGGATGACAGACCGGAGATCGAAGTGTTCTACTCTGACCCAACACAAGACGCCTGAAAGCGTGGAGCAACCTAGCAAGCGTTCATCAAAAGTCACGTTGAATTTAATGAATGTATAGTCAGTGCCTGCACTTCTCCGCCCTGTCGCTATCAACAATTAATGTGGCATTAGCCTTAATGACCTTACGAACCAGATCTTTCAAAGCTCCTCGGACATGCCATTACTCCAACAGTTTCATCACTGTATAATGGTGACTGGGCCAATTGATTGCCAGCATGTGTAAAGTGGGGTCTGAAACAGAGCCGCACACATCCAGCCAAAATTACCCGCGTGCCCCTGTAAACCCTCTATAAATAGTGGTGATTTCCATCAACCCAAGGTATGCAATTTCACACAAAAAAAGTCAACAAGACTATACTCTATTTTTCTCTTCCGATTAACTAAAAGCAGTTACTGACTTGAGCATCAGAGGGCACGCTAAAGGGATCCATCTCCGGTGCCTCTAACCTCTGTTACTTGTGAAGCGAAGTACAGTTTCAAAATCCTCAACTGAAGATTAACCATCAAAGGCAATTAAGGGAGCCAGAAACAAAATTCAAACTCCTCCAAACCACATATCATATCAAATCTCTGACGTAAACAACACCTATATTTATTTTGCTTAATCCACCCATTGGATCAACTTATTTTTCTTTTGTTATTATACATTTACGATGATAGTTTGTGTTATCTTCCATAGAGGGTTGTCACAGATTTCAACCAATATCGGTTGAGATTATCAAGGATGCTAAGTTGATGAACCTAGAGTCCAAGTCCAACAGCTTAGAACCGTGGTTTTCTTTTATTATTATTACTAGTATAATGTAATGTGCTTTGCACGTGGACATATTTTTATTTAATATTATATTTATCTAATAAATTATATATAAATATTTTATAAAGTTATTTTATTACACTATTAGTAAGAAAATTAAGTTATACTATTAGTAGTACTTATACTATTATTAACATACATTTAATAGTTATTTAAATTTGCTTATTATTATATTATTAAACAATTTATTTAAAAGTATACTTATTAAATAATAATGTAATTATTAGTTTAAGTAACACTATTGAAATAATTTAATCATTTATATTATTAAATATGTATGCTATGTAGATATTTTATTACAACATTAATTAAACAATGACAATAATTTTAATATTATATGACTTTATGTTGTAAAGAATATTACCTTGTTCGATAATTAACATCATCTTAATAATAAAAACTGGATGTTATAAATTAAAAATATTTTCATTTAGGAAAATACTTTATATAAAATATTAGATCCTTGAAATTTATGAGACATTTACTTTCCATCAAAAACTGCATGTCTCATAAATTGCAAGGATCCAATATTTTTATATAAAGTAATTTTCCTAAATAAAAGTATTTTAATTTATAATGTCCAATTTTATTACTAAGACGCTATTATAACGTTGAAAAGGTAATATTTCTTACAATATAAAGAATCAATCATTATAGTATTATTAATAATTATAATTAAGTACAATAAATTATAAAATAAATAATTTTACTATTTCATTATAATTAATAATTTTTGTAATAAATTATAATATATTTATGAATTTTATTATCATTATAAATTATTAATATATTCTAGTGAATGACCAAATATTTTGGGAAATTGAAGAGGAAATTATATGTCTCATAAATTTCAAGGATCCAATATTTTTATTTAAATGAACTTTTCTAAATAAAAGTATTTGTAATTTATAACTTTTAAATTTTTATTATTAAGGCGATATTAATTATCGAACAAGGTCATATTCTTTACAACATAAAGAATCAATCCCTATTTATACTATTATTAATAATTATAATTATATACAATAATTTATTAAATTAATAATTTTACTACTTTATATAATTAATAATTCTTTATAGTAAATTATATATATTTATGAATTTTATTGTCATTATAAATTATTAATATATTCTAGTGAATGACTAAATATTTTGAGAAAATGAATAGGTGCATAGTTAATGAGAGGTTATGGATCATTAGTTTTATAAATAATGGTATAATTGTGAGTAATAAAAATCAAGAGGGTCAAAAAGGAAATCAAAAGTTTTGACATGGATATTCTATTTTATAAGTAGTATAAATATAGATTATTATTATTATTAGAGGAGACTTGGTATGAAATTCAATTGGTCCATTTTTCAAAAGCATTACTCCACATCGATAATGATTAGTAGGAGGCTCACATACCATAGAACTGACAATCCATTTTATAAAATGGCCATTTTATAAAATGGGCTGTCAGCTTATATACATTTTCCCCTTATTATTATTAAGGAATGAACCGTGGTTAATTGAAGACCTGCTGATTTTGGACAAACGTCAACCTGACATCGGTTAATACCTCTGAAACCAAATTCGAGGAAATTGAAGAATTTGAGTTGGCATGGCCTATGTCACACCAACGTCAGTCAAGATCTCTTAAATTCAATTCATTAGTTAAAGCATCCGCTCTTTTAGCGGCCATCATCAGTCCACGTCTGTGCGTTGTTTCCATATTGGAGGCTATATCGACTAGGATTCTGTTTGAGGTTTTATAGAGGAAAATTTGTACGGTACTGTAAACTCTATTCACTACAATAAAAGTTGTAAATTATGTTACATTTTTTATCTTTACACGATACATTTTTGTGTCGCACAAATAGAGCACGACACATATCAAAGTGTGATTAGGCGTGTGTGGAAGCGTTTTTAGCATGTGAGAATGTGTCATTAAACTCGTGACACATATATGTCAAGAAGTAGTGACACATATTGTGTCTGAGAAAAATATAAAGAGTATCATCATTTAACACTTTAACTTCCTAGAAGGTCACCCATCTTAGGATTACTCTCACCAAAGCACACTTAACTATAGAGTTTTTTAGCTTATACACTATCATAAATGTTTAATCATCATCATAAGTAAAATCTAGGATTTATTATTTAAGCTCATTAATAGATCCTCTCATAATCCATGTTGGACTATTAGCTCTTTTTAATTATATTTAATTGTATATCTAATGACACAAATATGTGTCGTGATTTGCTACACTTTTTATTTGTGTCACTATTGTTTAATCCTTTGCAAATAAAATGACACTTTTATATGTATCATAAAATAAGTGTGGACACATACAACTTTTGTTGTAGTGATTTCATCTTGTTAGGATATAGAATTCAAAGGAAATTTCAAGATAGTCCATAGATCAATTTCCATTATCTATGCGAGAGAATCTGGAGATTATTGATCTCTTTAATGTAATCTGTAATCTCTCGTCTGATTAGTGCTTTTTTTATCCGATTTTGTCTGTGAATGTACTACTTGCTTCAAACCATGTAAATCTCGTGTCTGTAATTTTTTTTAATTAAACTTTTGGTGTTGGCTTTGTGTTTTTTATTTCAGTGCCGCTTCCACATTATCAGCAATAGTTTTTATTATATCAAAGGAATATTGGGGATTTATTACTCACTGTTTCTTATAACAAATCTTGGGAGCCATCATCAGAAAAGCACTCTGGTAGTGCTCCATGGGAGCCCATGATCTCTTAGAACAATTTCCATTCAATGCAATACAAGGAATCTAGCACCATCTTCAGCGGACCACGTTGCTATAGAAAAATCAAAAATGAAATTACAAACAGCTTAGTCATCCTTTATCAAATCCCCACTTGAAGGGTCATTACGTCTCACTAAGCATTGCATAATTTCTCAACTAATTAAAGAGTAGTGCTACTTCCAATCTGTCAATCATTCTCTCCACATCTGCTAAGTTTCTACAAATTACATTAACTCACATCCTCATCCCAACTAGTAGTTTAAATGAAATGTGCGATCCATATAGCTTTTTATTTTTGAACTGGTAAATGAGATTTTATTTCAAGCTCTCAACTGGAGCAAAATAAAATATTTCAATGAGCATAGCAGCGTACATTGATACATGATATAAGAGGAATGCATCATTATGCTGTTGATAATATTTCAATAAGCATATGGACGTTGTCGATTTTCCAGCCACTATGCTATACGGACCATGGATGCAAATTCCCCCAAATCTTATCGGTTTACGATCCTCTTTCAGCTGTCTGAACTAAAGCCAGTCAACTCGACAAAGAACATCCTGAGCAGTTACGGCAATTCACTCTTGGAGTTATTACAGTTGTCGTTCTTTTCTGCCTTTTTTCCGAAGCCTGTAAACCAGCTAAAAGACACTTTCATGGGGACCGTACCACTTTTCGTGATTAGGAAATTCCTTCTTTCATTTTTAGTAATAGCTCTCCGTAGAATCTCTTTACTAGTAATTATAGGAACTCATCCCTGATGCTGTATAGAATGTATATCTTCTTATGTACCTACTCCATATCAAAAAATCATTTTATCCTAACTCAATGAAAAGAGTGGAGTTTGTGACCCAATCTTTTTACTAAAAGCATTAATAATATATATTTAATGGGGGGAAAGGCCTTATCCCATATAATATTAGAAGGAAATTTCATACAAATATTTCATCAAAGAGAAAGCCATACTTCTTGCAACTTTTTCTTTTCTTTATTTGTGGTCACCATGTTGCCTAGAAGCAAAGTTGGATGAACAAAGAGTACACAACTGACCCACACAAATAAGAAGCAAAGTTGGATGAACAAGGAGTACTCAACTGACCCACACAAATAGGGTGAAGAGGACATTTGCAATAAGTGCTTTTCTAACACACTAACCTCTCATCTCCTTTCTCAGAAACAGTCTCTGGGCGAATTTGCAATAATAAATTGAAAAGTATGTATAATTTGCAAGCAATAAAGAAAACTTAATCAAAACATGTCAAATATTTCCAACATCTTCTTAGTGAACTCTGTTGTGTATCAAACTGCTCTGATACCAAGTATTGGCGCAAGCCACCGGCAACCCTATACCGATTGTAGTGCTCTAACCAGTGATCAATGCGGAAGTGTCATTGAAATCTTAGGTTAGATCTTCTCCTTCCTCATAGACCAATCGATTACCAAGCGATGTGAAAACCCCAAGAAACTTGTTCAAACAAAGAGAAAGCAATAATCCACAGAAAAGAAAAACACAAGAACAAAGACATGAGGTTTTACATGGTTCGACAATCGCCTATGTCCATGAGGAAAGATTTGAATCTTTTTTATATTAGAGATTATAAGATACAATCTTTCACGTGTTCTTAATAGAGCCACAGTTAACTTCTCTCTCAATTTCATTAAAATATCACTCAAAATCCTAGATTTCTCTCCTTAGTTATCTCTTTTACAATATGCAACTGTTCTTAGCTTTCCTATGACTTGATTACAATGAATACCTCAAGGGATAGTTAAAAAGTTAGAATTCAATTCCAATTAAAATTAATTCTTTCCAATCAAATTCAACCCCAATACAAGTCCAACTAGGATTTCCTTAAATACAAAGCTATTTCCCAATAAACTCAAGCATACTCAAGCAGGTAGCACGGGATTGTTTTGTGACACTAATTCAGTCATCACGCTCACAAAGAATCGAATTATCATGGCAAACGCAAGCATGTAAGTATCAAACACTATTTCATTTGAGACTTGGTAAAAGATGGTGCAGTCGAATTTCTTTCTTCGGCACAAGTGATCAAGTTGCTCGTATTTTTTCTAAGGCGTTAAAAGTTGGCATCTTCAACAAGATGTATAAAAACTTTGGTATTGGGAAAATCTAGCTTTTGTGATGTTGGAAATTTAAGCTATAGCTTTAATTAATTTTCTCCTAAGCATTTGGCATCAAGAGAATTGTGAACGTAATACCCACGCTTGCACAGAACTTCTGGTCTTAGAAGCCGCCACAGAACCCGAGGTTCTCAGAGCAAATCCTATAAAACAAACAAACAAAAAAAAGGAATGTTTTTTTTAAGGGGAAAGTTTTTTTTTCTTTCCCCTATAAATAGGAACCTATTCCTAGGGTTTTGTGAGTTGAGAGAGTTTGTGGGAGAAAAAACTAGGATTTTTGGCGGCGGCTAGAGAGAGAAAAAGAGAGAGCTTGGAGAGATTCTACAAGAGAGAGGTCAATTTCTTTTGGGTAAAAATCAAAGCTTTTTCTTTGGGACGAGCTTGTGGATTGTACAAGTCGTCGGTGTTCTTCTTCATAGTCGAATCTCCCCTCACCCCTCCCGTGGACGTAGGCAAATTTGTCGAACCACGTAAATCTCGTGTCTTTACTATTTACTGTGTGATTGGCTATTGTTTATAGGTTTCCTTGATTCAGTTCCTAGTACTGTTGAGAGGATGAGTAGATATCTCACTTTGTTGAGATATTTTAATTTCTATTCTTGTTTCCTTCGTGAAACGGGAATATACCAAAGCCTTCTCTCAGGTGATATCGTCACACGTATATGGGACCCCGTGATCCCAATAATTGGTATCAGAGCTGTTATTCAGATTGGAAGTGGTGTAACTTCTGGTTTGAGGTGGTGCTTGGTAATTTCTGAGAGAAGCGGATTTATTAATACAAACGGAGAATGGCGTCTACCAGTAAATCGGTCAAAGTGGGAAAATTCGAGATTAAAAAGTTTAATGGGAAGAATAATTTTTCCTATTGGAGGATGCAGATGAAAAACTCACTGATTTCGCAAAAATTACACAAGGATTTGATTGGAAAAGAGAAGAAGCACAAGGATATGTCTGATGAGGATTGGGAGGAGCTGGATCTGAAAGCACGGGCGTCGATTATCCTATGTCTTGAAAGGGATGTAGCTTTCTTGGTAGATGGAGAGTAGCAATTTGCTTGGTGTGGTCAAAGTTAGAAAGTACCTTCATGACGAAGAGTCTAACGAACCGGATCTATTTAAAATCTAAATTGTATACTTATAAGATGGAGGAGGGCTCATCAATCCGGGAATACATCAACAAGTTTGATAGGATCATATCAGACTTGAAAGGCATAGATGTGAAAGTTGTAGATGAGGATCAGGCGCTTCTACTACTTCTGTCTCTGCCGAAGTCTTATGAGAACCTAGTGCAAACACTGATGCTTGTAGGAGACAATTTAAAGATGGATGAGACTAGAACGGCGCTTCTAGCGGATGACCTTCGGAAGATTGCAACCAGTGACATGACTACTGGTGGTAACAAAGAACAAGCGCATGGATTGTTTGCTAGAGGAAGGAGCAATGAGCGAGGAAAAGGCAAGGGAGGAAAGTCTAGATCTAAATCGAGACCTCTTGCGGGAAAATCGTGCTTCAAATGCGGTGAAGTTGGGCATTTCAAGGTCGACTATCCAAATAAGAGAGTAGGTGGAAAGAAAAACAACAACAAGACTGAGAGAAGAGAGGGCAAGGAAGAGACGAGCTACGTTTCAGAGGAAGGGAGCGATAAGGAGTGCTATGTCGTCACGGGTGGCGAGGATATCTCAGGGAAGTGGATACTTGATTCGGTTGCTCTTACCATATGTGGTCCAAATAGAAAGTGGTTACTACCTACGAGAGGCATTGATGGTGGAACCGTATTGATGGGGAACAACCATGCTTGTAAGCGGTGGGGCTAGGTAATATCAAAATCAAGATGCATGATGGAGTGGTTCGAACCTTGACGGATGTGAGGCATGTTCCCGACTTGCGAAAAGAATTTTATCTCGGTTGGTGCATTGGACTCGGCGGTTGCAAAATTATTACGGAGAACGGAGTGAAGAAGGTTGTTCGGTTCCCTTGTAGTGATGAAGGGTGTTCGTCACGGTAATTTATATACTCTCGTGTACAACGGTGACGGGAGATGTAGCGATTGGAACTGAAGGAAGTCGTGGAGACCCATGTGAGCACACACAGTTATGGTATAGGCGGCTTGGGCATATGTCGAGAAGGGTCTAGTTCGCTTGGTAAAAGGGTTTGTCAAGAATCAAGAAACCTAGCATGAATTTTTGAGGATTGTGTGTATGGAAAGTCACACGAGGTCGGTTCGGCGGCAAGTCTAAGAGCGAGGGATACTAGATTATGTGCACGCGGATGTTTAGGGTCCGGCTCAGACCACTTCTAAGGGTGGTTCTAGATATTATGTCTCGTTCATAGATGATTATTCTAGGTATGCTTGGATTTACTTTCTGAAGCATAAGAATGAGGTGTTCAAACATTCAAGAAGTGGAGAGTAATGGTTGAGAACAGACGGAAAGAAATTAAAGACACCGAGATCCGATAACGCAATGCATACGATGGTGCTTTCAAGGAGTTCTGTGATCGAGGGAATTGTTCGACACCGACAACAGTCAACACCACGCAGTATGGGGTCGCAGAGAGACTGAACCGAACATTGCGGGAGAAAGCAATGAGTATGCGATCATAAGTCGGATTGGGCAACGAATGGTGGGCGAATCGGTGGCTCTGACTTGTTATATTGTGAACCGCTCACCACATTCGATATTGATGGTGATACACCTATAGGGTGTGGTCGGAGCATGCGATTATGATAGGCTCAGAATTTTCGGATGTACCGCCTACTATCACGTCAACGAGGGAAAGCTTGACGCGAGGGCCAAGAAGGCAATATTCTTGGGATATGCGAAGGGCGTAAAAGGCTATTGCCTTTGGTGTATGGAAGATTCGAAGTTCGTGATCAGCAGGGATGTTATCTTTGATGAGAAATCCATGATTGCTAGGGCGTCCAAGGATGATGGTGTTAGGACTGTTGAGACTTCTAAGTCTCAGGTTATTGAAATAGAACCTAAAGACCAACCAGGTTCTAGTCATGTTCAAGTGGGAAGTCAGGTAGATGATGAGCTTGAGCAGAGGAGGTTCAACAGAGAATACACAGCACTACAATAACAAGAGCTCGAGGATAGTTTGGCTTCCACTAGGTCAAGGCGAGCATACAAGCAGTACGTAAGCCGGGGCTGATCAACCCCAAGCTAGGCAGTTAATTTGGTTGAATACGCACTCGGTGGAGGAGGACGAGCCGGTCTCCTTCAAGGAAGCTATTCGACAAGGATAGTGAGAGTTGGTTGGTCATGATGGAGGAAGAGATGGAATCTCTTCTGAAGAACCAAACATGGGAGGTGGTCCCATTGCCCGTAGGGAAGAAAAGCTATTAGTTGTAAGTGGGTGTATAAAAGAAAGGAAGATCTTTCAAAGCTCGGTGGTACAAGGTACAAGGCAAGGCTAGTGGCTAAGGGGTTTGCACAAAGAGAGGGTGTGGATTATAATGAGATATTTTCTCCGGTGGTGAAACACACTTCTATTCGGGTGCTATTGAGTATTGTTGCTCATGGTGATCTTGAGCTGGAACAACTCGATGTTAAAACGGCCTTCTTGCACGGAGACTTAGATGAAGAGATCTACATGCATCAACCTGAGGGCTACAAGGTTGAGGACAATGAGCATCATGTGTGTCGTTTGAAGAAGTCAATATATGGATTGAAGCAATCTCCTCAACAGTGGTACAAGTGATTTGACTCATTCATGCTGAAGCATGGGTTTTCCCGAAGCGACTATGATTATTGCGTTTACATTCGGAAGCTTCGTGGAGGTAATTTTATCTATCTTCTTTTGTATGTGGATGACATGCTTATTGCTTCTAAGAGCAGGTTGGAGATAGATAGGCTGAAATCTCAACTTGGTGAAGAGTTCGAGATGAAGGACATGGGCGCTGCTAGGAAAATACTGGGCATGGAGATTAGAAGAGAGCGGGCGAACCGGCAATTGTTCTTGAGTCAGAAGGGCTACATAGAGCGGGTGATCGCGAGGTTCGGGATGCAAAGTGCTAAGTCGGTGGTGACTCCATTGGCTCCACACTTTAGGCTTTCTGGTAAACAATCTCCCAGTACAACGGAAGAGAAGACGCACATGGATCGTGTTCCTATGCTAGTGCAGTTGGCAGCTTAATGTACGCAATGGTGTGTACACGCTCAGATATTTCACAGGCGGTCAGTGTGGTCAGTAGATTCATGGCGAATCTGGGAAAGGCGCACTGGGAAGCAGTGAAGTGGGTCCTGAGGTACTTAAAGGGTACCGTTGATACGGGTCTGCGTTTTGGTGGAGAAACATGTCAGATTGATGGGTTTGTGGACTCTGATTATGCGGACGATCTAGATAGACGGTGATCGACTACTGGTTATGTATTCAGGATACATGGGGCTCCGGTTAGTTGGCGATCGATGTTACAGGCTACAGTGACACTTTCTACTACAGAGGCTGAGTATATGGCCATGGCAGAGGGAGTGAAGGAAGTATTGTGGTCGTGGGGTCTTCTAGATGATTTGGGGATTGAGCAGGAGAACGTGAACATATGGTGCGACAGTCAGAGTGCAATTCACTTGGCGAAGAATCAAGTTCATCATGCTCGTACCAAGCATATCGATGTCAGGTTTCATTTCGTGCGAGATATCATAGAGGAAGGCGATGTTTCTCTCATGAAGGTGCACACAAATGAGAATCCCGCAGACATGTTAACCAAGGTGATCACAGGTAGCAAGTTTAAACATTGCTTGGACTTGCTTCATATCAGTCCGTGTTGATCTGCCCAAGAGGGCATGGCCCTTCGGGGCGGTGATGGGGCGAGGTGGAGATTATATGGAGAATTGCAGAACTACGGTTAGCTTGATCCGGTGGAAATTACGTGGCGGCCGTACGATAGTATACATTTGGATTGGCCTGACTTGGCTGATGGAGATCTCTCTAGTAATGTTCGCGGTGTTCTTCTGGTGTTCGTCCAAAATTTAAGGTTTTTCAAATGATGTATGAGGTGAAGAATTGTGAACGTGGGGGCCACCACGCTTGCTACAGAACTTCGGTTCCCAGAAGCCACTACAGAACCCGAGGTTCTCAGAGCAAACCCTATAAAAAAAACAAACAAAAAAAAGGAATGCTTTTTTTAAGGGGAAAGTTTTTTTTCTTTCCCCTATAAATAGGAACCTATTCCTAGGGTTTTGTGAGTTGAGAGAGTTTGTGGGAGAAAAAGCTAGGATTTTTGGCGGCGGCTAGAGAGAGAAAAAGAGAGCTTGGAGAGATTCTACAAGAGAGAGGTCAATTTTTTTTGGGTAAAAATTAAAGCTTTTTCTTTGGGACAAGCTTGTGGATTGTACAAGTCGTCGATGTTCTTCTTCATAGTCGAATCTCCCCTCACCCCTCCCGTGAACGTAGGCAAATTTACCGAACGACATAAATCTCGTGTCTTTACTATTTACTGTGTGATTGGCTATTGTTTGTAGGTTCACTTGATTCAGTCCTAGTACTGTTGAGAGGAAGAGTAGATATCTCATTTTGTTGAGATATTTTACTTTCTATTCTTGTTTCCTTCGTGAAACGGGAATATACCAAAGCCTTCTCTCAGGTGATATCGCTTCCGCGGCGTGCGGGCGTGACCCCGCATCCCAACAAGAATAATTTTCTTCTCTTCTTTACTCCTTTTCTTTCCTAATCCAACAACATTAAGCACAAATGCTGACTATCTCAACTCCAAAACCACCCACCCACACATTCATGTTTTTCTTCACTTCTAAATGAATTTGCTTCTAGGGAGAGGACACTCAAATCTTTTACAAAGATCAAAAGAAGGGTAAACTTCAAGTGGAATATCCCCTGACCCCACTAGATATCAGAAAGTTAAGCATATGCCTAATTAAGAAAAACCACGAGTCATATAGTCATTATTACATCTCTCACCCAACAACCCACACATCCACATCAAAAACCCTGTAGTGGAGAAAACCAAACTCCCAATGTTGATCCCTTCACAAATTCTATGGAAATTTACCCGAAAACATCCCATCTACTAATATGTCAACTCTTGTATCAGTAACGCCACAACTACCAACATTAACCCCTCACTAACTCCTCTATATAAACCCAACGCATTTTCTCATTGTAGGCATCGTTTCTCTTATCAAGTTTTGTTAATACTAAGATATGGGGATCATGAGACTTGGAGCAATTGTTCTTGTGATAGTTTCCATGTTAGTGGCGTCCGAGGCTGCAAGCATACTTGTTGGGGTCCCCAGCATTGGACATTTGGTTTCAACTACTCAGACTGGGCTCTCAAGACTGCACCCTTCTATGAGAATGATAAATTGGGTAAGATCTTTATTAGAGTTTATTAACATTCAAATTACACACACCATAATTTCAAAGTTGCGATAAAAAGTGAGCGTTGTTATTTTATATTCTGATATGCCTCATAGACCAAAAGGCCTGTTCATTGGGTTAGCTAGGTTTTACTCTTCTGCGTGGGGATACTTTTTGGGATCCGATTTAAATGATTTACCTGATAAGATTTAATTTTGGATTGTTCTGATACCATGTTAAAGTCTTTTCCACTACGATGTCAAAGCACTTTGGAGATATGATGCCTAAATAGTATCATGGAAATTGATAACATAACAACCATATAGCATGATAGAGAAATCAGAGAGCAACCGGTGACCGTCCTCTTCACATTAGTTGACTATATACCGATCACAATAAGTGAGAAGAGTGATCCTTGATCCTTCCCTGCTAGGGACAATATGCTTTATATCTTTATTTTTTTAACATCTTGATATTATCTGGTAACAAATCCTTATGCAGCAACATCAAAGTAATTTTCTCATCAAATGTATATCTATTTTCCATTTTCTTTTCTTTATGCTATGCATCACACCAGTTATACTTGCTGCATGTAGTTTTCTTATTTAGCAATCAAATCTTATAGTTTTAGATAATAAAATCATAGATAGAGGATACATATAAATATATGTGTGTGTGCATGCGCACTCCCATATTGTCTTGCTATCTGCTCTCTAATAAAACATGGGATTAAATTTAGATAAATCTATGTCGAAGTTAGTCACTTATTAGTCCAATTTTTTTTATCAGTACTTAGGTTGTTAAATATTCAGATATCCCTCTATTATTTGTACTTATGGTACAAGGGTGTATCTTCAACACGTACGCATATGAGAATAGCAATATTCACTGAAATATTAGATCTCTCTTGAGTCTCTTCTATACACATTAAGATCACGTGACACTCGCAGTGACGAATACAAATAACAAGGATGATAAGAATGCTAATCCCCTAGTCATCCTTTGGCAATGTTTAAGGAGGAGGGATTAAGGAGAAGGGTTAACCTAATTAGTTCATTTGTTATTCGGGAGGAACAAATTTGTTAATTCGTCTATAGTAAAGGGGTGCACATGCACTTGACTAAAATATATGTTATATTCCACCTAATTTCTTCCTTGATATTACATCTTAATCAATTTATCGCAGTGTTTATATATGACCCTCCAAATAGCACCACGCATGCGCACAGCGTGTACCTACTGAAGAGCCTCCGCGCCTTCTTAGCCTGTGATCTTAAGAAGGCCAAAATGGTCGGCAATGTGACGGATGGAGGCGGCCAGGGCTTCGAGTTTGTTTTAAAGAAGAGGAAGCCTCACTACTTTGCATGTGGCGAGCGTGGGGATTGCACTGTACTCTTGGACTCATGAAGTTTATAGTGACTCCCGTCAAGCCCTGCACTTGCCGAGGTTGAGCTGCGTGAAGCTTAGTAATAAAAGTGTGAAGTAAAGGTTTGTTGCTTGGATTTGTAGTGAGAGGAAAACGTTTTCATTTTTTTTTTCTTCCTTATGTTGTTTCCAAGACATGTTTGAGTGATGAATTGAGGACAGTGTTGTGTTTCTTGAATATGTTTGAAGGTTAATAATGTTTTAAATTTGCTTTTACAATTTTCTTTTCTCTTGTTCTATGTGAGATAAAGATGAGCTTCGTCACAAGTAATCCACTATTAGAAGCAAATTTTATGTCGAGGGCTATAATTTATTTTCCAACATGTTTCAGTAAAACCGAGCTTCATCTTTTTTGTAAAATCGTACACATGTAGCGATATCCTTCTTTTGTTCTGTATTTAGACGGTTGATATTTAAACATGGATTTATTTGATATCATATTAGAATTTCCACTACCATACCAAAATTTGGGAAATGAGGGGTTGTTTTTTTAATTGATAAAATACGGTGATGGTTAAGATTTTAAAATTTAAAATTTAACATCTATAAAGATCTGTTTAGCAATAGTAATGTTAAATATTGAATAGATAGCCTTTCGTTTAGTCCCACATCGGGTAGAATAGAAGAACAATGCTACTCGTATTGTATATATAGAGTACTACAATACCAATGAATACATATATCCTTTTTCTCTTAATTTGCTCTGTTTCTAACACGGTATCAGAGCCATTCAATTAATCCCCTCCTCAAATCCCAACCCCACAAATCTAATCCACACCATCATGCATAAAATCTGCACCACCGTGCACCGGATCTGCACCCAAGCTCGACCAACAGAGCCAAGACCGTACCACGTGCACCAGATTTGCACTAGCGGTCGAGCAACTACACCAATCATTTGGTTTATCAACTAGATCTTCATAGATCTTGCGCCAAACACTTGGCCTACCAATCAGATCTTCATAGATCTCACCAATCATTTGGTCTACAAATTAGATCTTCATAGATCTTGTGCCAATCATTTGGTCTACAAATTAGATTTTCATATATCTTCAGCTAATCATTTAGCTTTACACTAATCACGTAGCTTCCTCTTCTAACCAATCGCTAATAATATCTTTCAGATAAGCGATAAGTTGTATTGACGACGCCGGAGATGCACTTCCATCAACAATCCATTGATGTAAAACTCGACGGTGACAACTACCGTCTCTGGTCCCACTCCCTACGAGTCATCCTCCGTAGCCGTGGGCTTTGGGGACACACATCGATGGCACTTCAAAGCCTCCAACTCAACCACTTCCTACCGGTGATCTCACCAAAGATACATCTGACCTCTCCACTTACGAGTCTACTCTTATGACTTGGACTCTTGCTGAAGATTGCGTCCGCCGCAATCGTACAATCCGTCTCACCCTCCATTCAACTTCAGCTTGCACGATTTGACACTGCCATATCCCTCTGGGAATACCTCCAATGCCTTTATACACAGTCAGATGACGCTCGAGAGTTTTAACTATACCAGGAGACATCCATGGCTACACAGGGCGATCGCTTGATCCGCGAGTTCTATACCCACATCTTTGATCTCTGGGAACAACTCGCAGCCCTTGAAACACCCATTACTGACCCGACTTCCAGGACCATTCACCACAACAATAAAGATAGGCAACATCTCTTTCAGTTCCTGATGAAGCTCCGACCAGAGTTCGAATCCGTTCGCAACCAACTCCTCCACCGATCACCTAGGCCCACTCTTGAAACAGCTGTCACAGAGTTACAGGCTGAAGAGACACATCTTCACCTCAACACTCTTTCCATCAGATCGAGCTCCGTCCACGCCACCTCACACTCAGCTACTCACCGTGGTTCTCCCTATCATCAGTACATCTCGTCAACGAGACAACAACAACCTAGCTCCACCTCCGGACACAAACAATGGTGTGATATTCACAAACTCTGCGGACATTCTACGGATAAGTGTAGCGCGAGGCTAGCCAAGAGATCATCCCCAACACCATCGCCCCCAATGCCTCAGGCAACCATCGCCGAAATTCCATCCACATCTACATCATCATCCTACACTGATCTCCTACAAGCGCTACACCCATCCGCTTCCTCATCCAACGCAGACTCGGCTGCTACTTCATATGTGTTTCTGGTTCTTTGTATATTGCAATTGATGCATATTACAATAAAAGAATTATAATTGAAACGAATGAAAAATTTATATTTCCTAGGTGTTCTTGTCTGTGTTCCAGTGGAGCGTGAATCTTGTACTCCGTTGACGAGTCGATTAAGACGATGAGTCTTTTGCTGATTGATGAGGGTCGAATTGTTTGGAAGCTAACTCAGTCTTCTCTCAACAATATTCCTCAATGAGCTGATAAGTGCGATGCGTGTGGGTTGATTTTTTGATCTTTTGATCTTTTTAGAAGACAACACAGTCTTCTTAGATAGATCCGATTATCTTAGATGCTATCTCTTAGCTCCTTCAAAATGAACGATCTCCCCTCCTTTTATAGGCTAAAAGAGAGAGTTAATGGCCCCCTTAATTGTGGATTAAGTGGCCATTAAAGTAGGAGATAATGGGGGAGCGGTCATTCCCTTGAAAATAGCTTTGAAACGGCTATTAGGCGGACTTCGTGGACTTGGCGAAGTTCGTTGAAGACGGACGAAGGTCGCTGCGAGTGCGGGCGAAGGTCGCTTTGAATGTGGGCACGTCTTCTTCGGAAGTGGATGACTCGATCCACGTGGGCAGAGCTCATTAGTTGGCGAGCTTCGCCTATGAGTTTGAATTTGACACAGAATTCAACTCTAGGCTTGGCCAACTAATGACGCCTGTTGACTCAGTCTGGGGTGAGTTGTGGGGGTCGACTCGTGTCTGACTTGGTCGAGTTGAGTCGACATGAGTTTCTTGATGAGGTTCGCTTCAGTTATTAGATGACCTTCGCTGTAGCTTGTTGTGGGCTTGACTTTGGGCCCATTCGAAGTGTTTAGCCCATGGGCGTTCACTCCTTGGATCCAAGTTGATCATCGGCCTAAGTGAAAATACATTTTAACCATCTACACTAACATTCTGTGATAGAGACAGTAGTTAGGGTCATCGGTCTTTCCGACTTCTTCGGGACGTCGAGCTTCTGGGAGCTTTACACGATTTCCTTTGTTGAGGACATGGAAGATGGTAGCTGTATGTTCGTCCTTGAATGAATAATTGTGCTAAAAGTTCTACCTTGGTTCTCTTTGTTGGTTGTTGTTGAAATTCTAGACTCCAACTGCGAAAGTCTCTTTGGCTTTCGGTTGTGACGTCTGCTCTTATTTGCCCTTATTGCCTTTGAAGTTGGTGCGGGCTCGAACTTGTTGAAACATTCTGATAACTTTTCAGCTATCTCGGCTTGTTCCATCAAATCCTTCCAAGTGTGGGCGGTGACAGCACCCATGTGAGCTTCAATTCGCGCCAAAAAGTTGTGCCGGCAAGTTTGAAGCAGCATCGGTAGAGGCATACCTCGATATCACAGTGTCAATTTGTGGTACCTTTCGATGTATTCTCTGACCGTCTCACTTCCTCTTTGTTTTTTAGAAAGGAGTTTGGCCATGATAACATCAGATTGTTCCTCATGGAATTGTGAGAGGAACTTGGATTCTAAATCCGCCCAAGATCTGATTGAACCTTCGGGCAAATTTTGAAACCAATCAAAGGCTATCCCTTGAAGGGTACTAATAAAAAGACGTGACTTAATGGCATCGTTACCTACCACGTTCCCGGTTTGCTGATGAAAGTAGTAGATATGCTGGTTTGGAGATCCTTTGCCATCAAACGCATGTAACGTAGGTGGCTTGAACTTCATCGGATAGGGAACCACGTCCCATTTGACAAGATAAGGTCGAATGATTCCAACCTTCTTGAGCTCAGTTCGTTGAGAAAGAACATTGAGCTGCTTCTGAATATCTTCCAAGGCTTTCGCTTCCTTATTTGGCTTTGAAGGTAGCGTCGCTTCTGATCTTGCATGTTCAGAATCCACATCGTCTTGATGCTCTTGATCGTCTTCGGAGGGTCTTCATCGATTGGCCTTTTCCTTTTGAAGAGCTTGCTTGAAGATTAGAGTTTAATAAGAGTTATTCAATCATCTTTTCCAGATGTTTGATCCGGTCATCCGAATCTTTCTTCTGAATCGCCATTGAGCCAAAATATCCTCTTGGTCTGTCATGTCTATCGCCCATTGCTATGTTCTTGACTTGAACTAGGGGTCGGATTCGATGCTATGGCGGAGTTAATTTTAGTGGAAGTGGGTTGGTTCATTTGAGACGAAGACTGCGATGTCCACAATGGGATGGAAGAGTAGTCAAAAGGAATCGCCACTCTTCTTCTTAGCCTGGTGTTGCGATACACACCCTCAGCTTCTGGAAGTATGGACTCGATACCAGGAGAATATATTGGATCAGGCGAGCTATCCGTACTCTCCTCATCGTCTCTGGAGGTTACACTTGTCATGTTGATAGTGAGTACTTGTGTCTTGCCTCTTTGGGCACGTCGTCGTCGTTTAGTCCGAACCCCTGAAGGCTCAAGGACATGACTGAGACAATTGAAGACCGATTCTTTGCATTGGCAACTCTTTTGAACTACCGAGACCACTTCTCTCAGGGTCGCACAATGCTGACATTGGCGAGCTCTCTTCAGAGTTATGAATTCTCTTAGATCAATGTTGGTTTCAGTGCTGACTTTGCTGGTTGTGGCCTTAAAATGCGAACGTTGCTTACGATGACGCTGGCCAGATATTTGTCCAACGGGATTATCAATGATGATTTTATTCCGTGAGGAAATTTTGGTGAGGGGTTACCCCCATTCTTAGCTTCTGTCAGATAAGCATAGCGAGCATTGGGAGACGCTTTAAATCGAACTCCTAAAGGAGTTGAAGACTGAAGCCCGAGATCAGATGTAGTAACATCTTGATCATTGCTCAAGGCAAGAGTCGAATTTCCTTCGCTCTTGGCGAAGTTCGTTGGCTTTCAGCTAAGCTTAAACTATCTTCGGTGAAGGTGGCCTTTTCACACGCGGGGGGTCATTTTAGACCCGAGACTCGCACCGCGGGGAATTCTATGACAACTACGCATAGCTGCCGTTGAAGAGTGTTTGTTCTTGGAGATAGACTCCTCGAACTTCGCTTGGTCAAATTCAATGACCAGCGCTTCAGCAAAAAACCCGAGGGTCTTAGTGTCGGCTTGCAACACAATCTTCTCGTCGGAGGAGAAGTCCCCAGCGGAGTCGCCATCCTGTTTCTAGTTTTTGTATATTGCAATTGACGCAGATTACAATAAAAAAATTATAATTGAAATGAAGAAAAAAATTTATATTTCCGGGTGTTCTTGTATGTGTGTCGGTGGAGCGTGAATCTTGTACTCCGTTGACGAGCCGATTAAGACGATGGGTCTTTTGCTGATTGATGAGGGTTGAATTGTTTAGAAGCTAACTCAGTCTTCTCTCAACAATATTCCTTAATGATCTTGCAAGTGCGATGCGTGTGGGTTGATCTTCTGATCTTTTAGAAGATAACACAGTCTTCTTAGATAGATCCGATTATCTTAGATGCTATCTCTTAGCTCCTTCAAAATGAACGATCTCCCCTCCTTTTATAGGCTAAAAGAGAGAGTTAATGGCCCCCTTAATTGTGGATTAAGTGACCATTAAAGTAGGAGATAATGGGGGAACGGTTATTCCCTTGAAAATAACTTTAAAACGGCTATTAGGCGGACTTCGTGGACTTGGCGAAGTTCACTGAAGACGTGGGTGAAGGTCGTCGCTGCGAGTGCGGGTGAAGGTCACTTCAAACGTGGGCGTGTCTTCTTCGAAGTGGATGACTTGGTCCACGTGGGCGGAGTCCATTAATTGGCGAGCTTCGCCTATGAGTTCGAATTTGACACAGAATTCGACGCTAGGCTTGGCCGACTAATGACACCTTTCGACTCGGTCTAGGGCGAGTTGTGGGGGTCGACTCATGTCTGACTTGGTCGAGTTGAGTTGACATGAGTTGCTTGGCGAGGCTCGCTTCAGTTACTAGGCGACCTTCGCTGTAGCTTGTTGTGGGCTTTGACTTTAGGCCTATTCGAAGTGTTTAGCCCATGGACGTTCACTCCTTGAATCCAAGCTGATCATCGGCCTAAGTGAAAATATATTTTGACTGTCTACAATATGCCACTCAATCAGGTACAAAGACTAACTATTGGATTTTAGATTCGGGTGCTACACATCATCTTATGTCATCACAAACACACCTCCACAACCAAACACCCCTACCTCCCACAGTCATGGTCGGCATAGCCGATGGCACACCACTACCCATAACCTCTGTAGGCCACCTGTATATTAAGCCTCAATTCTCGATCCCCAATGTACACCATATCCCTAATGTCACAATGAACTTACTTTTAGTCTCACAAATCACCTCACATAACTATACCGCTACCTTCACAGCTTCATCTTGCCTTATATAGGATCCTCGCACGGGACAAATGGTTGGGACTGGCCGTAATATCGGTGACATATACTACATGGACAAGCTCATTCTCTCTACTCCCACTGCATCTGTCATTCGCCTCCTTAACTCCAAACCAACCACCTGCGACCTCTGGCATCGTCGCCTCGGTCATTTATCTTTACCTCGTCTTTGCACAGTTTCCACAACTGGTAAACTAGGAATTTTTTTTACTAATACTTTGTCACCCTGTACTGGTTGCAAGTTAGCAAAACACTTGGCCCAACCTTTTAAATAAATAATCAAATCGCTTCCGCACCTTTCGACCTCATTCATACTGATATCTGGGGACCATCCTCACATTTATCTCGTGGTACCAATCGTTACTACATAACATTCATTGACGATCACTCCTATGTTACATGGGTCTACCTGATGAAACATAAATCTAATGCATATGACATTTACAAAACCTTTGCCACCATGATCCTTACCTAATTCTCCTACCACATCAAAATCCTACGCTCAAACTCAGGGGGGTGGGCGAATATACATCCTGTCGCTTCACAGAATTTCTTATCTCTCAGGGAACCCTCTCTCAATTCTCCCACCCATATGCTTACCAACAAAATGGTGTAGCCGAAAGGCGTCTCCGACACATCCTCGAAACCACCAGATCACTTCTACTATCTACATTTGTACCTGTTCAGTTTGGGCAGAAGCTCTTCTTACGAGTGTTTACCTCATCAATCGTACTCCCTCTACTACTCTGAAAGGACTCACACCCTTTCATCAACTATACCAAACATCACCAAACTACTCCCACCTTCGAGTTTTTGGCTGCACTGCTTCGTCCAACTCCCACCTTCAGAACGCAACAAACTCTCACCCCGATCCGTCATGTGCATATTCCTTGTATACAGTCTCCATCATAAAGGCTATCGCTGCTATGACCCTCATTCTGATCGACTCCGCATCTCTCCTCATGTCACATTCTTTGAACATCTTCCATGCTACGCTCTACCCTCCCCACCTGTACCTTCACCACCATTAACACCCACAGATCTCATATTTCTTGAACTTGACACACCCTACTCTCCGGCACCACAAACCACTCCAGAGCTAAGTTCGAAATTAGTCCTCCCATCGAGCAAGTGGCCAGTCCTGACCTACCTCCTGCTGCACCGGATCAATCAACCTCTCCACAAATTTCAACCGAACCCGAACCAATCACTACTGACATCCCACCTGAGCCAAGATATCCCTCTCGAGATCACCAACCACCAGCCAAATACCGCGACCCTAACTTCACCTCCATTGCCTTTCACACAGCCACTATGATGACGTCAGATTATGTGGAACCTCATTCTTACCATGATGCAGTTAAACACCCTGAGTGGTAACAGGCAATACAGGATGAACTTGCAGCTCTCCAGAAAACTCATACATGGGATCTTACCACCCTTCCTCCGGGAAAGACCCCCATCAGCTTCAAATGAACCTACAAGGTCAAGACTAGAGCAGACGGAACCATCGAGCGTTACAAGGCTCGGTTAGTCGCTCGAGATTTTACACAATAATATTGGGTGGACTATGAGGAGACCTTTGTACTAGTTGCTAAAATGACTACTATTTGAACATTGCTTGCCGTTGCCGCTTCCCGACAATGACCACTATATCAAATGGATGTCAAAAATACCTTTCTGCATGGGAACATCACTAAGGATATCTACATGACTCCACCACCTGGACTCCCTCATTCCAGTCCTTGTCTGTCACCTTCGCCGAGCTCTCTATGGCCTAAAACAAGCACCCCGTGCATGGTTCGCCCGATTCACATAGGCTATGCAACTAGTTGGCTTTCTGCTGAGTGAAAATAATCCAACAATATTCATCTCCTCCTCAAACGACCGACACACCATCCTCCTTCTCTATGTTGACGACATGATCATTACCGGCAACAATCCATCGATCATCAACCATATCAAATCTCACCTATAACGAGAGTTTGAAATAAAAGACCTAGCCAACTTACATTACTTCCTCGGACTGGAGATCACTCAAACACCACGTGGCTTCCATCTATCTCAATAGAAATTTGCCACCGACATCATCAATCGTTCAGGTCTAAGAGATTCCAAACCAGCTCGGACGCCCCTCGAACTGAATGTCAAACTCAACGCCACCAATGGTGATCCCCTACCGATGCAACTAAATATCAACATCTTGTAGGAACCTTGGTCTACCTCACCATCATCAGACCGGACATCTCTCATGAAGTTCATATCCTCAGTTAATTTGTCGCTGCACCTCACTCTCCTCACCAATCAGCACTGCTTCGTGTCCTACACTACATTCATGAGATACCATGCAGAGTATTATTCTTCTCAGCGTCATCATCACTCATCCTTTGTGGCTACAGTGATGCTGACTGGGTAGGTGACACTATAGATCGTCGATCTACCACCGGCTATTGTATCTTTCGAGGCGACTCTCGATATCTTGGAAATCTAAGAAACAGGACATTGTCTCTCGCTCCAGTGCGGAATCAGAATATCGCGCCATGGCATCTACCACCGCAGAGATCGTCTGGCTACGATGACTCCTTCGTGACATGGGTGTGTCTCCCACAACATCCACTCCTCTTCATTGTGACAACATGAGCGCCATCAAAATAGCCAGTAATCCCGTATTTCATGAACGCACGAAGCACATAGAGATTGACTATCACTTCACTCGTCATCACCTACTGGCTGGCACAATCTCTCTCCCCTATGTCAATGCCGATCTTTAACTAGTGGATCTATTCACTAAAGCCCATACAATAAAATGACATTTACTTCTTCTTGACAAACTACCATTGGTTAATCCAATTGCAGTTTGAGGGGTGTTAAATATTGAATAGATAGCCCTTCGTTTAGTCCCACATCGGGTAGAATAGAAGAACAAGGCTACTCATATTATATATATAGACTACAATATCAATGAATACATATATCTTTTTCTCTTGATTTGCTCTGTTTCTAACAAGTAAAGTAAATGAAAACTAGATTAAAAGTTTAAAAGTGAGTTCGATTCTACTTTTCCTTTTTTGTTAATTGATAAGTGATCGTAAAGTTGGAGAAATTATCACATCAGCATTTTCGTCGCCTTTATTTTAATAACCATTTTAGTCATCTTAAAGTTAAGTGAAAGTGGATGGAAAACTAGGATGGGCAAGTGGGTTGGGTTAAGCTCGACCGACCTAGTTTTGGCCAACTTTTGATCAGAACTTGTAGCTCGAGTTGACTTTTGGCCAGAATTCGGAACACACATGTGAAGAAAGCAACTAAAAAAATTATCCAATAGTTATTATCCAACTATCAATTTAGTTTTAATTCATTTGTGCACCATTTGTACAATGCTTTCGGATATAGATATGATCCACCTTTGCCAAGTATTGCACGTAAAATGAAAGAAAAATAAAATAAATGTTCTTTGTCTTGTAATTTAATTGATTTTAGAATTCGGAACACACATGTGAAGAAAGCAACTAAAAATTATCCAATAGTTATTATCCAACTATCAATTTAGTTTTAATTCATTTGTGCACCATTTGTACAATGCTTTCTGCGTATAGATATGATACACCTTTGCCAAGTATTACATGTAAAATGAAAGAAAAATAAAATAAATGTTCTTTGTCTTGTAATTTAATTGATTTTAGAATTCGGAACACACATGTGAAGAAAGCAACCAAAAATTATCCAATAGTTATTATCCAACTATCAATTTAGTTTTAATTAATTTGTGCCCCATTTGTACAATGCTTTCTGCGTATAGATATGATACACCTTTGCCAAGTATTACATGTAAAATGGAAGAAAAATAAAATAAATGTTCTTTGTCTTGTAATTTAATTGATTTTAGAATTCGGAACACACATGTGAAGAAAGCAACTAAAAATTATCCAATAGTTATTATCCAACTATCAATTTAGTTTTAATTCATTTGTGCACCATTTGTACAATGCTTTCGGATATAGATATGATCCACCTTTACCAGGTATTACATGTAAAATGAAAGAAAAATAAAATAAATGTTCTTTGTCTTGTAATTTAATTGATTTTAGAATTCGGAACACACACATGTGAAGAAAGCAACCAAAAATTATCCAATAGTTATTATCCAACTATCAATTTAGTTTTAATTAATTTGTGCCCCATTTGTACAATGCTTTCTGCGTATAGATATGATACACCTTTGCCAAGTATTACATGTAAAATGAAAGAAAAATAAAATAAATGTTCTTTGTCTTGTAATTTAATTGATTTTAGAATTCGGAACACACATGTGAAGAAAGCAACTAAAAATTATCCAATAGTTATTATCCAACTATCAATTTAGTTTTAATTCATTTGTGCACCATTTGTACAATGCTTTCTACGCATATATATGATCCACCTTTACCAGGTATTACATGTAAAATGGAAGAAAAATAAAATAAATGTTCTTTGTCTTGTAATTTAATTGATTTTAGAATTCGGAACACACACATGTGAAGAAAGCAACTAAAAATTATCCAATAGTTATTATCCAACTATCAATTTAGTTTTAATTAATTTGTGCCCCATTTGTACAATGCTTTCTGCGTATAGATATGATACACCTTTGCCAAGTATTGCACGTAAAATGAAAGAAAAATAAAATAAATGTTCTTTGTCTTGTAATTTAATTGATTTTGGAATAGTAAATATTTCTTTTTTTTTGTTATTGGAATTATCTCCAATTGTACCACTGTAATTTCCCTTCAATATATTACTAATATTCTTTTTTTTAAAATGCTTGTCATTTATCTTATACATTTTAAAGATTTTTGAGCTTGACTGACCCGGGTGGGTTGGTGACTAAGCCCTAGCTGGTCCGGCCTGAAATGCTGAATCAACCAGTTACACGATTTTAATTTTGAAAAGAACCAGATATTTTTCTTGACTAAACCCTAAAATTCGGAACACACATGTGAAGAAAGCAACTAAAAATTATCCAATAGTTATTATCCAACTATCAATTTAGTTTTAATTAATTTGTGCCCCATTTGTACAATGCTTTCGGATATAGATATGATCCACCTTTGCCAAGTATTACATGTAAAATGGAAGAAAAATAAAATAAATGTTCTTTGTCTTGTAATTTAATTGATTTTAGAATTCGGAACACACATGTGAAGAAAGCAACTAAAAATTATCCAATAGTTATTATCCAACTATCAATTTAGTTTTAATTCATTTGTGCACCATTTGTACAATGCTTTCTGCGTATAGATATGATACACCTTTGCCAAGTATTACATGTAAAATGAAAGAAAAATAAAATAAATGTTCTTTGTCTTGTAATTTAATTGATTTTAGAATTCGGAACACACATGTGAAGAAAGCAACTAAAAATTATCCAATAGTTATTATCCAACTATCAATTTAGTTTTAATTAATTTGTGCCCCATTTGTACAATGCTTTCTACGCATATATATGATCCACCTTTGCCAAGTATTGCACGTAAAATGAAAGAAAAATAAAATAAATGTTCTTTGTCTTGTAATTTAATTGATTTTGGAATAGTAAATATTTCTTTTTTTTTGTTATTGGAATTATCTCCAATTGTACCACTGTAATTTCCTTCAATATATTACTAATATTCTTTTTTAAAATGCTTGTCATTTATCTTATACATTTTAAAGATTTTTGAGCTTGACTGACCGGGTGGGTTGGTGACTAAGCCCTACGGTCCTACCAAATGTTGAATCAACCAGGTTACGATTTTAATTTTGAAAAGAACCGGATATTTTTCTTGACTAAACCCTAAAATTCGGAACACACATGTGAAGAAAGCAACTAAAAATTATCCAATAGTTATTATCCAACTATCAATTTAGTTTTAATTAATTTGTGCCCCATTTGTACAATGCTTTCTGCGTATAGATATGATACACCTTTGCCAAGTATTGCACGTAAAATGAAAGAAAAATAAAATAAATGTTCTTTGTCTTGTAATTTAATTGATTTTAGAATTCGGAACACACATGTGAAGAAAGCAACTAAAAATTATCCAATAGTTATTATCCAACTATCAATTTAGTTTTAATTAATTTGTGCCCCATTTGTACAATGCTTTCTACGCATATATATGATCCACCTTTACCAGGTATTACATGTAAAATGAAAGAAAAATAAAATAAATGTTCTTTGTCTTGTAATTTAATTGATTTTAGAATTCGGAACACACATGTGAAGAAAGCAACTAAAAATTATCCAATAGTTATTATCCAACTATCAATTTAGTTTTAATTCATTTGTGCACCATTTGTACAATGCTTTCTGCGTATAGATATGATACACCTTTGCCAAGTATTACATGTAAAATGAAAGAAAAATAAAATAAATGTTCTTTGTCTTGTAATTTAATTGATTTTAGAATTCGGAACACACACATGTGAAGAAAGCAACCAAAAATTATCCAATAGTTATTATCCAACTATCAATTTAGTTTTAATTAATTTGTGCCCCATTTGTACAATGCTTTCTACGCATATATATGATCCACCTTTACCAGGTATTACATGTAAAATGAAAGAAAAATAAAATAAATGTTCTTTGTCTTGTAATTTAATTGATTTTAGAATTCGGAACACACATGTGAAGAAAGCAACTAAAAATTATCCAATAGTTATTATCCAACTATCAATTTAGTTTTAATTCATTTGTGCACCATTTGTACAATGCTTTCTACGCATATATATGATCCACCTTTACCAGGTATTACATGTAAAATGAAAGAAAAATAAAATAAATGTTCTTTGTCTTGTAATTTAATTGATTTTAGAATTCGGAACACACATGTGAAGAAAGCAACCAAAAATTATCCAATAGTTATTATCCAACTATCAATTTAGTTTTAATTAATTTGTGCCCCATTTGTACAATGCTTTCTACGCATATATATGATCCACCTTTACCAGGTATTACATGTAAAATGGAAGAAAAATAAAATAAATGTTCTTTGTCTTGTAATTTAATTGATTTTGGAATAGTAAATATTTCTTTTTTTTTGTTATTGGAATTATCTCCAATTGTACCACTGTAATTTCCTTCAATATATTACTAATATTCTTTTTTTTAAAATGCTTGTCATTTATCTTATACATTTTAAAGATTTTTGAGCTTGACTGACCCGGGTGGGTTGGTGACTAAGCCCTAGCTGGTCCGGCCTGAAATGCTGAATCAACCAGTTACACGATTTTAATTTTGAAAAGAACCAGATATTTTTCTTGACTAAACCTTCCCCTTCTATAGTAATTTTCCCGCAATTTTAAGATCATGCCACCTCCTTCATTTAGAAAGACAACATAATAATGTTTTATTAAAATAAGAAAAGAAAAGAAAAGAAAAGGAAAAAGAAAACGTAATGATGATAATAGATGATGATGATAAGAAATGCCTAATGAAGTTATCGGACCCTAGACTCAAACGGTATATGAGGGTGTTTGGAAACTTATTTTTGGTCAAACTAGCTTTTAAGCTAGCTTTTCATTCTATCTGTTTGGTAAAATACAAAATAAGTTAGCTTATAAGTCATATTTTCAAATTTGGTATCATAGAACTTTTGAAAACTAACTTATAAGCTCACCTAAATAAGTTAGGTTTGACCAAACAAATTACTATACTACCCAAATAATTTTATAATATTTTTATCATAAAAGTCGAAAGTACTAAAAATTTAAACATAAAACTTGAAAAATGTTTCCGGCATCACATGTCTCTTGCCATTGGCCTGACAATTGTTCTTTTACCTTACAAAGCACAATTGTTAAGTGACTGGGCTTCGACATAAACACAGGCCCAAGCATGCCTTGTCTCTAGCTCCTACATGACGTCAGACGGACTGACGGAGAGAGGGGAAGCCAGCGGCTCGGCGGGTTGGAGGAAAGATGAGCGCGTTCGGAGGAGATAGTTGGGCCCGAGAGGCCCAATACAGAAAGAGGAGAGTCGACGATCTCATGCTCTCTTCTTCATCATCTTCTTCCTCAAATTGCAAGCAGCTCTCCAATGGCAAGCTCGCCTGCGTCGTCTGCCCTCATAACCCAGTCCTGGACTCTCCTCTCGCCTTCTCTGTATGCAACTCTCTTCTTCTCCTTTACTCCTCAAAACCCTAACCCTAAAAAACGAATTATGGAAGTAATTCATATTTGTTTGTTTGCATATAAATTTATCATTAGAACTGAAATGTGCTATTAGGTGTTGATGATTCTTCTGAGCTTGAGGTAAGCAATTTCTGTTTGAAATTATGAGAGTAGAGTTCTTACCACTCGTTGATTTGTCTTTGCTGTGATGATTTTTGGGGCCAACCTGGGCTTTGAATAAACTTTTATTGTAGGAAATGATTTCTTAACGGATCCACACTATTCTTCTTAAAAAATGTAAAAAAATAAAAATCATACGATTTGAATGTGTTTTTACTCATGAATCAAGTGGGTTTACTCGTCATATTGTTGATATACAGTTTGTTTGTGACCATTTGAGGCAAGGGTGAAGAGTTGATTTTTCACTAATAAATGCTTTAGGGATGAAGATCATCATGAGTGTCAATTTCGATGTTATTGTCATGTAAATCTAAGCAATAATGCATAAGATTTCCTATATGGGCTGCTTATGTCCCGTATCCTATTTTAAAAATTTGACGATGTGCTGATGGTTGAGGGAAGGAATTTTCATTCTCATAGCAGCTTTAAATTTGATCCAAGAGAACATGAAATGACTGAAATCAACTTTTTTTGTTGTTGAGAATAAGGATATAGCTCCAGACTAGGAACTCCAGCCAGTACATTACCCCAAAAGAGCTGACTACATAAATTTGACCACACCCCCAGCTGGGCCAGCTCTAAGGTGTGATCAGCTGTATGGTATCCTTTACATCACCAAGATCATAAACTCCCAACAGCTAACATCAATTACAAAAAGATATAAATACATAGACATTATAGTCTTGACAAAAGGATGTTAGCAAATTCTGCAGCTTCATTCGACGATAATTAGGGAATCAACCGCCACCTGCACCATCTTGCTGAAAGGAAGAAAGAAACTTCAGCCACTATGTAAAGCGGCCCACCAGTTGTAGAAGCTTCAGCACTCCTCTCTAAGCAATTTTCCCCCACACCCCTAGAAATAAGCAAAATAAGAAATGACTGAATAGAATGTTTAATTATATTGGAAAGGCAAGATTTTTCTTAAGAAAAGACTTGAGCCTGATATTTATTAATAGTTCATAATAACTAGTCTCTTGAACATGTTAATGTAAATTGTATTCACGTAATAGCTCAGTTAGCTGGGCTTCACGAATGACACATTCTCTGCATGGTCTATGCTGGATCACGAGTTGGCCTATGAATAGATATTATAGGACATAGACTATGTTATGACAGAAATTTAAGAGATGAAGCTTGGGAAATTTTTCTGAAAGAGGCAACAATACATTTGGTTGTTGAATAAATCCAAAGTATAAGAAACTAACTTATTTCATGATATAAATGTGTAAAGAAACTA
Organism: Asparagus setaceus; assembly: GCA_012295165.1. Taxonomy (NCBI): domain Eukaryota; kingdom Viridiplantae; phylum Streptophyta; class Magnoliopsida; order Asparagales; family Asparagaceae; genus Asparagus; species Asparagus setaceus. The sequence goes on along the minus strand of CM022704.1, from coordinate 25,308,116 downwards.
TTGGAACTTGTGTGGGCCAAGTATTCATCATTTCGTTAAAACTATTTGTTATCATGTACTCCCCTAGGATGCTCAAAACTAAGAGGGAGCAAGCCCCATTTTTCCGACTGTTAAGATTTTGTATAGACAAGAGGGACATCAAATGTTTAAGTAGATAGCTTCTTCATCTATGTCAATTTAGCTTTGTTGAAGTTATTAATTTAAAAAAAAAAAATTCTAAGTTATTTATTTACTTTTCGTACGCTGGTGCTTACGTGAGAGCGAAGCCCAACTTTTCTTTCTTCTCAATGCCTTTGTTTAGGTTAGCTTCTCTCTTAAAGTTTTACGCCCATTCATCCTTTGATTTAACTTAATCATCTCCAAAATTTTCCAGCCAAAATTCCAACATTTTGCATGTGTGATCCTGTGTTTGGCACCTTGCTCTCCCTTGAGTAAATCTGAACTGAAATTCTATATTACGAATTTGCTGACCATTCTTTCTCTCTGTAAACTTATAAATAAACTTATAAACATTTAATAGGGCTATACGACATGGAACTTGAAACTTTTTACCTATTTCCCGAAACTAAATATTGAAGGTGCAAAGTTAGCTGAGTGGATCTAACCTCAAACTTTTGGCATGGATGGAGCAGCCTTAGACATGTTAATGCTCAGCAATATATACTTTTGGAACTGTAGTCTTCTTCTTTTACACTTGATAACCATTGTCTTTTGCCTGCCATCTTATTTCTGATTACTGTAGTTTGGCAGATGCATGCCAAGGGAGCTCGACACATTGCTGCAGTTTCCAGGCTGAAAGAAAAGGGATTATCAAGACAGGAAGAGTTAAACAAGAGAATAGCCCTGTCTTCTGGTTCTGTCACTGCCTCTAGCAGTCCTTCAATCGAAGTAAAGGGAACTAAGGTGCAGAATCAGCCACTTATTGAACAGACACGGAAGGCCATTCTTGAGATACAATCCAACAGGCCATGGGATCAAGTTGGAAAACCTGGTTCATCCTTTAAAAATCTAAATAAACATGTGTCTCCGCGCAAATCGAAACTATCTGCCCCAAATCATGTACTAGAGACACCCATGTGTGCAAGTTTTCAAAAGCCTCAGGGAAGTAGCGAAATGAAGAGCATAGTTGTTACTGAAACTGCTGGTAAGATGCTTGTAGACTGGAATAATGAACAACATAAGCGTCGAGAGAAAGAGCTCAAGTTTATTGCTGCTGGTTGGAAGCGTGATGGCTTTGGAAAGTGGTACAAGGATGAAAATGTGAGTATCATCTATTTGTCCTTCTAATGAATTTAGCCACATGATTTGCGGGTACATTTAAATAATTTGTCATCTTGTCTATATATAGATTATTTGGTCTATGATCATTATATTATAATTTTTTAATTTTCTCACCAGTTTATTGTTTTATTTTTGGCTATAGTAGCTCCAGTAGAGAAAACAAACTGATGATAGTCCCAGGTAACCAGGTATTTCCTAACTGTAGAACATAGCATAGTAAATTGGAATTGTTGAAGGAACTAATTGTTGATTGTAACGAGCATGATTAGGTCGCAAACTGCTAGAACATATCTCGGTATCAGGTAGTGAGTGCCTTGAACGAATACCAAGTGCCCCATTTCTCTGCTCCAATAAAACCTGAGTCACTTAGAGGACACGTTCTAGCCTTTTGCTTCGGGTAGCGAACCAAAGTCAATATGTAATTAAACCAAACCGGACAGTAGTGCTATCTTTTCCTTTATAATCTTCCCAAATTCTGTCTTGGATGGGGCAACACGAAAGGGATTCTTGTGAAAAAACAATGCTTACTTTCTCCATTGGGTCATTTCATGGAGTTGAGATGCTGCTGGAATTGCAAAATGCAAGATTTCACATGTCGGTAATCAGAGCTTTTGATGTTGTTAATGTTCATCATCAGGGAAAGGAACCTCAGGTTTCTAATATATTTGAGAGAGAATCAAAGTCCAAACTTGAAACTATGAGGACCCAGAAAGGTGAATGACTCTTAGGATGTGAAGGTGAACAAACAGCGAAAACATGTGATTTTGGTAACTTCTGATTGGTGAATTTTAAAATAAATTTCACAAAACTACCATGAACTTTGAGGGGTTTCATGCAAAAATACAGTAAACTATTTTTATTATAGAAAATACCATAAAATTTTAAATTTGCAGAAAAATATCATGAACTATTGGAAATTGATCCTAAACGTGTTAACCTCTGAGGTAAAAAGAGTCTAAATTTCCCATATTTATGAATCTCAACCCACAACTAAAACTAACACTCTCTTCAGAGGGATGAAATTGTCCGTGCTTTGCACATGACAATTTACGCTAAAGACAATCATGAGAATTTAGTGAAAAAGGTCTATGATATTTTCTCTAATAAAACTAATTTGGGGTATCTTTGTGCAAAACCCCCAAAGGTTATGGTAGTTTTGTGAAACTTACCTTAAATATGTAAAATCATGGATCTCAAATTTCTTATTGTGGGCTTGCAGGTGAGTTTACAGTATTTCTTCTATTATGTCCATTGTTTCTACACTTGTAGACTTGTAGTTATTGATCAAATCCCATGTCCAAAGATTCAATGATTAAAGCCCACAGTATCTACAATTTGAGCTAAAAAATATCTGTATATGTAGTGGAATGATGTACCATTGCTAAGATTGATGACTAATTTGAATATTTATATCCAACAATTTCTCTCTTTTTTCTATGAGGAAGTTTGTATTCGTAAATTTAATGATAAAGATTGGTGGGAATCAAGAAAAATGAATAGGGAAGCATCCAGTTTGATTTTGTTTCCATATATTTTTTTTAACTCTTTTCAACTATAATTTACACCCTCCACCCTCAAACAATCACCCACCCCCACCCCAAGGGATAAAAGAGGGAAAAAAACGCCTTCACACCCATCCCCACACCAATACCTGCATGATCTGAAGAGAGGGGGAAAAAAGAAAAAGAAAAAAAGAAAAAAACAGCCACCACAACCCACCCCTCTACCTACATTCACACACTCTTGTCTACTCCCAATAAAGATTTTGGGGCAACTTCTATTCCATTCAAGTATGATTGTAAGGTATTGAAGTTAAATAGGAACTCTGTTCATTTTGATCAAACCTTAGAGAGTCTAAAGTACAAAATGATCATGCATTGTTTTCATATTCATCAATTGGCATATGATGAATGTCGTCTAGCAAGTTGTTTAAAGTTTAGAATGCTCCATATCCAAGAAGCTTTGTTCTGTGGTTTTGAAATGTCTAGATTGTGATCTGTGGTTTAGTGGTCAATTTATATGTTACAAACCATACATCTAAGGAGTGACATACTTCAAACAGTCCATTTGGTGCCACTTGATGTATTAGAAATGAAGATCATAAAAAGTTCATTTCTTCTAGGCATTCTAGATGATCCACAACAAGATGAACGAAGTAAATTTCAGATTTAGATAGGGAAAGGTATGGATCAAATTACTTTATGAAGTAGCCAAAAAGTCCTCACACTAGTTATTTGCATTTTTTGTTGGAACCTGATCTCTCTGCCTGACTAATTATTACATTTTCAGTTGAAATTAAACATTATCTAATATATCTGATTGCAGGTTGAATTTGACTCCGATGAGGAAGACCCAAATGAGTCACTAAAATAGAAGCAACTTCAGCTGAACAATTGATCATATTACTAGTGGAAGCATTTAGATTAATGGTGGAAAGGCGAATGGAAAGGACTCAATTGAACCTTTTATGGATTTTTCTGATGTTTATCTGAGCTGGTAACTGAAGTTTTTTGAAGTTGGGTTATGAATGATTTTTGTTCGTTCTCCAAATCGAGAAAGCTTTTGCTTCTATGAATCGTCAGCTGGTAATCTCACTTTTTTTTTGGGGAAAAAGTGTATCACGTTTACTTAAACAAATACAAATCCAGTTCTGTTCAAATATGGACTGTGTTGTACTGAACTGAGTTCACTAATTGACCCTTTGAAGCATTTTCTTTTATGTTCCAGTGAAGTAAATCCGTTTTTGTTTCCTTTTCCGTTATGTCTTTAATATTTCATGAGTGGATGACTTGTAATCAAGACAATCCTTATTAGTCTGAAGAGACTTGCACATCTTAGTTCATCTTACGATTAACAAAGACCATGACATTAGAAACCACATTGTTTATCAAGTTTCTCACTCAAAAGTACAATATAACAAATCCTTCAGCCCAAATTTTTTTGTGCGGGCTTCATCAATCTTCCGTTTAGTTTTGTTGAGGCATATCTCCCTTGTTAAGTTAACCAAGGACAAATCCTTCTTAATTGCTTCCAATCAAGTTCTCTTAGGACTACCTCTAGTCTTTTTGTCATTAGTTATAATGATATCACCTCGCCTAGCTGGTGCACTCTGTGACCTTTGTTGCATGTGATGAAACCATTTGGGTCGATTCTCTCATTTTATCCCCGATAATTGCAACCTCCAACCTCCTGTGAATGCATTCATTTCTTTCCTATCTCTTAGTGTATATGTTGTAATGTTGTAATTTCTGCCATTCTCTCTTATAAGATTGTTCCTCGCTCAAAAATTTTTTTTCTCCTCCAGTCAATGAAACTATACCAGACACGTTACCAGCACCCATCTGATGAAACTATTAGCAGACACCTAACGAGCACATTTCTGAGACGAAACTATCACTTTTTTCGATCTGTGACCATCAACAGATACAATAGAGGTGGATATTTGAATTTCTATGTGAATTACAACAGTTCATTATTATCCTGGTGTGTGTATAATTTATATTCTGAATTTGCAGAATCTGGAACCGTGTTAATTCGACGTTTAACATATTTTCAATTTCACCGTTTATTCTCTTATAGGCATTTTAACCATTTCTTTACATAACTCTATATTCCAGCAACCAAGGGAACAACTAGAAATTCATGTAACTATGTTCTTCACTTTTTCAAATCAGATAGGTACCTTGAAACTGTTTGATTCTGTTTGTTAATCATCCTTCTCTTTTTTTTCTTCCTAACTTTACCTGTTAATTGTAATTATGTTTGAGCTAGCAGCTGTCAACTCAGATAGTCTTGTGATTGTAAATTTGGATAGAGTACCTGATTCTTTTGTTAGATATATCTTCATTTTATTTGCCCTTTAAGTTTTAAGTGAAAAGTTGATCATTAGGAGAGTTGAATGGGGAAAAATTCATTCATCCTACTCCCATTAATTGGTTACAAAATTACTCTGTTGTCTTAGTTGTCATTCTAAATATTTAAATTCTAGAGGCAAGTTGTTGGAGAAGAAGAATCAGCATTCACAAGGTTTCCCTTCCCAATGAAGGATGAGCATTCTAACTGCAGAGGACCCAACAAAATTAGTTTTATTTTATTTTATTAATTTTATCACAGTAGTTGAATTGAATAATATCCACATGCTTATTTATTATAATCATGGCTGGCTTGAACTTCTAAATTGCAAATCCTTGATTAAATAAAATGGGTATGGACAATTCCCTTACCTTTATGTAAGATTTGAATCTAGATTAAGAAGTTTGATTCTTTGTAATATTAAACGCTTTGAGTTGGGTGATCCTTTGATTTTTTTTTTCTCTCATTATTTCACCTATCAGATGCATATTTTAGTGTCATTACATTGTAGTGCCCTTTTACCTCAGTTACAACACTTCAAATTCTTATGATATTACATTTGATGCAAAATGTTTCAGGTGGATTGGAGTTTTCACTGCCCTTTTTACCAAACATAAAATCTGATCGATCCCTTCTCCTCTTATTGCTTTGGTAACTAGTAGAATTCTTCTCGGATTTGAATTCCTTACTTGAGAATTGACATTTGGTTGCAAAAGTTTTATGGCACTTTAAGTATTTTTCTTTTTGTTATGGATGTTTATCTTGCAGTTGCTTGTGAAGGTTCTTTATGTTTGCAACTCAAACTCTTGTGCCACATTTTTTTAACCAAATATGTGATCAAGTGCAATGTAATCTGAAAAAAAACTAGACATCTTTTTTTGCTGCTCTTTGAAGTTAGAATTCCTTTATTTCAAGTCATAAACTCTGTCAATTTGAAAGAAGATAAACAGCACTTGCATGTGTTTTGGGAACTGTTGAATGACAGATTGGCTCATTCCCACCCCCATTGAATACTTGAGCAAATGTCTTCAAGAAAGTTTTTTTTTATTTTTTGGTGTCCTATTAAAGAGCCTAAAAGCATTTACTGCTCTGCATGTATTGATAACTATTTTTTTTAATGCACATATATGTTAGTTTGAGTTTGAAACTTTAACCTCTTATTATCAAAATTTTACATTATAATCAGTGGTGGCTACAACAACCAAAGTCTTTTATCTCAAAATTTTATCCTCGGCTATATGAATATCATCGCCCCGTTAATTATTATTTTATTCTTCTTTATTGCTTCCGACCAAATCCTTTTAGGTTTAGCTCTTGTCCTTAATTTTTAATTTTTAATTTTAAATTTGGATCCTCTCCACCAATTAAAATAAAAATAAAAATAGTGGAGATGCCATTACCTTATAAATACCGTTGATTTGTCTTGTAAGTGATTATGATTCATTCTAAATCTAGCACTCATCATAATATCTATGAATTGGACTCATTCTTAATCTGCACTCAAAACAAATTACAACCTCTCATTATGGTAGCGGAGAGAATCCAAATTATTTTTAAAGGTAAAACTATAGTCCTCTGTCTTATTAACTATTATCTTCTTGAGCCATATATTCAAATATACATTTAGATATTTATTTTTATTCGTACCCTTATTCTTATCCTACCTAACAACTAAAAAGATATTCATATTCATTTCATATCATACCGAATAAAATGTTTAATATTCATATCCATATAAAAATATGATATATATATATATATATATATATATATATATATATATATATATATATATATATATATATATATATATATAGCAAGGCTCCTATGAACTTAAGTTCATATATATATATATATATATAGCAAGGCTCCTATGAACTTAAGTTCATAATGAATAGTGGTGCACTAACTTTTCTAACCACTCATCTTGCTTTGGGATCCGTGAAAGATATAAAGCCACTTTGAGATTTGTGCATCACAAATCTCAAGGCAAGATGAGTGGATAAAAAAAATTGGTGCACCACTATTCATTATGAACTTAAGTTCATATATATATATATATATATATATATATATATATATATATATATATATATATATATATATATATATATATATATATATATATATATATATATATATATATATATATATATATATATGGGGATTTCCATATCCTTTTACATACGTGATCCAGGTCTACAATTGAATTTTTTATTCTCTCTTCTTTATTTGATCACTACATTTATATGTTCTTTATTCTTGTGCAAAACATGATCCATTTTTTAAAAAATAATTAAAAACATGAACCAAACTACAGTCTGATTTTGACTTTTAAACAATATGATCTCCTCTCTTAAATGCTCGCCTCCACAATCAAATCAACACCACAATAAGCCTTTAGAAAATTCAATTTTGTGATAACAATTTGCTAGAATAAAGAAAGCATGTACAGATAAGCTTGAGTCTATTGCAGGCTGTTTAGATTACAAAAAGCAAATGTGGATGAAGCTGTCAGTCTGAAAACACATGTTCTACTGGCTACTAATTTAAAGGTCAGTGACCAACAAGGATAAAATTAAACTCCAACAGGTTATCAAGCGCAGGTTTAGCTATATTAAATCACAATCAAATCTATACATGATTCCATTTTAGAGAAAGGAGATATGATATGATTTTTTTTGACAATAATTATTATTGGTTTATTCATCCCTTAAGAATTGTTCAATCAGAGGAAATTTCTTATTATTGGTTCATCACCCAAGTGAGTCAACTTTGACAGCGTAACACAAACTTTGTGGAAGAATGGATTATATTGCTAGGTAACAAGTAAAAATATTTCATGTAATGACTCAAATTCATGGGAGTAAGATCACTATTCGTTTTAAAAGCACTTTATAGATTTTAAAGACATGAATAATTTATCTTTTGACTCTAAAATAAAGGTAAAATATTACTTTCACTAGCGGTCTAATAGACTCAGATATTCCATTGACCAGGGAGAAAATATGAGAAGAAAAATATATCATTTGTATTGACATGAAAAGTTATCCATATTTGGGTGGATAGTATATACAAACAAAAATAAAGGAGGATACTTAAATGTTTTTTCAGCAATGATTAGGGGACATGATCTTTAATTTGGATCATTGGATGTCATATCAGAATATATGCTATAAGAGTGAATTAAGTAGGACAAAATATATTAAGTCCCTGTGCTCCCAAAACTAATGTGACTTTGACTTCACATATCCCTGCAGACTGAGTGTTATTTTCATAATCAAAATTGTGACTATATTTCATACTCTAAAACTTATACCAGTCTATATATATATATATATATATATATATATATATATATATATATATATATATATATATATATATATATATACTCTCTCTCTCTCTCTCTTTCTCTCTCTCTCTCTCTCTATATATATATATATATATATATATATATATATATATATATATATGCTAAAATACTGATTGACATTTAAATCGACCCTAAATGACAATAGAGTATTTTAAATAGCTCCGACTACAATAAGGCCTCATAATTGTTCAAAAGTGACAATAAGACCCATATTTTCGCCGGACTCCGGCCAATTCCCCTCTCTCCTCCCTTCAAGCTCCCCACACCTCCATGGCTGACCTCCCCTCTCCCTCTCCCTCTCTGAACTCAAACCTATCAAACCCAACAATCAAAAACCTCTCACCTTCACCCTCAACCTCTTCAACTCCTCTCTCGGAAGCTCCAACTCCGCCCTCGCCGCGGCTGCCAAGCCATGAGAAAGATAGTCCACAACATCAAAAACCTCAGTAAAGCCGAACCCGAACCCCAACGAGAATTAGTTCAACAAGTCTTAGAGTTCAGAGTAGAGGAGAGTGTGAATATGCCATGGGCGAGGGTGGAGGAGAAAATGGTGTTCAGGAGAAAGAAGGAGAGAGTGGCGACGAGGGGGGAGTTAAAGAGGTTGAGGGCGAAGATGAGATGTTTTTGGTTGTTGGGTTTGATCGGTTTGGGTTTAGGGAGAGAGAGGGAGAGGGAGGTCACCATGGAGGTGTGGGGAGCTTGAAGGGAGGAGAGTTGGCGGTCCGTGAAAATATGGGTCTTATTGTCACTTTTAAATAATTATAAGGCCTTATTGTAGTCTGAGCTATTTAAAATGCTCTATTGTCATTTAGGGTCGATTTAAAATACCAATCTGGTATTTTAGCATATATATATATATATATATATATATATATATATATATATATATATATATATATATATATATATATATATATATATATATAGAATGATGTATATGAGGTATGGCCATTTTGCTAAATGAGCAACTAAGAGATAGAGTGGTGAGGTCCACACATTTTAATGTGACTAGCAAGGTGGGCCTCACCACATGACTATATTTTGATAGCTCATTTAGCAAAATGAGCATATATATATATATATATATATATATATATATATATATATATATATATATATATATATATAAGAAGGCTCCTATGAACTTAAGTTCATAATGAATAGTGGTGCACCAACTTTTTATCCACTCATCTTGTCTTGAGATTTGTGATGCACAAATCTCAAAGTGGGCTTTATATCTTTCACGGATCCCAAAGCAAGATGAGTGGTTAGAAAAGTTGGTGTATCACTATTCATTATGAACTTAAGTTCATAGAGCCTTGCTCTATATATATATATATATATATATATATATATATATATATATATATATAGAAATAGTCCTTATGAACTTAAGTTCATAATGAATAGTGGTGCACCAACTTTTTATCCACTCATCTTGCCTTGAGATTTGTGATGCACAAATCTCAAAGTGGCCTTTATATCTTTCACGGATCCCAAAACAAGATGAGTGGTTAGAAAAGTTGGTGCATCACTATTCATTCTGAACTTAAGTTCATAGGAGCCTTGCTCTATATATATATATATATTATCAAAGCTTCTATTTTCATACTGAGAAAGATAGAGAAACTTCCAACCCCAATTGTATAATAAACAAAATCTACAAGCTTGTCCCTCGTCTATTCATCCTGTATTTAAATATATGTTTGCATCAAATTAATGACCAACTGCCCATCTCTACCAAAAGTCTCATTGCGCAAAGCTTGGGTATATATAATTATAGCTCATACTTATCCCGAAATCACCACTTTAAGCATAGGTGTTGGATGATTCTTTTGTAGTGGAAAGAATTCTCATGGTTGCAATATAATTATAACTCTTTACTTCACATCAAAACCTTAAACTTGTGATGACAATTGAGCACTATAATTATATACTCTTAACATTACTTCACATATTGAGCGTCTTTTTCATGAATGAAAATTTATATTCACGCAATGTCGATAATAACCTTTTAAATCAGTTTCGATTTGAGTGTCTGGTCAATGGAATTTGAGCCTAATTAATTACACCAATACTGTTTGAGCATAGTATATATCATCTTAAATTCTCTTTCACTGCACCAAAACTTCAGCAAATTCTCTTTCACTGCACCAAAACTTCAAAGCTGAAATGAGAAATAAAGATTACAATTTTAAACTAAAACTTATAGCAGTATATCATATGTATGCATTCTCATATCATATGTATGCATTCTCAAACGTTTCACTTTTATACTGAAAGAAAGATAGAGAACCTCCGAACCACCAATTACTCAATTTAAAAAAAAAATTCCACTAGCTAGTTCCTCATCTCCTCATCCTTTGCCTTTAAATACATGCATGCATCAACAACCGAACCACCCATCTCAACCAAAACTCTCATTTTAAAACTTGGGTCTGAGCAAAAATGAGCAGCAACGTTAACGGCGAGAAAGTATCAAACCCTCCTCCATCTCAAGGAAAGATCGTCACCGTCCTTAGCATCGATGGTGGCGGAGTCCGAGGCATCATCCCCGGGACCATCCTCGCCTTCCTCGAAGCCAAGCTCCAAGTAACCAAACATCTAACTCCTTAGTTTCATTCAACAATTACTTACGTTTTCTAAGATAAACTACTGTTAAAGTCTTTTTCGTTACATGAAAATCCTAAAGATGTGATGGTTAAGCGTGATAATTTGTACTGCAACATGGGCATGCTGAAATATATACTATTTCGACAGCAAAAGAAAAAAATTCCTATAGAAGACAGGAAAAGAAAAAAAAATCCTATTGAAAAAATCATGCAAGGAGACAGGATATTTCGGTGTGTTTTGAACACCAAATTAATGTGGTGATTACACTGATACAATAATCTGATTGCATTGATATAGTGATGGTGATTGTACTCATAGCAACATTTTGACTGCGCTAATAATGAATACTCAATTGCATTGATTTAGAATTGAAGTTGGGACACATGTTGCTATCTCCTTCCTTGGGATATGATTTTCTACAGAGGTTCCTTAGTAGGATTTAAAAGAATCCCTTTTAGACATGAGCACATTTTTAAATCCAACTTCAATGCATTTTCATTTGGTGTCGAACCAAAATTAATCTAATACCATGTTTAAGTCCCATCCACTACATTGGAACCTTGAAGTTGTTGTGAGAGTTGAGGTTTAGAATTTTATGCTTTCGCAATCCATAACTCAGGAGCTTGATGGAGAGGATGCAAGGATTGCAGACTACTTTGATGTGATTGCGGGGACAAGCACGGGCGGCCTGGTTACTGCAATGCTCACAGCTCCAGACAAGAACAATCGCCCTCTCTTCGCTGCAAAAGAGATCAATGATTTCTATTTGGAGAACTCTTCCAAGATTTTTCCTCAGAAAAAGTAAGTATAATATATATGCTAAAAGTTTTTATTGGAGAAGATGGTTAGATGTGTATGCTTTTTTTATTTTTTTTTATTTTTATTGCAGTTGGATGTTGAGTATTCCTAAGATACTCACTGGGCCTAAGTATGATGGCAAGTATTTGCATTCTAAGATACAAGATTTGGTTGGTGAAACAAGGATACATCAAACTGTGACTAAGTAGTTATCCCCACTTTTGATGTCAAGCTTCTCCAACCCACTATTTTCTCAACTTTTGAGGTATATATGAGAGTTTTTCCATAATTTTACTCATCTTTTTTTTGTTGCAGATTGAATGTCCAGATTACTGATAAATCCATATTAATGCCTGATATCCTAAAATCAGCTATAAATTCATTTGTCAAATTTACATAAACATTCACACGGAAATATACACTATTAAATTATCTCTTTCCCTTATTAGAGTATATTCGTCCGGGTTTCATTGATGAGCCATGTGAGATTGATTTTCTTTCTTGATTTGCTCTATTTTTATAATCTCAAGTTGTTCCTCTTGACTATCTTCATTCATTAATCCACGTGATTTTGAAATATAAATACTGGATATATATTAGTTGTCATCTCATTTAGAAAGCTATATATCATAAGATAGATATAGGGAGATACATCTGTTTGACATGACTAACTACAAACAAGCATCTCCACTAGTGCATCTCTTGGTATATTATTCAGCAAAATAAGTCATGAACTCAAACTTACTAATTTTTCTTTTCGAAATATTACTGATAATTAACAAGGTTTTAATGTTCAGGCAAAGAATAATCCACTAAAGGATGCTCTTCTATCTGATATATGCATCAGCACATCAGCAGCACCCACATATCTCCCGGCACATCACTTCGAAACAAAAGACACTCAAGGAATCACCAGGAGCTTCCATCTTGTTGATGGAGGAGTGGCTGCAAATAATCCGGTACGCTACCATATCAGCACGCAGATCTTCTATTCAAGCTGCTAATATCGTTAGTAATTATAAGTTTCAATAGTTCATGGTATTTTCTTACAAGTTGGACGCTCTGCTAGTTTTCTTTAATAAAAAATGTTTGGTAGTCATGTGGAAAACCCTCCAAAGTTCATGATATTTTTGTTAAATTTACTCTAAGCAAGTGAGATATCTCAATTTTTTAGGACTAATTACTCCAACGTCTGAACCTTGTTAAATCTGTATGTCTGTCTGCAATTTTCATCTCATGTAATTAGCTTGTGATTTCTATAAACCAAACTAATTTGATCTCCACTTGTCTTGTCTCCTTAAAAATCAAGCAGACAATGACAGCAATGAGCTGCATAACAAAAGAGATCCTTAAGCATAAAAGTGATTTCTTTCCAATCAAACCCACAGACTACGGGAAGTTCCTGGTGATATCCATAGGGACTGGAACAACCAAGGATGAAACTTACAGTGCACCAGAGGCGTCAGGTTGGGGAGTTTTAGGATGGCTTTACAACAAAGGGGCCGTGCCGTTGGTGGACATATTTACTCAAGCGAGCGGGGACATGGTCGACATCCATGCCTCTGTTCTCTTTCAGGCTCTCCATTGCGAGAAGAACTATCTTCGGATCCAGGTACAAACTAGTTTATGGATCACTAAGGTGGTGTTATTCATTCGGGATTTTTGATTATGACTAGGACTAAGCGAATTTGATTGAGAATAATTAAAAAGTATATGATAATAGTTAACGTAGTACTGTTATAGTCATTATCGGAACTGAATGGAGAAATTGCATGTAGACCTCTAGTATCATTGTTTTGAACTTACCACCCTGTAGTTATTGAGAAAGTTTTTTTTATTGACATTGTAGATGAGAGGTTTATTGAAAAACATGTTATATAGATTTGAGATTTATTATAATTATTCATTTTAACCTCCATCAGTAATGATATATAATAACAGTTGATTATTGCCAAACAGGAAGATACATTGACTGGTGACTTGATGTCAGTGGACATCTCATCAAAGAAGAACTTGTTGGGTCTTGTTGAAGTCGGTAACGCGCTCCTAAAGAAGCAAGTGTCAAGGGTGAACATAGAAACAGGCGTATTTGAGGTAGTTGAAGGAGAGAAAACTAATGAGGAAGAGCTCACACGCTTTGCGAATTTACTTTCTAATGAACGAAAGCTTCGGCAGTCCCACGTTGTCAACTGATCCATATAGTTTTCATGCAACTTTATGGTTTCGATATGTGCTACAATCGAGTTCTGTTGTTGTTATAATGATATATGTTGGAAAATAAGTATAAATACATGTTTGTGGTGCACAAGTTCCTAACTAAATTGTTAGGACCATTTCACATCCATTCAGTTTCCATATGAAAAATACATGGGCTAGTCCAAGAAGTAACATCATTTCCTCTCTATGTTATTTAGAATTTACTGAACTTCTGTCAATCTATTTTTGATATATGCCAAATCAAACACAAGTTTGATTAGCACTCGTCTTCATTTCCCTGATCTATAGATAAAAAAAAAGATTAAAAAAATAAAATAAAACAAACACAGAAAGAAAGTGTTAAATTAATCACTTAATATAGAGATAAGGAGAGGAAAAGTTGCACCTGGCCCAGACTAAGGAAACACTTGATATTCCTGAAGCCAACCTAACGAAACAAATATTTCTAGAAGTACAATATTCATTTCTCTAACAGAAGTAATGTGTATATTTCCCCTTTGATTGTTATCGAAATGTTTATTGCTCCTCAAAATAAATTTCAAAACTGGGGTAACTAGTAACATAATTCATGTAAACGTTTCATTACTGTTTCATATATGCATGTGTAAAACATACATAACTATGGCTTGTGAAATAGTTGATTTTGATTGTACTTCTTGAGAAGTACCTGCAAGAATATTCCAATTTTTCTAGATTTTTAATCCAAAATTGTACTTATGCAATGGAGCAACTTAAACCTCAGATTCCAAATTGCACTCTCATAAATGTAGCCAAATAATAGTGGACAAAACTAAATGAAGACTTTGAGCAGACGGCAGAATAGATAAACTCTTGAGTTATCAAATAGAATAACAGATATCATTAAAAAAAAAGGAATAACAGATAAATGCAAAACAGTGAGTATTTCATTTGTTTATCTAAATGAAGTTCACAACAAATCAAGAAGAAGAAACACAAACAACGATCAATCCCTGCTATTATTCTGAGAGCGATAATGAGGTATCAAACAACCCTGATTCATCTTACTTCTTGCCTCTATTTCTTCTCCTTATACCTTCATCCTGTGAATAGTTACTTTGAGCTTGAATTTGATCCAATGGGCAATTTTGTTATAAAGGCAATACAAAGAAGGGAGTTAGCAGTTGATGTATCAATATTGGATAATGTTACAGCTCATACGAGCCTTATTTCTCAGACTGTCTGTTAAACCCCGTTCATCTTAGGTCTAGCCGAGAATCATTTCCCCATTCTATTTTACTAGATTTCATTCTATTTTCAGCCAATACATATATTTTTCAGAAATCGAGTGTAAATAGTCTGATCACTATTTCATCTATGTTCATGAGAAGAGTTCACATATGTAAACATGCATAACTATGGCTTCTGAAATATTTGATTGGGTATTAATTGTACTTCTTAAGAAGTACTTGCAAGAATATTTCAATTATTTCCTTCCATATTTTTAATTGAAAATTTTACTTATGCAATGGAGCAACTTAAACCTCAGATTCCAAATAGCACTCACATAAATGTAGCCAAATAATACTGGACAAAACTTAATGAAGACTTTGAGCAGACGGCAGAATAGATAAACTTGAGTTATCAAATAACGTAACAGATAAATGCAACACAGTGAATTACATTTGTTTATCTATATGAAGTTCACAACAAATCCAAGAAGAAGAAACACAAACAACAATAAACCCTTATTATTGTCTCTATATATAACTCTAGTCCTGTAAAACACAAGGTATTTTGAGAGCAACAATGAGGTATCGTATAACCCTGATTCACCTTACTTCTTGCCTCTATTTCTTCTCCTTCTACCTTTATACCGTGAATGGCTATGGCGATCTTCATTTTGATCCAATCGACAAGTTTGTTATAAAGGCAATACAAAGAAGGGATTTAGCAGTGGATGAATCAACATTGGATAATGTTGCAGCTCCTACACCAGTGTATATCAGTGCACAGGATGGGCTAATGGAAGCTGATAAGATACATACATTGCCTGGGCAACCTGAAGGTGTTGATTTTGATCAGTATGCTGGCTATGTCACTGTTGATCCTATTGCTGGCCATGCACTATTCTACTATTTTGTTGAGGCTATTCAGGATCCAGCATCAAAGCCGCTACTGTTGTGGCTCACCGGAGGTAGTAAAATATGAGCTAAATCTAAGTTCTATCTAGCTTACTTAAGTTCATAAAATATTTAATTTTAATACATTTTTTAGGTGAAATTATAACATCAAATGAAACTACAACAATATTTGTGAACCACATGCTTCTTGCATCACCCTGCTTGCTCTGCCACTAAAAATAACAGTTTCTAGGAGACAGTCCAAATTGTATAACAAGATAATTGATGATAGTATTAATAGTAACTACACAAAGATTATTATCGACAACCTTCAAAAATTTGATTTGCTTTTATCCCTTTCTCAATAAATTCAATATCGCAGGTACATGCTTACAAACATTTGCAGTTGGATTCATTACCATGATTGCTAGTGTTGTTATTTGTTCTATGGCATGATCTTGGTTTAGATTTCTCTTCATATGGATGATTTTTTTCATGAGCAGGACCCGGGTGTTCTTCCTTTGGTCATGGGGCAATGACAGGACTGGGACCTTTCAGAGTCAACAGTGATGGAAAGACTCTTATTCGAAATGAATATGCATGGAATAAAGGTAACAGATAATCTTAACATATAGTTTTTATAGTACTATATAACCCTGATTCAGAGAAACAAGTATTTAGTAATAATATACACTGTAGATTCTAAAAAACCAATAGCAAGTAATGTGCACAAAATTGAGGATTCAGGATACACATTAATTGTAGCGAGTATATGCCACAAACTATCATCGACTCTTGTATATATGCACAGATTCACACAACACGAGAACTGTTTGACTTAAATCAACAGCATATTGATTATTTTCTAAAAACATAAGATTGAAATTTTAGGATATCTAAATAACACAAAAAAATCAAAGCTCAAACTTGAAACACTCAGCCTGATTTCATAAATATGATGGCAGCCTTTGCATCTCAATTTAATTGAATGGAACCATATGGAAATATGTATTGCCACAAATTTATTTGCATGTGATTCAGTGCAGAGTTATATCAGTTAAAAGCAGTGTAACTGTACATATATTATGCTACAAACTGAAACATATCAATTAACTTCATTAGTTTGTATAAATATCTGCATCATTTTTTTTCTGATTTTTTTTCTTGCAGTTGCAAGTATCATATTCCTTGAGTCTCCTGTTGGTGTGGGATTTTCATACTCAAATACAACATCAGATTATGATCAAATTGGAGACACGATAACTGCTCAAGAATCCTACACTTTTATTGTCAATTGGCTAGAAAGATTTCCACAATACAAGACTCAAGGTTTCTATATAGCTGGCGACGGTTATGCAGGACACTATGTGCCTCAGCTTGCTTATACAATCCTTGTAAACAACAAGCTCAACAATCAAACTATCATCAATCTCCAAGGAATTGCAGTAAGTTATATTCATCAAACTAAGAATGATTTGAAGTGGAATTTTAATTTAGAGACATGCATATAATGGTACTTTAAAACAAAGATTAATTTCACAAAACTGCCTGAACTCTGGAGGGTTTTGCACATAATCCCTCTGAACTTTTTGATCTCACAAAACCATCTGGAGCTTTGGGGCGTCTCACAATACCCCTCTGAACTTGAAAAAGTTATCTCTGGCTCCCCTACCTTTTATTAGTGACAAACGACTAAAATCTCCTTGAGAGAAAAAACCCCAATTAAGTCATTGGACATTTGTAGGCAACATACCCCCTCACCCCAATTGAGGGGTTTTTCTCTCAATAATATCTTAAGTTTTTTTTTATAAATTACAAGTAGGGGGATCTGGTTAGCGAAGTTTAAAGTTCAGGCGGTTTGTGAGACACCCCAAAATTCACGAGGGTTTTGCTAAAAAGTAAAAGGGGTATGTGCAAAATCCCCCAAAGTTCAGGTGTTTTGTGAAATTAACCCTTAAAAAGAACATTCATACATATTTGTCTCAGTTGAGAATCTAAAGGAGAAGACTCTGATAATCCTAGATTGGCAATGGCTGGATGGATGATGAGGCTACTTTGAGAGGGATGTACGACTATTGGTGGATGCACAATCTCATTCCAAATGACATACATGATGGCATTACTTCGAGTTGTAACTTCTCTTCTACTGCACACAAATCAGCATCGTGTCGAAAGTATCTTGATAAAGCACAGTCATCAAGGGGGGACATATACATTTATGACATCTACTCAACATCATGTAATTCTAGTTCTCATCATGTCCTCTCTGTAAGTACTCTATGTTTGTTTATTCTCGCAAGTTCTATGCTTATGTGTTAAAATTCCCAATTCCAAATTGTGAGATCTTATTACGAATTTAGGATATCCTTGAATTTCTAATAACATTGCCATATTGCTATAATTGTAGATTGGGAGTTTTCTCTGAAATATCATTTTAATACAGGCATAATTAAAATTATCTGATAGCATAATGTTGCCAACTTTATTCTTGAGACAGAGTGGAAGATTTGATACTTGTTCATATGCCTACACACGATCCTACCTTAACCTTCCTCAAGTGCAAGAAGCACTACATGCCAACATAACTACTCTTCCATATCTTTGGGAAGCTTGCACGTAAGTGACCATTCAATGACACTTCACTCAGGATTTTCTTTTTAGGTCTATGTATTTTTCAACTAAACATATTCACTGACAAGCGAGGTATTTCTTATGCATTGCAATTTTAACAGTTCTGTCATAGAGAGTTGGAAGGATTGGCATCCAACCATCCTGCCTACAATCAAGCTACTGACAGAGTGTAACTTAAGATTGTGGATATATAGGTAACTTTATCTCTTACTTATCGCTTCTTCGAGTAATAAAATCACATAATGAAGAAGGCCATGGATTCCTATAAAAGTTTAGTAAGTACCTAGATATTTGGTTCTATACATTAAACATGCATGATATGGCTTTGAAACCAAGACTGTTTATTTACTACCTATAGTCCATAAAGAGAACCAAAAAAAAATTGTTTTCAAGATATTGATCAATTATTTAACAGCATGCATATGTTTTTATAGGATAATGACTAAATGTCTATTATTTCCTATGCAGTGGGGATACTGATGCCAGAGTCTCCATAACATCCACTAATTACTTCATAGACAAACTTAACATATCGGTGAATACCTCATGGTACCCATGGTATGCAAATGGAGACGTAAGGGGTTATCTTTCTCATCAAATTTAATTTTATTGACTACAAAATATTCACTGATACAGGCTCATAACTGCACACCTATTTTATTTAGTAATGAGCATCTTATAAACATTAACTTCTGATTATCAGTCGATGACTTCACCTAAAGCATGCTTGAAGATTGTATTTGAAATCAATATTGACATTTCTTTCATTTATATGTTTTTCTTTTGCATGTGAAGATTGCTGGATATGCAATTGAATATCAAAACCTTACATTTGCTAGTGTTCGTGGCGGTGGACATTTTGTTCCAAGTTTTCAGCCAGATCGTGCACTGACCCTCTTCTTATCTTTCTTAGAAGGACAGCTTCCTCCGAATTCTCCTTCAGGCTTTGGCAATTAATTTAGTCACTTAGTTTACTGAGCTAATGGTGAGGGTATATCAGTTCGGTGATTGTATTAAGTCTAAATAGATAGATGTATGCTCCCAAGAGTAACTATTTTATATTCATGTCTGAAGCAACACGGCCTGTGGATTGTTACTAGTGTCTAATGTTGTGCGCAGCGGAAAATTTCGGCAGCACCTCTAGTGCACAACAAGAGAATAAGATCACAAATAAATCCCCGTTTCACTAAGGAAATAAGAATTGACAGTGAATATCTCAGCAAAGTGGGATATACACTCTTCCTCTCATCGATTCTAGGGTGACCTGTAGAGAACCTAACAAGCTATTACAAATCTCTTAACAGCAAGACAAATGAATTTACGTGGTCCGGCAAGTTGCCTACGTCCACAGGGCAAGGAGGAGGAAGATTTTACTATTTGAGAGAAAGAGAATACAAATAGGGTTTAAAATCACACAAAATCTCACTAATAAAACCCTCAAACAAACTCTCAAATCTCTCACAATTTCTCTCTCAAAAGGATGCTCAAAATCCTCTTTTCTATCTGCCTCCTCTGCTCTCACACGAAAAATTGGGAATACAAGCTCCTATTTATAGGAAACAATCCCAGTTCGTGTGGGAAAAGAAAACGCGTTAAAAAAAACCGAAAACGCGTGGCCCGACGCGACAAAAACGCGTTCGAGGGGTTGGCCCCCACGAGCCCACACGAGCCCCCACGAGCACGGTTTTCTCGTGCTCGTGGGATGCGTTCGTGGGGTGGCCCCCACACCTCAGCACGAGATGCAAAAAACGTCTCGTGCTGGGGTGTGGCCCCCACGAACGCACACACATCTAAATAATACATATTAGTGCAATTTGAGTGCATCATTGTTAGTCTATAAAAGTATAACCCTTATTGTTCACCACAATTTGGAGTTTTGATGTAGTGACAAGGTCCTTTGACATGGTATCACGGCAACCCAAACTCAGTTTTTGGCTCACTAAAAAGAAGCTTAACCTGCGGGGGCATGTTAGGTTATAAAATTATAACCATTAATATTTACCACAACTTCGGAGTTTGGTGTATAGTAGCAAGGTCCTTTGACAATGAACAACCAAGTTACATTTTCAATTTAGTTTAAAATTGAAAACAATTTAATTGAAAACTAAAGAATAACCATCAAATTATTCATGAAGTTAAAATCTTAATCTTACAGAGTCTCAAAAAACTAGTCCTCCATTAGTCATTTCATCTCTGTGCCTTATGAGCTGGGCCTGGTCTTGCTCGTGCATTACTTTCCTTAAGAAATTAATTAAAATATGTGGAATGTAATTGCTTCAGCTGGTTGGATACATTTGAACAAGAAATTAATGTGAAGTACTGTTAACATTCCATAGTAGTTGGAATAAAAAAACTTACCGAAACGGACTAATCCAATCAGCTAGAGAACGGAAAATTTCCCAAATAATATATGCAGAGGGGAAGAGATAAACAAGGACTAATGTAATACTAGTTTTTTTGACTCATGTGATGCTGAGGTTCTTGTTTGTAGTTTAATCGTGTACTTGCATTATGGACTACTAGACGACTTGGAGATGGAGGTCTACTATGTCAGCATCATGCCAACCAAGAGATTGGAGTAACACAGCAGCCATTTTTTCACCCTACACACACACACACACACATACATATATATATATATATATATATATATATATATATATATATATATATATATATATATATATATATATATATATATATATATATATATATATATATATATATATATATATATATATATATATATCGTTCTAACTAATAATTATTGAGCTAATTGCACATTGACCCCTATAATATCATTTTGAAACTTATTACCTTATAATTTGATTTCAGCAGATATACCCACTGAGTGATTTAAAAAAAAAAAACTCTTTTAGCTTATAAGGGTCAACAAATTTCAGTCAGGGATCTATACGTCAAAATCAGTACACAAGTAATAAGTTCCAAAGCATACACAGATATACTACAGAGGGTCTATGTGCAAATAACTGATAGGTATTTAATCCTCACCACCATTCACGTTCAAAGTCTATATAAAGCCCAGGCCTGGTACTCGAAACCAAAAAAGAGGAAAATTTTGAGCATGAGGACTTCCTACTTGTCACTGTTTACAGTCTTATGCTGCATTTTTCTTCGTGCTAGCATAAATGAGGCAAACAAAGCCAATAAACTGAGAGAGTTCATAAAAAATGAGAGATCTTCGAGTTCTTCTTCTCCTGAAAACTATTCATTGCTTGAGTTTTTGTCGGGCAAGTCCTTTTCTCCAGTCTATATTAGTCCTCATGAAGGGATGATGGATGCAGATAAGATTGATGAGTTGCCAGGGCAACCAAAGGGGGTTGATTTTGATCAGTATGCAGGTTATGTGACCGTCGATCCAAATCATGGAAGAGCACTGTTCTATTATTTTGTCGAGTCTCCTCAAAATTCTTCTTGCAAGCCTCTTGTGTTATGGCTAAATGGAGGTATTTTGATATTATTTAGTACTTATCTCCTATATAGTTCTTATGACAAGTCATTTTAAAATGATTGTTATTGATTTCTATGATATCAGTTACTGATTATATTGTCGTCCACAAACAGATCCAAAGTATTGGTAGTCAGTGTTACTTTGATGTAAATTGTTAGTCAACAACTAAATAGTTCTAAACTTTTGGATAAAATAGTTCTTGACATGTGGTACCATGTCACAGCAGGTTTTATTTACGGTCTGCTTTGTTTGGGAGAGGTCAAAGAATTAATGTTAGTTTGATATATGTTGTTATCTCATAATTAAACAGGTTAGATGATGAGGTTTCGTAATGAAATTTTATTCCCAATAATAAAAGTATAATAATTTTTTTTTTTGAGAAATAAAAGTATGACTGTTTATATGATATTTCCCATTCTGTGTTGTGACCTTCATGCCACCTCTGCAATATTCCTCTTTATGTCACTATTGGATAATTATTGACTGTCTTCATGTAATAGTGGTTGTCATAATATATGAAAATTCTTAATTAAATTTCTTTCTTAGAATCATGTGATTAATTAAGAACCTAAAATACAGTTTATTATTAATTTTTTAATAATCTTTTTCAAGGACCTGGATGCTCTTCTTTGGGCTATGGAGCTATGGAGGAACTAGGGCCCTTCAGAGTAAATAGCGATGGCGAAACACTTACAAGAAATTACTATGCGTGGAACAATGGTAACGTAATGGAATGCAAAATTCAACGACATATCAAAGACTAAAAATCTTTTTCTACAAATTGCAGTTGCAAATATCCTATTCTTGGAGTCACCAGCAGGAGTTGGCTTCTCATACTCAAACACAAGCTCAGATATTCATCAGAACGGAGATAAAAGAACTGCAGTCGATTCCTATGCCTTTCTAATAAACTGGTTAGAGAGGTTCCCACAGTACAAAGCACGTGATTTTTACATTGCAGGAGAGAGCTATGCAGGCCATTATATACCTGAGCTTGCTCAACTTATCTTGGAGAACAACAAAATTACCAATCAGACATCCATTAACCTCCGTGGTGTTGCTGTATGTATATTGATATCTTTGCATCATTTACATATTCTTTATGAAAACTATTTTAATGAATGACAATTTGTACGTCAGATTGGGAATGCTTACATTGATCGAACTTCCAATAGGATCGGAACAAATGCTTACTATTGGACTCATGCACTAATCTCGGACGATACATACGATATAATTCGTTCAACTTGCAATTTTAGCAATCCATTTTACTCTGTTAGATGTGCAGATGCTCTTGACAAAGCTGATAATGAAATCGGAGATATAGACTTCTATAACATTTATGCTCCCCTCTGCCATGATACAAAGAGCTCATCGTGGGTTTCGGTAAATAGGCATATCTAATAACTTTTGTGTACATGAAACATGCTACAATTGCTAATTACTTCTCAATATTCAGATGACAGATTTTGATCCATGTTCGGATAATTATGTACACAAATACCTGAACAACCCTTTAGTTCAAAAGGCTTTTCATGCAAACGTCACGAAGTTGTCATATGACTGGGAGAGTTGCGGGTAAATTATCATGACTTTCTTCATTGATTCATTTAGAACTTGTTAATTCAAACTTCACTTTCTTTTGTTTCCGTCAGGAATCTCTCGTGGATTGACAGGCCTCCTACAGTCCTACCTATCGTTAATGAGCTCATTACTAGTGGCATACGATTGTGGCTTTACAGGTAATTTTGGTTGCAAAATCTCTTAACCAGATATTATAAGGGGTAAATTTCACAAAACGCCCCTGAACTTTGTGGGCTCTACCAATCATAGAATCAGTGAACTTTCAAATTTCTACCATGCCTCCCTGAACTATTAGAAAATCTCGTAGACAATGTTCGTGGAGGTTATATGAAATTTACCCTTCTATCATAAATGAAATATGCTAAAGAATAGTAACATTTTGCAGTGGCGATATTGATAGTGTAGTTCCTATAACATCAACAAGGTACTCCATCAAAATGCTCGGGTTGCCAATTAAGAACTCATGGCGCCCATGGTATCTCAATGAAGAGGTGAAGTTTCCAACATAAACAACATGATGCCAAATCTCTTGTATATGTCCATGTACAAACAATCATAATCATCTTGTTGAATGAATACAGGTTGGAGGTTATGTCGAGGAATACGAAGGATTGACGCTAGCAACGGTGAGAGGAGCAGGGCATATGGTTCCTAGTAATCAGCCTGAACGATCGTTAGCTATGTTCTCTTCGTTTCTCCAAGGACAACTTCCACCGAAAATGCACAAATAATGCAATCTTTTAAAGAGAGGCTCCATATGTTTCGCCTTCTTTGTCAAGTGTAAAATGTTTAGCATGAGATGGATAATAAAGTTACAGTACTTTAGTTTAGTTTAAGTTATTTCCTTTCTTCGTGTAAAGAACCAAATGTGTTTAAGAAAAACTAAGTATTGTGCATTTTAAAAGGGGCTTAGTTATTGATGAAATATTGTGAAGGACAAATTTTCATTTTAGCCCATTTTAGACTTTTATTTTTAAAAAACGACCCTATTCATACTTTTGCAAGTTTCGACCTAGTTTCAGCCAGGTGGCTGAAACTGGGTCGAAACTTGCGAAATTTTTTCCAAAACTACACGGGAAATCATTTCCCGTGAAGTTTAGTCGGAACTAAACTCCATGGGAAATGATTTCCCGTGTAGTTTTCACATAACAAAAACTCCCGTTAGTTTTTAGTTCCGCCACTAAACTACACGGGAAATGAATTCCGTAGTAGTTCGAAAATACTATAAGTTGATGGTTTCAGCGGTGGGCTGAAGCAGTATTATGAAATGGTTCGTTTAAAAATAAAAGTCTAAAACGGGCTAAAATGAAAATTTGTCCTATTGTGAATAGTCTAATTTAGGACAAGTCCAAAGAACATAAAATCAGTATACTACTCTCATCATGCAAACTCTCATTGTTTGCAAAAACTCAAATCAGCGGTTTGGGAATTTTCTTGTTCCATGTCCTTGCCACAAACCCTAGACCTCCTCACTGCCACCTCAAAAAAATTCCAATCAGCAATTTAGGACTATACTGACTCATAATTCTCAATATAGAAATCATATGCTGAAAACTATGATATTACTGGAATATTCTTTTCCCACAAAAAAAAAAAGTGAACATTTTTAGAAACTTGATATTTGGGAATCAAATTTGTAAAAGTAATTCTAGATGAAAATGTACTTGTGCCAAATTCTACACAAAATTAACGCAAGTTATGAGCTAGAAGATTAGTAACCACTTACCGGAGCAATATTTCTAATTATAAGGAAATTGAATGTCATAAAGCATGCACCTTCTCTCGTCTATAAAAAAGTACACCATGTATACTTACAAACTCAAAAAGGTCCTTATCTCTACAAGCATGTTGAGTATTATAACCAAATTCTGTTTCCCCTAGGTTATATTGATACACCTTGGTTGTTTTCTCTGTGGACCATTAATGGACTTGGACACTCCTCACTCAAAGCCAATCTTGGACATGTTGAAAAGTCAACAACAACTTCTAGAGAATTCTACTAATTTCATGGTAGAATAGAATATGTTCTAGTGCTTCTAGAGAAATTTATTGTTGTCATGGTAAAGAATATCCTAATGGCTATTCTAGATAAGCTCTAGTTAGGTTCTAGACTATTAGGTTCTAGAAAATTCCACCATCCATCCACCATTATAAATAGGGATGGAGAGAGTGCATTTGTATGAAGCTTTCAAGCAAGCAAGAAGTGAGCTTGAGAGCTTGAGTGTGTAGTGTAGGCTTGTGTGAGTGTCCACCAAAATAAGAGAGTTGTGTGATAGTGAGGTGTTCTTGTAAGAGTGAGTGTTGTACTCTTTAGTACTCTATCAATAAAAATTCCCTTTGTGTAGAGAGTTGTATTCTCCAAAAGCCAATAGTTTGGTATCAGAGCAGGCGATTAGGACCTGTGTTGAGAGTGTGCCAGTCGGTCGGGGACCATATTCGAGACGCTGCTTGAGGGAGATCTTTGACGTGCGCAATTCGGGATTGTGAAGCTTGTGCGTTTGGGACCAAGCTTACTTGGAACGTGAGGGACAACCAAGTCACGATGTCAGATTAGATCAGCGCTCCTGGCAGTATGGAGAAGCTCAACGAGGATAACTATCGAGATTGTCGGACGTGTATTAAGTCCTATCTTAGAGGTCAGGATTTATGGGATATCGTTGATGGCGGTGACACCTCACCACCAACGGAGAATGCACAGGCAATCAAGAAGTGGAATATAAAGGTGGGGAAAGCTTTGTACGCGATTCAAACCACAATAGACAAGAGTCTGCTTTCACGTATTGAAGATGCTAGAACACCCAAACAAGCATGGGACGCGCTCACTGCCCTCTTCTCAAAGAAAAATGTTGCTCACCTTCAGCTACTCGAGAGAGAGCTCATGAACACATCACAAGGTACGCAGTCTATTAGTGACTACTTTCAAAAAGTTAGAAGCTTGTGCCGTGAAATAGAGCAATTAGATACAACTGCTAAAATTGGTGAAGATAGAATGAGAAGAATTGTATGCAATGGTTTAAAATCGGAATATACCGGATTTATCACGGCAATACAAGGTTGGCCAGTTCAACATTCTCTAAATGAATTAGAGAATATACTGGCAAATCAAGAAGCTCTCTTAAAATAAATTGCGGGAGTTTCATTAAAAAATAATAATGAGGAGGAGGCACTCTTCACTAGTAAAAGAAGAGGCCATGGAAATAAACAGGATAGTACTAAAGCTGAAGGGAGGTTTCGTGAGTAGCGTGGGAGCTCTCACTCGGGGGGAGCTCAACATGGTCGTGGAAAAGATGACCGAAGTGCAAGGCGAAGTGACGAATGCTTCAATTGTGGAAAGAAGGGCCACTTCGCTCGCAGTTGCTGGCATAGGAAAAATATGGCAGAAGGAAATCTAGTGACGTCAAAAAGCTACCGAGATGTGGTTGATAGTGAAGAAGAGTGGGATGCACAAGGATCATCAACTATAGTCTTTCTTGCTAACTTGATAGAAGAAGAGCAAGATTTTGACAAGGAAGACGTCATGAACGAGTCAGATGAGAAGGCCCTTGCAATCGTAGACTCGGAAGCCATCTACTATAACAATGATTGGATCGTTGATTTAGGTTTCTCCAACCACATATCTGGTGATAATGAGAATCTGCAGACAACGTCCGAATATAAAGAAGAAAAACTAGTTCTGATTGCTGAAAACTCTAAATTGCCAATTATTCATAGTGATAACACGATAATAGTGCCACACCTTAGTCCTAATCAAGCACAATTACATAATATCTTTGATAAAACATCATCATGGTGGCCGCAAGAGGTGACATCGCTAAATTCTAAAAATTTAGAGATCAAGTTGCAAGGAAAATTAGAGAAGAAAGGACAAGAAGATAGCCAATCATCAAATGCAGAAACCAAGAAGCAATAAGTCTCTCAAGAAGATTTCACATAGCCTAGCTCCTCTATAAAGACATGGACGACGGATGTTCATCAAGAGACACTTGAAGAGGAGTGGCCAAGCCAGATAGAAGACACCGCAGAAGAATCGACTATGCAACTTCAGAGATCGACAAGAACAAGGAAGCCAAATTCAAAATATCCAAATGCAAGTGTTGTGAAAATAATATATGGTACGTGATCGGGAAAGTTGTTGTTGAGGAGGAGTGTTGAAAAGTCAACAACAACTTCTAGAGAATTCTACTAATTTCATGGTAGAATATGTTCTAATGCTTCTAGAGAAATCTATTATTGTCATGGTAAAAATATCCTAATGGATATTCTCGATAAGCTCTAGTTAGGTTCTAGACTATTTGGTTCTAGAGAATTTCACCATCCATCCACCATTATAAATAGGGATGGAGAGAGTGCATTTATATGAAGCCATCAAGCAAGTAAGAAGTGAGCTTGAGAGCTTGAGTGTGTAGTGTAGGCTTGTGTGAGTGTCCACCAAAATAAGAGAGTTGTGTGATAGTGAGATGTTCTTGTAAGAGTGAGTGTTGTACTCTTTAGTGTTCTATCAATCAAAATTCCCTTTATGTAGAGAGTTGTATTCTCCAAAAGCCAACATGACAAGCGTAACAATATTCATTATACTATCAAGGGAAAGAGAATAATTCCATTAATATTTATTGTTTTGGTCCCCGTTTAGCATCGTGGCCATCAAAATGTCTCCCTTATTCCATTAAGATATCTTCTTGATAAATCAAGGGAGTCATTATCATGGACTGTTCACACAGGAAGAAATTATTCATAATTCAGATCAAGTTGCTAACTTCTAGTGCTCCCATATGTTAATTATAATCCTTATGCACGTAACGGATCCTTTGATTTTTCTGTGATGTAGACATCTACTAACGTAATCATTTGCATCTCCCTCCTTATGTACTTCGTCTTTTGAATATAATAAGTCGAGTTAATGTCCTCATCCCTTTAAAAATTTAATACTATATATTATCATATTGTT
Source organism: Asparagus setaceus (assembly GCA_012295165.1). Classification (NCBI taxonomy): domain Eukaryota; kingdom Viridiplantae; phylum Streptophyta; class Magnoliopsida; order Asparagales; family Asparagaceae; genus Asparagus; species Asparagus setaceus. Next base: position 25,279,266 of record CM022704.1, on the reverse strand, counting down.
ATATTCATATTTTTTGCAGTTTATATAGTAATGGATTTGGATTTGGCTCTATGGGAACATATAGAAAGTAAAATGTACATTGCAGATGTCAATTAAACAATACATGTACCATAAATAAAGTTATTTGTAAAACCATGATATGACTAAAACTTGGTCAAACTACAATCCCTGGTAAACTACAAGAAATATGTAAAATTACAAAGTCTCACTAAAAATAAAATAAAAAATACAGCCAACAGAAATCAGTCTGAAAACATAATGCAACATTCCATAGTAATAGACTCAGTAATAGGTATTGTATACTAACTTTCTAATTCCCCTTTCTACTGTAGCCTTCACGTGTGGATTCTATATAAAACTCATGCATTCCACTCAAATCCCATAGAACAGAGAGATGAGATTGAGTTCTTCTTGCCTGTCACTGTTACTCGTCTTCTGCTTCATCTTTCTTCTTTCCGATGTCAATGCAGCCAAGCAAGCTGATAAACTGCGAGAGCTCATAAAATCACGGAGATCATCAAATGCTTCTGAAAATGATTCAATATGGTCTGAGATGTTATCGACTAAGTCCTTTTCTCTGGTCTACATTAGTCCACAAGAAGGGATGATGGATCATGATACGATTAATGAGTTGCCAGGGCAACCAAAGGATGTTGATTTCGATCTGTATGCTGGTTATGTGACCGTTGATCACAAGAATGGAAGAGCGCTGTTCTATTACTTTGTTGAGTCTTCTCAGAATTCTTCGAGCAAGCCTCTTCTGCTATGGCTCAATGGAGGTATTTAGTTATCATATAGAGTTTGTTTATAATAGGTGAAGAAATTTTCACCTTAACAAATTTTCTTTGGGTGTTTTCGCATTGATTGTTTTGTTTGCTTGTACTATGAAAAACAAACTTGGCTAGTTGACCAGTGTCCTATTCATTGTAGTTATCTTTACATCCACTCTGTAATATGTTGTTTGCCGTTGCTTGGTGTTTATTGAGTTTGTCTTCATGTAATGATGGTTGACATTGCCTCTGAATTATTATTATTATTATTGGCTAACCACTTTGTGCTTTGTGATTAAGGACCTGGATGCTCCTTGTTGGGAGCGCGAACAGCGGAGCCGAGAGAAACCACCACAAACGAGTACGATGAACAGGCAAAAACACAAGAAACAGTAAAGACACGAGATTTACGTGGTTCGGCAAGTTGCCTATGTCCACGGGGCAAGGAGGGGGGAGATTTTACTAATAGAAAAGAGAGAATACAAATTAGGGTTACAAGTTCTCACCAAGAAACCCTAAAAACAAACCTCTCAAATCTCTCACAAGATCTCCTCCCAAAAGATGCACAATACCCTCTCAAAGGCTGCTCAAAAACGTGTTCAACACTACTCTAATTAATCAGGTTTAGGGTTATATATAAACTCTAAACGAACCGGGTTTAAAACCAAACCCGTATTCGGAATCTACCCAGATTAGTCGACTACTACTTCAGAGTAGTCGACTACTAAGGCCCAAAACAGAGCAACACCTTTCGTCGACGATATTAGTCGACTACTACTTGAGTAGTCGACTACTAAGGTTCCAAATGAAAACCATCTCCGTTGTCGTAGCAGTAGTCGACTACTCGACTTGTAGTCACTACTAAGCCCGAAAAACTATCTTGTGCATGTTTTTGTGCATGTTCTACAATTCTCCACCTCGTACATTATTTGATAAACCTCAAATTTTGGACGAACACCAGAAGAACACCGCGAACATACCTAGAGAGATCTCCATCAGCCAAACCAGGCCAATCCAAATACACTATACCGCTGCCTCACGTATCCTCCACCGGGATCAAGCTAACCGTAGTTCTGCAAATCATCTCCACCTCACCCCATCACCGTCCCGAAGGGCCATGCCTTCTTGGGCAGATCAACACGGGCTGATATGAAACAAGTCCAAGCAATGCTTAAACTTGCTAACTGTGACCACCTTGGTTAACATGTCTGCGAGATTCTCATTCGTGTGTACCTTCATGAGAGAAATATCACCTTCCTCTATGACATCTCGCACGAAATGATACCTGACATCGATATGCTTGGTACGAGCATGATGAACTTGATTCTTCGCCAAGTGAATCGCACTCTGACTGTTGCTCCACAAGTTCACGCTTTCCTGCTCAATCCTCAAATCATCTAGAAGACCCCACAACCACAATGCTTCCTTCACTCCCTCTGCCATGGCCATGTACTCAGCCTCAGAGTAGAAAGTGTCATCAGAGTCTGTAATATCGACGCCAACTAAGCGGAGCTCCATGTATCTTGAATACATAACCAGAGTAGATCGCCGATCTATCTAGATGCAGCATAATCGAGTCCACAAACCCATCAATCTGACATGTTTCTCCACCAAAATATAGACCCGTTTTAACGGTACCCTTTAAGTACCTCATGACCCACTTCACTGCTTCCCAGTGCGCCTTTTCCGGATTCGCCATGAATCTACTGACCACACTGACCGCCTGTGAAATATCTGGGCGTGTACACACCATTGCGTACATTAAGCTGCTAACTGCACTAGCATAGGGAACACGCTCCATATGCGCCTTCTCTTCCGCTGTAGTGGGAGATTGTTTACCAGAAAGTCTAAAGTATGGAGCCAATGGAGTCACCACCGACTTAGCACTTTACATCCCGAACCTCGCGATCACCGGCTCTATGTAGCCCTTCTGACTCAAGAACAATCGTCGGTTCGCCCGCTCTCTTCTAATCTCCATACCCAGTATTTTCCTAGCAGCGCCCATGTCCTTCATCTCGAACTCTTCACCAAGTTGAGATTTCAGCCTATCTATCTCCACCCTGCTCTTAGAAGCAATAAGCATGCCATCCATATACAAAAGGAGGTAGATATAATTACCTCTGCGAAGCTTCCGAATGTAAACACAATAATCATAGTCGCTTCGGGAAAACCCATGCTTCAGCATGAAGGAGTCAAATCGCTTGTACCACTGCCGAGGAGATTGCTTCAATCCATACAGTGACTTCCTCAAACGACACACATGATGCTCGTTGTCCTCAACCTTGTAGCCCTTAGGTTGATGCATGTAGATCTCTTCATCCAAGTCTCCGTACAAGAAGGCCGTTTTAACATCGAGTTGTTCCAGCTCAAGATCACCATGAGCAACAATACTCAATAGCAACCGAATAGAAGTGTGTTTCACCACCGGAGAAAATATCTCATTGTAATCCACACCCTCTCTTTGTGCAAACCCCTTAGCCACTTGCCTTGTACCTTGTACCTTGTACCACCGAGCTCTGAAAGATCTTTCTTTCTTTTATACACCCACTTACAACCAATAGTTTTTCTTCCTACGGGCAATGAGACCACCTCCCATGTTTGGTTCTTCCGAAGAGATTCCATCTCTTCCTCCATCGCAGCCAACCAACTCTCACTATCCTTGTCCCGAATAGCTTCCTTGAAGGAGACCGGCTCGTCCTCCTCCACCGAGAGTGCGTATTCAACCAAATTAATCAGCCCATAGTGCTTTAGGGGTTGATCAGCCTTACGTACACAGCGTATGCTTTCGCCTTGGCCTTGTAGAAGCCAAACTATCCTCGAAGCCTGTTGTTATAGTGCTGTGTATTCTCTGCTAAACCTCCTCCCCGCCAAGCTCATCATCTACCTGACTTCTCACTTGAACACGACTAGAACCTGGTTGGTCTTTAGGTTCTATTTCAATAATCTGAGACTTAGAAGTCTCAACAGTCATAACACCATCATCCTTGGACGCCCTAGCAATCATGGATTTCTCATCAAAGGTAACATCCCTGCTGATCACGAACTTCGAATCTTCCGTACACTAAAGGCGATAGCCTTTTACGCCCTTCGCATATCCCAAGAATATTGCCTTCTTGGCCCTCGCGTCAAGCTTTCCCTCGTTGACGTGATAGTAGGCGGTACATCCAAAAATTTTGAGCCTATCATAATCTGCATGCTCCCCTGACCACACCCTATAGGGTATATCACCATCCAATATCGAATGTGATGAACGGTTCACAATGTAACAAGCTGTAGCCACTGCTTCTGCCCACCATTCGTTGCCCAATCTAGCGTATGATTGCATACTCATTGCTTTCTCCCGCAATGTTCGGTTCAGTCTCTCTGCGATCCCATTCTGCTGTGGTGTTGACTTGACTGTCCAGTGTTGAACAATTCCCTCCTGATCACAGAACTCCTTGAAAGCACCATCCGTGATACTGCATCAAGTATCGATCTCAGTGTCTTCAATTTCTTCTTGTCCTATTCTCAACCATTGCTCTCCACTTCTTGAATATTTCGAACACCTCATTCTTATGCTTCAGAAAGTAAATCCAAGCATACCTAGAATAATCATCTATGAATGAGACAAAATACCTGGAATCACCCTTGGAAGTTGTCTGAGCCGAACCCCAAACATCCGTGTGTACATAATCTAGTATCCTCGGCTCTTAGACTTCTTTGCTCGGCCCGGACCACGTGTGACTTTCCATACACACAATCCTCGCAAAAATCCATGCTAGATTTCTTCAGATTCTTCAGCAAACCCTCTTTACCGAGCAAAACTAGACCATTCTCTGACATATGCCCAAGCCGCCTATGCCATAACCGTGTGTGCTCACATGGGTCTCCACCACTTTCTTTAGTTCCAACCGCTGCATCTCCCGTCACCGTCGTACCTGAGAGAGTATATAAATTATCGTGACGAACACCCTTCATCACAACAAGGGAACCTCGAATAACCTTCTTCACTCCGTTCTCCGTCACAATCCTGCAACCGCCGGAGTCTAATACACCAACTGAGATAAGATTCTTTCGCAAGTCGGGAATGTGCCTCACATCTGTCAAGGTTCGGACCACTCAATCATGCATTTTGATCTTGATATCACCTAGCCCCACCGTTTTACAAGCACGGTTATTTCCCATCAATACGGTTCCACCATCAATGTCTCTGTAGGTAGTAAACCACTTTCTATTTGGACACATATGGTAAGAATAACCAGAATCAAGTATCCACTTTTCGGAGATATCCTCGCCACCCCGGACGACATAGCACTCCTTATCGCTCCCTTCCTCACGAAGCGTAGCTCGCCTCTTCCTTGCCCTCTCTTCTCTCGGTCTTGTTGTTGTTCTTTTTTCACCTACTCTCTTATTTGGACGGTCGACCTTGAAATGCCCAACTTCACCGCATTTGAAACACGATTTTCCCGCAAGAGGTCTCGATTTAGATCTAGACTTTCCTCCCTTGCCTTTTCCTCGCTCATTGCTCCTTTCTCTAGCAAACAATCCCTGTGCTTGTTCTTTATTATCACCAGTAGTCATGTCACTGGTTGCAATCTTTCGAAGGTTATCCGCTAGAAGTGCCGTTCTAGTCTCATCAATCTTCAAATTGTCTCCTACAAGCATCGGTGTTTGCACTGTGTTCTCATAAGACTTCTAGACAGAAGTAGTAGAAGCTACCGATCCTCATCTATAACTTTCACATCTATATCTTTCAAGTCTGATATGATCCTATCAAACTTGTTGATGTATTTCCGGATTGATGAGCCCTCCTCCATCTTGTAAGTATACAATTTAGATTTTAAATAGATCCGGTTCGTTAGACTCTTCGTCATGAAGGTACTTTCTAACTTCGACCACACCAGTAATTGCTACTCTTCATCTACCAAGAAAGCTACATCCCTTTCAAGGTATAGGATAATCGACGCCTGCTTCCGTGATCCAGCTCCTCCCAATCCTCATCGACATATCCTTGTGCTTCTTCTCTTTTCCGTAAAGCCTTGTGCAATTTTTACGAAATCAGTGGGTTTTTCATATGTATCCTCCAATAGGAAAAATTATTCTTCCCATTAAACTTTTCAATCTCGAATTTTCTCACTTTGACCGATTTACTGGTAGACGCCATTCTCCGTTTAAATTAATAAACCCGCTTCTCTCAGAAATTACCGAGCACCACCTCAAACCAGAAGCTACACCACTTCCAATCAATAATGTACTGATACCAATTGTTTAACAAATGGAGGAGAGAAACCACCACAAACGAGTACGATAAACAGGTAAAAAGCACAATAAAACAGTAAAGACACGAGATTTACGTGGTTCGGCAAGTTGCCTACGTCCACGGGGCAAGGAGGGGGGATTTTACTAATAGAAAAGAGAGAATACAAATTAGGGTTACAAGTTCTCACCAAGAAACCCTAAAAACAAATCTCTCAAATCTCTCACAAGATCTCCTCCCAAAAGATGCACAATACCCTCTCAAAGGCTGCTCAAAAACGTGTTAAACACTACCCTAATTAATCAGGTTTAGGGTTATATATAAAGTCTAAACAAATCGGGTTTAAAACCAAACCCGTATTCGGAATCTACCCAGATTAGTCGACTACTACTTCAGAGTAGTCGACTACTAAGGCTCAAAACAGAGCAACACCTTCGTCGCCTGCAGATTAGTCGACTACTAACTCAGTGTAGTCGACTACTAAGGTTCCAGCTGAAAACCATCTCTCTGTCGTCTGCAGTGTAGTCGACTACTCTGACTTGTAGTCTACTACTAAGCCCGAAAAACTGTCTTGTGCATGTTTTTGTGCATGTTCTACACTCCTCTTTGGGCTTTGGAGCCATGGAGGAAATAGGACCCTTCAGAGTAAACAGTGAAGGGAAAACACTTAAAAGAAATTATTATGCATGGAATAACGGTGAGATAATTCCATTTCTTACGTGTTATTTTGAATTTGTTTCTGAAATATCTTTTTCGACAAATGCAGTTGCAAATCTTCTTTTCTTGGAATCACCAGTAGGAGTTGGCTTCTCTTATTCAAACACAAGTTCAGATATCCATCACATTGGAGATAAAAGAACTGCAGCTGATTCCTACACATTTCTGATAAACTGGCTTGAGAGATTCCCATAGTACAAAACACGCAATTTTTTCATTACAGGAGAGAGCTTTGCAGGCCATTACATCCCTGAACTTGCACAACTTATCCTGATGAAGAACAAAATATCCAATCATACAGCCATTAACCTTCGTGGTGTTGCTGTATGTATATTTATTTCTGTATCTTTTCGAATTTTTGTCTGACAGAGCTGCTTATTAAATTTACTGATTATGATAATGATAAGATCATGGTTATAATGGCGGTAAGCGTGACTTAGAGATAAGCATTGAGAGAATGTTATGGTGATAGCTAACTTAACAGAGAAACTAGCCCTTGAGAGAAATGAATGGAAGAATAGGATTAGGTGAAAGTCACTTAAAACAGTTGGATAAAGGCTTTGTTGTTGTTGTTGTTGCTGCTGTTGTTATCTTTAAATCTTTCTAATGATTTTATAATGATGTCTCAATCAGATTGGGAATGCTTATGTCGATGATATCTCCAACAATATAGGGCAATACACATTCTATTGGAGCCATGCTCTAATATCTGATGAGACATACAATATTATTGACTCAAGTTGCAATTTTACCAGCCAAGATTACTCAAGTAAATGTTTTGATGCCATGGATAGAGCACAAGAAGAATATGAAAATATTGATGAGTACAATATATATGCTCCACTTTGTGATGGTTCAAACAGTTCTTCAGGAATTGCAGTAATTAATATACTAGTTAATAACTCCTAGAATAAAGAACTATGCCTCGATTACTAATAACTTTCTACTTTGTATTTAGATGGCAGATTTTGATCCTTGTTCGGATGATTATGTCAATGCATACCTGAACAACCCTGAAGTTCAGAGAGCTCTTCATGCAAACACCACTAAATTGAGCTATGATTGGGAAAGCTGCAGGTTGATTGTCATTAATTTCTTCTCTTATGTTTTTTTTTTAACTCAACACTTGGTTCAAATAAAATCTGAACTTAATCACTATTCTTTTCCCCCTTTCAGACGTATTGGATATACTGACAGCCCTGATACGGTACTACCTATCATTAAGGAGCTTACTACTAGTGGCATAACTTTCTGGCTTTACAGGTAACGCTTTTTATTTCTTTTTTGAGAAAATAGGTCACATGTATTTATGTTCTACATATAAAGAATCATACCAAACAACAGAGAAAAATATTTTGCAGCGGTGATGTCGATAGTGTAGTTCCGATAACATCTACGAGATACTCCATCAAAATGCTTGGACTGCCAGTTAAGACATCATGGCGTCCATGGTATGTTAACAATGAGGTAAAATTCTTTCAGGAGAGTAAAAGACGATTCAGATAAATTTATGAGAAATGACATTACTGTTGATAAACTAAAAAGAAAACATTTGTTCAATATGGTAAAATTTCTAATGATAAAGTTACATGATTTCAGGTTGGAGGGTACGTCGAGGGATATGACGGATTGACTCTAGTAACAGTTAGAGGAGCTGGTCATGAGGTTCCAAGTTACCAGCCTGAAAGAGCATTAGCCATAATCTCTTCTTTCCTCCAAGGACAACTTCCATCTAAACAAGCAAAATAATAGTCTAAGTGAGGACAAATGCTTCATTTTTTCTGCCCTTCGTCTGTCATGATGTAACAGAAGTGTTAGAAGAAAAATCAAGGGTTTCATTTTCTTTTCCTGCATTGGTCTAAAAACAATGAATATTTCAAAATCGAAAGGAATTGGTTTCTGTCGTGTACTTGTTATCTCCCTTTCTATTCTTGAATCTAGCATTATTTAATGGCTGTGTGGTCAAGGAATAACAACTTTCTTTGATCAGACAAATGTTAAAAGAATCATCTAAATCACAACAAGCTTCCAAACCTCTCTTTAATCATAATCAAAAGAAAAACCAAATAAATTTGGACCTATTCTATTCAACATTAAGAACCTTTTTTCTTTTCCAATTTTTTTTCTATGTATAACACTATTGAGAACCCTACAAAACCATTTAAATACCAATATGACAAAACAACTAGTGGTTCTAAATAAAGCCCCTCTGAGAGAGACTGGTTACCTAACTATGGAATCTAACCTTTGTGGCTATAATGGCTCAGATTCTTCAAGTTTGAAATTACCCACGATATTAATATTATGCAAGAAAATTTCAGTAATTCTATCTGTCCATCTCTCAACTGGCAATGAACCCTTCCTATACATGGTTGTGACAAGTTAATCTCTCTCTCTCTCTCTCCCCAGAAATAATCCTGAGAAAAGTCATACAAAAATTACAGACAAATTTCGTCTCTATCTATTCTTTTTGTGTTCCACTTTCTTGCATGAAAGGAACTGATTACAAAAAGACAATCAGATTACAATGAAGTTTTCCCTAAGTTAACAGAATATTCAATGTTTCGACCAGTCTGAAAATATGAAAAATGCAAGACAAGATGTTGTACAGAAGAATCATATGATCGATTTAAATAACTAAAGATAAATTTTATCTGACTAAAAAGCAGTCTGGTTACCTCATTTCTAAGTTCTATTCAACCTCATTTTTGAGCTAAGGCAATGGTTGAAAAATGAAAACCATTGCGTTAGAATCTAAAGCGTTGCCTTAGGCCAAGGGCAGCGGTTACAAATCCGTCTTATAGGCTGCCGTTGTCCTAGACCAAAGGCTAACGGTTTTTCTCCCATAATCAAGGGCTTTGTAACCGCTAAGTCATATATCCAAAGGCCGAGGTTTTATCTAATGTAGCGGTTTATTGGCACCAAAGGCAACAGTTTTCTTGGCTAAGGCACGGTTCATTTCTATGAACTGCACTCAAGGGCTACAGCTATTCTGACCTATGGTAGCGGTTCTCTCTTTTTTTTTTTTAAAGATAAGAAAATAATTTAGCAGCTTTCATTGAGAATTGTCAAAACTCTGAAGTGCCAAATTATCCTATATTAAAACAAATTGTGAAAATCAACTCTGAAATTTAAACATCAATTGCTTTCTATTGAATCACAAAATTATAGAAATAATATATCAAGATATTACATAAATTTGTACCGAACTTTCATATAGCATTCATATCACTCTCAAATTGTCTACAATTAAAATAGATTGATCGTAACTATGATACCCCAAGACTTAGTCCCACCTCTAGAAGCCTGTAGGAGCCACCTCTAGAGTCCACATCGCCTGGCGGTGATACTGCGATGGACAAATTGTCATACTGCGACGAGGACGTCGCGCAATTAAGGTGGGGTGATTGTGATACCCCAAGATTTACTCTCACATCGGATATTGATTGAGTGATTGAATGGTTTAAATGATGAACCTTGAGAGCCAAGTATAACATTAGCTAGCCAATTTTGGCAGTGGACTGAGCCAAACCATGTGTTACACTCCGTGGGTCCCAGGACATACATCGCGCCAACGGGTATAATTTTTGTTATGCTCTTCCACTCCCACTGGTATAATTTTTGTTTCCTACAAACAGAGAGACAAAATATATAATTAGTTCAGAAATTTAACACAATTTTTGTACCAAATCTAGATATTGTATATTGTATATGTTAAGATATACATGTCCATGAATCAGCATACTGTTTCAAATAATAATAATAAACTAATAAATACAAAAATAAGCTTTGGTATTTTGGTACTGTATATTGAAAAACTAAAAGTCCTGCATATCTGCTAGTTGTGGTTCACAACGAAATGATTATTAGCTAGTATATAGTTGTAGCTTTTGAATTGCATCACGTTGTGTTTCGTTAGCTACGCCTTGAATAATGAAAATAATGGCCCTATTAAGCATAGGCCAGGGTCTAGTGGTACAAAACGATTAAAAAGTTGAACTAGGTACTTTGGTACTATGGATCCTATCATAACCCCGCACAGTGTGGGGTTTTGTGAGACACAAAGGGGGCAGTGAAATGACCTAACGGCCCCCTTATTTCCCCTTATTCGTTACAAGGGTGGCTCAGAACCTCCCACACTATGCGGGACGTTCTGATCTTTACTCGTACTTTGGTTCCCTCAATTATAGATACTTCCACATAAATTTAACATAAAAAGTCACTATGACACGCTATTAATAAAAAAAAAGTCCCCCATTTAGACCATCCTCTGATGCTTATAAAGATACTTGCACATAAAGAAATTGAAGAAAGTTCTAAATCTTGTGATCATATACAATGCTCCTAGAAGTGAACAAATATACATACTTGTATAGAAGGGAATCAATCTCATTGTTACAGCAAATGCAACAAGTCCATTCTCTTACAATTTTGCCATTTTAGATCCATCCTCTGATGTCACTTTACACATTCGTAAAGCGCAAGAGTGAGCTTCTTATCATGTTTTAACACTACGAGACTAATTGGAATATAATGTGTTAATGTGCACAAAAGGTAAGCCAAACAACTCTCAAATGAGGTTCCCTTAAAAATTTTCCATAAGGTACATGGAACTTGACCGTATGCAAACATGCATCACATAAAACCACATACATGCTAGAGTACAAAGCAATAATTTATTAAACAATAGCAGTAGAGTCCGAACTTCTTCCTAGTACCCATTCCGGCAAGCTTGCATCAACGCCATCTAAATAAAGTTGTGACTAAGATAACTTTAGTTGATGTTATTTGATCCATATGCATTATAATTTGGGTATGTATAATTGGTTAGGTGGATCCATTATTCCCATTTGTTGCGAAAAAAATTCCAGTATGGGGAGATGATATTGGTTATAGTTTCCAAATATGTGAGTTCTGATCAATTCAATCTTGGATGTACCGTAATAAGGCAAGTATCTTCTAGTTCGGAGTAAGAAATATGAGAGGAATTGCTAAAAGTTAAGAGAAAGAAGAAGATGGGTTCCCTGTCACATCTGAGCCCTCTTCTTTCTATTTTATTTATAGCCTCTATTGTCCCGAGTTAGGCTTGATGAAGTCCAATGCTACACTTGGCTCTCAAGACCCATCATTTAAACCATTCAATCACTCAATCAATATCCGATGTGGGACTAAATCTTGAGGTATCACAATCACCCCACCTTAATTGCGCGACGTCCTAGTCGCAGCATGACAATTTGTCCATCGCAGTATCACCGCCAGGCGATGTAATTGCACGACGTCCTCATCGCAGCATGACAATTTGTCCATCGCAGTATCACCGCCAGGCGATGTGGACTCTAGAGGTGGCTCCTACGGGCTTCTAGAGGTGGCTCCCATCGCACTCACGCACTGTAGCACTTAGTCCCGCATAACACTTAGCTTCACATTTCCTACGGCTAATCGCTCGATACCATTTGTCGCCCGGGCCAGCGGGCTTTGTTAGCGATGTAAGTCTTGGGACCCACGGAGTGCAACACGTGGTTTGGCTCAATTCACTTCAAAAATTGGCTAGCCAATGCTACACTTGGCTCTCAAGACCCATCATTTAAACCATTCAATCACTCGATCAATATCCGATGTGGGACTAAATCTTGAGGTATCACAATCACCCCACCTTAATTGCGCTGACGCCCTAGTCGCAAAGATGACAATTTGTCCATCGCAGATCACCGCCAGCGATGTGGACTCTAGAGGTGGCTCCCATCGCACTCACGCGATCAGTAGCACTTAGTCCCGCATAACACTTAGCTTCACATTTCCTACGGCTAATCGCTCGATAATTATTGCCACGCCCCCTGGCCAAATACGCTGATGAAGTCTTGGGACCCACGGAGTGCAACACGTGGTTTGGCTCAATTCACTTCAAAATTGGCTAGCCAATGCTACACTTGGCTCTCAAGACCCATCATTTAAACCATTCAATCACTCAATCAATATCCGATGTGGGACTAAATCTTGAGGTATCACAATCACCCCACCTTAATTGCGCTGACGCCCTAGTCGCAAAGATGACAATTTGTCCATCGCAGATCACCGCCAGCGATGTGGACTCTAGAGGTGGCTCCCATCGCACTCACGCGACTGTAGCACTTAGTCCCGCATAACACTTAGCTTCACATTTCCTACGGCTAATCGCTCGATACCATTTGTCACGCCTGTGCCCGCTGGCCTGCTGCGCTGATGAAGTCTTGGGACCCACGGAGTGCAACACGTGGTTTGGCTCAATTCACTTCAAAATTGGCTAGCCAATGCTACACTTGGCTCTCAAGACCCATCATTTAAACCATTCAATCACTCGATCAATATCCGATGTGGGACTAAATCTTGAGGTATCACAATCACCCCACCTTAATTGCGCTGACGCCCTAGTCGCAAAGATGACAATTTGTCCATCGCAGATCACCGCCAGCGATGTGGACTCTAGAGGTGGCTCCCATCGCACTCACGACTGTAGCACTTAGTCCCGCGATAACACTTAGCTTCACATTTCCTACGGCTAATCGCTCGATACCATTTGTCACGCCTGTGCCCGCTGGCCTGCTGCGCTGATGAAGTCTTGGGACCCACGGAGTGCAACACGTGGTTTGGCTCAATTCACTCAAGACCCTTCCTTTAAACCATTCAATCACTCAATCAATATCCGATGTGGGACTAAATCTTGAGGTATCACAATCACCCCACCTTAATTGCGCGACGTCCTAGTCGCAGCATGACAATTTGTCCATCGCAGATCACCGCCAGCGATGTAATTGCACGACGCCCTCATCGCAAAGATGACAATTTGTCCATCGCAGATCACCGCCAGCGATGTAATTGCACGACGCCCTCATCGCAAAGATGACAATTTGTCCATCGCAGATCACCGCCAGCGATGTAATTGCACGACGCCCTCATCGCAAAGATGACAATTTGTCCATCGCAGATCACCGCCAGCGATGTAATTGCACGACGCCCTCATCGCAAAGATGACAATTTGTCCATCGCAGATCACCGCCAGCGATGTGGACTCTAGAGGTGGCTCCCATCGCACTCACGCACTGTAGCACTTAGTCCCGCATAACACTTAGCTTCACATTTCCTACGGCTAATCGCTCGATACCATTTGTCAGCGCCAGCCTGCCATGCTGGATGAAGTCTTGGGACCCACGGAGTGCAACACGTGGTTTGGCTCAATTCACTTCAAAAATTGGCTAGCCAATGCTACACTTGGCTCTCAAGACCCATCATTTAAACCATTCAATCACTCGATCAATATCCGATGTGGGACTAAGTCTTGGGGTATCACACTATTATACAAATATGGTTACAAATATTATCTCCATGATATCTAGTTACAATCAACTAATATGGAGTAATATCTTAATGATTGATTACAATCACGCCATAATACCTTAACAATTGATTGCAGTCAAATCATCAAAATTATGTTGCCAAGTTTAGCCATGATCTTTGGAAGGAATTGATAGCTTTCCTTCATGAGTAGATTCGCTGGGATCTTGTGTATCTCTAATTGATGGCTTTCTAGCTTGAGCAGATTCATTTGAATCTTGTGCATCTTTAATAATTGATAGCTTCCCTTCAAGAGCAATTCTTTGGGATCATGTGTCGGTTGAACGATGTTGAGCTTGACACGTAACTCCATGAAATGCTGTCGAGATAGTGGTTTGGTAAGTGCATCAGCATGTTGATCACGAGTGGAAATATATGAGACGAGAAGTTGCTTGGTAACCACACGTTCACGAACAAAATGAAAGTCTATTTCAATATGTTTCGTACGAGCATGAAATACTGGGTTAGCAGCGAGATATGTTGTACCAATATTGTCGCACCATAATACAGGTGTTGCTGAGGGAATACCAAGCTCTTGTAGTAGTGCTTGAAGCCATATAAGTTCTGCGGTAGCATTTGCAGCCGCCTTATACTCCGCCTCCGTACTAGAGCGTGAAACAGTAGCTTGTTTCTTTGAGCTCCAGGAAATAAGATTCCGTCCAAGAAAAATTGCATACCCACTAGTAGAGCGATGATCCTAGCTACTCCCAGCCCAGTCAGCATCACTGAAGGCATGAAGTTGCCTTGGTGAGTCACGGTATAGAAGTAGGCCGTGTGTAGGTGTTCCCTGAAGATAGCGCAGAATATGACGAGACCAATGATACCATGTTGGGGTATGCATATGATGACAGACCCTATTTACTGCAAAGGAGATATCTGGTTGAGTGATGGTCACATATTGTACAGCACCAACAATACTGCGATATAGAGTCGGATCAGCGAGAGGTGGTGGCACATGAGATCCATCAACTGTAGTAGTTGCCATCGGTGTAGAGATAGGGCGTGCTGAGCTCATCTTGAATCGCTGAAGGATATCCATAATGTATTTAGAGTGTGATAATAGACATCCTTCAGGGTGGGAGCATAATTCGATGCCAAGGAAATAATGTGTAGGGCCTAAATCACGAAGATCAAACTCACGACCAAGGGAAACTATAAGATCATCCACGCCCCCTTGATCAGAGCCCATGACTAGAATATCGTCCACATAGATTAACACAAAAATCATGGATGTTCCTTGGCAACGAAAGAAGAGAGATGTATCTGTCTTGGAGCCAATGAAGTTAAGCTCTATGAGTCGGGTACTCAGGCATTTGAACCATGCACGTGGGGCTTGGCGAAGGCCATAGAGAGAACGATGCAGTTTGCAAATATGATCAGGGAACAGTGGATGAGTAAATCCTGGAGGTTGTTCCATATAGACGACCTCCTCTAGATGCCCATGAAGAAAGGCATTCGAGATGTCCAATTATCATACCAGCCACCGAAACCTTATGGCAATCGCAAGAAGCAATCAGACAGTGGTGATTTTGATGACTGGGCTAAAGGTGTCAAAAAAATCGATGCCATGTTGCTGTCGAATCCTTTGGCTATAAGACGAGCCTTGTGGTGCTCAACTGAACTATCCGCCTGTTGTTTTAGCTTGAAGATCCATTTACAACTCACTATATTCAAATTCAGTTGCCGAGATACTAATGGCCAAGTACCATTGCGCAAAAGAGCATCAAACTCGAGGCCATTGCCGCACGTCACGCTAGGTCCTTAGATGCTTGTGTGAAGAAAACAGCTATATTAACAGCCTCATCCTAGTAACATGACGATACAGATGCATATGCTAGAAGTGCAAGTGCAGTTTCAACAATACGTCGGTGTTTCCTCTCTGCAACCCCATTTTGTTTTGGGGTGTGTGGACATGAGACACGATGCATAATTCCTTCAGAATCAAGATGGCAATGGAGAGACTGATACTCACCACCCCAATCAGAGTGAAACATGCGTATTTTTCTACCAAAGTAATGTTCTACATGTCTTTGAAAACGATAAAATATGTTAAAGAGATCAAATTTATTGCGCATAAGAAACAGCCAAGTGAACTTACTAAAATCATCAACAAATGTAACATAATAACGAAAACCAAATGGAGAGACAATGGGGGCAGAACCCCAAACATCCGAGAAAATTAAATCTAAAGGAGCAAATGAAGTAAAAGATGACAAAGTAAATAGAAGTTTGTGACCTTTTGCCTTCATACATGCAGAGCAACTTGATAAGTTATGACTTCTAAAGGTAGGTAAATTGCATTTGGATAAGATTTGAAGAACAATCTTCAATGTAGGATGACCTAAGTGAGCATGCTAGGAAGAGGTGGATGTGTGTTTACCAACCAGAGCAACATACGACAAGGTAAAATTGGGAGGAGGCAATTGATAGAGTCTGTTCTTAAGATGTCCGTGGAGAAGAATAGTCCCCGACTCCCGATCCTTCACAAAACAATTGAAAGGGTGAAATTCATATATAACGTTATTATCTTTTGTAAATTGATGATTAGATAAGAGATTTTTTCGTAATTGAGGGAACATGGAGCACATTGGTCAAAGTAAGAGATCAGGAAGAGGAAGGAAGAGTTGTGTGTCCATGGTTTAAAATATGCAAACCTGTACCATTGCCTACTTGTACGATATCCGTCCCGGTATGAGGTGTAGCTCCAAGAAGTTGAGTATAGTCCGGTGTGCTGTGGTGGGTGGCGCTAGAGTCGAGATACCATTGTTCTCGGGAAAAGTCGGTATCTTTTTCATCGGTGAAATCATTCTACCTTGATGGGATTACAAATGAGTTTCAAATAAAAATCACCTTTTTATAAGGCTTGTTACAATGAAAAAGGATAAAAATTACAACTTTCCTCCTTGTGAACAAACGCGGGATCCGTTTATCGGATCCTCGCTTGCGTGGGATTCTTTGCCTGTGCCGGGGACGTGTTCCGTGGACCACCGCGCGATTCCTTTCCCAAGTGTTGATCAAACGAGATCTGGATCTAGATCTAGATCTAAAAATCCCTCCTCTTTTTTTTTACGTGGGAATTCTTAGCTCGATCAGATCTGAGATCTAAACGAATACGGAGATTAATTCGCCAAGGAACTAATCAACGTAGTAAACGAGATCGGCCAAGCTTAACCCGTTATTTTGTTCGATCAAGGCCAAGCTTGATCCAAAGGATGGTTTGTTGTTGTAGATCTGGATCTGAACACTTTGGATCTCGGATCTCACCCCCCCGCGCAAGTCTAGATCTTGATCTCCTCTCCCTTGGAAATTCTCTAACCCTTGGCACACACAAGAGTTCGGCAGAGTCTCCTCTTTTTTTTTATTTTTCCGACCCCCAAAATGAAACCCTAGCCCTCGTATTTATAGGTGCAGCAGCGGATGCGGGCGAAATTGGGCAAAAAGCCCATTCGGCCTTGGTGTCTCGGCCAGGCCGAGACACCTCTGGGTGTCTCGGCTGAGCGAGACACCTCTGGGTGTCTCGGTCGGGCGAGACACCTCTGGGTGTCTCGGTTTTGACCGAAGGCCGCGGCTTCTCTCTCGCTAGTTTTCCGAGCTTGATTTGGTTCTCGACCGACTTGTCATCCGAGCTTAATTTGAGGCTTCAAAGTCGGGTTTATCCCTTCGCTCGCACTCATGGCGCATCAGTTCACCAAGGTTCCGGAATCAGCGACCGCCGAAAACTCTTGCGTAGGGGCGTCTTGAGGAGAGCGTTTGCGTTGCGTTCACTTGTTGTGTCGTCAACGGTTTGCCATTACTTCATCGGATGACTTGTCGATTATTCTCGTCATCACGAGCTACGTTCGGGGACTTATAGGAAATTTTCAACGCCTACAGATACCCCCTCCAACGTGTTTCGGTCTCGCTCTTTTATAGAAGAAGCCGAAATACTTTGGATGTGATAGGCCCAGACCTTCAGTCGGTGTAATAGGACCTGAAAACGGCTTCAAATCTCGATCTCTCCGATTCTTTCGGACTATCCAGTGCTTTGTAGGATAACTAAAAGTGTCACGGTGCTGCATTTATTGTCTGA
This sequence comes from Asparagus setaceus, assembly GCA_012295165.1. Lineage (NCBI taxonomy): Eukaryota > Viridiplantae > Streptophyta > Magnoliopsida > Asparagales > Asparagaceae > Asparagus > Asparagus setaceus. The sequence goes on along the minus strand of CM022704.1, from coordinate 25,261,106 downwards.
CCGCTGTCGAAATCTTGACTCGATGGCCGATGCATGAATTTTCTTATTTTTAGCTCGTGACTGTGAGTTGTCGTCGAACTGTTCATCATTCCGTGAGACTTAGCTTTGAATCAGTGAAATCTCCACTGCATGGCTTTGCATAAGACTAAACCCCAGTGGGAGGATATTGAGGATTCATCCTTTGATTGGTGAACTCTATCGTGATGGTCGCTGCGTGACCAACTACGCCGAGGGATTTTCTCGAGATGTGACGCGTTGTCCGCCTCAAAATTTTCTCTTGGAATTCAACCTCCAATTGGCGATTTTTATCACAACGAATTGTCCGCCGTAAGACTGAACCCGATGGAAACAAATTGGGGATTGTCGAAGTTATCCTTAAGAATATAAAACTATTCTCCGTGAACTTCGACAAAATAGGAAATAGTTTAGACTCGTGATACCTAGTTGAGTATCGCGAAGGGGAGAATCCTACTCCTTGTTGGAATAGAATTAGGTTATCCTCCGTGAACTTTCCAATAAATTAGGGAACAGTTTATACTCATATTCCTTATTGGAGTATTCGTGGGTTCACCATCATGGGGATTTCATCGATCCTACCGAAAGGGAACCCTTTATGGGTTGCATTCATTGTCCCGATGCAAGTTGATCCGCTGGTCGTGGTTGGAACCGCGGTGACCATGAAGTAACTTGTCAGTTCCTTGTTCAAACTTCTAGGGGACAACTTGGAGAGGGCGAGATTGCAAATTGACGCCTCTTTCCCCTTTGGAGATCAATATGCTGCTTGAGGAGATCAATGTTCACTTGTATACTATTAGTGCCTCAGTGGGAGTTTTTCTTGCGGGGACCGCATTTAAGATCTCCTTTGAGGAGGTGCTCATGATAGGGCTCCGTCCGCGAAATGAAAGAAGCTCTGCATGGTTCACTGTGACCTATACTCTCCTGTGGGAGATCGATGAATCCGACCACGTAGGAGTAATGATTGACCCTTGTGTACATCCCCGATTGACTCCATGCATCTAGGTTGACATATCCCATTTCTTGGTGCAATGAGGTCGGCTCTCTATGATAGCCCACCTGGAAACACTCGAGTCTCCATCCCGTTTAATTGGGGGACTAGTCTTGTTAGCTAGTTCATCCTCAATTTGGCGGTCTTGATGAATTCTTTTCTATTGGTAAGATGTTCCTCCAAAGCTAGGTATAGCGGTGGTTACTACGCCCAAAGGGCCTGCCGAGGGACCAACTGCGGAAGTCGGTGCGTCGACGGTAGTTCCATTGTTGTTGTGACTTGCGATTTGTCATTTTCATTGTCACAGCATTCATAGAATTCTTGGCAAACCCTCAGCCTTCAACGGATTTGATTTGCCTTTACCGACACCGCTTGAACCGCTAGCATGCGGATTATCGAATCCCGTTCCGCATGTGACGTTGTGCTAAAAGAATGAAACTCTTTTAGACTTGGTGCTATGATTTTGAATACATAGACTTTGTCACTTTTCACGGGTAAAAGACTAACCGGCGCCGCGTGTTAGGCGGTGACTTTGGGGTTATTAGCCAACTCCCAGCTCTCAACGGATTTGATTGGCCTTTACCGATCACCGTTTGGACCGGGCTAGCATGCGGATTATCGAATCCCGTTCCGCATGTGACATTGTGCTAAAAGAATAAAACTCTTTTAGACTTGAGCCATGATGTTGAATACATGGTCTTCGTCCTCCTTACGGGGATGGACTATCCGGCAACTCGTGTTAGGCGTTGACTCCATCCCTTCTTAGAGCTTCGGGATGAAATACCCCAAGACGAATCTTGGCGTCCTCTTTTGACCGGAGAGCGACTGAACCGGATCGAACTGGTGAATGGAATTGATTGTGGGAAAGGAAGAATCTTATATTCTGTTTCCCGATGTCGGAGAGGAAGAATTTTATATTCTATCTCCGGAAGATGGAGAGGAAGAATTTTATATTCTATCTCCGGAAGATGGAGAGGAAGAATTTTATATCCTATCTCCAAGAAAAGGAAACTAAAAGTGGGATCTCCACTTCGAGAATCTCTTAAGGTGAAACTAAGAGTGGGATCTCCACTCCGAGAATCGAAGAGATGCAGGTAGTTTTCACTTTTATAGGATTCGCCACCTGATCTGAAGGTCTCGTTTATCGAGAGTGTTCCAATTTTAGTACTACCGCCATGGGAGGGCGTGACTGAAATGGAAACGATGGAGGCTTTCTGTTCATCAGAAAGTGATCTCCTAATTTGAGTGGACCTCTTGTTCATTGAAAGGAATCAAGAGGGGATTTTGATAGAGGATCAAAAAATTTTGTGGACCCCTTGCTTATTGAAAGAAGTCAAGGGGGAAATTTTGCTGGTGGAGGGACCAGAGAAAATTTTGTGGACCCACCGTCAATGAATTTGATCGGTGGGGGAATTCTGGAGGAAAGGATTAGGGTTATCTTCGAGGAAAGTATTCCCCGAAGAACTTCCCTCCAAAACGGGTTATCCTGAAGGTACTAAGGATAGTACTTCTTTAGGAACTTCCCATTGATCGGCATTAATTGCCTATCGCCTTCCTGGGTGATAAGGCGATATGCGCCATTGGAATAGACCGTTTCAATCACAAACGGCCCTTCCCACTTGGGTTCAAACTTACCCTTCCTCTTGGAGTCGAGAATTATCTATCGCCGAAATGAGGACCAAGTCTCCTCCTTGAAGCTCCTTTGTCGACTTTCTTGTTGAAGGCCCCGACATCCTTGCTTGGTAAAACTCAATGTGTCGTTGAGCTTCCAAGCGCTTTTCATCTAGCATCTCAAGTTCTTCGAGGCGCTTTTGATGTAGCTCCTCTGTCGTCATCTCGGTTGCGAGAGCAATGCGGAGGGATGGAATCGAACTTCCAAGGGCGTGGATCGCCGCACCCATATACCGTAGAGTACGGGTAGCCCGGTCGGTGTCGCGAATCGTCATGCGATATGCCCGAGTGCTTCTCGAGTTTATCATCCCGCCATGCTTGTTATTTTTCACCGCCTTCTTGAGAATTTTAATGATCGCTTTGTTGAAGGCCTCCGCCAATCCGCTTGCGCGGATTGTACGCAGCTGAGGAGACATCCCGATCTTGAATTTCTCGCAAAACCGAATGAAGGCATTGCTAATGAACCGGGACCGTTATCATGTAACGATCCACCTTGGTACACCGTGTCGATAGATGGCGTGGTGGTTGATGAACCGAATTACATTGCCGGCTTTTACCTCCTTGAGGGGAATCGCCGCCCACTTGGAGAAGTAATCGGTGATCGCCAGATAAACCGATCACCTTTGGCCGACAGAGGAAAGATTGGGCCTACCACATCCATGCCCCATGTCTCGAATGGCCAAGATGTGGCCGACAGTGAAGTTGCTCCGAGGTTGATGCGTAGTTCGCGTGTATTTGGCACGCGACACTTCCGAGCATATGCGACCGCATCATTGACCATAGTAGGCCAAGAGTACCCCATCCTCCTCGATCCAATCATAGAGCTTAGGACTGGCCGGTGCGCACCGCATTCTCCTCCGTGTGCTTCTTGGAGAACTTCCTCTGCCTCTTTGTTTGAAAGCGTGAGTAGCAAACCGTTATACCCACGCCGATAGAGCTGCCTGGTTTCCGTATTGTAGAAGAACCTTGGCTCTTCTACGACTGATTCACGCTCCTTCATATCTTACGGCGGATGCCGTGCAAGGCGTAGTCAATAATAGGGAAGCGCCAATCTCGGGCTCAAGTCCGACTTGGGTTGCATACACTTCCTTAGTGACTAACCTTTCGTCATTTTACGCCTGTCATAAATAGGAATGAATAACCGTGGGTCCTCACCGTGACCATTTGCTCGGCCTTGGGAGGTTGCGCCAAAGACACCGCTAATGCCGCCAGCATCTCGATACGATTCGAGGCGCTGAATGTACTCGATGAAGAATCCTTCAAACGAGTCCGCTAACTTCGATAGCGACGATGGTATGGGATTAAATCGGGTTCACGACCTCATAGTCCCCGCGAAGTCCGTTTGACAATGAGTTGGGAATCCCCGGCTTCGAGATACTCTACCCCGACTCTTTAAGCGAAGCTAAGTCCAATGAGGAGCGTTGTACTCTGCGACATTGTTAGAGCAGGCTCAATCGCTGAATAAGCCCGAGGCATGACATGCTTCCTCGGGAAACTAAGACTACCCGACCGCCAAGATCTTAGAACATCCGGGCGCCGCCACGCTGGTAGCTCGACGCCCATCAAAATATAAATGCCACACCTGTTGGTGCAGAGTTGTGTTAACCTCGTGGGTCTCATCCGGTAGATCATCAAATAGTTCAGCCGTATCCTTTGTTGGGTTGGCTGCCAAAAGATCGCAGATGGCTTGTCCCTTAATTGACTTCTGCTGCTTGAAGTGCAGGTCATACTGGGACAAAAGTAAAGCCCATTTCGCCAGGCGCCAATTCATAGAGGCTGGCTGCGTCATGAACACCCGAACAGGATTTACGTTAGAAATGACATAGATCGTTTGCCCAACTAAGTAGTGTCGCATTTTCTGAATCGCAAAGACCAGCGCGAGACACTCTTTCTCGATCATTGGGTAGCGAGATTCCGCACCTACCAAGGTTTGGCTTAGATAATAAACCGCCTGCTCGTGACCGTGGTCGTCGTCTTGTGCAAGTAAAGCACTCAACGAATGGTTCGTCGCTTTGATATAAATCAAGAACGGTTTACCCGACTTTGGTGCAATGAGTACAGGAGGATTCGTCAAATACGTTTTGATATCTTCGAATGCCTTCTGACAGGCGTCATCCCAAACAAAGGACACCCCCTTTTTGTTCAGCTTAGAGAATGGCTGACATTTTCCGGAGAGGTTGGAAATGAAGCGCCGGATGTACGCTAATCGCCCCTGTAATCCTCTGAGTTCCCTTAGATTCTTTGGGGGTTGCAATTCATTGATTGCCTTTATTTTGTCGGGGTCAACGTGGATACCTTTGTTGGTAACAAGAAACCCGAGGAATTTGCCGCTGGACATTCCGAGGAAAGACTTGGTGGGGTTCATCTTTAATTGATGAGTCCGCATGAGGTCGAATACCGTCCTCAAGTCCTGGATATGGTCATTTTGTCACGACTTTTCACAACCAAGTCATCGACGTAACATTCGACCGCCTTCCAAGATGATCCCGAAGATCTTTGTCATTGCGCTACCGGTAAGTGGCGCCAAAGATTCTTCAACCAATGGCATGATCGGTAAATGTAAGATGCCTAGAGGAGTTCTCAACGCCGAGTGCTTTGCGCCATCCGATGCATCTTGATTTGGTTGTAACCCGAGAATCCATCCATGAAGGACATTCGCTCAAATCCACATGTATTATCGACGATCACATCGGTGATTGGAAGTGGGAAGTCGTCTTTTGGGCATGCGGCATTCAGATCTCTATAGTCGACACAGATTCTGATCGTCCCGTTCTTTTTTAGCACCGGAACGATATTCGCCACCCAATCCGGATGTTGAACCTCCCGGATGAAACCCGAGGCTATGAGCTTCTTTACTTCCGCAACAATTGCCTCCATAATCTGTGGACAAAACCGTCTCTGTTGCTGTTTGACAGGTTTGGCATCCACTTTAATGTCGAGGCGGTGCATTGCCACATTGGGGTCGAGCCCTGGCATGTCCTCGTAGCTCCAGGCTAAAACATCGATATACTCTCTGATTCTTGATCAACCTTTTCTTTTCCTCTGGGGGAAGACTGTTGCTAATATTTATAAGTTTAGGGTGTGCTTCATTACCCATGTTGATCTGGACTACCTCGTCTTCACCGGAGGCTCCTCGCTCAAACCGTCCCCATATCGCATGTTGAGGTGATGGACCCATGGGTCATCCCATGTTGGCAATTCTTCATCTTCTTCGGTGTAGTGGGGTCCCTGTAGCCATGTTGGACATCAACCCCCTGAACATCTTGCCGATGCTGACGTCAGAGTCCCAAGCAGCGGAATCGGATGAGTACTGCCATCTAGGTTGGGTGGTTGGTTATTGATCAGCCAACAACACTCATCTTGAAGAGGATCGTATCCCAATCCCCTTTGAACTGTAATAATTATCGGGTTTCCCTTGGTACATATCGACCTTGGGTGGAACGGAGATCCCCGCCAAAATAAAGTCCTTCTCCCAACGCAAAGTCGTACCCCACTTCTTCATGAGGTGCTGCGCTTCGGGCTATATCCGAAAGATGAAGTTTCAGTTTATCTTCATCGAACCCGTCTGCGAAGTAGTTGGGCGTGGGAGTCAACTCCTCTCCGCCAGACTAAGTCCTTCTTATGCCTCCTTCCCTTGGACGACGAAAGTCGTCTTGGATGAGTCTCAAAGGTGCTTCTGTATTACACAGGATGACCGAATTGGCATATGCAATTCAGGGTCATTATAAAACTTTTTCATTACATCGTCCAAACACAACGAGTACTCTAAATCATCTTTTATTTCTTCTTCGGCAAGCTGCCAATTACAACTTTCATCGGAAGATCCCTCTTCGTCAAGATTGACTACTAAGGGTACAATGTTATTCAGAACAAAACCACCTTTATAGTCAAGCCCGGCTTCGGTATCAGCATCCTTACTGCTGTCCGTGCCATGGGCCGATGATTCAGTATCGGACTCATTACCGTAAAGGAGGGAGTCAGTGAAATAATTCTCCAGTCCTTTAAACGGTTGTTTGTCCGCGACCACCGTCTTAACCTCGTTATTAGTGTCGACATATTTCGCATTAATCGATGGAGGGTAGAGGGGACTATAACATGGTTATGGATCCAAGGGCGACCCAACAACAAGTTATAGGAAGTCTCTGCGTCAATGACGTAGCAGGTGACTTCGGACTTTAAGTCCCCCATCTGACACTTAATGCGGATTTTACCAAGTGGCCGAGACCCACTGGTGTTAAATCCGTATATCCTGATGCCGGTCGGCGAGCTCGCCGACAGAATCCCGTGCTATACATCAGCGCAAAGGCATGATGCTCATACGGAACCCGGATCAACTTGGATCCGGTTGACTATTTGGAACCAATGTACCTCGTGAAGTAGAGCGCCTATCATGCTTCGATGTCTTCGCCTCGTGATATCCTCCTTAGAGAACATGATGCGGGGAATATGCTTGAGGCCACATTGCATTCCCGGCTGATGATTCCGCTCCTCCGACTTGATTTAATGTGGGTTAGGAAGACCTCGAAGTCCGCCAACGCTTTGTAACGCCATGGTTTCCTTGGACAACCTCAATAGCTCAGATAAAGTTATTCTTGCCGGATGTTGGCCAATTGTGCCATCACATCGGCGGTGGGAGAGCTTGTGTTCCCGGCCTATCCCTTCCAATCGGGCGATTAAACCGGATCGCCGGGTTGCACCTCAGATTTGCGTGTTGTTTCCCCTTCGTTCGGTGGCGTCCTCCTTAGGAGTGGCGGGAACCGTGAGAATTGTTACTACCCCAAGCTCAGTTAATATTTTAGCATTAAGGTTGGAGTCATCGGGTATTTGTAAGCCGCATTCACGCCCACTCCTAGTGACAAAGGCTTCTGTTCCTCCTCAGACAAAGAACACGAGGAATTTGCTCGCCGTCAGAGAGTAGAACCGCTGAGGTAGCATTGCAAGATTTGCCCTTTCCTTGGACTTCTTTTAGACGAAGACGCCGCCCATCGATCGCCTTTAAGTAAGTCCGGTGGACCCATAGGAGTTCACCATTTGGGGCGTGTCGCGGCACTAACCCCTTCTCTCGCCGCTTGTGGGGATCGTAATTCACCGCCTTCATTCCCACTTTGACCACGGTTTCGGCCGGAACCGTGTTGTAGGCACTATCCCAAAGCTTATGGACGCCGCTGCTTACCACTTGCTTTCCTTATTTGGTTTTGGAGTGATCACCCCACTTCAATCAAAGCTTGATCTTGTCCTTCACCGGTAGCATGACTTGGTCGGGTGGTGTATCGCCCTATGATAGGCGCAGATTTGGGTCCGTCGTCCTTTGAGCTTCCTCTGGTTGATGATCGGTGGCGGTTGGATCTTGTTGTTGTCTAGCAAGTACTTGAAGATCCTGTGCACCTCTTCGCCCCTCGAAGAATACGTCTTGGGAAACTCGGGCGGACGCCTCGGTTTCGACCTGTTCGAATGGTGTTCGGCCGCCGCCGCTGTTGCCGCTTGTGGTACCGGAAAGTTTGATGCGATCAACATTCTTCATTGGCGCCTTCCCTTGTTCGGGGACAAAATTTTGTTCCGTGGATTTGGCGCCACACCTCGCCCGCTTCTCCCTTTTGAGGAAACGCCGCCTCTTCCCCTGGACTTTCAAGTCTTTCCGTGTTTTAGACGGTGCAGGCCCATCGCCTCGATCACGCCCAAATGAGAGGTTATCTTTGGCGGTCTTGAGGATGAATTCCTCGTGATTGGGTCACGACAGCTTCATCGCCTTGTTGCGGAACCGCTTGACAAAATTATCCACGGTTTCTCCATCCTTCGCTTCGCCCCATAACGCATCGAGTGAAACCTCTGTCGCCATCGAAGAAGTTCGCCAGAACATAGATTCCATGTCTTCCCACCGTTGATGCTGCCCGCTTTGAGACGGCGGTACCAATCGAAGGTCACCGCAGGTGCCGACGAATGACCGAACCATCAAGGGCTCATTCAGGAGATGACTCCCAAATGGCTCTTGAAGTAGATAAGATGTTGAGTGGGGACCCTCTCCCATCGAACGGCGTGAAGTTTATTAAATTAAACTTCACGGATAGGGATTGACTCCCACTCTCTGTAGGGCACGGAATCCCGTCTTCTTCACTTCTTGAGCCGAGATGAGCGAAGTTGACCTTGCTCTCCGTGATCCTTGATCTTGTCATTTTCACTTGCATTTTGTCCCTGATTTTGAGGTGGGACCATGGTGTCATCATCGGCGTTACGCTCGCCGGTGTTAAGGTCTTGCTCTTTATCCATGTCGCTATCCGTCAAATTGGCGTTGTTGCGATGATCGCCTTCACCGGGCGATTAGTCATCGCTTGCATCTGCCGGTCATGCATTTCTCTCATCCGCCGCGATGGCCATGTTCATCTCGAAGTTTGAAGTTGTCCTTCGTTTTGCCAAGGCTTCTTCAAGTAGCTTGGCCACCTCACCGTGACCGATCATGAGTGCTTCACGAGTATGGCCTTCACTAGAGAAGGTGTTATCGGATGCCATTGCCGAGCCGTCATCCGATACTTCATCTTCCGAAGGTACTCTTCATTGCGGTCTGTGCCTTGAAGGGATCCCTCGTTGCAGGTCGTGATAGTTAGGCCGCTCGATAGTACCGCCCGCAACCGAGTCACACGTTGGGAGGGCTCTGGAATGCCGCGTGACGGCGTTGCCTTGTTGGTCATATTGATGGTGACCTCAAGCAGCTCATCCTTGCCTTGACAGAGTGCATGTCTTCTTCGGGAATGCCTTGACCGAGGTCTTGGCGGTTCGTTGGTGCTCAGTCTTTGGAAGACTGACACCCTTCCGAGTTTTATGGCAAGATTTACACCGAGAGCACTGCCTTGATCAATTTAGTACAAATGCAAGAGGATGCGGTTTCTGGAGAGCTCTGTCTACGAGACTTCTTCCTACCCCCAGCACGATAGTACAACTCATCGGCATGAGTGCCGGAGCAACCTACCGTGCGGCGACACAATCTCTCAGGTATAACGTCATCATCGATGACGGCGCTCCATCCGAGGTTGGGTTGGCGCCACGGTCTTTGAAAGTTACGCCTTTAACGCGACGCTTTTGCGCGCTGACGCCTCGGCCGGCTTTTGACCTCGATCCGCAAACCGGTTGGTGGATTCTCCTGCTTCCGCCGGCGGGCGAGAGCTACCCCAAAGATCGCGAAGTTGTCCCGATCTCTTCAACAAGCCTCGCAGGAGTTGACCTTTCACCTTGATCCAACCGAACCGACCTAGGCGCTGAAATACCGAACCCTTATCGAAGGGGTGTGGTGTTGGCGGAGTCTTTGTGGAAGGCGCTACCGCATCGAGGAAAAGCTCTTCGTCCGGGAGGCCGAAGTTCGACTTGCTTCGGTGACTTCTTGGTCACCTCTGCTCCTTTGGGCTGTTGAGTAGCTCGAACCAACACGCTGCACGCCAGACGTAGGGACACGGCGCTTTTGGATCCGCCCGAGGGTGGAGCGATCTCGCTGACGCGGATCCATTCTTCTGGCCGGGCGGTTTAGAGGAGTTACCACCTATCTTCGTCTTACGGGGCTCGTGCCCGTCGGAACCGGATCCGGCTTGTATCGGACACCGCCCATGGATTCTAACGCTTTGCGTATTGCAACGTAAGGCGTTGTCGGCGCCGTTGGCGGGCTCTCTTTGAGAGAGTCACATCGCTTCGATGGACTTCTCCTCATTGGCCGGAGGAGGGAGATCAGATCCGGCGCCTTTGGATGGCGCTGGGGAGTTATTGCTATCATTGTCGCTGGCGGCGGCGAGAGCTGCCGCCTTCACCGGTGACGCTTGTGAGTCCCCTGCGGCGGAGGGCTTCTTCGCCTTCATGGGGAAAAGGAGTTGGATGAGGCAGAGATAGGCCTCAAATTTCTCCCGGTCAAACTCAGACTGACCTTTTCGATCACCGGATCGAACTGTGGTCGCGACACAACGATCTCGGATGCAAGACCGGTGGCTCCCATCGTGGTCGCCAGCCTTGTTCTCTGAAAAGTTGGTATCTTTTCATCGGTGAAATCATTCTACCTTGATGGGATTACAAATAAGTTTCAAATAAAATCACCTTTTATAAGGCTTGTTACAATGAAAAGGATAAAAATTACAACTTTCCTCCTTGTGAACAAACGCGGATCCGCTTATCGGATCCTCGCTATGGGATTCTTTGCTGTCTTGGGGGCGTGTTCCGTGGACCACCGCGATTCCTTTCCCAAGTGTTGATCAAACGAGATCCGATCTAGATCTAGATCTAAAAATCCTCCTCTTTTTTACGGGAATTCTTAGCTCGACGATCTCGAGATCTAAACGAATACGGAGATTAATTCGCCAAGGAACTAATCAACGTAGTAAACGAGATCGGCCAAGCGAACCCGTTACTCTTGTTCGGATCAAGGCCAAGCTTGATCCAAAGGATGGTTTGTTGTTGTAGATCTGGATCTGAACACTTTGGATCTCGGATCTCACCCCCCCGCGCAAGTCTAGATCTTGATCTCCTCCCCCTTGGAAATTCTCTAACCCTTGGCACACACAAGAGTTCGGCAGAGTCTCCTCTTTTTTTTATTTTTCCGACCCCCAAAATGAAACCCTAGCCCTCGTATTTATAGGTGCAGCAGCGGATGCGGGCAATTGGGCAAAAGCCCATTCGCCTTGGTGTTCGGCTGAGCGAGACACCTCTGGTGTCTCGGTTGGCGAGACACCTCTAGGTGTCTCGGTTGGCGAGACACCTCTGGTGTCTCGGTTGGCGAGACACCTCTGGTGTCTCGGTTGGCGAGACACCTCTGGTGTCTCGGTTTTGACCGAAGGCCGCGGCTTGTCTTGGTTTTCCGAGCTTGATTTGGTTACGATCGACTTGTCATCCGAGCTTAATTTGAGGCTTCAAAGTCGGGTTTATCCTTCGCCGCACTCATGGCGATCAGTTCACCAAGGTTCCGAATCACCGACAGCCGTAAAGGAGAGAGCTCTTTTCGTGTTTTACGTACCGGACCTGATACGCCTCCTTGACTTCGCCCGCTAACCGGCTAGCGGGACCGCCAAAACTCGCGTAGGGCGCCTTGAGGAGAGCGTTTGCATTGCATTCACTTGTTGTGTCGTCAACGGTTTGCCATTACTTCATCGGATGACTTGTCGATTATTCTCGTCATCACGAGCTACGTTCGGGGACTTATAGGAAATTTTCAACGCCTACAACCATGTGGAAGGAGCCATGTTTAGAGCACTTCTAGGTTGTGCCGCATAGAGAGCTGCTGGAGGATGGGTAGCAGCTGACGAGTACCCTTGAAGGGGTCAGTTTGGATGGGCATGTGGAGATTGTTGATAAACTGTTGGGCCACCAAAGAATATCTGATTGAATCGCTACGGACATCCATTTCCAAAGTGTCCTATCTACATGCAGATTTGACAGTGAGGAGATCCACAACCCCGACCTCGACTACGACCTCGTCCACCACGGTAAGATTGACCGTGAAACAGACCTCCACGTCCTATAGAAGCCATGTGTGCCGATGGGAATGAAGTTTCCTCGATAGATTTCTCTTTATGTTGAAGTGGGCTCTCATGAGCAAGTAGCATCCCATGTAGGTCTTCAAGAGTGATTTCATCTAGTCGAGTGGTGATAGATGGAACGAAGGAGTCATACATTGAACCAAGGCCTGGGAGGACATGCATAATGAGGTCGGAATCATCAAGTCGATGGCCAATAACTGCGAGATTGTCAGAAATGGTCTTGATGCTTTGAATATACTCCGTTATAGATGACGACTCTCGTTTGGTGTTTTGAAGTTGACTCTTTAACTAGAGGACTCGGGCTCTAGAGTGCAAGGCAAAAGCTTTGGCGAGGGTCTACCAAACGACGTGTGAAGCCTCACGACCTACCACAAGGGAGATGAGTGGATCGGTGAGAGACGTCACCATCCAGCTGAGTATCAATAATCCTTTCTTACCCACACGTCATGTGCTGGGTTGGGCACATAAAGATTCTTCTCATTGACAATGGTCATTGGAGGGCACTTCTCGGTGCCATTGATGATCCCCATCTATCCTTGTGACTTGAGAACTGCCTCAAATTGTATCTTCCATCCGAGATAATTATCTCGATTGAATTTTATATGGAGGAGCGACATAATATTGGTGCCGGATCCGGCTTGAGGGGTGAATGAGGTGTGAGTGTTGACGAGGCAGATGAGGGAGAGAAAGCAGAAGATGCGTCAGTTGACAGGATGACAGTAGGATATGGCGTTAGCCTTTAAGGCTCTGATACCATAAGAAATATAAGAGAAATTGCTAAAAGTTGAGAGAAAAAAGAAGATGGGTTCTGAAGGGGTGTTAAATGGGTGGGTTTGGGTAATAAATGGGCGGGCCATAAATGGGCGGGCATGTTTTGCCCATTTACCCATTTATGGCCCATTTAACATTTTCTAAATGGGCGGGTTTTTGCTCGCCCGTTTAATAGGCGGGCCACCCATTTAACTATAATAGTTATGTATACAATACTTTTGGGGAGTTTTTTGCAAACTTTTGGGGGGTTTTTGCAAACTTTTGGGGGGGGTTTGCAAACTTTAGGTGTTTTTTGCAAGCTTTTGGGGGGTTTTTTTGCAAACTTTTGGGGGGTTTTTTGCAAACTTTTGGGGTGTTTTTTGAATCGAAATGGACTAAGAGAGTAGAGAATCGATTCCAGGCTTGGTTAAAAAAAAAGGACCTCAACAGTTGGACATTGACAGTTAGGTATCGTAGTAGAACTACGTCCAGTCACTATTTCAACATATTGAAGTGATACAATAAACAACTTTCAGAATATGGAGTAGTCTACTAATAATCAAAGTTCTTTTATTCAGCATAACAAGACAATGACACTGATAAACATGCATATCCCATACATAATCCATCATTCTTAATTCATCAACTTTTCTCAACTCCGAGAGTCTTAACACGCAAGTTCTGATGACAGTGCTTATGCTTGAAGACCGATGATGCCTGCAAATAGTTCAGAAAGCAGACATCACTATGATTCTATCGCCTGTGTAATGCTAAACAAAAGAATCCACGAAGAATACTGATTATATTTAGATGGAGATGAGACAAGAATAATACCAGAAGTAAGCAATTCCCATACAAAATGGTAATACTTGCAGCATGTTTTAGTATAAGAAGGTTATTCATTATAAGTTTCTAAATTACTGGGCGAACTTTTACAGGCAATTATGTTATGTAAACAAAACAAACCATTTACTGAACCAACTTACTCAGAAACAAAAATATCTGAACCTAGATAAGATTTGAATTTATTTGAAATATTGTTGAGTTCATATATGCATTGACAATAGAGAAAAACAATACTGTCCAACAGTTAATTGAATCTACTACTCAGAAAGCAAGAACATATTCTTTTAGTAAAAGAAGAAAAACAAAAATACAGATAAAAAGATTACCCTTTCCAAGATCATCGGGATCAGCATGGACAACAACAGCCCTTCCTATAATGGAATTTGGCCCAGTGAGTGGAATCTGTACACAGAGAACATATTCAGGATTTTGAAGCTCAAAATCGAACAGGTATATAGAAATTCTTTCATTTTTGAGGGGAGAAAAAAACAAGTCATAAGAACAATTATGGAAACAAAGGGTTGATTATGTCTTTTGGTTCTCAGCTTGATCAGAGTCTAAAATCCATACACAAAACTCTGATTGGATCTGTTTGTGAACAGCACCAAATATTGAGATCCATAGAGGAGCACGTCAGCTCATTCGTTGATGTGCACATTAATGCAGAGATGAATTGACATGCAAACACAATGGAAGTTCCATATCATCTATGTGCACATTAATGCAGAGATAAATTGCTCTTTCCCTACAGGGAAAAGCCAATCAAATTTGACAAAGAAAACTTAAAGAATTATGTTATCAAATCAATAGCAATTAATACACAGTGAGAGAAAAGAAAATGAAGAGAGAAAGTACCACAATGAAAAAATAAAACACTAATCACTTTCGCCTTCCGATTCAGAAAAATCAAGATTACTAAAATCATGTACTAATAAATTTCCTTCTTCAATGTCTGCCAAAGCTGCATTTAATAAGAAAAAATAATATTAATATACTGTGATAAAATATGTAATCCACAACAATACAAAAAAGCAATAAGGAAAAAAAGAAGACAACTCACAAGGAATCCCATCTAACCAAGAACCAGTACAGATTTGAGCTTCAGCATTCTCCGGAAGAAGACGATTTCGATACTTGTCAAGCACACGACCCGCAATGCTGAAAGCCGATTCAGAGGCCACCGAAGTTATAGGAATACTCAATATATGTCTAGCAATCATCGATAACTGAGGACGCTTCTCGCATTCGCCCTTCCAGTACTCAAGAATATTCAAATGATCATTTTTCTTCCAACTGACTAATTTTTCATCTAGGTATTCCTCTAACTGAGACTTGGACCCACTGACTGAATATAGTTGACTCTCAAACTATTCAAACTCAACCATCTCATCATTAGAAACATCTCCAAGGGTCTCTTCACCGCTGCTCTCAGCTACAGATGTACCAATAGATGCCCGTTCATATTCTTTGTAAAGATTCTTTAGTTTATCTAAGATAGTCAACACATAATCAGAACTGACTCCCAATTTCTCAAAACAAAACTCTACATACTTCACCTTGTATCGGGGGTCTAAAATGACTGCAAATGACAAAACAACACTGTAACATTCCCAATATTTATCAAACTTTATTTTCATATCATTTGCCATGGATTTTATATCTCGATCATCACTTTTCATCTCCTCCATTATGCATTTTGAATCTTAAACACTCCACCAAAATATAAGTTGGAAGTTGGATATTTACTTCCGTAAAAAAGTGGACACTTCATAAAAGGTTTTAAAACTTTGCAATTTTTTCAGCCTTTACCCACTCTTCACTTGATGGCAAAAAGTAAAATTTGGATCAATCAACTTCAAGTGCTCAAATGCTCAATTTAAAGTTTAGAACACTCTCCAACATTAGAAATGTAGAATTCCACCTATTAGACACATCTTCTTTGGATTTTTTAAGCTTTACGAACAAGTTTGTTCAATACACTCTGCAAACTTCTTTTTCCTTCCGTGAGGACTCTTCACATACTTGATGCATTCTCTTATCTTAGACAATGATTTATCGATAACCTCTAATCGAGACTTGGACCCACTGATCAATATAGTTGACTCTCAAACTATTCAAACTCAACCATCTCATCATTAGAAACATCTCCAAGGGTCTCTTCATCACGCTTCATACAGATGTACCAATAGATGCCCGTTCATATTCTTTGTAAAGATTCTTTAGTTTATCTAAGATAGTCAACACATAATCAGAACTGACCCCCAATTTCTCAAAACAAAACTCTACATACTTCACCTTGTATCGGGGGTCTAAAATGACTGCAAATGACAAAACAACACTGTAACATTCCCAATATTTATCAAACTTTATTTTCATATCATTTGCCATGGATTTTATATCTCGATCATCACTTTTCATCTCCTCCATTATGCATTTTTGAATCTTAAACACTCCACCAAAATATAAGTTGGAAGTTGGATATTTACTTCCAGAAAAAAAAGTGGACACTTCATAAAAAGGTTTTAAAAACTTTGCAATTTTTTCAGTCTTTACCCACTCTTCACTTGATGGCAAAAAAGTAAAATTTGGATCAATCAACTTCAAGTGCTCAAATGCTCGACGAAAGTTTAGAACACTCTCCAACATTAGAAATGTAGAATTCCACCTATTAGACACATCTTGCTGGATTTTTTTCGCTTTACCTGAACAAGTTTGTTCAATACACTCTGCAAACTTCTTTTTCCTTCCAGGAGGACTCTTCACATACTTGATGCATTCTCTTATCTTAGACAATGATTTATCGATAACCTTTAACCCATCTTGCACAACAATATTTAAAATATGAGCACAACACCCCACATGCAAAAAATCACCATTACTGACAAAATAATCTTCTAAAACTGGATGGTCTTTTAAAATTCTCATAAAAGCATCATTATATGCTGCATTGTCCAAAGTAACAGTAAAAATTCTTTTTTCAATGCCCCAATCCTTCAACAAATAAAATAGCTTCTCAACTAAAATTGCTCCACTATATGGGGGTGGAACATGAGAAAGAGCTAATATCTTATTCTGCAATATCCAACACTCATCAACATAATGTGCGGTGAGAGACATGTAGTAGTCAGAGGTCGAAGAGGTCCACAAATCCGTGGTTAGATAAATTCTACTAGGAACTATCTTCAAAGCATGTTTAAGATTTTCTTTCTCTTTCTTGTACAACTTAACCAACTGCTTTTAGCGGTGTTCCTAGAAATATGCTTGACTTCGAATTTAAAAGTATGCAACTCACGGTTTCCTCGATGCTCGACAAAAGTGAATGGATAACCATGCAATGCAATTACTCTAGCAAGCATTTCTCTATATTTCTCCTGATCTAGTGGCATATTTTTCCTTAAAGAATCAGCCTCATCTAAATTCCTTTTCGGGCAAGAATCAATATGCCTCAACATTGTCTTAGTGCCGTGACTACCAACATAAATATGATTACACCTTTTACATTGAACTTTAGTTTTCTCCTCACTATCGATAGGTAACTTTGTAAAGTGATCCCAAACTTTTGATGTTTGTCTTCTTTTACGTTTAGAAGTACTCTCATCATCACTACCATCATCATGTATGCTAAATTGATCAATTAAAGACATGATAGCTGAAAAAAAATTTAATAGCACATCAATTTTGGGTAGAAAACACATAATAAGGAAACTTTTAAATTTCAGCCAAGAAAAATAAAAGTGGCACAAAACATATGAGATGTCCGAATAGGGATGTGTTTGTGAGGTCGTACTCTTACATTGAATCCCTATGCTCATGTCATGGTAATTTTCAGCACGGTCACTTCCAACTAAAAAAGATACATGTTCGAAGTTGTTATCATTCACTGTAAGTTTTTGGTTATCATTTGTTAAAATTCACTGTTAGTTTTTGTTAAGTCTCAATTGACAAAAGGTTAATGCATAAAACAACTCAAAACAAGAATTAACATCACCAAAATGCCCTCAAATGAGAAGAGATATAGACAAGCTACATAAATCAGGTCCAACTCTGAATACATCCATAAGACATCAACTACTCGTACATAATAATAACACCCCTAAACAAGAATTACATCACCAAAATTATGTTCTTTCTTCTATAACCATGTCCAGAAACTCGAAAAGAACCAATCTTTTTGAATAATTTCAAATAGGTTTTATATAACAAAAGAAAATCTATTTCATAAGAAAACAAAACAAACTTTAGGAATTTAAATTCATGAGAAAGGGATATACCTGGTTGCGAGCTAGAGAATTTGTCTTTGTCCTTTCGTTCCACCAAGTCTTGAATCCTCGTTGAAAGGGGCTTGAATGAAATTAGAGAAATCTCGGTCAGCTGTAAGAATTAGGGGATTTAGGCTACAGATTGAAGGAATTAGGGTTAAATCTTTAGGGTTTCAAAGCTTGCACAACTAGAATAGGGATTCAATCGTTAATGAAATGAGGTCGATTTAGGGTTAGGATTAGGGCTAGGGTTAGAAGAGAGAGAGAAAGAGAAAATACCTGAGATTCTTCAGTAAAATCGCAGAGAAAATGATCGTAGTCAAAGTTGCGATGGAGAACGCGATCGCAGAGAAAATGACGCCGATGAGAGAAATGAAAAACTTCGGCTGAGGAGAACGCGATGAGAGAAATGATCGTAGACTTTGGGTTTAGGTCGGATGAATGGGCGGACAAATGGACGGATAAAGACGCGCCCATTTAGTGCCCATTTAACAGTATTTGAGATGGACCCGCCCAATTAGACCCATTTAACTAAATGGGTGGGTTTTGGGCGGGCCAAATGATGGGCGGGCCAGGTGGGTAAATGGGTATGGGCATAAATTGCCTTCCCATTATCTCCATGATATCTGGTTACAATCTGAGCCCTCTTCTTTCTATTTCATTTATTTATAGCCTCTATTATACAAATATGGTTACATTATCTCCATGATATCTGGTTACAATCAACTAATATGGAGTAATATCTCAATGATTGATTAAAACCACACCATAATACCTCAACAATTGATTGCAGTCAAATCATCAAAATTATGTTGCCAAGTTTAGCCATGATCTTTGGAAGGAATTGATAGCTTTTGATTATCACATTTTAATTACATTTTATACCCTTATTACCTATGTTATATGAATAACCACAACCACATTCTCAACTTCATTTTCTCCTCTTTTGCACATAATCCACAATCCACTCTCTCTTACCCCTTCACCACCACTTCCACCATTTTCTCACTTTCATTTTATTTTAATAACTCCTAATTGTCGCAAGATAATTTGAGAACCAAAACTTGAGCAAAACTCTTCCTACTTCCGTTCCTCGTGGGATCGATAATCTTTTATACTATAACTTGATAAGGGTTGTATACTTGCAACTTAGAAGGTAATCATTTATTTTCCATCAAGTTTTTGAACCGGTTGGCTAACCGACGCCAACCGATCGGTTTGCAACAGATTCAATTAATGGTGGATTTCTTCCTTTTGGCTAGGTTTGATCCAATGGTTCACATCAACTCCGTTGGGCTATAAATAGGGGTGAAGGTGAGTGTTTTGAGTGTGAAATATTTTGTAAAACTCCATTTGGAGAGGAGGGTTACTCTTAATTGAGGATACCTTCCAAAATTGTAACTTTGTTACACAATAAATGAAATTTTTCACCCTTCAATTTCCTTTCTCTTCTTCTAATCCAAGGACCAAAAGGAGGATTAGATTAAGATCGAGGAGTTGTTGGTTTTCCTTTTATTTCTTTTCTCTTCTTTATTTTCTTGTTTATAGAATAGATTTACTTTCATGCAATTTACTTTCATGCAATTTACTTTCATGCAATGTATTTAATTCTTGTATTTACTTTCTAGAATAGATTTTTCTTTTCTTTAATTCACCTTGAGGCTAGAACCCTCTGGGAATTACCCTTTTCTAAGTGTGGAGCCAATACTTGTGGGATCCCTAGAGATTGTTTGAAACTAGCTAACAAATTCAACTCATTCTTGTGAGATTGAGATAAGCTAAGTGGATCTACTCTAGATTCCTCATATCTTTAATTAATCCTCCATACTTTACCTTCTTGATTTTGCACTTATCCTTGTTTTTCATTTGTTTGTTATTTTTCTTTATTCTTAATTCTTGATTTCATTGATTTTTACTTCTCTCTCAATCTCATATTCCCTTCATGTGCATATAATCTCAAACCTAGTTTTGTTATTATGTGCATATAATCTCAAACCTAGTTTTGTTATTATGTGCATATAATCTCAAACCTAGTTTTGTTATTATGTGCATATAACCACAACCACATTCTCAACTTCATTTTCTCCTCTTTTGCACATAATCCACAATCCACTCTCTTACCCCTTCACCACCACTTCCACCATTTTCTCACTTTCATTTTATTTTAATAACTCCTAATTGTCGCAAGATAATTTGAGAACCAAAACTTGAGCAAAACTCTTCCTACTTCCGTTCCTCGTGGGATCGATAATCTTTTATACTATAACTTGATAAGGGTTGTATACTTGCAACTTAGAAGGTAATCATTTATTTTCCATCAAGTTTTTGAACCGGTTGGCTAACCGACGCCAACCGATCGGTTTGCAACAGATTCAATTAATGGTGGATTTCTCTTCCTTTTGGCTAGGTTTGATCCAATGGTTCACATCAACTCCGTTGGGCTATAAATAGGGGTGAAGGTGAGTGTTTTGAGTGTGAAATATTTTGTAAAACTCCATTTGGAGAGGAGGGTTACTCTTAATTGAGGATACCTTCCAAAATTGTAACTTTGTTACACAATAAATGAAATTTTTCACCCTTCAATTTCCTTTCTCTTCTTCTAATCCAAGGACCAAAAGGAGGATTAGATTAAGATCAGGAGTTGTTGGTTTTCCTTTTATTTCTTTTCTCTTCTTTATTTTCTTGTTTATAGAATAGATTTACTTTCATGCAATTTACTTTCTTGCAATTTAATTTCATGCAATTTACTTTCATGCAATGTATTTAATTCTTGTATTTACTTTCTAGAATAGATTTTTCTTTTCTTTAATTCACCTTGAGGCTAGAACCCTCTAGGGAATTACCCTTTTCTAAGTGTGGAGCCAATACTTGTGGGATCCCTAGAGATTGTTTGAAACTAGCTAACAAATTCAACTCATTCTTGTGAGATTGAGATAAGCTAAGTGGATCTACTCTAGATTCCTCATATCTTTAATTAATCCTCCATACTTTACCTTCTTGATTTTGCACTTATCCTTGTTTTTCATTTGTTTGTTATTTTTCTTTATTCTTGATTCTTGATTTCATTGATTTTTACTTCTCTCTCAATCTCATATTCCCTTCATGTGCATATAATCTCAAACCTAGTTTTGTTATTATGTGCATATAACCACAACCACATTCTCAACTTCATTTTCTCCTCTTTTGCACATAATCCACAATCCACTCTCTCTTACCCCTTCACCACCACTTCCACCATTTTCTCACTTTCATTTTATTTTAATAACTCCTAATTGTCGCGCATAATTTGAGAACCAAAACTTGAGCAAAACTCTTCCTACTTCCCGTTCCTCGTGGGATCGATAATCTTTTATACTATAACTTGATAAGGGTTATATACTTGCAACTTAGAAGGTAATCATTTATTTTCCATCAAGTTTTTGAACCGGTTGGCTAACCGGTCGGCCAACCGATTGGTTCCCAACCGAATTTGTCTTTTCTTGATTTTTCTTCACGAATTTCTCTTGGATCAATTTGGTATCTTGGGCCTTTGTTTGTCTTCAGATTTGGGCTTCAAATATTGGTAGAAATTCAGAGAATTTGAGTCATTTGGGCTTTTATTCATTATTTCTTTATTAGCCTGCAAAATAAGATAAAAATGATTATTAGTAATATCGTTATTCATATAACATAGGTAATAAGGGTATAAAAATGTAATTAAAATGTGATAATCAGCTTTCCTTCATGAGCAGATGCACTGAGATCTTGAGTATCTCTAATTGATGGCTTTCTAGCTTTGAGCAGATTCATTTGAATCTTGTGCATCTTTAATAATTGTTAGCTTCCCTTCATGAGCAGATTCTTTGGGATCTTGTGTATCTCTAATACGGAGATGGATAAGTATCACGAAGAGTGTACCCGTTTGCAATGCAGAAGCTTATGTAAGATGCTAATAATTAGTAACCATGAAAGGAGTGGTTTGTACATTGCCAAAAATCAGAAGAACAATATTTAAAGCATATAGGGTGCATGGATCTTAATCTACAGAATTATTACTAGAAGCTTTCTTTTGATGGATTTTGAATGGTTTCATTATCTGTTTGAATTAGGAGAATGTGTACGAGTAGAAACTAAGAGCTCATAGCCTCTTACATATGTAATGGAAAAAAAAAGTACATTTAGAATGTCTATAATCTGCAGATAAACGGTTTAAACCGTTTGGGATATGATAATCAAGCGGTTTAAACCGTTTGGGATATGATAATCAAGCGGTTTAAACCGTTTGGGATATGATTAATCCAAACGGTTTAAACCGTTTGGGATATGATTAATCCAAACGGTTTAAACCGTTTGGGATATGATTAATCCAAACGGTTTAAACCGCTTGGGATATGATTAATCCAAACGGTTTAAACCGCTTGGGATATGATTAATCCAAACGGTTTAAACCGCTTGGGATATGATTAATCCAAACGGTTTAAACCGTTTGGGATATGATAATCAAGCGGTTTAAACCGTTTGGGATATGATAATCAAGCGGTTTAAACCGTTTGGGATATGATAATCAAGCGGTTTAAACCGTTTGGGATATGATTAATCCAAACGGTTTAAACCGTTTGGGATATGATAATCAAGCGGTTTAAACCGTTTGGGATATGATAATCAAGCGGTTTAAACCGTTTGGGATATGATAATCAAGCGGTTTAAACCGTTTGGGATATGATAATCAAGCGGTTTAAACCGTTTGGGATATGATAATCAAGCGGTTTAAACCGTTTGGGATATGATAATCAAGCGGTTTAAACCGTTTGGGATATGATTAATCCAAACGGTTTAAACCGTTTGGGATATGATAATCAAGCGGTTTAAACCGTTTGGGATATGATAATCAAGCGGTTTAAACCGTTTGGGATATGATTAATCCAAACGGTTTAAACCGCTTGGGATATGATTAATCCAAACGGTTTAAACCGTTTGGGATATGATTAATCCAAACGGTTTAAACCGTTTGGGATATGATTAATCCAAACGGTTTAAACCGTTTGGGATATGATAATCAAGCGGTTTAAACCGTTTGGGATATGATAATCAAGCGGTTTAAACCGTTTGGGATATGATAATCAAGCGGTTTAAACCGTTTGGGATATGATTAATCCAAACGGTTTAAACCGCTTGGGATATGATTAATCCAAACGGTTTAAACCGCTTGGGATATGATTAATCCAAACGGTTTAAACCGCTTGGGATATGATTAATCCAAACGGTTTAAACCGCTTGGGATATGATTAATCCAAACGGTTTAAACCGTTTGGGATATGATAATCAAGCGGTTTAAACCGTTTGGGATATGATTAATCCAAACGGTTTAAACCGTTTGGGATATGATTAATCCAAACGGTTTAAACCGTTTGGGATATGATAATCAAGCGGTTTAAACCGTTTGGGATATGATTAATCCAAACGGTTTAAACCGTTTGGGATATGATAATCAAGCGGTTTAAACCGTTTGGGATATGATAATCAAGCGGTTTAAACCGTTTGGGATATGATTAATCCAAACGGTTTAAACCGCTTGGGATATGATTAATCCAAACGGTTTAAACCGCTTGGGATATGATTAATCCAAACGGTTTAAACCGTTTGGGATATGATAATCAAGCGGTTTAAACCGTTTGGGATATGATTAATCCAAACGGTTTAAACCGTTTGGGATATGATTAATCCAAACGGTTTAAACCGCTTGGGATATGATTAATCCAAACGGTTTAAACCGCTTGGGATATGATTAATCCAAACGGTTTAAACCGTTTGGGATATGATTAATCCAAACGGTTTAAACCGCTTGGGATATGATTAATCCAAACGGTTTAAACCGCTTGGGATATGATTAATCCAAACGGTTTAAACCGTTTGGGATATGATAATCAAGCGGTTTAAACCGTTTGGGATATGATAATCAAGCGGTTTAAACCGTTTGGGTCCAAAAGAAAAAAGAAAAAATCGCCCAAGCGGTTAATCCCAAACGGTTAATCCCAAACGGTTAATCCCAAACGGTTAATCCCAAACGGTTTAAACCGTTTGGGATATGATTAATCCAAACGGTTTAAACCGTTTGGGTCCAAAAAAAAGAAAAAAAAAAGAAAAAATCGCCCAAACGGTTAATCCCAAACGGGTATAACCGTTTGGCGAAGTTATTAACAATTTTCTTTTAACAAAATCGCCAAACGCCCAAATTAAATCCCAAATTGATCCCCGCTGCCAAATCTCAAAACTCCTCCGATCTCGTCATCGTCATCGAGCACCTCGTCCTCGTCCTCGTTTCTCCTCGTCGTCGTCGAGCACCGAGTCCTCGTCCTAGTCTCTCGTCATCGTCCTCCTCATCCTCGTGCTCCTTGTTGTCGAACGGCAGACCTCCTCCTCCTCTTTCTCGTCATTGAGCTCCGTGGCTACCACCGCGTCCTCCACGTCGTCTTCCGCCACCGCGGCTCCGACAACCACCATCGACCACCTAATTTGATATGTAAGTACTCTCCTCTCTCTCCTCATAACCCTAATCCCTAATTTGACCATCTAACCCTAGTTTTTCTCCTCCAATAGCAAATTAAGCTCCTCGGACACATCCACAACCGTTGAATCCACCTCTCCTCCTCCAAATGGCAACATTTAGGTAATTTGAAATTTTTTGTTAATTTCATGCTCAATTTTAGATTTTGTTGATTGTCTGATGAGGTTTCTAATGTCATTTATTTTCTGGAAAGAACATGGTTTTTTATAGGGATTTGTGAATGGTTGTGAGTAGATGTGAGGCATATGTGGAGAAGTTAAGATTTTATATCAAAATTTGTGATACTGTAGATATGTATGCTAAGTCTTTATGTAATGAAGAACCATGAAATTATTGGTTCCATAGTTTAATTTGATTTGTCAACATATTAATTGACATGGTTTTGAGCCCTATGACAACAACTTCTGACAGATAATGGACAATGAAGTGGAAGGGTGACATTATCTTTCTAGGATCATTTGGAATAAAATGAGCATTTCCATTCTCACGGATAATCTGATCTTTTGTTCCATATATGATACATTTTTGGTTAAAAGACAAGGCATGTTGAATAGTAACTTAAACAACATAATGAAATCAAGTTTTCGAAGAAAATAATCAAGTTAAACAAGGAAGAAACTTTGATAGACTTTAAATGTAATTTTCTTTCCTCTTTTAAAACATTCTCATCGCTCAAGATTCATGTCTCTTTTAGGCATCATTAAGTTCTTGATAAACCAAATCTTATTTTGATATTGGTCTCCATTTGCGTAGGCCTTATTGTGCATTATCTTAACGAACCAGTAATTGCGGTTGGGACTTATCATGGAATTACTAAGTTGAAGTCCGAAGACAACTATATAATGTTCAATATTCGTCCTAATCACGCTGCTAAATGCATGCAGAATCGTGGTGATAGACTGGCAGGTATATATATCATTCTATGTGAAAATTGCATTTGTTTTTACTCCATTTTATGGAGCCTTATGCCCATTCAGGTGCGGAGTCTTTTTGCTGCTTTGTTTAAATGCATGCATATCAGCAACTTGTAGGTACTTCTCATTAGTTATCAGTTTCAGTAAAGTTGTCTTAGGTTTCGTTTGATGACAAACTTTTAGATGAGGGGGTTTCTATACAGAGTATAAACTAAGGAGTAGTAATTTACCCCTTTATTTTCTTTATTTGGTTTTGCATTTTCCTTGTTTTATTATATTCTTGCTTCTTGTAACAGTTTGTCACATGGGTGAGTGTATTCCAAGGAAGTAAGCATAGCAAGAACGGTAGTCAAAAGGAGGCAAATGTTGAAACATCGAAGGTGTGTTAATTACCTTTCTCTTGACCCAAATTCAGTTCAATTTTAAAGGTTTATATACCACTGGTTTCCTTTTATCTTTGTAGGAGGTGGGAAAGGAGTCATTCTGCTTCTTTGGAGCGTCTGTTGCAAAACATGAAGCTCCGATATCGGTAACAAAAGCGAAACAGAAAAGCCGACTCAGCGACCAAAGGCGGATGTTAGCGCTTCACCTTTACCTCACAAAGCAATTGTAAGTTTCCTTTTTCTCGCTTTTTCCAAAGAGAATTCACATTGGCATTACGGGGTTGCATATTTTATAATCAAATTTAATGATATTCGACGCTTGACTTAAAGTATATGCTTGAGCTTAGAACTCTTCCAAAGTTGATAAAAATGCATGATGATCCATGCATTTGAGAGTATATTTGCCGATTGTGGTCTACAATATTTTGAACAACTATAGATGAACAATTCTTTACAAAAGCGGTTGTAACCGTTTGGGACATAGATTGCCCAAACGGTTTGAACCGTTTGGACAATTATTTTACGCTTTTAAAAAATAAATAATTAAATTTATTGGCCCAAACGGTTGTAACCGTTTGGGACATAGATTGCCCAAACGGTTTGAACCGTTTGGACAATTATTTTACGCTTTTAAAAAATAAATAATTAATTTATTGGCCCAAACGGTTGTAACCGTTTGGGACATAGATTGCCCAAACGGTTTGAACCGTTTGGACAATTATTTTACGTTTTAAAAAATAAATAATTAATTTATTGGCCCAAACGGTTGTAACCGTTTGGGACATAGATTGCCCAAACGGTTTGAACCGTTTGGACAATTATTTTACGCTTTTAAAAAATAAATAATTAATTTATTGGCCCAAACGGTTGTAACCGTTTGGGACATAGATTGCCCAAACGGTTTGAACCGTTTGGACAATTATTTTACGTTTTAAAAAATAAATAATTAATTTATTGGCCCAAACGGTTGTAACCGTTTGGGACATAGATTGCCCAAACGGTTTGAACCGTTTGGACAATTATTTTACGTTTTAAAAAATAAATAATTAAATTTATTGGCCCAAACGGTTGTAACCGTTTGGGACATAGATTGCCCAAACGGTTTGAACCGTTTGGACAATTATTTTACGCTTTTAAAAAATAAATAATTAAATTTATTGGCCCAAACGGTTGTAACCGTTTGGGACATAGATTGCCCAAACGGTTTGAACCGTTTGGACAATTATTTTACGTTTTAAAAAATAAATAATTAATTTATTGGCCCAAACGGTTGTAACCGTTTGGGACATAGATTGCCCAAACGGTTTGAACCGTTTGGACAATTATTTTACGCTTTTAAAAAATAAATAATTAATTTATTGGCCCAAACGGTTGTAACCGTTTGGGACATAGATTGCCCAAACGGTTTGAACCGTTTGGACAATTATTTTACGTTTTAAAAAATAAATAATTAAATTTATTGGCCCAAACGGTTGTAACCGTTTGGGACATAGATTGCCCAAACGGTTTGAACCGTTTGGACAATTATTTTACGTTTTAAAAAATAAATAATTAAATTTATTGGCCCAAACGGTTGTAACCGTTTGGGACATAGATTGCCCAAACGGTTTGAACCGTTTGGACAATTATTTTACGTTTTAAAAAATAAATAATTAATTTATTGGCCCAAACGGTTGTAACCGTTTGGGACATAGATTGCCCAAACGGTTTGAACCGTTTGGACAATTATTTTACGCTTTTAAAAAATAAATAATTAAATTTATTGGCCCAAACGGTTGTAACCGTTTGGGACATAGATTGCCCAAACGGTTTGAACCGTTTGGACAATTATTTTACGTTTTAAAAAATAAATAATTAAATTTATTGGCCCAAACGGTTGTAACCGTTTGGGACATAGATTGCCCAAACGGTTTGAACCGTTTGGACAATTATTTTACGCTTTTAAAAAATAAATAATTAAATTTATTGGCCCAAACGGTTGTAACCGTTTGGGACATAGATTGCCCAAACGGTTTGAACCGTTTGGACAATTATTTTACGCTTTTAAAAAATAAATAATTAATTTATTGGCCCAAACGGTTGTAACCGTTTGGGACATAGATTGCCCAAACGGTTTGAACCGTTTGGACAATTATTTTACGTTTTAAAAAATAAATAATTAATTTATTGGCCCAAACGGTTGTAACCGTTTGGGACATAGATTGCCCAAACGGTTTGAACCGTTTGGACAATTATTTTACGTTTTAAAAAATAAATAATTAATTTATTGGCCCAAACGGTTGTAACCGTTTGGGACATAGATTGCCCAAACGGTTTGAACCGTTTGGACAATTATTTTACGTTTTAAAAAATAAATAATTAAATTTATTGGCCCAAACGGTTGTAACCGTTTGGGACATAGATTGCCCAAACGGTTTGAACCGTTTGGACAATTATTTTACGTTTTAAAAATAAATAATTAAATTTATTGGCCCAAACGGTTGTAACCGTTTGGGACATAGATTGCCCAAACGGTTTGAACCGTTTGGACAATTATTTTACGTTTTAAAAATAAATAATTAATTTATTGGCCCAAACGGTTGTAACCGTTTGGGACATAGATTGCCCAAACGGTTTGAACCGTTTGGACAATTATTTTACGTTTTAAAAATAAATAATTAAATTTATTGGCCCAAACGGTTGTAACCGTTTGGGACATAGATTGCCCAAACGGTTTGAACCGTTTGGACAATTATTTTACGTTTTAAAAATAAATAATTAATTTATTGGCCCAAACGGTTGTAACCGTTTGGGACATAGATTGCCCAAACGGTTTGAACCGTTTGGACAATTATTTTACGTTTTAAAAATAAATAATTAAATTTATTGGCCCAAACGGTTGTAACCGTTTGGGACATAGATTGCCCAAACGGTTTGAACCGTTTGGACAATTATTTTACGTTTTAAAAATAAATAATTAATTTATTGGCCCAAACGGTTGTAACCGTTTGGGACATAGATTGCCCAAACGGTTTGAACCGTTTGGACAATTATTTTACGTTTTAAAAATAAATAATTAATTTATTGGCCCAAACGGTTGTAACCGTTTGGGACATAGATTGCCCAAACGGTTTGAACCGTTTGGACAATTATTTTACGTTTTAAAAATAAATAATTAATTTATTGGCCCAAACGGTTGTAACCGTTTGGGACATAGATTGCCCAAACGGTTTGAACCGTTTGGACAATTATTTTACGTTTTAAAAATAAATAATTAATTTATTGGCCCAAACGGTTGTAACCGTTTGGGACATAGATTGCCCAAACGGTTTGAACCGTTTGGACAATTATTTTACGTTTTAAAAATAAATAATTAAATTTATTGGCCCAAACGGTTGTAACCGTTTGGGACATAGATTGCCCAAACGGTTTGAACTGTTTGGACAATTATTTTTACGTTTTAAAAAATAAATAATTAAATTTATTGGCCCAAACGGTTGGAACCGTTTGGGCATGGTCCCAAACGGTTCCAACCGTTTGGGCCACCGTTTGGACAAACTCAGCCCCAACGGGGTTTGTCCAAACGGTTCTTTTTTTGGCCCAAACGGTTGTAACCGTTTGGGACATAGATTGCCCAAACGGTTTCAACCGTTTGGGCTGAACAGTTTTGTACTAGTGTTGAGATGCAGTTGTTGTCTCAATCACAATAAAATCAAGGCGAGGACGATATGTATCCTTATACAAAATGACACGTCTATTAGAAACAAATCAATTTGCTTCTTTATGCACAATCCATCGTTACTCTATGCATAAAACATAAAATGGACATGTAACTAGAAACTTGCAAGAAAATTAAGAGCTCAGGGATGATGTTGACAGCTTATTCCTGTTATTACTAAATTGATGAATGCATTATCATTTTTGAAACTTTACTTCCCACACAATCAAAATTTATAAGTCAAAGTTGTGAGACAACCTTAGCTTTTCAATTACCTTGTCTTTTGACCTCTCAGTCTGAACTGATTGAGAAAAAACTCAGCTGCTCATGATTTCCCCCTCTGATTCTGTGTATCCATTCATGTTGTTTGACTTTGAACATGAATCCAAA
The DNA here is from genome assembly GCA_012295165.1 of Asparagus setaceus. Taxonomy (NCBI): domain Eukaryota; kingdom Viridiplantae; phylum Streptophyta; class Magnoliopsida; order Asparagales; family Asparagaceae; genus Asparagus; species Asparagus setaceus. The sequence goes on along the minus strand of CM022704.1, from coordinate 25,231,143 downwards.
ACCCACCAACCATTTCTCCTATTCCACCAAACTTCAACACTATTCTACCAAATTTTTTACTGTGCCACCAACCTTCCTCAGCCTATAAAAGAGAGTGTTTGATGGATGAGAAAATAATCCCTCGGACAGAGAGAAGAAAAGAGAGTTTTAGAGAGAGAGGGAGTGAAAAAGAGAGTTATTTTATAAGACTCTTTGGTGGGATATAAGTGAGAGAGTGATCTCCTTTTGTAATCTTTAGTTGAAGCAACATGTTATGTGAAATGTGTAAACTATGTGAGGCCAAAAAATTTTAACGTTTCCGTTTAGAACCCATTGGGTACTCCAAAATAGACATTCTAACAAATGAGGGAGTCTCATGTGTGCCTCTAATCCCACTTTGAAAGAAAAAATTCAGAAAAAAAGTGATGTGCCCAAATAAATGTTTTGAGGAATACCTGATTTTTTTAAAGTTTTGGTAAGTACTAACTCCAGTTTTTTCTACCATTAACTATTACTTTGGGGGAGGGGTTGGATTTTGGAGAAGACAACTCTCTACACAAAGGAAACTTTTATTGATAGAACATCAAAGATTACAACACTCACTCTTACAAGAACACCTCAATATCACACAACTCTTTTATTTTGGTGGACACTCACACAAGCCTACACTACTCACTCAAACTCTCAAGCACACTTCTTGCTATCTTGTTCAAATGAGAGCCCACGACCCCTATTTATAGTTGCTTAAGAGGGTTAGGAAGTCTGTGGAAGAATTAATCCTAGCCATATATTAATAACAAGTCTCTAGAAGAATAAATACTAGACATACACTTGTATCTTCCTGGAGACTTCTTGGTAGATATTTTTGTAAGATATTTCTACAGAGAAGCTCTAGAGAATTGCTCTAGAACAATCTAAGTTGGTGAGGATTTCTATCACTCCCCATCCTCACTAACTTTATTCGCTCTTGCAATCATTCCAATTCGTTCTCAAAATTCTATAAACTTAGAAGGATTCAAGCTCTTGGTAAAAATATACGCTACTTGGTCTCCACTCTTGATTGGTTGCATCTGTATTTCTCCTTGTAATACCTTTTCTCTTATGTAGTAATGACATATCTCTATGTGCTTCATTATTGCATGAAAATCTAGATTCTCTGCCAACCAAATAGCTGATTGATTGTCACAATGAAGAGGTACCGGATAGTCGACTGTCTGATGCAGATTACTCAACAATTATAGTAACCATGTGCTCTCTTGGGCTACTATTGCTGATACTCTATACTCCATCTCAGTAGTCGCAAATGACACTGTCGATTACCTTTTACTACACCATGATACTGCTTATCTTCCTAGATTGAATACATACCCTGTTGTTGATCATTGTGTGTCATGATCACCAACGAAGTCTGCATTGCAATGTCTAATGACTTTTAATGTTTCTCCTTTCTTGTATAGTAGACCAAAGTTAAGTACTCCTTTTACATACCTCAATATTCATTTAATTGCTCCTAGATGATGTTTTCTCAGCTTTTGAAAAAACCGGCTTGCTACTCCAACTCCAAATGAGATGTCAGGCGTCGTAATAGTTAGATAGATTAGACTACTTACCAATTATCGGTATGTAGTCGAATCTAACTCTTTGCCTTTTTCTACGCATAGTCTTGCATTTATCTCCATAGGAGTTGTGATTGACTTGCACTCTAGCATCCCGAATTTCTATAGGAGATCTTTTGCATACTTATCTTGGTGCAACAGTATCCCTTCTTTTGTTCATTATACCTCAAGCCCAAGAAAGTGTTTGAGATCTCCAAGTTCTTTCATGTGGAATCGCACCGCTGGGTTCTCTCTAATTCGATGAATTTCTAATTCATCATCGCCAGTGATGATAAGGTTATCTACATACACTAATACTATTGCTAGTCTCCCTTCTTTAAATTTTACGAACATGCTTGAATCTGTTGGTATTAGTGCATACTCATTATGCACTAAAAATTTTGCTATCTTACCATACATGCTCGTGGAGCTTGCTTTAGTCCATAGAGAGCTTTTCTCAACTTAACTGACATATTCTAAATGTGTATGATTTTCAAGGCCTTCTGGTTGCTCCATATATATGTCTCGATCTAACTCTTTATGTAGAAGAGTATTTTTCACATCCATTTGCCATATCTTTCATGACTTATTTGCTACTAAAGCTAGAAAGACGCATATTATAGTTATTTTAGCTATTGGACTAAACGTCTCATCATAGTCCAGTCCATACTATTGTGAGAATCCATGAGCTACCAGTCGAGCTCTATATCTTTCGATAGACCCATCTGGATGAGTCTTTACTTTATAAACCTATTTACATGATATAGGCTTCACATCTTTAGGTTTCGGCACTAAGTCACATGTTTGGTTCTGCAAAGGTGCCGCCATCTCTTCTTCCATTGCTTTCCTCCATTCAACACCCTTAGATGCTTCTTTAAAGGTAGTTGGCTCTTTGAAAGTATCTACTTCAGTGAGAGCTGCATTAGCGTATCTGGGATTTAGTTTCTTCTGCTTGCTCAATCTCCAAAGTAATTGCGGCTCATCCTCTTTCTCTTCCATTAGACTTGGTTGAAGCTCCTCGGTTGCTTCATGTACTCCACTCCTCCATGAGTTGGTAGAAGAACTAGGTTATGTAAAATATTTCAGAATGACTTATTGCTTTGTGGCTTTTAAACTTGGTGACTTATTATTTTCTTGTCCTTTCTTCTGTAATTTCTCTTGTAACTTCTAAATTTTTAGGGTCTGGCAGTGCTACCTATTGAGACCACCATGATGATGCTTTATCGAAGACAACATTGCGTGAAATGTAGCATTTATTGATTGTAGGATCACAACACTTTCATCCCTTTTTCTCATTGTCATAATCAATGGAAATACATCGCTGCCTTCTTGCCAAACTTTGCACACAATCGATTAGGTATGAATACATAACACATGCACTCGAAGATTTTTAAGTGGCTTACAGCTGGCTTGAGATTCCATAGGTTTTGAAAGGGTGAAATAAATCTGAGCCTTGCTTGTTGTAACCGATTTATAAAATACACCGCCGTCTTCTTGCATTCTTCCCAGAAGCTACTAGGCATGTTCTTTGCATGCATCAGGCTTTGACATGTTTATGCAAGATACCAATTCTTTCTTTTGTCACACCGTTCTACTGTGGAGTCCCCGAGCAAGTCAAATGCCGTCAAATTTTACAATCTCTAAGGTAGTCATAGAACTTTCTCGATGTGTACTCACCTCCATTATCGGTGCGTAGACACTTGATCTTCTTGTCAAGTTCACTTTCTATCTTCTCCTTAAACTTCTTAAACTTTTCTAGTATCTCAAACTTTTCTTTCATAAAGTCCACCCAAACATACCTACAGAAGTCGTCAATGAAGGTAACCATGTAGCGATATCTGCTTATTGATGGTTGTTTGACTAGCTCGAACACGTCCGAATGAATCAGCTCTAATTATTCTTTTGCTTTATACTTGGACTCCTTATAGGCTGATGCACCTTACAATATTGACATCCAGGACAAATGGTGTCTCCAAGAATCTCTATATGAGGAAGACCCTTAAGCATTGACCGCTGCATCATTATCTTTAGCTTGTAGTAGCTGACATACCCTAGTCTTGCGTGCCACAAGTCTACTGTCTAATACTTTTGTGTCTTCTCCACATATGCCTCTTCTGATAACATTGCATAGATGGACTCTAGTCTTCGACCTTCCATGATTGGAGTACCGGAGTATTTCAAATTTTGATACACCTTTATATTTTCAGGACCGAAGACTACGTAGTTGCTAGAGCTTTTCAGTTGAGATACTGATAATAGGTTCTTCTTCATTCCAGGGATGTGGTAGACATTCTGCAGCTGCACTTGATCAGGACTGAAGTGGGGGAACAATTATTGTGTTACCGATGTGAGTAATCGGTAACTTAGAGTTGTTAGCGGTCACAATAATTCTTTCTCCTTTATATTTCGATATGGTATGCAGCTTCTCCTTGTCACTAGTCATGTAGTTCGAGCAGCCTGAATCGATGATCCAATCATTGTTGTAATTTATGACTTGCAAGTTTATGGCTGCAAGTGCCTTCTCATCTGGCTCGATCAGGTCGTCTCCCTTGTCGAGATACTCCTCTCCCTATCTAAAGTCAACAAGCTTCATTGTAGCAAATGATGCTTGAACATCCCACTCCTCTTCACTATCATTTGCATCTCTGTAGCTTTTTGACGTTACCATGTTCCTTTGTGCTGTATTTTTCTTCGACCAATAATCTCGAGCGAAGTGACCCTTCTTTCCACAATTGAAGCACTCATCACTTTACCGTGCATGTTAGGCATCTCTTCCATGACCACATTGAGCTCCCCATAATTTAGAGCTCCCTTGCTGCCTAGGATGCTTCTTTTCTTCAAATTTATTGCTACTGTGCCTATTTCCTTGGCCCCTTCTTTTACTACTGAAGAGTTCCTCCTCATTGTTATTTTTTAAAGAAACTCCCACAATTGTTTTTAAGAGAGCATCTAGGTTTGCCAATATATTCTCTAATTCACTAAGAGAAAGTTGAAGTGGCCAACCCTGTATTGCCGTGATAAATCTGGTGCATTCCGGTTTTAAACTATTGCATATAATTCTTCTCATTCTATCTTCACCAATTTTAGTAGTTGTATCTAATTGCTCTATTTCATGGCACAAGCTTCTAACTCTTTTGAAAGTAGTCACTAATAGACTGCATACCTTGTGATGTGTTCATAAGCTCTCTCTTGAGTAGCTGAAGGCGAGCAGCATTTTTCTTTGAGAAGTGGGCAGCGAGCGCATCCCATGCTTGTTTGGGTGTCTCTGCATCTTCAATATGTGAAAGAAGACTCTTGTCTATTATGGTCTAAATCATGTACAAAGCTTTCCCCGCCTTTATATTCCACTTCTTGATTACCTGTGCATTCTCCATCAGTGGTGAGGTGTCATCGCTATCAACGATATCCCATAAGTCCTGACCACTGAGATAGGACTTAATACATGTCCGTCAATATCGATAGTTATACTCGTTGAGCTTCTCTATACTGTCAGGAGCACTGATCTGATCTAACATTGTGACTTAGTTGTCCTTCACGTGCCAAGTAAGCTTGGTCCCAGATGCACGAGCTTCATAATCCTAGATTGTGCACGGTCAAAGATCACCCTCAAATAGCGTCTCGAATACGGTCCCCGACTGACTGGCACACTCTCAATATAGGTCTTCATCGCCTGCTCTGATACCAAACTATTGGATTTTGTAGAAGATAACTCTCTACACAAAGAAAACTTTTATTGATTGAACACCAAAGATTATAACACTCACTCTTACAAGAACACCTCACTATCACACAACTTTCATATTTTTGTGGACACTCACACAAGCCTAAACTACTCACTCAAGCTCACTTCTTGCTAACTTGCTCAAATGAGAGCACAAGACCCCTATTTATAGTTGTTAAGAGGGCTAGGAAGTGTATAGAAGAATTAATCCTAACCATACATTAATAAGAAGTCTCTAAAAGAATAAATACTAGCCGTACACGTGTATCTTTCTAGAGACTTCTTGGTAGATATTTTTGTAAGATATTTCTAAAGAGAAGTTCTAGAGAATTGCTCTAGGACAATCTAAATTGGTGGGGATGGTTCAGATTTAAGGAGATCTTGGGTTGATGATATAGATGTTGAGAATTAGTTTATTAGAAGCTATGAATGATACAGGTCTCAATTTGGGGAAGGAGAAAATCAGCTCTAATCTTGTGAGTGAAGGAGTTGAATTGGGGTTTAATATGTTGATGTTAATACTCAACCTGCTGTAGCTAAAGTGAATGAGAATCAAACTGGTAGGCAAAGCCATTGAGTAGCTTATTTACTGATAATAGGAAGATAGGAAGAGGATTGAGCCTTGAGTACATTCCTTCTATAAAAGCTGGAGGTGTTAGTTTTGAGAAATTGTGAGAGTCATTGGAAGTTTACTCATATTAGCCATGTTTTTGGGTTGAATGTCAACTACAAGGCTGAGTCCTATGAGCTAAATAGTGGACTTAAATTGCTCTGCCGCATGTCTGTCTATGAAAACCGGGTGTGGTTCTCTTCAATTTTTAGAGTGATGATTGCAAGTATATTGGTTGACACTCCGATCACAACAGATATGCTCACTGCTAATAGACAATGTCTAGCTTATGCTAACTGCGCTGCAAATGGTGCGGATTTGCTGAGCACTGAGGTAGAATATCATGCAATGGCATCTGCTACTGCCAAAATCATTTAGCTATATCATTTACTTTGAGAGATGGGCGCTTCTCCAACTACTTCTACTCCTCTCCACTATGACAACAATAATGCCATCAAGATTGCTAGCATCCCGCATTTCATGAACGTACTAAGCATATTGAAATTAACTGTTATTTCCATACCATGTAGGGTCTCAGATGCAGTTGGCTTATTTCTGCACCAAATCTCAAACCCTTGCTGTCACCTTTTTTACATAAGCAAACTTTCATTAGTTGATCCATCGTAAGTTTTAGGTGGTGCGGGGCAGGTTGTGTAAAATGATATGTAAATATCTATTGTAATATACCCTAGTTTAGCCCCACATCGACTATATTTAGAGAGTTAGTCTTATATACAACTATGTATTTGGTCTTAAGCCTACTGGAAACATACACTGAGATTTCCCAATATTCTGATTTTAACAATGTTCTCCACATTGAACCTCCATTCCAGCTTTTCCCTTAGCTCATTAACAGTATAAAAACTCCACTTTTTTTGATAGATAAAAAATCCACTTTTGATATAACAATAGATGTCGTCGAGACTATATATTAATCCACCTTTGATTGCAAAAAATAAGACTTAAATGGGAGTACAAAAACATTGAACGAAGGCTGTAATGACTCTTTTCTTGACCAATTTTAATTAAACTAGTATGGTGCACGTGCGTTGCACGTGTATGTCTTTGTTTTATATTTTGAATTTTTTTATAGACATTAAAAAAAAGTAACCCGAGATAAAAGATAAAGATTTGAAGCATTGGGAAAATTTTTGAGCTTTTACATGTGAAATTAAAAAAGTAAAATGATTAGGAGCAGATTAATTAGTGAAATAAAAAAATATACTTATTCTTTTTTTTTATGAGATATGAATATATTTCCATTAGTATGCTTCAATTATCAATTCCATCGTTGTGTACCATTTCTAGTGTGTCTTTTAGTCCATGCACATCATCCTCACCATTTATGCTCTAGACAGTGACAGAGCCAATTTTTCTCAAGGGGGGCCAAAATACAACCATCATACCATTAATCAAAAGCTATCATATACGATAATTTGTAATAAATTTATATATATATAAGAAGGTGAAAGAAGAACCTAGAATATTTTTCATGAATAATTAAATCATTTCAACGTATGCACCATCTTTGAATGACATGTGCTAGCCTTTTAAAATTTTTTTAGAAAAATATAGCAATTGTAGTTGGCTTTTTCATAATCGCAAACTACAAAAGACGTGACGAATTGACAATACACTATAACTTATGTCATTAAATTATTTCCAACAATAATAAAAATGAAGCAATTATTATCATAATTTATTTGCATAAGTCCATGAACATAGAAAAATCATTTCACATATCTACTTCTTAATGTTAAACTTCATGAAATTGAAAGAACCTCATTTTACAAATTGATGACGAACTGTGAAACCGCATGAAAATATATAATACTGATTTGGAGCCTGATTTTGGTGTTGATTTTCATTGATTTTATTATTTGGTAATTATTTGTTCCTGATTTACATCCCTTCCCAATTGTGGTTAACAAATTCGATTGTAAAAATATATCAAACAGACTAATACCAAAGCACTTCAAAGATTTAGGGACTAATCTCAAAGATGTGAAGATTTTGGAGACTAATTTCAAATATGAAAGATTTTTTCTTTTTTTCCTTTTTTTGTTGGGACGGGGGAGCGTTGGGGGGGGGGGACTACTTTCAAATATGAAAGATTTGGAGGACTAGTTTCAAGTATGAAACATTTGGGGATCCAATTCAAAATATGAAAGATATGAGGGACTATTTCTATATGAAAGATTTAGAGGACTAGTATATGAAATATTTTGAGAACAAGTTTCAAATATGAAAGATATGGAGATTATTTTAAAAATGAAAGATTTGGGAAGTAATTTTTAAATATAAAAAGTTAGGGACTAGCTTCAAATATGAAAAAGTTGGGGGACTAATATGAAAAGACCTACATAGAATATGTTGGCAAAACCTAGGGGGGCGGCCATGGCCACCCCCCGTCCCCCCTAGCTCTGTCATTAGCTCTAGATATTATTTTTGTGAGATCTATCTCTTTTATTTGTCCATATTGTGAGATGCTCCATGATTAGTTAGAAAATATGAAAAGTATGATTTTGGGTCCAAGAAAACAGGAGTAAGAAAAATTTTCACAATATTTATGTTTGACATAATTAAATATTTTATTTGATAGTATTTCTAATAGTAATAGATTATAAATTTAAACAATACGTGTAAGGGGCTATCTCAAAATGGGCCAAACTTTAAAGGATTATGTGAAATTCACCCTAATATAAAAGGTTTTAATAAAAATGCTACAAAAATCTAGATATATCAATATTAATGCATGCTTAATAGTTGCCCCATAAATTAGTGCGTTAAAGTTATAAACTGCATAGCTGATAAAGTTAAAGATTAAATAAATACAATTTATGGTGCTTATCATTATAATGAAAAAATTTAGGATACAATGACAATACTATCAATCTCTTATTGTTCCACCAAATTATGATTGGACTATTCTATAAGTCACCTTGTTGGCACTAAAACTCATTGCTAATTTCAACATTTCATTAAATTAACACACCTGTAATAAGTAATAATTTTAATTACTTTAGGAAGATCGCTAAACATTTCACAATTGCTCAAATTCAATCCTAGTGAAATTTAAAGGTCCTTCTTGGGTCAGTTGTAAAAATAACTGTTGAGTTCTTGAAGCAACAATTAGAGCTGTTTTATGGCAACAGCTTGGTAGTAGAGGTCCATTATAATTGAAACATGAGACATAAATTATCCAGCTTAAAGAAAGAGAAAACCTTTCTAATAATATTGTATTCCACTTGGAAACATGAATAGTTCATATTTTCCCATAGAGGTGCTCCCTTTGATGATGCTTTTCTACACACGAGGATTTATATAATAATAAAAATTAAATATGTTTATTAGTCATTTTTCTTTCATTTTAGATATGTTACAATTTCTGTTAAAGTATCTATCATTATATCAAAACTTTAACGTATTCGTCACTATTTCACTTAAATAAGCACAACATTAAGGCGAAGGATATTCTCCTTGTCAGAGAATTGTAAAAATAAAATTATAGGTTCATTTAAAGTTAAAGATTAAAAAATACATTGATGTGATAATTTTAATTAATAAATTCCCCAAACATGTGAAATACATATTCACCTTCGATTATGCCAAGCAGAATAATGGCCTAAATTAGTGTTGATCATGGCCATTGTAAACTTTAATTCTTCTTGTTCTAGAATATTTTTAAATTTTGCAATATATTTAAAGCAAAGGCAATGGATAAATATTAAACAATATGTAAATGAGCTCCAACAAAAGAAGATTAGTTAGAGGCATTACCTAGAAAGGTTCCTCCATGAAAATTCCAAGGAGATGGCACAGGAAAGACATGTTGTAGGTATTTTTATTATTATAGCTGATTGGTTGTGTGATTATAGATTTTGGATGAGTGGAACTATATTGGAAAGATATGGTATGGGAGTTATATTTGAGGGAGATGAGGAGGTTATTAATTAATTATTATTTTCAATGGAGATTTCATGGGGTTTAATGGTGGATTTAATTTGGGGGTTATGATTGGGTATTTGCATGGTTGCATGAGTTTTGAATAGATTTTTCTATTTTTTATTATCTAACACATTATTATTATTATTATTATTGATAAAGTACGTAAAGTAAACTATTTATTGTAGAATATTATAATGCCTTTTTATAACTAATATTCTAATACCTAGACTATACTATTATTGTTATATAGCATTAGAGCCGTTAATTGTTTTTTCCCTCATTGCTCTCTTATGCCTATATGGTTTTGTGCTCGCAAGAGAAAATTTATTATTGATTGCAGAGCTTTTATTATGGTGAAATCAATTCTCCCTCTAGTATTTTTCTTGAATTCATTGCTTTTTCATTAATATTAATATTATTTATGAGATAATATCGATGTGTTTATGTATGTATGCATGTATGGATGTCTTAATTGAATGGGGTAAGTATCACATTTATATTGAGTATATATGTGTTCATGTATGCATGTAGGGATGTGTTGGAGGGTATTTTGGGAAAAAATATTTTAACATACCAATCCACTTTTATAATAGTATAAGATAAATGTGTTCCAGAAAATATATACTTTAAATCCTCAGTATATTAGAATGCATTACATGAATATTTGAATTTGTAGATTTTGTTATACTTTGGAACTTGCTGAATTTGCGGATAATATCTCCTTTGTGCTCCCTACTTTTGAGTTCATGTCTCATCGAAACCGTAGGCCTAAAGTGGTGAAATTTAGGCTCATTGAGTTTCATCTTAATTCTAGCATTTTTGTTCCCATGTTGATCGTACTTGGAAGCTTGCTTTGTAGGTTGAACATTATGCCAGCCATTTGTCCCTACATTGATATAAACAGACGAATTAGCTATTTTAGGAATTAATTATTATAAGGTACTAATGTTGTAAGGTGGTGAGCACTCTTACAAACTCACTCAAACAAGATAAAATTAAAAGAGGAAGTCAGTAAAAGGATTTTACTTTAATTCAAATGACTTAAACAAACTTGTCGATTACATGGATATTTATACTCCACAAAAGAACACTCTAAACTCAATGCATTTAACACAAAGACTTTTCATATCTAATACATGCATGCATCTACAATAACTAAGTTCATGAATCTTGATTTTGAATGAACTGAATAGTCTTCACTTAAATGTAGATGCATGCATCTACAATAACTAAGTTCATGAATCTTGATTTTCAAAGAACTGAATAGTCTTCACTTAAATGTAGATAACTCTTTCTAAAAAATCCAAATCATGAACGGTTTGATTTTATAGAAACTAGACAGATAGACCTTTCCAATGAGTAATCATTCACTTAATTTGGTGAAGCGAAAACCTAGTCAAAAGTCTCCTTGAATTCTCTATTTAGACATAGACAGAAACTGCAAGTTTAGTATCCAACACTCCTCTATAAACTTGAACGTTTCTGGACTCCAAGTATATATCGCAGCCTCTGAAAACTATCATACTTGAGGGGATTTGTGAAAATATTAGCAACTTGACCCATAGTCTTCACATATTCCACCTCGACTTCCTTCATCGCAATGCACTCCCGAATAAAGTGATACATTGTATCGATATGCTTGCTTCAATCATGAAACACCGGATTCCTTGCTAAAGCTTGAGCTGACTTATTATCTGTCATGATGTTGGTAGCATCACCTTGTTCCAAATGAAGTTCATTTAGCAATCTTCTTTGCCACATATAATGACAAGCACAAGAGGTGGCAGCAACATACTCGTACTCACAAGTTGAGAGTGTGACTATGGGTTGCTTCTTTGAACTCCATGAAATCACATTATTTTCCACAAAGAACACAAAATCAGTAGTGCTCTTTCTATCATCAACATCTCCGGCAAAATCACTATCACAATAGCCCATCAACTTGAAATTATTAGAAGATGAATAAAAATCCCATAGTCGAGAGTAAATTTAAGGTAACGAAGTATCCTCTTTGTTGCCATCATATGTGATTCCGTAGGATTTTCCATGAAGCGGCTCACAAGTCCAACCGCAAATAAAATATCAAGTCTTGTGCAAGTTAAATATCTTAAACTTCCAACAAGACTTTTGAATAAAGTTAAATCAATTCTATCTTGATATCCTACAATTTTGGATAGCCTTGCTCCACATTCCATCGGAGTATTCACGGGCTTGCAGTCGAGCATGTTGAACTTCTTGAGTACCTCCTTTGCATAAGCTTCTTGTGGGATAAAGATGCCCTCCTCCATTTGATTCACTCGAACTCCCAAGTAACAAGACATGAGTCCCATGTCTCTCATCTCAAGCTCTTGAGACATAGCCTTCTTGAAATCCTCGAACATACTTGGATTATTTCCTATAAAAACAAGATGATCCACATATATGCATACAAATAAAAAAATCTCCATTTTCTTCTTTTACATAGAGAGCATACTCATGCTTGCATCTAGAAAAACTGTTCACTTGAAAGTATTTATCAAGATGGCTATTCCAAGCTCTTGGTGCTTGCTTGAGCCCATATAATACCTTTTTTAACTTGAGAACTTTGTCTTCATGACCTTCAACAACATAACCCATGGGTTGTTTGACATAGACCTCCTCCTCAAGATAGCCATTAAGAAAGGTAGACTTTACATCTAATTGGTGAATCTCCCAATGATTTTGAGCAGCAAGTGAAATCAGCAATCGAATTGTCTCCAAGCGGGCAACTGGAGCAAACACTTCTTCATAGTCAATGTCTTGCCTTTGCTTGTAGCGTTTAGAGATGAACCTTGCTTTGTACATCTCCACTTCACCTTTGGCATTCTTCTTGGTCTTGTACACCCATTTAACTCTAATGGCTTGATGGTCACTTGGAAGAGATACTAACTCCTAAGTGTCATTCTTCTCAATAGCATGTATCTCCTCATCCATGGCTTGAGTCCATTTCTGCTCCTTAACTGCTTCCTCAAAATTCAAAGGCTCAATGTCAGCAAGTAAACAAAATAAATTTGCATCATATAACCTTTCGGTTTCATTGTAAATTTTAGTAAGACTTCAATATCTAAGAGTTCTTTCACTTGAAGTTGATCCTGGTGAAGATGAAAGTGGTGAGCTTCTTGATTTATCACTTCCTCCTCTTTAAAGTATGGGAGGAAATTGTAGGATCCTTCCTCCTTAGTGCTCCAATCCCACTATGCTTCTTCATCGAACTCCACATCTCTACTGATCACGATCTTTCCATTACTAGGATTGAACAACTTGTAGCCTTTTAAGTTCTCATCATAGCCAATAAAAAGAAATTTTTGACTTCGACCATCAAGTTTGGATCTCTCTTGTGCGGGAACATGGACATAAGCAATGGATCCAAAGACCCGCAAGTGCGATACACTTGGCTTCCATCCACTCCAAGCTTCTTGTGACGTCACATTCTTCAAGCTCTTAGCTAGAGTGCAGTTTGAAAGGCACACCGCGCATGCAACGGCTTTAGTCTAAAATTCCTTTGGCATATCCTTCGCCTTCATCATAGTTCTCACCATATTAAGAATTGTCCGGTTCTTTCTCTCTGCATCTCCATTTTGTTGAGGTGATTTGGGAACTATCATATGACGCCGAATGCCATGCACAAAACTCTTAAACTCATTAGAAGTAAATTCTCCATCCCTATTAGTTCCTAAAACTTTAATTTCATAGCCTTTTTTTTCAACAAGAGGTTTGAACTTCTTGAAAGCATCAAAAGCCTTAGACATGTGTTTTAAGAAATAAACCCAAGTCTTTCTACTATAATCATCAATGAAGAGTATGAAGTAAGAGCTTTTACCAAGAGATTGTGGTTTAATAGGATCGCAAATATTGGCATGAACAAGTTGGAGTGGTTCTGTGGCTCTTGTAATGGATTGCTTTGGGAAGCTCTTTCTTGAATGCTTGCTAAGTAAACATGCTTCACATAGTTGATCGGGGTGACCAATTGTAGGAATTCCTTTCACCATCTTCTTCTCCGCCAAGCCTTTGAGTCCTCCAAAATTCAAGTGGTCAAGCCTCATGTGCCATATCCATGATGGATCATTGACACAAGTCTTTAAACACATAGCTCCATCATTCTTCAAGTCTAACAAAAACATGCAGTTCTTTGTCGTAGTAACCTTAGCAATAAGGTTAGAATCTCGATCTCGTAGCCAAAGCGTATGATCTTCCATTTAAATTTTATAACATCTCTCCATAAGTTGGCCAATGGTAAGAATATTATTTTTTTTATCTTTGGAATATAATAAACAACACAAAGAACTTTGTGACTTTCATCTCAAGCAAGATTTTGCCTTTACCTTTAATTTCCACCTTTGAGTTGTCTCCAAAGCTTACAAAGCCATTTATGCTCGCATCAAGCAACATGAACTTGCTTCTATCTCCCGTCATGTAGTTGCTAGCTCCATTATCAAGATCCACGTGCTCTTCTCACCCTTAGACTCCTCTTGAAGTTAAAGGAATAAGGATGTCTCTGCTTTATCTTCTTTGTGCTCAATTAGTTTTGCATCTTCTTCTAGATTCTTGGTTTGACACTCCCAAGTATAATGGCCAAATTTATTGCAGGAACAACATTCAAGTTGAGACCTTTCATTTCTCCTCTCATTGTGCCTTTTAGAGTTGCCCCTTCCACTTGCTCTTCCTCGGCCTCTAACAAAATTTGGCTTCTCTTCTCAAATTGAGAATTTTGTTCATCTCTTCTTCTTCCTTGTCCATGACCTCATCTGCGACTTTGACCCCTTCCACATCCTCGGCCTTGTCCTCTCCAAGAAGTATCTCCTCTAGACTTTAAAGTCATTTTTGCTTGTAGAGCTTACTCTATCTTCTCTTGCTTGGCACAGTTCATCCTCTTCTCATGGGCTCACAATGACTCATCTAATTCATCAATAGTCATGGCCTCTAAGTCTTTGGCTTCTTCTATCGCTACCACCATATGATTGAACTTCGTGTTAAGTGAACGAAGAATTTTCTCAACTACACGAACATCTTGCATATTTTCTCTGAGTCTTTTCATTTTGTTCACCACCACCAAAACTCTTGGAAAATAACCTTGAATAGATTGACTTTCCTTCATAAGAAGGAACTCAAACCCAGACCTTAGGCGGGCTTATTGGTTGGTGTAATTTTCGGGTAAGTGAGATAATTTTTGGGACTTTACTTTATGGTGTTATTCATTGGGACAATAGGATTGAGATTTCACTTTAAGGTATTATTCATTGGAACAATGAGATTGGGATAATTACCCTTACTTTTTCTAAAATTATCCCACTTCTATACAAATTTTTTATCCTAACCTCCAAAAATTACCCCATTCTTAACTTTGGGACAATCATTGGGAAAGTGGGATGATTTTGAAGCATTAATTTATTAAATATCTAATATATGTTAATTGTATTATAATATATAATATATCTTAATTATATTATATTATAAAATTATGCTATAACGTAAGATAATAAAATATTATATAATCTTATCAAATGTAACATTATTATATATCATTTTTACATATTAGTTAATAATATTTTTATATATTATAATATTAGTATTATATTATTATAATATTACTTTATTTTATTAAATATATGTTTTATTAGTTAGAATAAAAATATTATTGTAGTATTTTATTATATAATATATTGTATTATAATTTAGTATTTATATATTTAATATAATAATATATTAATTATATTATAATATAATTTAATATGATAATATATTCTATTATATAGAATATTTTAATTTATATAATAATTTACTATTTTCTATTACACCTTATTATATTAATTATTAGTCTTAAATATATTGTCAATATTGTGGCGCTTATAAAATTAAATAATATTTTATTGCTACAATAAAAATAGTAATAATCTATTGTAACAAACCAACTAGTCCCAACCAATAACCTCCCCCCCCTAGAGTTTGAAGTTTAATGTTCTTCACTTTTTCAACTCCTAGTACAGAGTTGCGAAGTGTCTCCCATGCTTGTTTGGATGTATTGTTGTTGGCGATCAACATATCATCATCTAACGATAATAGTGAGAGCACATTGATCTTTCTTTCTTTCTCCAAGGTCTCCTTCTGAGGCCGAGTAAGTGTTGCCTCATCTTGAGGCTCCGCAACACCTTTCTCGACAACATCCCATACCCCTTGTGAACCATGTATGGCCTTCATTCTGATGGCCCAATTCTCATAATTTTGTCTGGTGAGTTGAGGATATTGAAAATAAAGAGAGGCTCCGTTCAATGTCACCGAGCTCTGATACCACTTTGCTAGAAGGTGGTGGGCACTCTCACAAACTCACTCAAACAAGATAAAATTGGAAGAGGAAGTCACTAAGAGGATTTTACTTTGATTCAAATGACTTATACAAACTTGTTGATTACATAAATATTTGTACTCCACAAAATAACACTCTAGACTCAAAATGCATTTCACACAAAGACTTTTCATATCTAATACATGCATACATCTACATTAACTAAGTTCATGAATCTAGATTTTCGAATGAACTGAATAGTCTTCACTTAAATGCAGATAACTCTCTCTAGAAAAATTTAAATCATGAACGGTCTGATTTTTCTAGAAACTAGACAGATAGATCTTTTGAATGATTCCTCATTCACTTAATTTAGTAGTCAAAAGTCTCCTTGAATTTGCTGTTTAGACACAGACAGAAACTGCAAGTTTAGTATCCAACAATTAATATGCACAGGAAATGAAATTACATCCTCATAATTCTTTTCCTTCAACCTTTTCATGTTTCCTTTTAATCAAAGAAGTTTTGATTCTTTTGAAATAAAAATTTTGGATTTTTTTCCTGCTATCTTCTAATACATGCCTTCTTTTCCTATTGATTAATGACGATGTGTAATTGATGTATCAATCGATCATGACATGATACATCATCAATGTTTACTTGGTCATCTCCAGGCTCCAATTGCTTTGAATTATCATCATAGCTCATCCTAGTCATCATAGATGGTTGTGGTGAAACAAAATTTTTCTTGATTCTTTTTAAAAGTATAAAAGATTCAAATACAAGATTATTGATCGTCTAAAATTGCTTGTAATAGTTAAACATTCATTATACACTGGTTTAAATTAAGTTATTATTAGAGTCAAGCCTTGGGGGCATATAAACTTCCCTATGCTGAGAGAGAAAATATGTCCTTTTTTGGCTTATGCATCTGAACATATCTGAGGATAGCAGATGTGTTTTGTGTAAACAAGCTCCTTCTTTCGACGTCTCTACTCTGCTTGGAACAAGATATTATGCTGGCTTAGAATTGAACGTGACCCTACGCAATGTTATTTGGAGGTTGAGCGGTGGTTAACAATGCACATGAGAACAAAATCTGTAAAGAGAAGATTTTGTGAGAGCCGCATTTGCTGCTATCTTGTATTAGATTTGGCGGAAAGGAATGCTAGGGGATTTCAAAACGTAATTAGGAGGGTTAAATGATGTTGTGAAATCAATTAAAGTGGATGTTATAGCTAGGGTGTTGAGTGTTAGAGTTGAGAAAATATCCAGTGGAGATGGTCCACAGTATTTAATGTGCACTAAATATATGAAAGTTTACCTTGAATATGAGAAGTCAAACTTTAAAGTTTTTTTCAACATGTAGCCAAGCTATTTACAACCTAGCCCAAGTATTCACAACCTAACCCAACTACTCTACCTAACCTATAGTCTCTTTCACACGAACGTTTGCTCATTATAAAATGGGAGTGGTTTTGAGAATATAGAGCATACGAGACAGAAATAAGAGACAGGGTTAGAGAAGAAAATAGAGGGAAAAAATAGAGAAAGAGAGTTAAAATTGAGTGACTTTCTATGTGATTCTCTAGTGGGTTAAGTTAGATTAGAGAGTGATCTCCTTTATAATATTCTCTTATTGATTAGTGAATTTCTTTGCTGTCCTTGCCCGTGGATGTAGGTCATATAAATTAAATCACGTTAAATTCTTGTGTGCTGTTCTTTTTATCTCTACTGTGTTTATTCAGTGATGTGTTATTATCTGTTTTGTATAGACATCTTCTGTGTTTGTGAAGACTCAATGCAATAAACTGGTATCAGAGCTACAGTGTTTTTCTTGTAGGCTTCAAGATGTCTTTAGCAAAATACAAAATGGAGAAGTTCGGCGGGAGAAACAGCTTCAGTTTGTAAAGAGTCAAAATGTGGACTCTCCTAGTGCAACAAGGATTGTTCAAAGTCTTATCCGGAAAGGACAAGTTGTCGGAATCCATGCTCGATGATGAGTAAGAAGAGCTGGAGATGAAGGTGCATAGTATCATACAGCTCTGTTTGGTCGATGAGGCTCTGCGGGAAGTTGCCAATGAAGATACCGCCAATCTGTGACTCAAGTTAGAGAGCTTGTACATGATAAAATCTCTACCGAACAAGCTTTACTTAAAGCAACGCCTCTTCACCCTTCGCATGAAGGAAAGTACGCTAATTAAATACCACTTAGATGAACTTAACACTATTCTCATAGACTTAAAGAATTGATGTCAAAATTGAGAAAGAAGATCAAGCCCTTACTTTATTATGTTCATTACCTCACTCCTTTGAGAACTTTGTCAATAGTCTATTTTATGGTAGAGATACACTTTCTTTGAAGGATGTCAAGTCAGCCTTACATTAAAAAAAATTTAGGTAGAAAGTGTTTGTAGCGGAGGTGAGGATCAAGCTGAAGGCTTGTTTGTCAACGGTCGTCCTGAAAATGGTGTTAGTGGTAGAGAAAAATTTAGAAACATGTCTAGATCAAAGTCAATACCAAGAAAAAATATTGAGTGTTATTACTATCACAAGTTTGGACATATAGAACCTAATTGTCCAGCACTCAAAGCAAATGACAACTCTTAGTCGAAGACTTGGGAGGTAAAACTTTTAGTTGCCACTGCCACTGAAGAATCTTCTAGTTCACATGAAGCTCTTTCAGTAAGTGATAATACTCATTCACAAGAGAGTGGATTCTTGATTCGGGTTGTTCCTATCGTATGTGCCCTCATAGAGAATGGTTTGTTACATATTAGTCAATTGATGGTGGGAATATCTTGTTGGGAAATTATATGCATTGCAAGACTATTGGTATTGGTTCAATCAAGATTAGAATACACAATGGTATTATTAGAACATTGAGTAATGTCTGACATATACCAGAGTTAAAGAAGAACCTCATTTCTTTAGGCACCCTTGACTCCAATGGTTTTAAGTTTTCCGCTGAAAGTGGAGCTTTGAGAGTTAGTAAAGGCTCTCTTGTTGTGATGAAAGGAAATAAGGTAAATACCCTTTATATCATTAAAGACAGTACAGTGATAGGTACTACAACAGTGTCATCCTTAGAAGATTCAAATTCTAACACTACATGTTTGTGGCATATGCAATTAGGGCATATGAGTGAGAGAGGACTGGATGTATTGAGCAAATAAGGTCTATTTTGTGGTCAGAAAACTAGCAAGTTAGACTTTTGTGAGCATTGTGTTTTTGGCAAATACCATAGTCTCCTTTAGTACCAGTATCCACAGAACCAATGTTACTTTAAATTATATCCATTTAGATGTTTGGGGTCCCTCTCATATTCTATCAAAACGTGGAGCTCATTTTCTATTAACATTAATTGATGATTATTTTAGAAAAGTTTGGGTGTATCCTTTGAAGCATAAGAGTGATATTTTAACGTTCAAGCAATAGAAGGTTATGATTGAAAATTAAATATGAAAGAAAGTGAAAAGCCTCAGAACTGACAATGGGATGGGTTTTGTTCCACGGAGTTTGACCAGTTCTGCAAGAATGAAGGTATTGTGCGTCATCGTACAGTTCGGCATACATAACAACAAAACAGAGTTTCAGAAAGAATGAAGAGAGTACTTTTAGAGAGAGCTTGGTGCATGCTCTCTAATGTCAGTTTGTTAAAGGACTTTTGGGCCGGGCTAGTTTGTACAGCTTGCTATTTGATAAACATATCTCTTTCTATAGCAACTAATTTTAAGACTCCATAAGAGGTATGCTCTGGTGCCCCTACTAATTACTCTCATTTAAGAGTATTTTTGCTTATTTTCATATTAATGATGGTAAGCTTGAACCTAGAGCAAAGAAAGTTCTCTTTCTAGGATATGCTACTGCGGTGAAGGGATATAGATTGTGGTGTTTCGATCCTAAGTCACCTAAATTAATTATTAGTAGGGATGTTACTT
Organism: Asparagus setaceus; assembly: GCA_012295165.1. Taxonomy (NCBI): domain Eukaryota; kingdom Viridiplantae; phylum Streptophyta; class Magnoliopsida; order Asparagales; family Asparagaceae; genus Asparagus; species Asparagus setaceus. Next base: position 25,211,051 of record CM022704.1, on the reverse strand, counting down.
TTAATGAGAAATATATGCTTCACCCGAGAAAGGAGTTTGTTGCTAATACTACAGGTATTGAAAAGGAGTCTAGCAAATAGGTGGAGTTATCTGCTTCAAAGGGAGTGCTTGAGGGCGCTCATGTTAAATCAGTTGACACTGCCGAGGGTTCAACTTTAGATGTTGATACACCACAAGAATAACAGTACAATATTATCACCAAAAGGACAAAAAGGCTGATCCGACCTTTTCAATATTATGCAGACATGGTTACTTACACTTTGAGCATAGCAGAATCGATTGAGATTCTAGAGCCTTCTACGTATAAAGAGGCTAGTAGTGACAGCGAGGCTGTAGATTGGGCTGTGGCGATGACTGAAGAGATGGAGTCTCTTCACAAGAACCAGACATGAGAATTAGTGAAGCCACCAACAGGATAGAAAATCATTGGCTGTACATGGGTATTCATGAAGAAAGAAAGAACTCCAGATACAGATTCTATTAGATACAAGACACGATTGGTAGCTAAAGGGTACAGTCAAATCAAAGGTGTGGATTTCAATGAAGTGTTCTCTCTAGTTGTAAAGCACACCTCAATCCATATGTTGCTTGCCATGGTTGCTCACTTTGATTTGACGCTTAAGCAACTTGATGTGAAAACGGTCTTTCTATATGGTGTGAGGAACAAATCTTTATGAATCAGTCAGAGGGGTTCGTTGTTGAAGGTAAAGAAGGTCATGTGTGCAGGTTAAAGAAATCTCTTTATGGGTTGAAGCAGTCTCCGAAGCAGTGGTATTTGAGATTTAATACTTTCATACTTGAGCATGATTACTCTAGAAGTAAATATGATAGTTGTGTTTATCATAAAAAGTTCAATGATGGTTCTTTGTATATTAACTTTCGTATGTTGATGACATGTTGATTGCAACTAAAAATATGTCAAAAATCAACAAGTTAAAATCTCAGCTCAAGCATGAGTTTGAGACAAAAGATTTGGGAGCAGCAAAAAATATTTTAGGGATGGAGATCCACAGGAACAGATGAGAAGGAAGATTGTTTCTATCTCAGGAGAAATATATATCGAAAAGGTGTTGGAGAGATTTGACATGCTTGATGCCAAGCCTGTGAAGAATCCGCTTGCTGCTCATTTTCGTCTTTCAGCAAATTTATCACCTCAGACTGAAGAAGATGAGCAGTGCATGTCTTGTATTTCTTATGGCAATGTCGTAGGAAGTATTATGTGTGTTATGGTTTGCACCCGTTCAGATATTTCACATGCAGTCAGTACTGCGAGTCAGAATATGGATAAGCATGGAAAACTTCATTAGTAGGCTGTGAAATAGATACTTAGATATTTGAGAGGGTCTGCTAACATTGGTTTATGTTTTGACAGGAACACAAATTCAGGTTGCGGAATACTTGGATATTCTGATTCAGATTATGCGGGTGAATTGGAGAAGAGATGATCCCTGACAGGTTATGTATTCACTCTTTTATGTAGTGCCATTAGTTGGAAGGTGACTCTACAGTCGACAGTTATTTTGTCTACCACAGAGACAGAGTATATGACAGTGACAGAAGCAATGAAAGAAGTTATTTGGTTGAGAGGTTTGGTTAAAGATCTCGGCTTACACCGAGGTGTTACTATAGTGTTTTGTGATAGAGTGCAATACATTTGACGAAGCATTAAATATATCATGAAAAAAATCAAATTTATAAATGTTAGGTATTATTTTATCATAGAAATTAAAGTAATCAAGATTGAGAAAATTGATACTATAAATAATCCAGTGGATATGATGACAGAGCTCGCACTTTCGCGCAAGTTCGAGCATTGTCTCGAATTGCTTAGAGTTCAACAAAGTGGAGGTTAAGCCCATAAGGGGCTTTTGATAAGACAATAAAAGTGAAGAGAAGAACTATCATATTCAAGTCAATATGGAGATTTGTGAAAGTTTGCCGTGAATATGAGAAGTCAAAGTCTAAACTTTTTTTTTCAACATGTAGCCAAGCTATTTACAACCTAGCCCAACTATTCACAACCTAGCCCAACTATTCTACCAAACCTATTGTCTCTTTCACACAAACGTTTGCTAATTATAAAATGTGGAGAGGTTTTGAGAATGTAGAGTCGTACGAGGCAAAAATAAGAGAGTTAGAGAAGAAAAGAGAGAAAAAAAAATAGAGAAAGAGAGTTAAAATTGAGTGACTCCTTCTGTGTGATACTCTAGTGGGTTAAGTGAGATTAGAGAGTGATCTCATTTATCATCTTTTTATTGATTAGTGAATTTCTTAACTGTCCTCGCCCGTGGATGTAGGTCATATTGACCAAACCATATTAAATCCTTGTATGTTGCTCACTTTATCTCTACCGTGTTTATTAAGTGATGTCCTCGCCCGTGGAGCGTAAAAAGAAGGGAAACAAGCTTGGTTCGTTGAAGCTGACAGTTTTGATACCCAGTTAGTATTTTAAGGTTAACTTTCACATACGATATGATGTTGAGCTGATTCAAGTTGCCACGGAAAGCTAAGAGAGAGAGCTACAACTTTCGTATTTTGTGTTTTTCCAAATTCCAAAAAAAAAGTATAGAAAATAGAGTTTGAAGTTATGAGACAGACTGTTGCGCGGCCACGCCACTATTTTGCGCGCCCGAGCGAAGTTGGACGACCTATATTCCTTATGGGCGGCCCATATTGTTGAGTGATCCGTTTTTTGACTAAAAAAGGAGTCTTTTTAGGGTTTTTGGACTGGGGATTCAGCCGTCACACCTGGAAGAGATTGAAGAAGACGATTAGGATTTTTATTTTTTTTGGGGAATGACAAAAATAAAGAAAAATGGAAATACAACCATTTAAAGTTTGAAGCTTCCATAAGTATGTACATGAGAAGCACACTTCATAGATCATGCCGGAATAGCATCACTACCATCGAAATTACTCCAACTTCACCCCACTTATACCCACACAATCCACATCGAAACAACAATGCTCCGCTATTGACATGGCTTGGGTCAATACATTGGTTTTTTTTTCAGTCAATAGGCTTTTAATGCTGGTTAACAAAGAAAAACAGGCAATAAGGCTCAAAGGGGGTTAAACCTAGAGATAATATCAATGTCAGGTAGGCTATTTGGCTATGTAGCTCAAAACTAAGAGAATGTTTCCATCGTCCTCGCTCGTACAATGTCAAAATAGGACTCAAGAAAGAAAAGGGAAATTAAGGTCATCCCTCCGAGAAAGATCAATTCTTCCTCCCCGGGCAAGTTCTAAAGACCTTGATTATAGGGGGTTTCACACAACAAATAAAATAAGTAAGACCTGTTGATGTGGTCTTCTAGGCTCAAAGTCTTACGGGTTTTCTTTTGAATTTTGTCTACCAAATTAGCTACACAATTATCGAGGGAAACAACCAAACAAACCACAATTGATATATAGGCACAACCATACTATATTTCTCAAGGACTTTAAATCTTCTTCATCATTTGATTTCTTCCAAGGTTTATTTATCTTAGCTTATTTCATTATTTTATTCTAATTCATTCGTACATCGAATTGCTTGGATAATTGGTTTGTGAATACTTGGTAGTTAACAACAAGTCCTCGCGGGATCGACTCGTATTTGCCGGTGCTAACTACAACTACGCCGTGCACTTGCGGTAAAACATCACATTAAGTTTTTGGATAAGTCCATAAATTCAGTTTTGTTAAGAAAATATCCTGACCTTCTTCCTGATGTCCAAATTCAATAGAGTTATTTGCATATGAACCTGCTATGTTATAGATGTATAATTATTTATCACTCTTATTCTATTTTATTATCACATATACCTTCTGACCTGCAACAAAGCATTTTCTGGGCATGATTTCTACCCGAGTTTTCATGAATGAATATATATATATATATATATATATATATATATATATATATATATATATATATATATATATATATATATATATATATATATGGACTCATGAAATAGAATAAATCAGTACAGTCTCAAGTAGAAAATATATCTCGGGAAACAATCGAATTCAATGACTACTTACGCTTGATGAAAGCAACCATTCTCTCCCTGAGCTCCAAAGCCTTGACGCACTCTGGCTTCATATAAAAAAACACATGATCCTCCCCCTTCGCCTCCACCAACTCCGCCTCCCCTCTCCACCCGCTCCTCTTCACCGCCTCGTAATATGCCCTCCCCCTCTTCGCCAACACATCCTTCTCGGCCACCGCCACCATCAACCTCTCACACCCCAACCCATTCAAGCTCGGCGCATTCTCCGCCATTGGATTAAACCACGGATCGTCGACCCCAACTCCCTCCCTATTCACCACCCTCCACAACCCCTCGACCCAGCCTCTCACTGTCGGATCAGTTGTCTCCGACCCGATAGGTTTTGACCCCCAAAAATAAGGATGGCACAAAACAATGCCTGCAAACTTGGCTTTCCCTTCTGAACCGCAGAGCATTGCAACGCGGTGTGCGATGTTCGCGCCTGCGCTCTCGCCGACTACGAACACGCGGGAGAAGTCCGCGTGTTGGGCAAGCCAGGGCTCAGACCCAGATAGGGCCCAGTTGAGGGCGGCCCAGCAGTCGTCGTAGGCGGCAGGGAGAGGGTGTTCCGGGGCGAGGCGGTAGTCGACGGATACAGCGAGGGATTGGGATTCAGCGACGAGGGAGGTGAGGAAGGGGTTGGGGTTGAAGGCCGAGCCGATGCCGAAGCCGCCGCCGTGAATGTAGATGACGATAGGGAGTTTGGTGGAGCTGGTGAGTTTTGGCGGGAGGTAGAGGCGCGCGGAGATGTTGGAGTCGATGGTGACGTCTTTGGTGGTGACGCCGGAGGTGGGATCCAGACCGGCAGGGACGGTATTGGTGCCGAGGAGGCGCTCGACACGGCCGCTTTTGTATTGGCGGAACATTGGGGAGCAGTCTATGAGAATTTCGGTGTCTGGATCCATTTCTGCGGCCATTTGGAAATCAATGAGAGAAGGAAGAAGAATAATAACTGTGAGTAAACTGGAGAGGAATGAAGGTATAAATTGTTAGGAATGAGCTCAGATATTTCATGATGAGGGCGGGGACGAGTGGTTTAGATCGGTTTGGCGAAGATAAGAACAATAGGGGAACTTGCGTGAGTCACATGGATACCGTAGTCTTGATCTATTTGATTGGTCACTGACCTTTCATGAGAAAACCAAGCAACGCTAATCAGTTCTAATTTCCTAGGTGTCGTTTAGCAATGATTTAAGAAAGGAGGGTTACGTATACGGATTAAAGTAGTTAACCCATCATGAGAGATTAAAAATAATTTAAATTCCATTTAGATTTGATGATTAAGATGAAAGGTTAGCTTTGCTGCGTTTGATAATTAAAGAAAAGTTAAGGTGGTTAATACTAATAATTAAAAAAAATACCAACTTTAATCTTATCAAGAGTACAAAAAATGACTACTGATTGCTCAAAAAATATGTTCCGACCGCAGGTCCAAAATGCAATTACACCATAAATTTGTGATTGTCCACATTCATAATTCATAGTAGAATGTTTTTGGTTTAAACTTTCACTTGGTACCCCGCCGGAGATTTGTAATGCAATTTTAAGTAAACTTAATATTCATCTCCAATTGAAAAATGGAGCAACATATGAACATGTACTAAAAGAAGAGAGCATCCTGTGAGAATTGAAAATTAAAGTATTAAAACAGTCACAACTAAGTGTAAATTAAAGTATTAAAAAAGTAGGGGGTTGGCATTTTTCCAAATATTAAAATAGTCACAACTCAATTAATGAATTAAATATTCTACGTTGCCATGTGATTAACGTAACCAACCGGATGTGATTGAAGTACTAAATATTAAATTAAACCAACTCAATTTACAACTCTTACCACTGAACTTTTAAATTACACGATGTGCCGTCTCACTTGACGCGGCTCAAGTCGTACTCCGCCCACCTTGATGGAAAGCATATTCCTATTATGTTTGGTTTGGGGTTCTTATTGATTCATGTTTGAAGGGTATTGGTCTTTGAAATTTATTAAATTCTTTGTATGGTATTGTGATAATAGAAACTGATGATGGTCAAACTATTACTGCTATTACTCATCATAATACTATTAGAAATTATTTTCAAACTTTATATGATGAGTATGCAACTAGATATGGTGTAGCTACACATCAGTCAACAACTTCTGCTTCTACAAGTTCAAGTCGGAGTCGGGGCAAAAGTAAGAGTTTTGATAGGGAGAAAATAATAGCTCAGCTAACTGGTGGATCTAGATGTGCATCAACGGAAGTTTCTTAAATTGATCAATCTTTAACCACATCTTTACTAAAAATCAAAATAATAGTTTCGATATTTTATAATGGTAGAGAGTCTATGGAACAGTTTTATTTTCTATACTTTCCGTCATTGCTCGTGATTTACTAACTGCCGAGGTTTCGGTAGCGGAATCAGCCTTGACCCTCGGGGCGTTTGATCGGCGACCACAGCGGGACCTATTGGATCGACTCAAATGCAGGCGGTAATGTGCCTACAAGATTGGTGGAGATACGAGAAGAGAACTCAGAGCATCGATCGGATGGCTAGCATTGAAGACAAACTTCAAGATTTGGGAATAGAAGATAGAGATAACAAGTAATTAATTTGTAATTTTTATTTTTTAGGTGAAAATTTGTAAATTATTTTGGAAAGAGTTGCAAATGATAGTGATATAGATGAATAAGTGCCAACCTAGTTGGGATGTACTCATCTATTGTGATGCGATAAATTCCAAAATAAATTTGTAATAGTTAGTGATTAACTGATCATTAATAAAAATTTATTTTTATCATTTTACTTTCTATGTTTTTGTATTTGTAAATTATATAATTACAAATTATTAATAATATGATTGATTTTTATCAAAATTTTGGCTAATTTATTGTTATTTATACTCTTGAATTTGTTTTAACAAAAAAATTGTAAAAACAAAAAAGAAATTTGCGGTAGGCCGATGCGACCCCTCCGACCGGCCGACCTACCGGTCCGGGTCCCGTCGGGTTTGCCGAGCGGACCCGATTTTAAATGGGCCGAATGGACAAGCCTAATTGCCATTAGTTGGAATGTGACTCTACAGTCGACTGTTATTTTATCTACCACAGAGGCAGAGTATATGGCAGTGACAGAAGCAATGAAAGAAGTTATTTGGTTGAGAGGTTTGGTTGAAGATCTCGGCTTACCCCGAGGTGTTACTACAGCGTTTTGTGATAGAGTGCAATACATTTGACGAGGCATTAAATATATCATGAAAAAACCAAATATATAGATATCAGGTATTATTTTATCATAGAAATTAAAGTTATTAAGATTGAGAAAATTGATACTACAAATAATCCAGTGGATATGATGACGGAGTCCATACTTTCGCGCAAGTTCGAGCATTGTCTCGAATTGCTTAGAATTCAACAAAGTGGAGATTAAGCCCATAAGGGGCTTTTGGTAAGACAATAAAAGTGAAGAGAAGAACTATCATATTCAAGTCAATATGGAGATTTGTGAAAGTTTGCCTTGAATATGAGAAGTCAAAGTTTAAACTTTTTTTTCAGCATGTAGCCAAGCTATTTACAACCTAGCCCAACTATTCTACCAAACCTATTGTCTCTTTCACACAAACGTTTGCTAATTATAAAATGTGGAGAGGTTTTGAGAATGTAGAGCGTACCAGACAAAAATGAGAGAGTTAGAGAAGAAAAGAGAGAAAAAATAGAGAACGAGAGTTAAAATTGAGTGACTCTTTCTGTGTGATTCTCTAGTGGGTTAAGTAAGATTAGAGAGTGATCTCCTTTGTCATCTTCTTTTATTGATTAGTAAATTTCTTTACTGTCCTCACCCGTGGATGTAGGTCATATTGACCGAATCATATTAAATCATTGTGTGTTGTTCTCTTTGTCTCTACCGTGTTTATTAAGTGCTGTGTTATTATCTGCTTTCTATAGACATCTTCTGTGTCTGTGTCTGTGAAGACCCGCTACAACAAAATGAATGCCAACCATTAGATCTGTGCAGAGGAGGTGTAGTGAGTCCCAAAGTTTGCCTTGGGTTGGGTTGTAATTAACATTTCATTGGTTAATGACAAAATTCATGTACCAAAAAAATTAAGGGATTGTTGACAATGCGAAAGATAGCAGAGTATTGAAGAAAAAGAAAAGGAATATAGAATATTTTTAGAACATATATGACAAGGAATTGTTATAATTCTCCATAAATTCAGTTTTTTTTGAAGGAAAAACAAGGGATTGAATCCTCGTTCATTAAGATAAGTTTCAAAAACAAAACATGTAATTACAGGTGAAGGATACGAAATGTATCTCGAAACTGAAAATTAGAAAATCAGATTTCTAAATATCAGGGATGTGTAACTTTCTTTCATCCAGACATCCATGTGGATGAAGAGAGGGCCTTGCCGTCATTCACCGCTAACACAGATATAAGGAGAAACCAAAGCCAGCCACACATATAATGATTAGAAATTAAATTTTCTAAAACCCAGGCAAAAATAAAACAGAGGTTTCAACAACTACTGTTTACATACACAAGAAACAAAAGAGAATATCTGAGTTCTCCAAAGAAGGACATAAGACTGATTCGCCTTCATCCGCCGATAGTATGAAGTGGCTTAGCTTCAAGGCTCTTGGATACACTGGTTGCTGCGGCTCCACTTGAAGAACCTGTTCATTCATATATATAAAAAATGGAAGAGTTGATGAGAGTCTTGTAGGAGAATGCAGTTTGATCAAAAATGAATTTATTCCTTGCATTCCAGAAATTCCAACACACTGCAGAGAAAATAATACGACATAGCAATCCCTGAGATCCTTTCATGGACTCTAACTGAAAAAGAATCCATTCAAGGTTAACTGCCTAATGAAGTATTGGACAATGATTCATGAAATGAGTCCAAACCCGTTGAGCTAGAGAATAATGCAGAAAGAGATGATCTCTATTTTTCAAATGTAGACTACAAAAGGAGCATAAGTCATCACCCACCCATCCTTTTTTCAAAAGATTTGCCTTGGTGTGGATACGATCCTTCGAAAGGAACCAAATAAAAAAATTAACCTTGCTAGGAAGAATAGGATTCCATACTAGCTTGTAGAAAGGTGATTTGATACCTCTAGAATTAAGGAAGTTGTAGAAGGATTTGACTGAAAAGACTCCATTGCTTGTAAGATACCATGTAACCGTATCTGATATATGCTCTGTTGAGGAATTAGGAGAAAAGGATCCAATTAAAGCTAGAAGAGATGCTTTATCATTGGAAGAAGATGGTAATCTCCTCAGTAAGGGGTGCCAGTGCCACTGAGTATCCTGCAAATATCCTTGACTACTAATTGATACATTAGTAGAAAAGGATAGTTGATACAGAACTGGGTATAAACTTGCTAGTGAGTTCAATCCAGTCCATTCATCCTCCCAAAAACGGATGTTGGTCCCTGACCTTATTGACCATGAGATATGGCTAAGAAAGCTTCCTTGATAGAGAGAACTGCATTCCAGAATGCCGAATTAGAGGCATTTGGTGCCTTAGCATGAAAAATGATAGGCCCTCTGCCATATAGCTGATGTAGAAAAGTTCCGACAAAAGAATTTCTTTTCAGGCACTTCCATAACCATTTAGAGATCAGCGAGAGATTGAAATAGTTTAAATCTTTAACCCCTAGTCCCCCTTCTAATTTGTTTAAACAAGCCACTTTCCAGTTGACTAAGCATTTAAAACTCCCAGAGTTGGATTTACCAGACCAAAGGAAATCTCTACGGATTTTATCAATTTCTCTAATAAGCCACTTAGGCAATCGATAGAAAGACATGAAATAAAGAGGTATAGATGTGAGGACTGAGTTGAGGAGCACAAGTCTTCCGCCAAAAGATAAGGTGAGACATTTCCACATTGATAGCTTCTTACGGAGATTGTCAAGAATAGAAGACCAATCTGATTTAATCAGCTTGCCATATCTAAGTGGTAATCCAAGATATTTGATGGGCAACTTATCTAACTTACAGTTGAGGATTGTAGCCAAATTAGGTCCTCTATGCATCAAAGACCCAAAATAGAGGAGAGAGGATTTGGCATAATTGATACCAAGTCCAGATAACTCTTCAAAGATATAAAGGATGGCTTTGAGATTAATGATGTCTCTTTGAGAACTTTGGACAAAGAGAAGGGTGTCATCAGCAAACTGGAGACACCTAATCTGATTCAAAGGCTCCTTAATGCAAAGACTAGATAAAAGACCCTCGCTGACATTGTTGTAGATCATTTTGTTCAAGACATCTACCGCAAGATTAAATAGCATAGGAGACAAAGGGTCACCTTGCTTTAAACCCCTCTTGCATGTAAAGAACTGAGATGGAGAACCATTTACCATAACTGCACAACTAGATGAAGAGATGACATGTTGTATCCAACAGCACCATCTCTCTCCAAAACCCCTAGCTCTGAGCAAATTTATAAGGAAAGTCCAATTGAGAGAATCGAAAGCCTTTGCGAAGTCAATCTTGAACATAGCTACATTTTTCTTCTTCTTTGAACAGAAGTGTATCATCTCATTAGCCAAAGCAATAGAGTCTAAAGTAGACTTATTAGATTGGAAAGCAGATTGAGTAGGAGCGACCATGGAGGACATAATAGGGGAAAACCTGTTCGCCAAAATTTTGGTAAAGATCTTGAATATGCAATTTATGAGACTGATAGGTCTATAGTCTTTCATCAAATAACTATTTTCAGTCTTGGGAATTAAGGTAATAAACACCTTATTTAATCTATGAAGACATGAACGATCATGATATATGTGTTGCATAAGAGCAATAAGATCATTATTGATCACCTCCCAGAAAGTTTGAAACAATAGCATTGAAAAACCATCAGGACCTGGTGCTTTGTTAGAGTTCATACTAAACACAGCTTGTTTGATGTCAGAATCAGAAAAAGGGGCTTCAAGAGAAGAAAGATTAAGCTGGTCTTGTTGCGGGTATAGAGATGTCCAGTCGATTTGAGTATTGCCTTGATTGTTCTGACCAAATAAGGAGGAGTAGTAATCTCTGAAAGCAGAGATTTTCAGATTCGCTGGTAAGAACTGATCCATTATGGTTAATGGAAAGAATAAAATTGGATTTTCTATGAAAAGATGCCGTTTTACGAAAGAAAGTTGTGTTGGAATCACCCTCTTTCAGCCATTAGATTCTTGATCTTTGGTGCCAATAAATTTCTTCTTCTTGAATAACAGAACTATAGATGGACTGAGTTAATTTATGATCCTCAAACTCAGAGGAAGAAAGAGGACGCTGCTCCTCAAGATGATCGTAATCAGAGATTTTAGCAAGGAGAGAGTCTTTCCTTTTAGTTAAGGACCCTAGAACATTTTTCTTCCACCACTTAATCCTCCTCTTAATTAGCTTAACCTTGGAAATAAAAATATCTATAGGTGAACCTGTGCACCTAAAAGATTTCCACGTACTAGAGATGAATGGAATGAAATCTTTGTGTGATAGCCAGCTCCTATCAAAACGGAAAAGAGGTACAGGAGGAGGAAGACCACCAGTGTCAAGAATTACAGGACAGTGATCTGAGCACACCGAAGTGATAGAGTATTGAATACTAGATGGGAACTTATTATCCCACGCAGCAGAGATAAGAAATCTGTCCAACCTAGCCAAGGATGGAGAAAGTCTCTTGTTAGACCAAGTAAAGGATCTACCCGAGAGAGGCAAATCGATAAGAGACAAACTAGACACCAAGTCCCTAAAGTTATTTATATCTCGTAGAGACCCTTGACCACTGCTATGCTCTGCCGATGATAAGGTGGCATTAAAATCACCACTAAGAATCCAAGAATCAGAGAAGATTTGTTGAATACGTTGAATCTCCCACCAACAGACCTCTTTGTCATCCCGATCAATTGGAGCATAAACCGATGTGAAGACAAACTTCATATTGGAAGGTTTATGGAAAAGAAGCACAGTGACTGAGAAAATTCCCACATATGAATCAATGAGAGTAAAAGAATCAGACCAACCTACTAGAACACCTCCTCTAGAGTCGATAGAGTCGAAAGAACACCAATGAATAAGTTTCCTTTCCCCTATGGAACGCAGCATTCTCGGAGAAGGATTTGATAATTTACTCTCCTGAAGACCAACTAAATCAGCAGCTGAATGAAAGATTGATTCCCTAACCAAGCCTCTCTTAATAGGGTCATTTAGACCTCTAACATTCCATGACATAATCTTCGTACGAAATGAAAAAGACTCCCCTGTTCTTCACAACCAAAACCGGCTCTCACAGATTCTGAGAGCTCCTATCTACTTCCTTAGCTTTCGTGGAGATGATATCATCTCCAGATAATGTAATGCCACAGTTGCAAGCAATATCTTCCAAAATCTCATTAGACATAGAATTTAAAGGTTGGGCAATAGAAGTAGCAGAGGTATTTTTAGACGTACCTTTTTTAGGAAGACGAACAGATCTTTTAGAGGAAACCCCATGTTGGAGAAAGGCCCTGTGTTTATGGCTAAAGATCGTCTTCCTGGCCGAGCGAACAGAAGTGGAAGACATTCGCCGACAAGAGAAACCCGGAGGAACTAAAGAAGAGTCTGGTAAACTAGGAGTTGGTGAAGATTTTGGCGGGAAGGAAGTAGAAGATGAATTTGAATTTGAAGAATCAGATTTCCCGCCAACGAACTTATCCCATGTTTTCTTCTCAATATAAATCTTCTTGCCTTTCGAAGTTTGTTGGACCAACGGAAAAGGAAAGTCCAAGAGAGAATCGGACACCTGATTATGAGAGCTATTGGTTAAATGATTTGGGGATTCTACCTGGATATTCTCCTCTTGAATAGGCAAGAGAGATCCCTGAGGAATAGCAGTCTGAACGGGAGGATCTTGGGGGATTGCAGTTGGAACGTGAGAATCGTGCTGGTGAGATTTCTCCTCATTTGAATGAACCGAAGTTACTAAAAAACCCTTCTCCTTCACCACCGCCGTTTGTTTGCTCTGGCCTGCCTCGAACTCTTTACCCTTCGCCTGGCTAGCACTTAGCGGCGCAGTGAGCTATTCCACCCATGTAGAATCAAGAACCAAATCACCTAGGGCCTCCATGGCAGTCAAATGAGTACCAATAACCTCTAATCCAAATTGACCAACTCCGATAGGAACAAGTTCAAGAGCCACTTCTCTGATAAAAGAATCAACCTGAGAAGTATATGAACATACCAGCCTCTTAGGAATGTCTTCAGCAGCCTTCACCTTCACTAAAACTCTGACATCCTGCCCATTTAATTTCTCCTTAATATTACGACATCCCCGAACTAATTCACCAAAACTTGCAATCATCTTCTCAATAATGTCAAACGGCCAAAATTGGAATGGCAAATTATTGATTTTGATCCACTGATAGAAAGCCGAATCCACAATTTTCATTCCAATATTCTCAGTCCAGGGTGCAAGCCATCCCTTAAAGAGTTCAAAGTCCAGAACTGATTCATCTACTGCCTCCGACATATGAAAAAGAGATGGAAATTCAACAAGATAACGATTTCTCTTAATAGGAATAACTTTACCGGACCATCCCTGCCACTGAAAGAACCATGCAAGTCTAATTTTGATGAGCTCCAAAGAAGGGGAGCCTTCAGAAATAGTGAGAATAGCGAATGCAGCCAGCACCTTAGCATTGTTGCAGAGAGTTTCGGAGTCCAAAAGATCCACCTTCTTTTCCGAAGGACGGAGATGTGATTTGCAATCCTTGGCCACATGTCCCTCTTCATGGCATGAGAAACAGACAAAAGCCCCTTTAGGGCAAAACTTGATAGAGTGCCGATCATCTCCACGGTTAGCGGCCGTGAGGCGCTTAGGTCCATATAATCTGCAGGGAATGGGTGACGCAGAGGACGATCATCCATTTTACGAAACCTCTTCTTACGAGTAACAGTTGTCCACCCTTGATCTGCCTTTTCCGGTGGCTTAGAAAACCCTAAACTTTTTTTTGCAAGGAACCAAAAGATGAGAAAGTTGGGGGGTTTTTTTGGGGAAGACGATTATCAAAAAGGTCACTGAAGAGTCTCGGAAAGGCTTGGTGATTAGGCTTGTGCATCGTGATGGGTGCAGTTGTATTGGAAAAAGGCGGTTCTGGATTTTTAAATATATTGCCCTTTGACATCCAGAGAGATACAGTGGCCGGGGGATAGCCGAGGAACCCCAGGGGAGGACATACAGATCTCCTTGGGCTTGTGCACTGTCCCTTCTGTCCTTTGTCCTCGACTCCACGATCACCTCGATATATTGAGATGTTAACAGTCCATAAAGTCGGCTTTATTGAGATGTTAAAGTCCATAAAGTCGCCCCTCCTCCTCAGCCCCCCCTCCTGTCCCCCTCCTCCCCATTCCTCTCCCCACTAACCCAGCCCCCTTGCCCACCACCACCACCCGTCCTCTCCCCTTCCTCGGCCACCGCCCCCCTCTCTCGGCCCACCCCTCTCCTCCTCCATCGGCTCCCTCTCTCCTCGGCCGCGTGCATGCAATCGCCAAGCCTGCGCTTTATTCGGCATGTGTGGGGATTCTTGTGGCGTCGGCTCGATCCTGTCGGAGAAAAGCGGCCTGTCGCTTGCAGCTTGTACAGCGGTTGTGGGCCGTGCGAAAATTCGCGAGGCGATGGCGAGCTCGGCGGTTTTACGCCCGGAGAGTGCCCATCCAAATACGACCCTTCATTTAATGGAAGTCGCTGCCTTGCTCGCGCGTCACCGCAACTTTCAAGCCTCCACTTTGCATATTTTGTGAGTATCGTTTACCGCTTTCCCTTGGTAATTTCATTGTTTATTTACATTGAGGACAATGTAAAATTTAAGCATAGGGAGTGGTTATTTTCATGTATATACATATATGTTTGCATCATTAGTTTAGACTGCATTTGCATGCATCAAAAAAAAAAGGAAGAATAGGAGAGATGACCCTTTGATGATGATTTCTTCGAAATAATTGATTTAAAGTCCTTGAGAAATATAGTATGGTTGTGCCTATATTAATTGTGGTTTGTTTGGTTGTTTCCCTCGAGAATTGTGTAGCTAATTTGGTAGACAAAATTTAAAAGAAAACCCGTAAGACTTTGAGCCTAAAAGACCACATCAACAGGTCTTACTTATTTTCTTTATTGTGTGAAACCCCCTATAATCAAGGTCTTTAGAACTTGCCCGGGGAGAAAGAATTGATCTTTCTCGGAGGGATGACCTTAATTTCTCTTTTCTTTCTTGAGTCCTATTTTGACATTGTACGAGCGAGGACGATGGAAACATTCTCTTAGTTTTGAACTACATAGCCAAATAGCCTACCTTACATTGATATTATCTCTAGGTTTAACCCCCTTTGAGCCTTATTGCCAGTTTTTCTTTATTAACCCGCATTACAAGCCTATTGACTGAAAAAAATCAATGTATTGACCCAAGCCATGTCAATAGTTGAGCATTGTTGTTTCGATGTGGATTGTGTGGGTATAAGTGGGGTGAAGTTGGAGTAATTTCGATGGTAGTAATGCTATTCCGGCAAGATCTATGAAGTGTGCTTCTCATGTACATACTTATGGAAGCTTCAAAGTTTAAATGGTTGTATTTCCATTTTTCTTTGTTTTTGTCATTCTTCAAAAGAGAGAGAGAGAGAGAGAGCCCGCTAGGTTGAAAACCCGTAAAGGGCGGCCTAGGCAAAAGTTAGGGCATAAAAAAAAAGTTTTTCTTTTGTCTTGAATAAAAGTTCTTTTATAAAGGAGGGAATCAGTTCATGTTCTCCAAGTCCAATTCATGAGTACTTTTCCTTCTAGTTTTGTAAATAAAAGGGTTTGGTTCGATAGTTTTGCTTAATGGTTGATGGGGTGTGTGCATATATGTTTTGGGATTTGGAGTTTGGAAGTTAATTAATGAAGATTGGAGTGGTTTTGCATTGTTCATCTTATTGGTAGTGAGGTGGATCTTATTAGGATGCTCCACTAGGACTTTGGCTTTGAACCTTCATTCCCGAAATGTCTTATCCTACCCTTACCCTCAGCCTACATTACAACCCTCATTGAATGAATGCATTCTTGACTTGCTTGTACATTGTCCCATTTATTGGAGGAGAGGTGAGACAAAGGGCAAGCTTATGATAGACCGTGGTTATATGCGTGGGTATGTTCGCCAGGAAAAATTGAGAAAATATAAAATTAATTTATTCTATTTGAAGAATAATGAATACAATCTCTCGAATGCAATCTCTCTCTCTAACTGACTTAGATAAAAAGAAATTATAAATTCCTCGATCGGTTGCCCGATTTATAAAAGAGAGAAAGATCGACGGAGATCCTTCCCTTTGTTTAATGTCGGGTTCTTCGCGGTAGCGGTGGGAGCTTGAATCTTGTATCCCGTGGATGATCCGACCGTCTTGACTCATGGAACGAGGTTAAAATATAACTCGCAAGAGCAAGTTTATAACTCTAACGAGTTAAGAACGCTTTGATAGAGTTGAACAGAACTTGTTAAACAAGTTTCAAACTCTGTCGAGTTATAATAACTCTTTGGAATAGTTAATTTTAGAAAAGGATTAGTAATCCTTTTAGTCAAGAATTGCCGAGAAGAACTTGCCGCAAGTTTGAAAAAAAACTGTAATCGAGTTGAACTCTCTAGGAGAGTTGATGCCAGCAAAGGAGGTTTGATCCTTTCTTTAAAAAGAGACGCAGATCTTCGGTCAAACCTCAATATCTCTAAATCCGATCGGTAAAAATCAATCTCCACTGTTCAAAATTAGGAACGACAAGTGTTGAGGCTGCCTCCAAGTTTCACTCTGATCAGACCACGGATGAAGGTCCGATCGTCACGCCGATCACAGCTGCGCAGAAGTGACTTTTCTTTTCTCCCTCTTTCTCTCCTTTTTTTTTAGATCTCCGGCCAACCTTTTTTCAACCAGCCCCCATTTGGCAGTGAAAACCCCCATTTATAGGGATTAAAGGGGTGTAACCGCCCCCTTAAATTGCTCCATAATGGGGGTTTAGTGGGGTGTAACCGCCCCCCTTAAATCTCTCAAACGGTTTAGAAACCGTTCAACTCATGTTTCAATGAGTCAAAACGTGAAGTTCACATTCTGGAGCAAGCCTCGCATCTGTATTTTAGTGCAGGAATGCGGGGATGGACCTCCGCGTCTACATTTTAACTAGGACGCGGGGCTGAAGACCCGCGTTTTGAGCTTCGAACGCGGGCCATGTGCTCGCATTTTAGGCTTCGAGCGGGCCATGTGCTTCGCGTTTTGGGCTTCGAACGCGAGCCACGTGCTCCGCATTTTGAATTGAAACACGGGGATGAGTCCCACGATTTAAACTGAAACGCGGGGGGTGAGCCCCGCGTTTTGCTTTGAAGAGATCAATGCTTGTGATCTCTTTTCACATGGATTGTCAACTTGTAATCCTTATACTCTGGAGATATTAGCTTCTGATTCTCCTTTGTTGTCGTGAAAGTCGTCATCTTGTAACCTTCATTGATAGTGTTTCACGGATATCGGGCCGCCTTCGCATTAATTTTTTACAACCTTACTGTAACCACCTCCAAAGTTTTCGAAAGTTCGCGGTTGACTGGGACGAGCTTTCGGAATACTTTGGATATCTTCTTTTGTTTGATCCCGAGAAGGTATTGCTCCTCATTCTGTCTTCAAAGAAGTTGTGTTCTGTTTTTGTCCATGCTAGTCATTCGTCTTGCATGGGTGAACTCCGGCGTTTTTGCTTTTTTAAAATGCAGGAGTGACCGTAGCGTCTAGAACTTTGCTACGCGGGACTGATCCTCACGTTTTGAGGTTGAAACAAGGAGCTGGCCATCGCGTTCTGTGTTTAAAACGCAGGCGCGACCCTCGCATTTTGTGTTGAAATGCGGGGGTGGTCCTTCGTGTTTTATGAGTAAACGCGGTCACTGCCTCAAATACACGGAACGAAACGAACAAGCCCGCGACGTATTAGGTTGAGGAGAAATACGAATAATAAAAAAATATTTCTTCTCAATCTAATACGCCAAGTGTCAAGTAATCATAAAAAATACATCACAGTCACAGATCCTAATCACAGCCGGTAAGAATAAAATAATAATCAAGAACAGGAAGTACATATCACCAAATAAAATAATATCCAAGACTATAAAAGAGTCCACATGTCTGAAATAATACATGTAGCTAAGACTAGAGAATCATAAAATAAATGTCAACTGAGCTAAAACGAAAATACGGAAAGAAGTCTAAGGTTCATCAACTACTGAAAATAAAAGGGAACTAAGCTTCAGCTCGATCTACTCCGTCGTCAGAAGGTTCTCTTCTTTGAAAATTCGGCTCTAAGCGCATCTCCACGAACACATGCATCATCTATATCCGACGACACCAAGAGAATAGATGCGTCGGCGTGTATATACGGCAAGATCCCACAGGCAATGGCAGTATAATAATAATGTAAATGAATGCAGTAATCAGGAAACGCGAACGAATATAATAGTGTGAAGTGATGCATGCATACAACTAGAACTGACCATCTAACAACCGAAAAACTCTGGCATTCCAAACAACAGTAACGGGTAACTAACCATTCTGTCATAGTCTCAGATCTACATCTCATTTAAAGTCAAGGTTCATATTAATCGGATAGCGGCGGTTCATTATCCTCTACGCATCCAATACCACGAAACAACGAACGGTCAAAGGACTACCGCATAATCGAGGTTAAAACTGTCGGTTCAAAGCGAGACTTCGGTGAATACAAAAGTACACCGCCACGCGAAACTATTCACGAGCCTAACAAACCCGCCCCAGTCGCGGGAAATAAGGTCACTTGGCACGGGTTTGGAAGATACATAAACGGCCACATCCGAATACATAAACCAAGACTTTCCCATCCCACGGTCTCAGGTAAATCAAGTCAACGATGCCGATATATCAAACACGGGTCCACCTCCTAAGCATGGTCAACACACACATGTCACTAGGTCATGTTCATGGCAACCAAATCCCTAAGTCATGAACTACTACGGTTCTGGACACAACAAGACTATTTATAACTGCAATTAACATGTCATATGTGCAATTACTCTACGATGTCGATGTGGTGTATCAAAACGATGCGTGAATAACTATCAACAACGGTACAATATGAAAATGTGAAATAAGAAAAGTTAACCACATGAAATGACGTAGTTTTCAACATAAATTCCCATGAAAATCCTTTAAACTAATTCCCAACTTAATTATCCAATATTTCAATTTAAAATATACTTTTTCTCTTTAATATTATTTATGAACGATAACTATTCTCTTTTCCATAAATCACCTCTATTTCTTTTCTTTTTCAACAAAACCTCTTAAAATATTTTAAAAATTTTTTTCTCCCAAATAATTTCTTTAAATCATAACAATTAATTAAAAATACTTTTACTCAAAATAAATTATTTTCACCAAATAATTTCTTTAAAAATATTTTCATAATATTTCACCAAATAATTTCTTTAAAAATATTTTCTTAATCATAATAAATACTAAAAATATCCTAAAAATACATTCTTGCTTCCAAATAGCACGAAATTAATCATTGATCAATTCTAACCTATCCAATCATCACGGATAATTTTATACTATCGAATATTCACCGAATATGTAAATGTTAACTACGCATATGATATCAAATTGGCACGAACTAAACTATACATGTACGAAATAATTCATAAAAATAAATAAATGAGACAACGGCAAGAGGGATCTTGCATATAATAATTCATAAATAATCTAAAATACAAAATACGAGTCAACGGGTATCGGGATCTTGCCTACGAGGTCGCGGGACGGCGGCGAGCGGCTCCACCGTTCTTTATCCATCATTCGTCGTTGCGCCGCGGTGGATCAGCGAGCTAATTCGTGGAATTTGAATAAAGCGGCCGGATAATGGCGTGGTCCGGGGGTTGCCGTGAAGGGCATGGCAATCGAGAGATGAACAGAATCTGTCTACAATGTGAACACCCGGCAACAGCAATGAATGAACTGGCGGCAACGCTACGACGGCAACCGCGTGCACGGACTACCACGACACTCGAGAGAACTTCAACGACAGCGGCTAACGATAACCAGCAGCGGCTAAATGAGCTATTGGGTTTAAAGTCGTGTCCAGCCAGCGTTCAGGGAAGGCAGAGAAGCGGATCAATAGAAGAACAGGAAGCCGTCGAGTCAGCGAAAAAGTATGGCGTCAGGATCAAAATAAAAAAGGAAAATCATAAAATCAGAAATGTCATAAAGGCAAAGTAAATATCATCATAATCATAAGTCGTAAATCAATTCGTCAAATCGTCAATCAAAACAAATCGTCAAATCATCGAAAATCTCGTCATCTTTCATAAAGAGGTGTGGAGGTGGCCAGGATCTCGGCTTGGCAGGTCATTGAGGGACAGAGGAAGAAGGAGAGAAAAGAGAAAGGGGAGAGAGAGATGGGGTGGGTTTGCTGGAGAAGAACAAAGACAGGGAGAGAGAAGGAGATGGTACGGGATGAGAGAGAAGGAGAGGCTGGGTTGGGGTTTTAAAAATATATATATATATATATATATATATATATATATATATATATATATATATATATATATATATAGGGTTAAGGTTAGGGTTAGGGTTAAGGCTATATTACCACATATAAAATAGAAAATTAATTATTATAATGATAATTATCAAGAGTGATAATCATAAAATTATCACACACATATATATTTTTGCATTGCAGTCTGGCTTCGAGGTTTACAAAATCACTAATAATATCAATAATCAAAATTATGGTAGGCATTCAAATTATTAAATTTATAATTTAGTTAAATCATAAGAAAATATAAAACTATATTTTGAATTGTAGAGAATCCTAAAACTTTGAGAAAATATTAATAATACTTTTAGAAAATAATATTTAATTTTAAATACTAAAATAATATTTAGTATTTAAATACCAAAAAATAACATTTAATATTTAAACACTAGAAAAATAATATTCAACTTTCAAATGCTAGAAAATAATATTTAATATTAGAAAAGCAATATTAGAAGATACGTGACGAAAAATATTGGGAAAATAATACTAGAAAAATACATCACAGAAAATATTAGAAAAATACATATCGAAAATTCACTGTGTTACATCCTACCCCTTAAAATAAATTCAGTCCTCGAATTAAGACAACCCAAAGACAGAGATATGGATTCAAGAAGGGTAATGAACCACAACCTAAAGTTAACAAATCTTGAAGCGATAATATAAAGAACAAAATTATGCTAACGATAACAAGTTAGATACAAACATAACAATTCAAGGCTAAAGACAACAAACAAAAAGTAAATGCAACATTTAATGATTAAAGTTAACAAACCCCAACATAAGGGTAAAAATAATATATAAGACAAACAATTTAATGACTTAAGATGACAAACCTCGATGAAAATAAAAGTAAAGATAACATAATTAAGCGAAGGATAGTAACCCGATCTTAAGGACAACAAGTCAAAAGGTGGTACAGGACTTAGGTGTCAAAATTTAACACAAAACTATCAACATAAAATAACTCAAATAAGCAAAAATTCCATTGCTAAAGGTAGCAACTTTGACCAAAATATAACAAGATCTAAAGTGTAAACAATATTAAAAGAACACAACTATGTCAAAGGTAACAAACTTCTACACAAATGTATCTGAGCTCAAAATAATATCAAGATGCTAAAGGTAACACTCTTTAGAAGTGAAACAATACATATAATAAAAACATGCTAAAGGTGTAATTTATAAAGAAAATATCAATTTATAACTATAAGTAACAAAGTTTAAAACTAATATAACAATTAATGGTTAAAAGTTATAAATTTCAACAAAAGGTCATAAGATAAAGGTAAGGACTATGGCAAATGATCTAAAAAGACCAAGCGACAATTAAGCCAAAATCATAACCAAAGATAACAAACCTCAACTTAAGGATACTAAATCTCAACTCAACGATACCAAAATCTAAAATAAAAGTAAAATAAAAATATCCTGCTGACTGCAACAAGCGTGTAGTAGACAACCATTCAATAAAAAGAATTTATAGCTAAAGGTAACAAGGTTCAAAACTAGTAATAGTTAATAGCTAGAGTTAACAAAGTCCAACAAGGTAATAATTTAATGTTAAAGATAACAAGGTTCAAATCAAATTTGACAATTTCAACTCAAAGTTAACAAATAGGAAATAAGCATAACACTGCTAAGCCAAAATTAATAGCTAAATGTGACAACCTCAACGTAAATATAACAATGCTTAACTAAGGTGATAAAATTCAAAATAAAATACACTTTAGTCAAAAAATATCAAATAAAAATTTAAAGGAACACAATTAGTCAAAAGGTTCATGTTAAAGTTTGACAAACCAAGATGTAGAAACAAAATGGAAATGTAAGAAATAAAGGCAATCAAACTTACGCTAATAGTAGCAAATACACAAAGCTATCAATTAATCATATCATGTTTGTATATCAATCACAAAGCATTATATCAATATAATGCGTAAAAATATGTATATAGTACTTATAAATGCGTAAAATAGTGTCAACATATTCTGACCAAAATAAATAAAAATGTTGTAGCCAAAGAAAAATTAATAAAATATATATATTGGAAATTAAATCATGTAAATCAATACAACCTATCATTAAGCATATAAAAATCCATACTAAGTCGCAAAACACAATCCTCATTACAAACATATATAGATAAAATATATAAAAACAATAATATTTATTAATTTTAATTGAACATGATTATTTATCAAATTAATAAGGAAGCATATATAATCAAACAATTAAGATTTACACAATCAAAAGTATTTACGTAAATCATATATATATGCATAACATAAATTAAGTATATAAATCCTAATAATAACATAGTCTAAAATATACAATATAGCACTATGTGTGATAAATAAAATATTGTAATAACCAAAGACGAGGGAAGAGAAGCTATAGGAAGAGCATATAGTTCTTGAAGCGATGGGATAACAAACAATGAAAAGCTCCGGCCCAAAGAGTGATAAAGCAGAACGAACAAACAAGAACCTTGCCTAATGCGACAAGATAAATACAACTAACTTAGTACTCTTAAACATATCCTATCATGGTTCTAGAGAAAAGACGGAATCAAATTCATTCGAGGGAGAACAAGGAAATCGAGTTCAAAATCAAAGTGAAATTGGGTAAGATAGGAACTAAAATATATCTTACAGATAAGGGTCAAACATAGTCTTCACGGATGAAATAGTGATATCGTCTAAATTATTTATCTTATTCTTCTTGTGAAACTTCGGGTGGTGAGATTGTGACTAGACACAGCGATGCGATTGATTCGACTGCATGGGCTACCACCAAAACACATCGCGCCAGCTTCGAAAATACGGAAGCGGAATGCGAACAAACCAGCGACGTACTAGGTTGAGGAGAAATACAAATAATAAAAAATATTTCTTCTCAATCTAATACATGGCGTCAAGTAATCATAAAAATACATCCGCGATCCAGATCCTAATCACAGCCGGTAAGAATAAAATAATAATCCAGAACAGGAAGTACATATCACCAAATAAAATAATATCCAAGACTATAAAAGAGTCCACATGTCTGAAATAATACATGTAGCTAAGACTAGAGAATCATAAAATAAATATCAACTGAGCTAAAACGAAAATACGGAAAGAAGTCTAAGGTTCATCAACTACTGAAAATAAAAGGGAACTAAGCTTATTTCGATCTACTCGTCGTGCGGAAGGTTCTCTTCTTTGAGAAAATTCGGCTCTAAGCGCATCTCCACGAACACATGCATCATCTATATCGGCGTACACCAAGAGAATGGAGTACGGTATAACGACGCAAGATCCACGTGCAATGGCGATAATAATAATGTAAATGAATGCGATGTCGAGGAAGCGAGCGAATATAATAGTGTGAAGTGATGCATGCATACAACTAGAACTGACCATCTAACAACCGAAAAACTCTGGCATTCCAAACAACAGTAACGGGTAACTAACCATTCTGTCATAGTCTCAGATCTACATCTCATTTAAAGTCAAGGTTCATATTAATCGGATAGCGGCGGTTCATTATCCTCTGGCGCATCAATACCACGAAACAACGAACGGTCAAAGGACTACACGCAATCAGGTTCCGGCTTGTCCGGACACAAGCAGGACTCAGGTGAATACAAAAGTACACTGGCCACGTGCGAAACTATTCACGAGCCTAACAAACCAGCCCCAAGTGCGGGAAATAAGGTCACTTGGCACGGGTTTGGAAGATACATAAACGGCCACATCCGAATACATAAACCAAGACTTTCCCATCCCACGGTCTCAGGTAAATCAAGTCAACGATGCCGATATATCAAACACGGGTCCACCTCCTAAGCATGGTCAACACACACATGTCACTAGGTCATGTTCATGGCAACCAAATCCCTAAGTCATGAACTACTACGGTTCTGGACACAACAAGACTATTTATAACTGCAATTAACATTTCATATGTGCAATTACTTCCACGCGGTCGTCGTATCAAGAACAAGAACGGAATAACTATCAACAACGGTACAATATGAAAATGTGAAATAAGAAAAGTTAACCACATGAAATGACGTAGTTTTCAACATAAATTCCCATGAAAATCCTTTAAACTAATTCCCAACTTAATTATCCAATATTTCAATTTAAAATATACTTTTTCTCTTTAATATTATTTATGAACGATAACTATTCTCTTTTCCATAAATCACCTCTATTTCTTTTCTTTTCAACAAAACCTCTTAAAATATTTTAAAATTTTTTTCTCCCAAATAATTTCTTTAAATCATAACAATTAATTAAAAATACTTTTTACTCAAAATAAATTATTTTCACCAAATAATTTCTTTAAAAATATTTTCATAATATTTCACCAAATAATTTCTTTTAAAAAATATTTTCTTAATCATAATAAATACTAAAAATATCCTAAAATACATTCTTGCTTCCAAATAGCACGAAATTAATCATTGATCAATTCTAACCTATCCAATCATCACGGATAATTTTATACTATCGAATATTCACCGAATATGTAAATGTTAACTAGCATATGATATCAAATTGGCACGAACTAAACTATACATGTACGAAATAATTCATAAAATAAATAAATGAGACAACGCAAGAGGGATCTTGCATATAATAATTCATAAATAATCTAAAATACAAAATACGAAATAACTGCATCGGATCTTGCCTACGAGGTCACGGACTGACGAGACGAAGGGCGACGCCACCGCTTGTCGTCCATCATTCGCTGCTGCGCACGACGCGTGGATCGCATCGCTAATTCGCGGAGCCGAATGGCTAACAACGGATGACGAGCCGGATTCGGGTTGCCGAGGGGCATGGCGCCGAGGAGATGAACGGGCTGATCTGGCACGACGGCCGAACACCGAAAGCGACGACGCTGAATGAACTACACGGCGACGCCGCGACGACGCTGACTAACGGCACGGATCCACTCGACACCGAGGAGGCTTCACAACCACACCCGGCAATTAACGATGACCACCTAATGCCAGGGGTTGCTGGTCGGCCCGGGTCGGCAGGAGGAGAGAGGAAAACGAGGAGGCGAGTGATCTTGGGAAGGGCAGGAGGGCGGGTGCACGGGCGGGGAGGGAAGGCGGCTGGGCGGGGGTGAGGGGTGAGGCGAGGTCATGGACGGTGGAGGATGGGTGGAAGGTGACGGCGGTGGGCGGAGGTGGGGTGAGGAAGGCCGGTGGTCGGAAGGGGTGGTCTGGTGGAGGTGGAGGTGGGGTGGAAGGGGAGGGGGCGGAGGGAGAGGCGGAGGTGGTGGTGTCGGCAGCGGGTGAGGGATGCAGGGTGGGGGCAAGGAAGGAAGTGAGGGTGGAGGGTGGATGGATCTCAAGCCTTGGGTGCTGGGGACGAGAGGGAGGAGAGAGAGGAAAAGAGAGAGAGAGAAACGGGGGGAGAGAGAGATGGGGTGGGTTTGCTGGAGAAGAACAAAGACAGGGGAGAGAGAAGGAGATGGTACGGGATGAGAGAGAAGGAGAGGCTGGGGTTTTAAAAGAAATATATATATATATATATATATATATATATATATATATATATATATATATATATATATATATATATATATATATATAGGGTTAAGGTTAGGGTTAGGGTTAAGGCTATATTACCACATATAAAATAGAAAATTAATTATTATAATGATAATTATCAAGAGTGATAATCATAAAATTATCACACACATATATATTTTATGCATTACGGATACCAAGCTCAGGTTTACAAAATCACTAATAATATCAATAATCAAAATTATGATCGAACTGCTCAATCAAATTATTAAATTTATAATTTAGTTAAATCATAAGAAAATATAAAACTATATTTTGAATTAGTAGAGAATCCTAAAACTTTGAGAAAATATTAATAATACTTTTAGAAAATAATATTTAATTTTAAATACTAAAATAATATTTAGTATTTAAATACCAAAAAATAACATTTAATATTTAAACACTAGAAAAATAATATTCAACTTTCAAATGCTAGAAAATAATATTTAATATTAGAAAAGCAATATTAGAAGATAATGATCGAAAAATATTGGGAAAATAATACTAGAAAAATACATACCAAAATATTAGAAAATACATATCGAAAATTCACGGTGTTACATCCTACCCCTTAAAATAAAATCTCCCTCTAATTAAGACAACCCAAAGACAGAGATATGGATTAAGTGAAGGGTAATGAACCACAACCTAAAGTTAACAAATCTTGAAGCGATAATATAAAGAACAAAATTATGCTAACGATAACAAGTTAGATACAAACATAACAATTCAAGGCTAAAGACAACAAACAAAAGTAAATGCAACATTTAATGATTAAAGTTAACAAACCCCAACATAAGGGTAAAAAATAATATATAAGACAAACAATTTAATGACTTAAGATGACAAACCTCGATGAAAATAAAAGTAAAGATAACATAATTAAGCGAAGGATAGTAACCCGTATCTTAAGGACAACAAGTCAAAAGGTGGTACGGACTTAGGTGTCAAAATTTAACACAAAACTATCAACATAAAATAACTCAAATAAGCAAAAATTCCATTGCTAAAGGTAGCAACTTTGACCAAAATATAACAAGATCTAAAGTGTAAACAATATTAAAAGAACACAACTATGTCAAAGGTAACAAACTTCTACACAAATGTATCGAGACTCAAAATAATATCGGTATGCTAAAGGTAACACTCTTTTAGAAGTGAAACAATACATATAATAAAAACATGCTAAAGGTGTAATTTATAAAGAAAATATCAATTTATAACTATAAGTAACAAAGTTTAAAACTAATATAACAATTAATGGTTAAAAGTTATAAATTTCAACAAAAGGTCATAAGATAAAGGTAAGGACTATGGCAAATGATCTAAAAGACCAAGCGACAATTAAGCCAAAATCATAACCAAAGATAACAAACCTCAACTTAAGGATACTAAATCTCAACTCAACGATACCAAAATCTAAAATAAAAAGTAAAAATAAAAATATCCCACTGACCGCAATAAGTGCAGTAGTAGACAACCATTCAATAAAAAGAATTTATAGCTAAAGGTAACAAGGTTCAAAACTAGTAATAGTTAATAGCTAGAGTTAACAAAGTCCAACAAGGTAATAATTTAATGTTAAAGATAACAAGGTTCAAATCAAATTTGACAATTTCAACTCAAAGTTAACAAATAGGAAATAAGCATAACACGGTTAAGCCAAAATTAATAGCTAAATGTGACAACCTCAACGTAAATATAACAATGCTTAACTAAGGTGATAAAATTCAAAATAAAATACACTTTAGTCAAAAATATCAAATAAAAATTTAAAGGGAACACAATTAGTCAAAAGGTTCATGTTAAAGTTTGACAAACCAAGATGTAGAAACAAAATGGAAATGTAAGAAATAAAGGCAATCAAACTTACGCTAATAGTAGCAAATACACAAAGCTATCAATTAATCATATCATGTTTGTATATCAATCACAAAGCATTATATCAATATAATGCGTAAAAATATGTATATAGTACTTATAAATCGTAAAATAGTGTCAACATATTGACCAAAATAAATAAAAATGTTGTAGCCAAAGAAAAATTAATAAAATATATATATTGGAAATTAAATCATGTAAATCAATACAACCTATCATTAAGCATATAAAAATCCATACTAAGTGCAAAACACAATCCTCATTACAAACATATATAGATAAAATATATAAAAACAATAATATTTATTAATTTTAATTGAACATGATTATTTATCAAATTAATAAGGAAGCATATATAATCAAACTAATTAAGATTTACACAATCAAAAGTATTTACGTAAATCATATATATATGCATAACATAAATTAAGTATATAACCCTAATAATAACATAGTCTAAAATATACAATATAGCACTATGTGTGATAAATAAAATATTGTAATAACCAGCACGAGGGAAGAGAAGCTATAGGAAGAGCATATAGTTGCGAAACGATGGGATAACAAACAATGAAAAGCTCCGGGGCCCAAAGAGTGATAAAGCAGGAACGGAACAAACAAGAACCTTGCCTAATGCGGACAAGATAAATACAACTAACTTAGTACTCTTAAACATATCCTATCATGGTTCTAGAGAAAAGACGGGAATCAAATTCATTCGAGGGAGAACAAGGAAATCGAGTTCAAAATCAAAGTCGAAATTGGGTAAGATAGGAACTAAAATATATCTTACAGGATAAGGGTCAAACATAGTCTTACGGATGAAATAGTGATATGCGTCTAAATTATTTATCTTATTCTTACTGTGAAACTTCGGGTTGTGGTGAGATTGTGACTAGACTGGCGATGCGATTGATTCGACTGCATGGGCTACCACCAAAACACAATCCGCGCACTTCGAGAAAGAAATACGGGCGGAATGCGAACAAACCCGCGACGTACTAGGTTGAGGAGAAATACAAATAATAAAAAAATATTTCTTCTCAATCTAATCATGGCGTCAAGTAATCATAAAAATACATCACGATCCGAGATCCTAATCACAGCCGGTAAGAATAAAATAATAATCGAGCGAGGAAGTACATATCACCAAATAAAATAATATCCAAGACTATAAAAGAGTCCACATGTGCGAAATAATACATGTAGCTAAGACTAGAGAATCATAAAATAAATATCAAGCTGAGCTAAAAGCGAAAATACGGAAGAAGTCTAAGGTTCATCAACTCTGAAAATAAAAGGGAACTAAGCTTCAGCTCGACTTACTCCGTCGTCTGGAAGGTTCTCCTTGTTCGCGGTAAAAGTTGGGATGATTGTCATTGATTTGAATTTGCTTACAGCTTCTTTGGCCTACAACAAAATTCAAAAGAAATGCCTTTTATTTTAAAGTACAATGAAAATCAAAATTACAACTTCTTCCTTTTGTGAACAAACACGAGGATCTCTGTTATATCGAGGTCACCAAACCGTCAGGTTCTTTGCTGCTTGGGGACTTTTTGTGTCCGTGGACCGGCAATTCAATCAAGTAGGGCCGGGTTGGAACTCTGAGATGTAAAGGGGCTCGTTTCACGAAGCTTGGCGCTGAGGAATCACACTCACGAAGGAGAGGATGCGCTGCGGGGATCGCACTCACGAAGGAGAGGATCAGGGCGGGTGAGATCTACAAGGAGAAATCCAAGCTATCCACGAGGTTAAGGCGAAGCAACCTAGAGGGTATCGTAGTTCGACCGAATTGATTACCTTCGGCTTGTAGATCGGGCGTCATTTGGACTTGTGCTCGTCGATGCTGCGACGCGTCGTCGGCGGCTCGTGGATCCGTGAGAACTCTTTAGAAAATCCTCGAAAATCCGCTCAAGTCCAAAAGCCAAATTCTCCAAATTCTCTCCAAAGCCCGTCAGAAGTCCTCCTCAAACTTCAAGACCCCCTATTTATACAATGGGGGTGCATCTTGGCCGCCAAGTGGCTCGCCACTTGGCGAGCCACCTCGACAAGTTAGGCCGGTGGCAAACCATGGTGGCCGACGCCTCGGCTACTGGCCTTTCGGCCAAGTTGGCAGGTGGCTCGACCAAAGTGGCGAGCCTCTCCTTGGCCACTTGGTAGGCACCTACAAGATTGAGGTGGCTCCGACAATGTGAAACCACCTGGCCATTTGGCAGTGTAAGCCTTGGTCGTTTTTTCGCCGTTTTATTGTTTTCTCGGTCTCTCGGGTTTAGGCCACGCTATTCGACTCTTGGCCTTCTCGGGACTTAGGTTCCGTCGTATTTGGTTCGGGACTAACTCTTGGTTTGTTCGGTTCAACGATCTGGGATCCGTCGTCTATTCAAGTCCGGTTTAAGCCGTGCTTGTGGCTGTGGGTTAGCCGTCGAGTTGGCGTCTTAACGATTGACGTCCGTATCATTCGATGGGTTGTCATTCGCCGACTCCACATCACGAGTTGGTTTCGGGATCTTGTAAGTATTTTTCAAGCCTCACAGATACCCCTCCAAAGCGTCTCGATCTCAATTCTTAATGAGTGCAGGATGCTTTGGACATGATAGTTCGACCTTCGATCGGTGAGGGTCCCAAAAGATAGCTTCAAGTCTTGATTCTTCCGGATCATCGGTTCTTTGTAGGATTCGATAAGATCGCGGTCTTTGCATTTATTGTCGACCGCTTGTTATCTTGATTGGTGGGTGAGTTTTGTTTGTAACTTCGTGTCGGTTGGTGGTTGTTTGACTAACCATCGGACTTTTGGACTTCTCGGTATGTCGGCGAACTCCTTGTTGGCGACATTGGGCGTGTCGATGCACGGAATTTCATAACCCTCAATCGGCTAATTCTTTCGTCATCCGTGTGTTGTTGGTTTAACCCGGTGGAGGACTAATCTTTCATGGAGATATCCTCAAGGATTCCTTGTCGAAACAAGAGACCATTTGGCTTTCAACCCTCGTCTTAGCCTTCAATCGGCAAGTCGATGCTTTGACCGTTGTTGGGATGTGATTATCCACGGTGGGTGAAGTTTCTTGGAGGTGGACCGTTGTCGGTGTCGTCATGACTTTCACGCCTCGTCAGTTATTCCTCTCTTGGGTATTATGGTGGGAGAAATTAAGGGTTATCGAGTTATCCTAAGAATATGGATTTATTCTCGGGAACTCCTCGTTGAAAATTTGGAAGCGGTTTATACTCGTAATCCTAGTTGGAGTAGGATTAGGCGGCAGCGTTGATTTCGTCGGTGCCATCCATACGATCGAGTTATCCAAGAATATTTCTTGTGAGAATATTCTTAGGAACTTCGACAAATTAGGAAGCGGTTTATACTCGTAATCCTAGTTGGAGTAGGATTAGGCGGCGTTGATTTGCGTCGGTGCCATCCTGCGATCGAGTTATCCTAGAATATTTCTTGTGAAAATATTCTTAGGAACTTCTCGATGAATTAGGCAACGGTTTATACTGTAATCCTAGTTGGAGTAGGATTAGGCGACGCATTGATTTCGTCGGTGCCATCCTTGCGATCGAGTTATCCTAAGAATATTTCTTGTGAAAATATTCTTAGGAACTTCGATGAATTAGGCAACGGTTTATACTTCGTAATCCTGGTTGGGTAGGATTAGGCGGCAGCGTTGATTTCGTCGGTGCCATCCATACGATCGAGTTATCCCTAAGAATATTTCTTGTGAAAATATTCTTAGGAACTTCGATGAATTAGGCAGCGGTTTATACTCGTAATCCTAGTTGGGTAGGATTAGGCGACGCGATTGATTTGCGTCGGTGCCATCCTTACGATCGAGTTATCCTAAGAATATTTCTTGTGAAAATATTCTTAGGAACTTCTCGATGAATTAGGCAGCGGTTTATACTTCGTAATCTAGTTGGAGTAGGATTAGGCGGCGATGATTTCGTCGGTGCCATCCGCGATCGAGTTATCCTAAGAATATTTCTTGTGAAAATATTCTTAGGAACTTCTCGATGAATTAGGCAGCGGTTTATACCGTAATCCTAGTTGGGTAGGATTAGGCGATTGATTTCGCGTCGGTGCCATCCTTGCGATCGAGTTATCCCTAAGAATATTTTTATGAGAATATCCTTAGAGAACTCTCGACAACTTAGGAAGCGGTTTATACTGTAATCCTAGTTGGGTAGGATTAGGCGACGCATTGATTTCGTCGGTGCCATCCTGCGATCGAGTTATCCTAAGAATATTTTTATGAGAATATCCTTAGGAACTCCTCGACAACTTAGGAAGCGGTTTATACTCGTAATCCTAGTTGGAGTAGGATTAGGCGACGGCGTTGATTTCGTCGATGATGGCATTCGTGAGAATTTTTCCAAGCTTGGCGGAAGGAGTAGGAGCCAATCAGCGGACTGATTTGGCACTATTTTGACATCAGGATAAGATTCCAATTAGGACTCCTAATTAGGGGCTGATTAGAGTCCTAATTAGAATTGATTGGGCTCAATTAGAATTCCTACTTCTTGCCAAATAGGAGTCCTTATTTAAAGAGGATTGGGTCCATATGGGGTTGTTATAAATACCCATAATCCTCCTATTCTTCTGACCTAGGCCGGCCCCCCCTGTGCTCTCTCTCTTGTTTTCATCTCGCTTCTCGCCGTCTTTTCCTCGATCAACAAGGTATGCATCACGAGAGCCTTGAGTTCTTTTCTTCTTTTTTCTTCTTTTCTTGTGCGTCACGAATGCGCGAACCACGAGGAAGAACAGCGAGTAAATGGTCCTTGTATGGCAATGGCTGGCTGATAAGCGCCAGCGTATGGCGCTTGGCTTGTCGCCGGCACCTATGCATGTTAAGCGGAAATGTAGCGCCTGCGTAATGGCCAATAGCGTATATACCAGCAGCCGCTACCAGCTAACCAGCCTTATATGGCAATGGCTTGTAGTCTGCGGCTAGCGGCTTGCTGCCGGCGTCCTTCCAGCGCCGGCGTGCTCGTCGGGTTCGACATCGGATCGTGTAGCCTTTTGACACTTTATTTGCTGATTTTTAGCCATGGATCGACTTTTGTTGTATTTTTGCGGCTTCGATGTCGTCGGAGATCCGCAGCTTCGAGGCCCGATCGACTTCGCCGGCCCGTGAATGCTCCTTCTTTCGGTGGTGTTGACTTATAATCTTCTACGTGTATATCGTTATATCCCACCGTTCTCCTTTGTGGCGATTGGGAAGAGCGAATTCCTCCTTTGTGGGGACCGGCCTTCAAATTGTGTACCTTTCGTCCACGACCCGCCGTTCTCCTTTGTGGCGATTGGGAAGAGCCGAGATTCTCCTTCGTGAGGATTGAGGCTTCAAAGCTCTCCGGTATTTAGGGAGCGATTTCATACCGTACCCTGCCCGTAGAACGGGATATATATTGTTGCTTTGTTCATGCGACTATATTTATCATTCTCAGGGTATTGATGCGGGTGAAATCGTCATACCGTTATAAGGTCGTGACTTCGATCTCATGGGTTTCGAGAAGAGTTCTCGCCTTATCTTTTTCCTTTTTCAAGATATTCCTCCTAAATGATCTGTTAACCCTTTGTTCTCTTGTGGTAGGCGGATGCTCGATGATTATTTGTCTGCCGAAGGCTCCCAATGTCAAGTCTCGATTCTCAAGGTCATCAGGAGAAGGCCTTTTTCAGAGGAACGGCCGAAGGCCGAACACTCGCATGAAGAAACCCATGGCTTGAGCCTACTATCATAATTTGGATGGCGAGTTTGAGGATCGCTTCCATCATCGCTCCACAGCCTCCCTTACTGACCTTGAAACGAGGATTTCCGGCCCTTCGAGTATAGAGGCGGTGGAGGCTGATTAATCTTGGCGGACCACTTCCCGCAGTTCAACCTATTGCGAGATTGCCGGGCCAAAAATGCGCGTTCGACTCGGTTACGTGATGGGTCTCCTTCTGTTGGAGAATGGTTTGAAGCGGCGATCTCTATTATCGAGGTTAGATGAAGCGACTTTTATGGTCTACGCCCAATCATATTGAGTATCTTGGAGGAAATTAGCGTGTTGGTGGCCTGGCTAGCTAATGCGTTGTGAGCAAAAGCTCACTAGGCAGCTATCTAGTAAGGTGGAGGATTTAGCCTTTTGAATCATGCGATGAGGTGTCGACTCATCGTGGCTCGGATCAAGGCTTCACCGTGAGCAGCGCTTCGCGAGAGGAAAATATCGAGCAAAGAGATTTTTCGAACTCATATGGCGGCGGCGTCGCTGCGGCGTAAGATAAACTTGTACCACACCCGTAGCCGAGCGTCTGGAATCGAGCTGTTCAGGAGAAGCGTTGAAGAATTTTATGCGTGGAGTGCACGAGTCGGGATGTCGCGGCGTGAAGCAAGTCCTCGAAGCGTCGTCGGGAACATCGCGGTACATGCGCGAACTCTGAAGAACGAGAAGCCAGGCTTCGGGTTCGGCGATCGGGAGGAAAAATTAGCGCCGTCAGGCTGACCTTGCTTCCTTCATTCGGATTGCGCTTGATGAAGTCGATGTCTTCTGCGAGACTTTTACGTTCTCTTTGTTCGCAGTCGTTCACGATTTTTATTTAGATGTATTATCATAACTTTGCTTGAATCAATTGTCACCGACAATTGTAGCTCCTTCTATATTTGCTTCAAATGAATAAGATCCATCCACTACTATTTATTATGATTCTTTTGCCGTGGAAATAATTAACCATAATACTTATAGGATTTTGGCAAACCCTCGACCATCAGCGGGTTTGATTAGCCTTTACCAACCACCGTTTGAGTTGGGCTAGCGTCGCGGATTACTCGGGATCCGTTCGCCGCGTGGCGTTATGCTAAAGAATGAAACTCTTCTAGGCTTCGTTGCTATGATATTGAATACATAGGCCGTGCTCTTTACGGGCAAGAGACCGCGACAGCATGTTACGTAGACTCATCCTTCTTAGGCGGGATGAAATACCCGGTCGAACTTCTGGTGTCTTCTTCAATCGGAAAAAGACTAAGCGGCGACAGCGTGTGGCGTTGGCTTTATCCTTCTTAGGTTTGGGATAAAATACCCAGAATCGATCTCGGTGTCTTCTTCAATGGGGAAAGACTAGCCCGGCGTGTTGGCGTCGACTTCATCCTTCTTAGGTTTGGGATAAAATACCCGGAATCGAACTCGGTGTCTTCTTCAATGGAAAAAGACTAAGCAAAGCAGCGTGTTAGGCGTCGACTTTAGGGTTATTGGCTGCCCGGCCTTCCGCGGGTTTGATGAGCCTTCCAACTACGTTTGAGTTGGGCTATGTAGATTTTCTAAATCCGTTCTACACGGCGTTGTGCTAAAGAATAAAACTCTCTCGGACTTAATGCTCACGATGTTGAATCGTGAAGCCGTCTTTTCCGGGGAACTAACGACAGCGGCGTGTTACGTAGACTCATCCTTCTTGAAGCCGGGATGAAATACCCCGAGAATCGAACTCACGATGTCTTCTTCAATCGGAAAAATGGCAGACAGCGTGTGAAGCGTTGGCTTTATCCTTCTTAGGCCGGGATAAAATGCCCGAATCGAACTACGGTGTCTTCTTCAATGGGAGAAAGACTAAGCGTAGCGTGTGGCGTTGGCTTTATCCTTCTTAGGCTGGGATAATACCCCGGAATCAAACTTCGGTGTCTTCTTCAATCGGGGAGAAAAGACTAACCCGACAGCGATGTGGTAGGCTTTATCCTTCTTAGGCAGGGATAAAATGCCCCAGATGAATCTTGGTGTCTTCTTTTGGCCAGGAGAATGGCCGAGCAGGAAAAAGATTGATTGAGGTGGGAAAGGAAGAATGTATTCTATTTCAGGGATGAGGCAACGGCCGATTCCTACGGTAGAATCGAAAAGACTTCGAGGCGACCTTGTCGGACAACACGATGAAAATCTGGCGGCGTACCTTGATTGGCTACCTAAGATGAAAGGTGGACCTAAGAGTGGGATCTCCACTCCGAGAACGAAGAAGACTTCGGCGACCCGGTCCGGACAACCTGGTCTAAAATCCGGCGCCTACCTGTCGGCGCTACAGATGAAGATGGAACTAAGAGTGGGATCTCACTCAGAACGAAAGACTGGTGACCTTTAGTCGGACAACACGATTACGAAAATCCGGCGCATACCTTCGATCGGCTACCTAAGATGAAAATGGAACTAAGGTGGGATCTCCACTCAGAACGAAAAGACTTCGGGTGACCTTGTCCGGACAACACAGTGCGAAAATCCCGCATATACCTTCATTGGCTACCTAAGATGAAGATGGAACTAAGAGTGGGATCTCCACTCAGAAACCGAGAAGACTTCGGGCGACCTTGATCGGACAACACGGTCACGAAAATCGGCATACCTTGGTCGGGCTACCTAAGATGAAGATGGAACTAAGAGTGGGATCTACTCAGAAATGAAAGAGACTTCGAGGCGACCCGGTCGGACAACTTTGTTACGAACATCCCGGCATACACCGATTCGGCGCTACCTAAGATAAAGATGGAAAGAACCCTCCGTTTATCACGAAAGGATTGGGATGCTCGGAGAGGAAGAATTTTATATTCTATCTCCGGTAAAGGGATTTTGATTGGGCCTCTTGTTCATAAGCCCGAATCAAGAGGGATTTTTAATGTACGAAAATGTAGACCTACCGTCAAGGAATTTGATCGGCGGAAATTATGATGGAGGACAAATCTAGGGTTATCCTCAAGAAAAGTGGGTGAAATATCCCAGGAACTTCCGTCGAAGCGGGTTATCTGAAGATACTAAGGGTAGTATTTCTTGGGAACTTCCCATTTATGCATTAATTGGGTACTTTGGGTAATTAATCGCCCCATTAGAGTAAACCGTTTCTATTACAAGCGGACCCTCCCATTTAGGTTGAATTTACCTTCTTTTTGGAAGTGAGGATTATCGGTCGTCGGCGGCGAGGACCAAATCTCCTTCTCTAAAGGTTCTCTGTCGAACTTTCTTGTTGAAAGCCCTCGACATCCTAGTTTGGTAGAACTCAATGCATTGTTGAGCCTCGAGCGCTTCATCTAACATCTCAAGCTCTTGAGGCGTTTTGATGTTGTTCTTGGTCGTCATCTGTTGAAAGGCGTCACGAAGTGGCGGGATCGGATCTCTAGCGGGAGAAGCGCTTCGCAGTAAACCCGGATGCGGGGTGGCTCGGTTGGCGTGCGTAGTCGTCGCGATCGCCGAGTGCTTCTCGAGTTTATCATCGGTCTGCGCTTGTTACTCTTCACAAGCTTTGACAAGATCTTGATAATCTTCTTGTTGAGGCAGCGGCTTAATCCATTTGCGAATTTGGATTATAGGTACGTTGGCGAGACATCTTGTATCTTGAATTTCATAAAACACGATGAAGGAATTGGCGATGAATTGAGGACCATTATCATGCCGCGATCCGTCGGGATACCATGTCGATAAATGACATGGTGTTTGATAAATTGGCAGCGGTACTTCGCCTTGCTTCTTTTAGCGGTTATACGCCCACTTGGAAATGTCGGTGATCGCTAGAATAAACCGATCGCCTTTGGTAGCCGGAGGAAAAATGGGACCTCGGCGTCCATTCCCCATGTCTCGAATGGCGAGGATGTGGCGAATGATGATGCTTGCTTTCGGAGGTTGATGCATATAATTAGCGTGAATTTGACAAGCGTGGCATTTCGGCGTGCTTGGCCGTCATTGATCATCGTTGGCCAAAGTAGTAGCCCATTCTCGATTCGATCGTAGAGCTTGGGACCGAGGCTAGTGCGCACCATTCACCCGTGTGCTTCGAAGGACCTCTTACGCCTCTTTGTTTGAGGCATCGTGTAAAGACCATCGTACCCGTGATATAGCATCACGGGTTTTACGTGTAAGTAAAAGAATCTTGGAGCTCTTCGCTTTGACTCTCTCTCTCGTCTTCGTGAGAATGCCATGTAAGGCGTGGTCGATGATAAGGCGCCAATCTCGGGGCTCCAACTTGGTTTGGGTTGCATGTACTTCTTTGGTAACTACCCTTATCTTCTTGTGTCTCATGTTATAATGATGCGAAGAGTTGGTGAGTCGGCCGTAACTAGTTGCTCGGTCTCGGAAGGTTGTGCTAGCGACCACATTGCGGCGCGGTGCATCATAAAGCGTTTTGGAAGCGGGATATATTGATGAAAAACTCTTGAATGAGTCCGCCATTTCAGCGGCTATCGATGATAGAGTTAGATCAGTTCGACTTACGTAGTCACCCGAACACTGGCTATCAATTGCGAATGTAGGTATGCTTGAGTATTGACCCCGACTCCTTGGCGAAACTAAGTCAATAAGTAGCGCATTGTATTGAGCTACGTTATTGAAACAAGGTTGATGAGTGAATAAGCCGAGGCATGACATGATTCCACAGGGAAACTAAGACAACCCGACTCCGGCGGAAATCTTAGAACATCCGGGGGCGCACGTTGGTAGCTCGAAGCTCCGTCAAATCTGATCGCCATATTTGTTGGTGTGATGTAGTGTTAACCGTGGACTTCATCAGGAGATCATCATATAGCTCAAGCTGCGTCCGTTGTGGTTGTGGCAGCCAGAGATCGCAAATCGCTTGTCCTTTGTGACTTACGTTGTTTGAAGTGTAAGTCATATTGGGACAAACAAAGCCATTTCGCCAACGCCAACTCATCGAGGCCGGTGGGTCATAAATATCGGACCGGATTCACGTTAGAAATAACATAAATGCGTCTGTCCGACTAAATAGTGCCGCATTTTTC
This sequence comes from Asparagus setaceus, assembly GCA_012295165.1. Lineage (NCBI taxonomy): Eukaryota > Viridiplantae > Streptophyta > Magnoliopsida > Asparagales > Asparagaceae > Asparagus > Asparagus setaceus. The sequence continues at coordinate 25,172,243 of CM022704.1, read as the reverse complement.
GAATCGCGAACACTAATGCAGCCTTGCTTCGACCATTGGATATCGAGACTTCGGCCAGGCTAATGTTGGCTCGGGGTCTGCTTTACTTTGTTGAGTGACCGTGGCATGCGTCGTCGCTACTTGATAAAAGCAACGAGTGCTCCGTGCCTTGGCGTAGATCAAAAATGGTTTTCTGACGTGATTACAACAAAGCGGAGGTTTAGCGAGATCTGATTTGATCTCTTGAGCGCATTTCGGCGTACTGGCCGGCGTCATTGATCATCGTTGGCCAGTAGCCCATTCTCGATTCGATCGTAGAGCTTGGGACGGTGGTGCGCACCATTCACCGTGTGCTTCGAAGGACCTCTTACGCCTCTTTGTTTGAGAGGCATCGTAACAAAGACCATCGTACCCCGTGATATAACACGGGTTACGTGGTAAAAAGAATCTTGGAGCTCTTGGCGATTGACTCTCTCTCCCTCCGTCTTAGGCGAGAATGCCATGTAAAGGCGTGGTCGATGATAGGCGCCAATCTCGGGGCTCGACTTGGTTTGGGTTGCATGTACTTCTTTGGTAACTACCCCTTATCTTCTTGTGTCTCATCATTATAATGGTGCGAAGAGTTGGTGAGTCTGGTAGTAACTAGTTGCTCGGTCCGGAAGGTTGTGCTAACGACCGCATTGCTTGCCAGTGCATCCGCATAAAGCGTTTTGGAAGTATATTAGATGAAAAACTCTTGAATGAGTCAGCCATTTCAGCGGCTATCGATGATAGGGGATTAGATCAGTTCACGACCGTAGTCACGAACACCTTAACTATCAATTGCGAATGCCCGGTATGCTTGAGTATTGACCCCGGCTCCTTGGCGAAACTAAGTCAATAAGTAGCGCGTTGTATTGACTCGTTATTAGGCAAAGGTTGATGAGTGAATAAGCTGCGGGCATGACATGATTCCACAGGGAAACTAAGACAACCGGCTCGGCGAAATCTTAGAACATCCGGGGGCACTTGCCACGTTGGTAGCTTCGAGCTCCGTCAAATCTGATCGCCATATTTGTTGGTGTGATGTAGTGTTAACCGTGGACTTCATCAGGAGATCATCATATAGCTCAATGCGTCGCGTTGTGGTGGCGAAGATGCATAAATGCAGCTTGTCCTTTGGTACGACTTACGTTGTTTGAAGTGTAAGTCATATTGGGACAAGAGCAAGGCCATTTAATAGCGCCAACTCATCGAGGCCGGTGGGTCATAAATATCGGACGGATTCCGCGTTAGAATAACATAAATCGTCTGTCAGGCTAAATAGTGCGCATTTTACGTCGAACACTAATGCAAAGCGCTTCTCGACCATTGGATATCGGGGCTTCGGCCGCCGACTAATGTTAGACTCGGGTAATACCGCTTGCGTGACGCTATAAAATTAGTCTGTCTTGATAAAGCTTAACGAGTGCTCCGTTGCCTTGGCGTAGATCAAAATGGTTTTCGGACGGCGGTGCAGCAAAACGGGGAGGTTTAGCGAGATCGATTTGATCTCTTGAGCATATACGGCGTGCGTCGTCGAATAAATACCGCCCTTCTTGTTCAACTTTGAGAGCGGTTGGCACTTCACGATGGGTTCGATATGAGCGCGTCGGATGTCGCCAATGCATGCCCTTAACGAGTTCTCGAGTTTCACCGGTTGCAACTCTTGAATCGCCTTCACTTTGTCGGGATCGGCGTGGATTCCTTTGTCGGTGATAAGCGAAGGCGAGAACACCCTTTGGACATCGGAAAAGTTTGGCGAGATTCATCTTCGGTGATGAGTTAGCATGAGTTGAATACCGTTCTAAGATCTTTGATGTGATCTCCTTTGTCACGGTTTTTCGACGAATCAAATGGCGTAGCATTCGTAGTTCAAGATGATCTGGAAAATCTCGTCATTGCTGGTATGTTGCGGCATTTTGAGGCCGGCATGGACCGTGTAGCAATATATGCCGATATAAGTTACGAGCATTTGTGTTTGGCGTCATCGGGGTGCATCTTGATTTGATTATACCGAAAAGCCATCCATAAAGGACATTCTTTCAAATCCACACGTATTGTCAACTATGACATCGGTGATTGGAAGAGGAAGTCATCTTTTGGGCAGCGTTGGATCTCTGTATCGAACCCAGTCCTAATTGAGCCATTCTTCTTCATGGTAGGGACTATATTAGCAATAGGATGTTGAATTTCTCGATGAATCCAGATTCTATGAGTTTCTTCCGTCAACAATTGCCTCCAATATTTGTGGTGAAACCGTCTTTCTTTGTTGCTTGGCGGGTTTGACATCCCTTGATGTTGGCGATGTGTTGCCACATTAAGTCGAGTCTGGCATGTCCTCGTAACTCGGTGAATACATCGATATACTCACGATTAGGGCGATCAACTCTTCTTTCTCTTCGAGGAAGAGTATTGCGATGTTTATGAGCCTAGGATGCTCCTCATCACCCATATTCTGGACTACCTGAGTCTTTGGTGGGGGTTCTCTTTGTTGAATTTATCCCCAAAGCTGCTCTACGAGTTGATGAATCCATGGGTCTTCCCATGTTGGCATATCTTCATCACCCTCAATAGTAGCGGGATCGTAGTAGCCATATTTGACATCAAAGCCTTGAAGCTTCTCAGAAGTGGTGTCGAATCCCAAGCGAAAGAGTCGGACGAATGTCAGTCTCCCTCACGGGTGGATTATTATCAATCGACGAGCATTCATCTTCGAGGAGGATTAGTATCCCAATCCCTTCTAAATGCATAGTAATTATCAGGCTTTCCTCTTGGGACATATCTGCTTTAGGAGGTTCGAGGGCCTCGTAAAACATAGACCTTCCCTCGTGTCAAGTCATACCCCCATCTCTTCATGATACCGGTGTTTGGACTATATCGAATGTGTGGAGGATAGGCCATTGTCATCTTCATCTTCTTCTAGAAATGATTGGTCGGGCGCATCTCCTTTTAGTAAACCAAGTCTTTTCACTACTTGATCTTAGGTGGGATGGCGAGTGTTGTCCCAAAGAGTCTCGGGCTGCTTTTGTGTAAAGCAAGATGGCCAGTTGGTAAGTGAAACTCTGAATTGTTGTATAAACTGTCATCACATCATTCAAAGATAAAGGGTACTCTAAATCGTCATTTATTGATTCATCGGCAATTTGCCAATTACAATGTTCATCGGCGATTCTTCATCGTCAAGATTGATTACAAAGGGTACAATGTCATTTAAAACAAAACCTCCACTATAACCAAGCCGGTTTCGGTGTCGGCTTCTTCACCATTAGTACCTTGGGTAGATGATTGATTCGGACTCATTAAGGTAGAGGAGAGAATCGATGAAATAATTCTCCATCCCTTAAGCGGTTGTTTGTCGCGACCCGTCTTGACCTCATTATTAGTGTCTACATATTTGAGACGATGAAGTAGAGGGACTATAACATTATTGGGGATCCAAAGTGACCCGACAACAAGTTATAGGAAGTCTGCGTCAATCACATAGCGGGTGACTTAGGACTTTAAGTCCCCATTTGGCACTTTATCGGATCTTACCAGCGTAGAGACCGCTGGTGTTAAATCTGTAAATCATTGTGCTGTTGATGCGACTCTTGGCAGGATTGAGATGATACATGGCTAGGGGGGCATGATGCTCCGTGAACGGATCGACTTGGATCCGGTTAACTTCTGGAGCCAATATACCGGTGAAGTATAGCGGCCTATCGTGCTTGGAATTCCTCGTGCATATCCTCCTTTGTAAAAGTGATGGGGAAGTGTTTAGTCATAAGGTTGCATTCTTTGGGCCGACTCTTACGGACTCGGCCTAATCAGGGTGAGAAGACTTAGAATCGGCGAGGGCTTCTTGAAGAGCTTCTCTCGTCTCTTTTGATAACAGCGGCAACTCATAGAAGTGATCGCTAGCGGGGATATTGGCCAATTGTGCCATGCGTCAGCGATATGGGGGTTCGAAGTTCGGTTTATCTCTTCCAATCGGTGAATCGAGGCTGCCGAGTTGGACTTCTGTGGCTGTTTATCTTTGCCTTTCGGTCGCAGTGAGGGTGTTGTTTGTACCCCAGCTCGGCGTCTTGGCATTTAGGTCGGAGATTCCGGGTACTTGTATTTGTACTTTCGTGTCGCTCGGTGGCGTGGGCTTGAGTTCCCCTTGGACGGTGGAATGTTACCACTGTTCGTCATTCCCCTCGAGTGCGGAGTAGCATGGCATGTCTTTCCCTTACGCCCGGCTTTTCTTGAAGAAGAGGCTACCCATTGCTCATCTTCAAGTAGGTGCGGGTGGACCCACAAGACTTAGCCATCGAGTACGTATCGATACAAGTCCTTTACGTTGCTTGTGTGGGTCGTCATTTACCGTTTTTCTTGCGACTTTGACCGGGTTTGAGGTTCAAACCATGTCAGCGGCACCGGCAAAGCTTATGGACACCGCATTAGCTCAGACCTTCTTTTCTTTGAGCGGTTTCATAGTGATGACCCACACATCAATTAAAGCACGGATTTTGTCCTTAAAGGTGAAGCGAGGATTTAGTGGGGTGATGAAGCGCCCTATGATGCGCCGCGGTATCTTGGGTCATTCGTCTTCATTGCCTCCTCTTGATTAGATCGGAGGAGCTTGATCTTGTTATTTTCCACAAGATATTTGAAGAGACCGGGAATCTCGTCGTCCCTAAAGGAATAGGACTTGAGAATCTCGGCTCTAAGGCCTGTTTTTGTGGCCCGGTTGCCACGTTGATTGTGCTGTTCGGCGCCGTATTCTTCTTCTTTTGCTTTTTCTTTGGGGTTGGAGTTGGACGTTTGGTTATAACCCATGTCTTAAGAACACTCTTTCCCTTTGCAGCGTGGGACAAAATTACGCTTGAACTTCATTGTCGGTGGCCTCTTTCCGCCTTTTTCCTTTTAAGAAATCTTCGGCTTGCTCTCCACGAACCTTCAAGTCCTTCCACGTTATCGATGGTCTTGTACCCATTGCTTCAAGCACATCTATCGATAAGTTCGTGTGCGAGTTTGGAGGATGAACTCCCTGTTATTGGATCCGGCGGTTCATTGCCTTGTTCGGAATCGTTTGACAAAGATATCCACGGTTTCTCCGTCTTTACGCTTCTCGTCGAGCAATGTCGATCGATACCTCGGTATCGTCATCAAAATTGGTAAGGAAGCTAGACTCATGTCGTCGGTTGTGAATGCTCCGGCTTGAGGCGGTACCATCGAAGGCAGCCCCATGAAGGGTGCCAACGAATGACCGAACCATCAGGGTTCGTTGCGAAATAACTCCGAGGTGTGACTTGAAATAAATCAAGTCTGCGTCGGGGAACCCTTCCGTCAAATGGTGTGAAGTTTATTAAGTTAAACCGGCGGGTGCGGATTGATTCCCACTCCCCGGGTATGGGCAAGGAATACTGTCTTCTTTACTTCTTGGCGGAAATCAATGAGTTGATTTTGCTCTCCAATCTTTGATCTTCTGCACTGCTGGGCAACATCTATGTTTTGCGGCGGGGAGTGGAGGTTATCATCATCTTGTGACCAATCGCTATCATCTTGATCTTGATGTTGATGTGCCAGATTCGATTACCTCGATGTTTGTGAGGCTTGGATCATTGATCATGCATTTCCCTCATCGTGCATGGCACTCCATCTCTAGCTTGAAGTTTTCCGTTGCTTATTCAGCTTCACGAAGGGCTTCTCTTATTTCTTTCGACAACAGCAGGCTGGAGTTGCCTTGGGAATATTAACAGTGCCATTACATCAAAGCGGTATGGAGTTCGAAGCTCCGGTTTATCTCTTCCAATCAGACGGCCCGAATCGAGGCCCTTCTAGAGTCGAACTTCACATGGTACGCTTTCTTTGTGCTTCTTTGGCGACCACATTCGCGCTTTCTGCGTAAGTGGGGGGATTTGTTGGTACCCCGACTCACGAGGCGTCTTGGCATTAGGGTCGGGGACTTCGGGTACTTTTACTTGTACCGTGTCCACTCACGGTGGCGTGGGCCGAGTTCCCCGCCGGACGGTGGAATGTTACCACCTATTCATCGTCTCCCTCGAATTGCGGAAGTAGCATGGCATGCCTTTCCCTTACGCCCGGCTTTTCTTCAGCGAAGAAGAGGCTACCATTGCTCATCTTCAAGTAGGTGCAGGTGGACCCACAAGACTTCGCCATTGAGTATTATCACGATACAAGTCCTTTAAAGGCGTTGCTTGTGTGAGTGCGTCATTCACCGTCTTCAACTGCGACTTTGACCAGTTCGGGTTCAAACCATGTCAGCGGTGCCGACCGAAGCTTATGGACACCGCGTTCTTTCAGCCTTCTTTTCTTTGAGCGGTTTCATAGTGATGACCCTACATCAATTAAAGCTGGATTTTATCCTTAAAATTTAAGCAGGATTTAGTAGGGTGATGAATTGCCACGTGATACAGCAATAATATTGGTTGTTAGTTCTCATTGCTTCCTCTTGATTACGAATCGGAGGAGCGATCTATTATTTTTGACAAGATATTTGAAGAGGCAGGAATCTCGTCGTCCCTAAAGGAATAGGACTTGGAATCCGGCTCACGAGGCCCTTGTTCGTGGCCCAGGTTGCCGCGTTGATTGTGCTGTTGCGGCGTCCGTTCTTCTTCTTCTTCTTCTTCTTTGGGGTTGGAGTTGAAATGTTTGGTTACTTAACCACTGTCTTAGGCTTGCTCTTTTCCTTTGCGCGTGGGACAAAGTTCGCAGACTTCGGTATGGTGGCGGCCTCTTTCCGCCTTTTTCCTTTTAAGGAATCTTTCGACTTGCTCTCCACGAACCTTCAAGTCCTTCCGCGTTATCGATGGTCTTTGTACCCATTGCTTCAAGCACATCTATCGATAAGTTGCGTGGCAGGTTTGGAGGATGAACTCCTCTGTTATTGGATCGCCGGTTCATTGCCTTGTTAATCGTTTGACAAAGATATCCACGGTTTCTCCGTCTTTACGCTTCGTCGAGCAGCAATGTCGATCGATACCTGGTATCTCGTCATCAAAAAATTGGTAAGGAAGCTAGACTCATGTCCCAGTTGTGAATGCTCCGGCTTGAGAGCGGTACCATTCGAAGCAGCCGAAGAGGTCTTAGGCGAATGACCGAACCATCGAGTTCGTTGCGAGAAATAACTCGAGGTGTGACTTGAAATAAATCAAGTCTTTGCGTCGGGGAACCCTTCCGATCAAATGGTGTGAAGTTTATTAAGTTAAACCCGGCCAGTGCGGGATTGATTCCCACTCCCTCGGGTATGGGCAAGGAATACTGTCTTCTTTACTTCTTGGCGGAAATCAATGAGTTGATTTTGCTCTCCAGATCTTTGATCTTCGCTTTCTGAGCAACAACATCTATGTTTTGCCCGTTCTTGAGGGTTGGAGGTTATCATCTTCTTGTGCTTCCTCGGTCTGAATCGGCATTGTCATCTTGATCGAAGTTGTCTGGCTTCGATTAGCCTCGATGTTTCGTCAAGGCTTGGATCGTTGATCATGCATTTCCCTCATCGTGCATGGCGGCTCCATCTCTAGCGAAGTTTTCCGTTGTTTATTCAGCGCTTCGTCTAGCATTTTGGCCACTTGATGCATGCGGATCATAGCGTTTCTTAGGGGCTTCCCTTAGCTAGATACGGTGATGGATCGATTTGGAGCCAATATCCACGCATCATCCTCAGGGTATTCCCTTGAAGTTTATCATTATCACGGACCGTCGGATAGTCGGACCATAAGCGAGTTAGCGTTGCGATGAGGAATAGCCGTGGCGATGGTTCTTCTTGGTCATATTATTAGTGACCTCGGCAACTCATCCTCGGGATGTCATCCTTTTCTTGAATCGCCTTGACCTAGGTCTTGGCGTTGGTGCTAAGCCTCACGGAAGGTGACACCCTTTACGGAGCTTCTTGATGGCAATTGCACTCGAGACACCGTCTTGATGAGCTTGGAGCACAAGCATGGCTGCGTCAATTTAGGGGAATCCTTGAGATTTTCATACCCTTACTGCGGTAGTACGGCTTCGTCGGTGGGTGTACCGGACAATAGCGTGTGTTGGCGTAATCTCGGGTATAGCGTCGTCGTTAAATGGACGAGAAGCCCTTAGAATGGCCAAAACTACTGAAAGTAACTTCGCCTTGACTTCGCTTATGTGGCGTGAAGTTTGAGGACTCTCGGACCGATCTTTAATCCGGTTGGAGATGTCGCGAATCTCCGGTCCTATGGAGCAGTGCGACCTCTGTATGAGGAGTGACCGTGATCCTTGAGAGGACAAGCGATCTTTGATAGTTGGTTTGGTGGTGGTGGCGGGGAATTGGCTTCACCACGGTTCGTCTCAGAGCACCTTTGACCTTGGCGCCGTCGGACTTGAACTTTGGCCGAATTTACCTGACTGCGCAGCCCGGAGAGAAGGAGACAGGAGCGTGGGCAGCTGGTTTGGGGGCACCGTTAGACTTGGGCCTCAATCCACGGTGGTATGTTAGCGGCTTCTTCCTCACCTCTTTCTTCAACTCACGAGCTTTCTTTGCACAGCTTCGTGCTTGCACAAGAGTCTTGGCGCTTCGGATCGCTCTGAAGTGTGGGCGGTTCCGTTTGACACGGACCCTCGTTGGTTGGCGGCTTGGATAAACCGTCGATCACTTGGTGAAGCCTGCTGCGTAAGCACGGATCTTAGATCCACCGTGCCAGACCCCATCCACAGTTGCGCCAGGCCCAGCAGCAGCCATGCTTTGTCGTCTCCTTTGGCGGGCTCGCTTGAAGCCGGCCATCGGCGTTCATCTCGGCGCCATCCCGGACTTCAGGCGCCGGGATTTCGCTACTGCGGCGGCGAGGTTGGACTCGTCGTCACGGGGCTCTACATGAGGAGGCCCATCGGGTTCTCCTTCAGTGGAGACCTTCTTGGGCGGGGGCTGGATGCGGAGGAGGTGAGGATAGGTACTCCTCGAACTTCTCTGGTCATTCGAACTTCGACCTCTTCTTCCACCGGGATAGGGATCCAGCGGTTCGCGGCTGACGACCTCGATCTGGCGGTGGCTCTTAATGATCGCCCGGCTTGTTGTGCGGTAAAAGTTGGGATGATTGTCATTGATTTGAATTTGCTTACTGACTTCTTTGGCCTACAACAAAATTCAAAGAAATGCCTTTTATTTTAAAGTACAATGAAAATCAAAAGTACAACTTCTTCCTTTTGAACAAACACGAGGATCTGTTATATCGAGGTCCCGCTTGCGTCGTTCTTTGCTTTGTCGGGGACTTTTTGTGTCCGTGGACCAGCGCAATTCAATCCAAGTAGAGCCGGGTTGCGGAACTACAGATGTAAAGGGGCTCGTTTCCTGAGAAGAAGCGGCTGAGGAATCACACTCACGGAAGGGATAAGCCTACGGGGATCCGCTCACGAAGGAGAGGATCACCGGGCGGGTGAGATCTACAAGGAGAAATCCGCAGCTGCTATCCACGAGGTTAAGGCAGCTTAACCTAGAGGGTATCTGTGGATTCGACCAATTGGATTACCTTCCGCTTGTTGATCGGGGCGTCGATGGACTTGTGCTCGTCGATGCTGCGGCTACGATGGTCATCGGCTCGTGGAATCCGTGAGAACTCTTTAGAAAATCCTCGAAAATCCACGCTCAAGTCCAAAAGCCAAATTCTCCAAATTCTCTCCCAAAGCCCGTCAGAAGTCCTCCTCAAACTTCAGCCCCCTATTTATACAATGGGGGTGCATCGCCGACCAAGTGGCTCGGCCCTTGGCAGAGCCACCGACTGGGGTGGTCAGTGGCTGCGGCCAGTGGCCGAGCCTCCCGGCCACTTGGTAGAGCACCTCGGCAAGTTGGTAGAGGTGGCTTTCCAAAGTGGCGAAACCACCTTGGCCATTTGTAGAGTGTGCCTTGATGCGTTTTTCGCCCGTTTCGCCGTTTTCTCGGTCTCGGGTTTAGCCACACTGACTCTTGACCTTCTTCTGGGACTTAGGTTCGTCGTATTTGGTTCGGGACTAACTCTTGGTTTGTTCGGTTCCAGCGATCTGGGGATCCGATCGTCTATTCAAGTCGGTTTAAGCCGTGCTTGTGGCCAATGGGTTAGCCGTCGAGTTAGCGTCTTAACGATTCAACGTCCATTATCATTCGATGGGTTGTCATTCGCCGACTCCACATCCGCGAGTTGGTTTCGGGGATCTTGTAAGTATTTTTCCGCCTACACTCCTGGCGAGAAAATTCCGGCTCTAGCGCATCTCCAACGAACATTACGTCATCTATATCGGCGTACACCAAGAGATAGATGCGTGTGTATAACGCCGCGATCCCGAGCAATGGCGATATAATAATAATGTAAATGAATCGTGTCGGAAGCGAGCGAATATAATAGTGTGAAGTGATGCATGCATACAACTAGAGCCGACCATCTAACAACGAAAAACTCGACATTCAAAACAACGATGGCGGGTAACTAACCATTACGTCATAGTCTCGGATCTACATCTCATTTTAAGTCAAGGTTCATATTAATCGGATAGCGGCGGTTCATTATCCTCTGGCGCATCAATACCACGAAACGAGAACGGTCAAAGGACTGCGCAATCGGGTTCGGCGTCCGATTACAAAGCGAGACTTCGGTGAATACAAAATTACACCCGCGCGCTTGACTATTCCGCGAGCCTAACAAACTAGCCCCAAGTGCGGAAATAAGGTCACTTGCGCGGGTTTGGAAGATACATAGCGGCCACATCGAATACATAAACCAAGACTTTCCCATCCACGGTCTCGGGTAAATCAAGTCAACGATGCCGATATATCAAACGGGTCCACCTCTAAGCATGGTCAACACACACATGTCACTAGGTCATGTTCATGGCAGCCAAATCCCTAAGTCATGAACTACTACGGTTCTGCAGACACAACAAGACTATTTATAACTGCAATTAACATGTCATATGTGCAATTACTCTACGTGTCGAGTGTGGTGTATCAAGAGCGATAGCGTGAATAACTATCAACAACGGTACAATATGAAAATGTGAAATAGAAAAAGTTAACCACATGAAATGGCGTAGTTTTCAACATAAATTCCCGAAAATCCTTTAAACTAATTCCCAACTTAATTATCCAATATTTCAATTTAAAATATACTTTTCTCTTTAATATTATTTATGAGCGATAACTATTCTCTTTTCCATAAATCACCTCTATTTCTTTTCTTTTCAACAAAACCTCTTAAAATATTTTAAAATTTTTTTTTCTCAAATAATTTCTTTAAATCATAACAATTAATTAAAAATACTTTTTACTCAAAATAAATTATTTTCACCAAATAATTTCTTTAAAAATATTTTCATAATATTTCACCAAATAATTTCTTTTAAAAATATTTTCTTAATCATAATAAATACTAAAAATATCCTAAAATACATTCTTGCTTCCAAATATACGAAATTAATCATTGATCAATTCTAACCTATCCAATCATCACGGATAATTTTATACTATCAAATATTCACGAATATGTAAATGTTAACTAGCATATGATATCAAATTAGCACGAACTAAACTATACATGTACGAAATAATTCATAAAAATAAATAAATGAGACAACGGCAAGAGGGATCTTGCATATAATAATTCATAAATAATCTAAAATACAAAATCTGAGTCAATTCGGGATCTTGCCTCTGAGTCGCGGGACGGCGGCGGCGAGGGCATACCGTTCTTTGTCCATCATTGTCGTTCGCCGCGGTGGATCGGCAGGCTAATTCGATGGAAATGAATGGCGGCAACGGATAACGGCGTGGATTCGGGGTTGCCGTAAAGGCATGGCGTCGAGAGATACGGGGCTGAATCACATGCCGACAGGGCGAACAAAAGCGGCTGAATGAACTATGACGGCAGCGCCGTGGTGACTAATATCGCGGGGCTGCCACGACACTCGAGGAGGCTTCACAATGACACGGCGGCTTCAACGATGGCAGCGACGGCTAAACGGGCTGTATGGGTTGTAAATGGTAATCGGGCGTTCGGGGAAGAGAGAAAGCGAGAGGGCGAAGCGGATCTTGTGGAAGAACAGAGGAGAAGCGATCGAGATTAATGCAGGGTCAAAATCATAAGAATCAATCAAAAATCAAATAATCGTCTTTCATCGTCGTCATCTCTGGATCGAAATCATCGGTCAATCATCAATCATCAAACGTCATCATCGTCTCGTCCATCAAAAATCAAGTGAATGGAGGAAAATGGAGATTAAGTGGGATCTCGATTAACAAGGTGCTGGGGACAGGAGGGAGGGAGAGGAGAGGAAAAAGAGAGAGAAACAGGAGAGAGAAGATGGGATGGGTTTGCTGGAAAGAACAAGACAGGGGAGAGAAGAAAGGAGATGGGTACAGGATGAGAGAGAGAGAAAGGGAGGCTGGGTTTATATTTATATATATATATATATATATATATATATATATATATATATATATATATATATATATATATAAGTTAGGTTAGGTTAGGGTTAAGGCTATATTATAAAATAGAAAATTATTATTATAATGATAATTATCAAAGTGATAATCATAAAATTATCACACATATATATATATTTTGTCGTTACGGATACCAAGCTCGGGTTTACAAAATCACTAATAATATCAATAATCAAAATTATGAGTGGAACTATTCATAGAAATTATTAAATTTATAATTTAGTTAAATCATAAGAAAATATAAAACTATATTTTGAATTAGTAGAGATTCCTAAAACTTTGAGAAAATATTAATAATACTTTTAGAAAATAATATTTAATTTTAAATACTAAAAATAATATTTAGTATTTAAATACCAAAAAAATAACATTTAATATTTAAACACTAGAAAAATAATATTCAACTTTCAAATGCTAGAAAATAATATTTAATATTAGAAAAGCAATATTAGAAGATACATGTCGAAAAATATTGGGAAAATAATACTAGAAAAATACATCACAGAAAATATTAGAAAATACATATCGAAAATTCAGGTTGTTACATCCTACCCCTTAAAATAAATTCAGTCCTCGAATTAAGACAACAAAAGAGAGATATGGATTAAGTGAAGGGTAATGAACCACAACCTAAAGTTAACAAATCTTGAAGCGATAATATAAAGAACAAAATTATGCTAACGATAACAAGTTAGATACAAACATAACAATTCAAGGCTAAAGACAACAAACAAAAAGTAAATGCAACATTTAATGATTAAAGTTAACAAACCCCAACATAAGGGTAAAAATAATATATAAGACAAACAATTTAATGACTTAAGATGACAAACCTTGATGAAAATAAAAGTAAAGATAACATAATTAATGAAGGATAGTAACCGTATCTTAAGGACAACAAGTCAAAAGGTGGAGTAAGGACTTAGGTGTCAAAATTTAACACAAAACTATCAACACAAAATAGCTCAAATAAGCAAAATTCCATTGCTAAAGGTAGCAACTTTGACCAAAATATAACAAGATCTAAAGTGTAAACAATATTAAAAGAACACAACTATGTCAAGGTAACAAACTTCTACACAAATATATCAGACTCAAAATAATATCGGTATGCTAAAGGTAACACTCTTTTAGAAGTGAAACAATACATATAATAAAAACATGCTAAAGGTGTAATTTATAAAGAAAATATCAATTTATAACTATAAGTAACAAAGTTTAAAAGCGAATATAACAATTAATGGTTAAAAGTTATAAATTTCAACAAAAGGTCATAAGATAAAGGTAAGGACTATGGCAAATGATCTAAAAGACCAAGTGACAATTAAGCCAAAATCATAACCAAAGATAACAAACCTCAACTTAAGGATACTAAATCTCAACTCAATGATACCAAAATCTAAAATAAAAAGTAAAAATAAAAATATCCTATTTACAACAAGCGTGTAGTAGACAACCATTCAATAAAAAAATTTATAGCTAAAGGTAACAAGGTTCAAAACTAGTAATAGTTAATAGCTAGAGTTAACAAAGTCCAACAAGGTAATAATTTAAGGTTAAAGATAACAAGGTTCAAATCAAATTTGACAATTTCAACTCAAAGTTAACAAATAGGAAATAAGCATAACACGGTTAAGCCAAAATTAATAGCTAAATGTGACAACCTCAGCGTAAATATAACAATGCTTAGCTGAAGGTGATAAAATTCAAAATAAAATATACTTTAGTCCAAAAATATCAAATAAAAATTTAAAGGTAACACAATTAGTCAAAAGGTTCATGTTAAAGTTTGACAAACCAAGATGTAGAAACAAAATGGAAATGTAAGAAATAATGGCAATCAAACTTACGCTAATAGTAGCAAGTACACAAAGCTATCAATTAATCATATCATGTTTGTATATCAATCACAAAGCATTATATCAATATAATGTAAAATATGTATATAGTACTTATAAATCGTTAAAATAGTGTCAACATATTCGACCAAAATAAATAAAAATGTTGTAGCCAAAGAAAAATTAATAAAATATATATATTGGAAATTAAATCATGTAAATCAATACAACCTATCATTAAGCATATAAAAATCCATACTAGTATAAAAACACAATCCTCATTACAAACATACATAGATAAAATATATAAAAACAATAATATTTATTAATTTTAATTGAACATGATTATTTATCAAATTAATAAGGAAGCATATATAATCAAGCAATTAAGATTTACACAATCAAAAAGTATTTACGTAAATCATATATATATATGCATAAAATAAATTAAGTATATAAATCGAATAATAACATAGTCTAAAATATACAATATAGCACTATGTGTGATAAATAAAATATTGTAATAACCGCACGAGGAAGAGAAGCTATAGGAAGAGCATATAGTTCTTGAAGCGATGGGATAACAAACAATGAAAAGCTCAGGGCCCAAAGAGTGATAAAGCGAGAGCGGAACAAACAAGAACCTTGCCTAATGCGGACAAGATAAATACAACTAACTTAGTACTCTTAAACATATCCTATCATGGTTCTAGAGAAAAGAGCGGGAATCAAATTCATTCGAGGAGAACAAAGAAATCGAGGTCAAAATCAAAGTCGAAATTGGGTAAGATAGGAACTAAAATATATCTTACGGGATAAGGGTCAAACATAGTCTTACGGATGAAATAGTGATATCGTCTAAATTATTTATCTTATTCTTCTTGTGACTTCGGGTTGTGGTGAGATTGTGACTAGACACGGCGGATCGATTTAGTCGACTGCATGGGCTACCACAACACGTCAGCATCCAGAAATACGGAAGCGGAATGCCAACAAACCCGCGGCGTATTAGGTTGAGGAGAAATCACGAATAATAAAAAATATTTCTTCTCAATCTAATATCATGGCGTCAAGTAATCATAAAAATACATCACGATCCAGATCCTAATCACGGTAGGTAAGAATAAAATAATAATCGAGCGGGAAGTACATATCACCAAATAAAATAATATCAAGACTATAAAAGAGTCCACATGTGCGAAATAATACATGTAGCTAAGACTAGAGAATCATAAAATAAATATCAACCGAGCTAAAAGCGAAAATCGGAAGAAGTCTAAAGTTCATCAACTCACGAAAATAAAGGAACTAAGCTTATTCGACTTACTCCGTCGTCTGGAAGGTTCTCCTGGCGAGAAAATTCGGCTCTAAGCGCCCATCCACCGAACATGCGTCATCTATATCGGCGTACACCAAGAGAATGGAGATGCGTCGGTATATAACGCGGCAAGATCCCAAAGGCAATGGTAGTATAATAATAATGTAAATGAATCACGATGTCGGGAAGCGAGCGAATATAATAGTGTGAAGTGATGCATGCATACAACTAGAACTGACCATCTAACAACAGAAAAACTCGACATTCCAAACAAGTAGCGGGTAACTAACCATTACGTCATAGTCTGAATCTACATCTCATTTTAAGTCAAGGTTCATATTAATCGGATAGCGGCGGTTCATTATCCTCTGGCGCATCCAATACGCGGAACAACGAGCGGTCAAGGACTACACAATCGGGTTCGGCTTGTCCGGAACCTGCGACTTCGGTGAATAAAAAGTATCGCACGTGTGAAAAGATTCACGGGCCTAACAAACCAACCCAAGTCACGGAAAACAAGGTCACTTAGCGGGTTTGGAAGATACACATACGCGACATCGAATACATGAACCAAGACTTTCCCATCCACGGTCTCGGGTAAATCAAGTCAATGATGCCGATATATCAACACGGGTTCACCTCCTAAGCATGGTCAACACACACATGTCACTAGGTCATGTTCATGACAACCAAATCCCTAAGTCATGAACTACTACGGTTCGGACACAACAAGACTATGAATAGCGCAATTAACATGTCATATGTGCAATTACTCTACGATGTGCGATTAATGGTGTATCATGAGCGATAGCGTGAATAACTATCAACAACGGTACAATATGAAAATGTGAAATAAGAAAAGTTAACCACATGAAATGGCGTAGTTTTCAATATAAATTCCCATGAAAATCCTTTAAACTAATTCCCAACTTAATTATCCAATATTTCACTTAAAATATACTTTTCTCTTTAATATTATTTATGAGCGATAACTATTCTCTTTTCCATAAATCACCTCTATTTCTTTTCTTTTCAACAAAACCTCTTAAAATATTTTAAAAATTCTTTTCTCCCAAATAATTTCTTTAAATCATAACAATTAATTAAAAATACTTTTTACTCAAAATAAATTATTTTCACCAAATAATTTCTTTAAAAATATTTTCATAATATTTTACCAAATAATTTCTTTTAAAAATATTTTCTTAATCATAATAAATACTAAAAATATCCTAAAATACATTCTTACTTCCAAATAGCACGAAATTAATCATAGATCAATTCTCACCTATCCAATCATCACGGATAATTTTATACTATCGATATTCACCGAATATGTAAATGTTAGCTAGCATATGATATCAAATTGTACGAACTAAACTATACATGTACGAAATAATTCATAAAAATAAATAAATGAGACAACGGCAAGAGGGATCTTGCATATAATAATTCATAAATAATCTAAAATACAAAATCGAGTCAACGTTATCGGGATCTTGCCGAAAGTTGCGGGGTTGCCGTGAGGTTTGCCGTAGGCATGGCGGCGTCAAGGAGATGAAGCGGGGCTGATCATTGCCGCGGTAATTTGAACACCGATGGCGGTAATGAATGACTACGGCGGCAGCATACGGCAGTGACTAACGTCGGGGCTACCGCGACACTCGAGAGGCTTCACAACCTGGCGGCCGGCGATGGACGATAATGGCTAAGCGGGCTGTTGGGTTTGTGGTCGTGGTCAGCGGCGTTCGGGGAGGAGAAAGCGATATGGGGGTATGAAGCGGATCTTGTGGAAGACAGGAGAGGCGGTGGGTCACCGGCGAGGAGAGGAAGCGAAAATATCGGTCAAAAAGAGTAAAACAAATCAATAAAGATCAATGTCATGGAAAAATCAAAGCAATCAAGTGTCATCATAATCATGAAATAAATCGAAAGCAAATCAAATCGATTCAATCGAAAAATCGTCGAAATCGAAATCGTAAATAAAGAAAAAAGCAAATAAAGAATGAAAATCAGATCTTGCAGGTGCTAGGGACAGAGAGGGAGGAGAGAAGGAAAAGAGAGAGAGAGAAACAGGAGAGAGAGATGGGGTGGGTTTGCTGGAGAAAAGAGGACAAAGACAGGGGAGAGAGAAGGAGATGGTACGGGATGAGAGAGAAGGAGGGCTGGGTTGGGTTTTAAAAAAGAATTATATATATATATATATATATATATATATATATATATATATATATATATATATATATATATATATATATATATGTGTGTGTGTGTGTGTAGGGTTAAGGTTAGGGTTAGGGTTAAGGCTATATTACCACATATAAAATAGAAAATTAATTATGATAATTATCAAGAGTGATAATCATAAAATTATCACACATATATATATATTTTATGCATTACCGGATACCAAGCTCATGTTTACAAAATCACTAATAATATCAATAATCAAAATTATGGTGGAACTATTCACCAAAATTATTAAATTTATAATTTAGTTACATCATAAGAAAATGTAAAACTATATTTTGAATTAGTAGAGAATCTTAAAAATTTGAGAAAATATTAATAATACTTTTAGAAAATAATATTTAGTTTTAAATACTAAAAATAATATTTAGTATTTAAATACCAGGAAAAATAACATTTAATATTTAAACACTAGAAAAATAATATTCAACTTTCAAATGCTAGAAAATAATATTTAATATTAGAAAAGCAATATTAGAAGATACATGTCGAAAAATATTGGGAAAATAATACTAGAAAAATACATCACAGAAATATTAGAAAAATACGTATCGAAAACTCACGGGTGTTACAAAACGCGGGGATGAACCCCACATTTCCAACTAAGTCTTTTAGACTTTTCTGTAAGGTGCCAAAAGTATAGTGTTAACTTGGCATGCCTTTCATACTTGTTGTTTGAACAAGCTTTTGGGGACTTATCACTCTATTGCAAAGAGTTGATAAATTAATTTTATCATCAGAGGTGGAATTTTTAACTTGATGATGATTTTTGAGGACTTATCGCTCTATTGAAGAGAGTCGATAAGTTGATTTTATCAGAGGTGTGGAGTTAACTTGATAAATTTGGGTACTTGTGATTTGAACAAGATTTTGAGGACCTGTCGCTCTATTAAAGAGAGTCGATAAATTGATTTTATCAGAGGTGTGGAGTTAACTTGATAAAATTGGGTACTTGTGGTTTGAACAAGATTTTGAGGACCTATCGCTCTATTGATGAAAGTCGATAAGTTTAGGTTTTGTCGGGAGACAAACTATGAAACCTGTGATTTGAACAAAGTTTAAGGCCTGTGATGTGAACAAGGCTTATATGGCTTGTGGTGTGAACAAGGCTTTGGGCTTGTGGTTTGAACAAGGCTTTGGGCTTGTGGTTTGAACAAGGCTTCGGGCTTGTGGTGTTAACAAGGCTTTTGGCTTGTGGTTTGAATAAGGCTTTGGGGCTGATCATCCTATTGAAGAGGATTGATAAGTTGACTGTCAGAGGTGTGAGGTTAACATGACAAGATTGTGTTGCGATGTGAGCAACTTTATGGATTTATCATCCTATTGAGGAGGATTGATAAGTTGGTTATCAAACTCTGTTGAGGATGTGTACAGATTTTGATAGGATTGTGTTGTAATTTGAATAACTTTGTGGATCTATCATTCTATTGGAAAAGAATGATGAGTTGATTGACGGGGTTTAGTTGTGATTTGAACAATTTTGAGGAACTTATCTGCTGGGGAGGATTGATAAGTTGATTATATCATCATGGTATAGTGTTGACTTGATGAAGATCGCGATCGAGACAACTTTGAGGACCTATCATCCTGTTGAGGAGGATTGATAAGTTGATTGCGATTTAAGCAAATTTTAGGACTTATCATCCTATTAATGAGGATTGATAAGTTGTTTGTCGTGATGTAGTTGTGATTTGAACAACTTTGAGGACTTATCCCTCTTATTGAAGAGTGTCGATAAGTTGATGTTAGAGGAGTTCACCTCGCACGTGACGTTGTGCTACGATGTTGAATACGTAGACTTTGTCGTCTTTTACGGGCAATAGACTAACTGGCAACGCGTGTTAGGCGTTGACTTTAGGGTTATTGGCCAACCCCCAACTATCAATGGACTTGATGAGCCTTTACCGATTACCGTTTGAATCGGGCTAGCATGCGGATTATCTAAATCCGTTACGCGTATGACGTTGTGCTAAAGAATAAAACTCTTTTAGGCTTAATGCTACGATGTTGAATCGCGTGAAGCCGTCTTTCTCCGCGGAATAGACTACCGTGCATGTATTAGATGCGGCTTATCTCGCTTAGGTTTCGGGATAAAATTCTCAGTTGAATTACGGTGTCTTCTTCGATAGGTAAAGACTAAACCCGACTAGCGTGTGTTAGCGTTGACTTACCCTACTTAGGATTCGGGATAAAATTTCCACCGTGTGGCGTGAATTGTGGTGTTATTAATAACAACCGAGGACTTATCGCTCTATTGAAGAGAGTCGATAAGTTGATTATCGAAGGTGTTCGGTTAACATGACAAGGATACATTGCGATCGAGCAACTTTGAGGACTTATCGCCTATTGAAGTCGATAAGTTGATTGTCGAGAAAGAGTCGCCTTGCTAATAGCGAGCGAGCTAATCTTAACTTTGTGGGGATTAGCGTTGCGATGTGAGCAACTTTGTGGCTTATCATCCTATTGAAGAGTCGATAAGTTGATTGTCGAGGTGTGAGGTTAACATGACAAGGATGCGTTGCGATTGGACAACTTTGTGGACTTATCATCCTATTGGAGAGGATTGATAAGTTGGTTGTCGAGTGCATTGTTAGCGGCCGGAGTTGTGTTACGATTTGAGCAACTTTGTAGACTTATCATCCTGGAGAGGATTGATAAGTTGATTTTGGTTGTCTGACGTTGAAGTGCTTACATTGTCAAAAGTGTTTTATTAACTTGACAATAATTAGAATTTATCATTCTACTCAGAAAATAATAAATAATCAACCCTCAGTCTTTGGGATACATGACGTCTTTGACAAAATCGACGACGTCTGTAATTATCCTAGGTTGATACTAACCAAGTCTTCAGCCTCGCGATTTAGAGCCGGGTCATCAATAGCCAGGTCTTCGGAGTCAGTCTCCTCTTCTTCAGCTTCAATCCTAGCAATAATTGCTTGGCACTTGCACGCAGGAGACTAGTTATTTTCAGGAACGATATTTTGTAACCCCCATTCGAGCTAGGAGATTGGTTTGTAAATTGTGCCGACAGGTGTCAATCAGAGCAGACTGTGTCATACCTGTCAAGCATCGAAGAGCCATGCTTCGGAACTGTTCAACGAAGACTTTGATAGGCTCTCCCTTCTTTTGCTTAATGGCAAGGAGAGAAGTGACAGTTATTTCCATGTCATCTTCAAAAAATCGTGACAGGAAGAGTCTCTCTAAATCTGTCCATTTCTGGATACATCCTGCAGGCAGTTTCATGAACCATTCAAAGACAACCCCCTTGAGGGTGCCAATGAACAAACGAGCCGCTATGGCATCGTTTGCAATCACATTCCCAGTCTGTGACCTAAAATGGTAGATGTGTTGGTTCGGTGATCCCGTGCCGTCAAAAGCTTGTAGCGTCGGGATTTTAAATTTTGGAGGATAAGGAACCATATTCCATTCTGCAGGATATGGTCGACAACCTCGATCTTGAGCTTCGCACTATTAGCCATGGCATTGAGGCGGGCCTTCCGTTCTCGCATTTTTGTCGATTGAGGTCTTTGCTTATTTTCGGCCTCTCTCCCTTCTTCAAATAAAGATTCTATGTGATGAGCTTCTTGATCGAAGCTTCATTCACTTTTCTTCGTTTGAGGATCGACCCCTCCTTACATGATGATTAAGTGAGGTGTTGAGCGAACATGTGAACAAACCCCTATCGCAACAAGTTGGTTTATCATATCTCAAAGTTGATCGATGGACTCTTGTTGTGATCGGGAGCTTCTTGCATCATAACGATGCTCTTGAGCCTCTTCTCAAAATCTTGACACATTCTCAGAGTCGTGTGAGCCGGTGATTATCACATTTTAATTACATTTTATACCCTTATTACCTATGTTATATGAATAACGATATTACTAATAATCATTTTTATCTTATTTTGCGGGCTAATAAAGAAATAATGAATAAAAGCCCAAATGACTCAAATTCTCGAATTTCTACCAATATTTGAAGCCCAAATCGAAGACAAACCAAGGCCCAAGATACCAATTTGATCCAAGAGAAATTCGTGAAGAAAAATCAAGAAAAGACAAATTCGGTTGGGAACCAATCGGTTGACCAACCGGTTGGCCAACCGGTTGGCTAACGGTTAGCTAACCGATCGGCCAACCGATCGATTCCCAACAATTTCAGATAATGGTGGATTTCTCTTCCTTTTGGCTAGGTTTGATCCAATGGTTCACATCAACTCCGTTGGGCTATAAATAGGGTGTGAGAGTGTTTTGAGTGTGAAATATTTTGTAAAAACTCCATTTGGAGAGGAGGGTTACTCTTAATTGAGGAGACCTTCCAAAATTGTAACTTTGTTACACAATAAATGAAATTTTCACCCCTTCAATTTCCTTCCTCTTCTTCTAATCCAAGGACCAAAGGAGGATTAGATTAAGATCGAGTTGTTGGTTTCTATTTTATTTCTTTTTCATTTTCTTTCTTGTTCATTTATTGCTTTGTAGCTTAGATTTACTTTCTTGCAATTTAATTTCATGCAATTTACTTTCATGCAATTTACTTTCATGCAATGTATTTAATTCTTGTATTTACTTTCTAGAATAGATTTTTCTTTCCTTTAATTCACCTTGAGGCTAGAACCCTCTAGGGAATTATCCTTTCTAAGTGTGGAGCCAATATTTGTGGGATCCTAGAGATTGTTTGAAACTAGCTAACAAATCCAACTCATTCTCATGAGATTGAGATAAGCTAAGTGGATCTACTCTAGATTCCTCATATCTTTAATTAATCCTCCATACTTTACATTCTTGATTTTGCACTTATCCTTGTTTTCCATTTGTTTGTTATTTTCCTTTATTCTTGATTTTGATTTTCCTTTACTCTCTCCTCTCTCTCTCAATCTTGCTTTCTTTTATTTTGCACTTATTTTCATAATCTCATTTCCCTCCATGTGCATATAATCTCAAACCTAGTTTTGTTATTATGTGCATATAACCACCACCACACTCTCAACTTTATTTTTCTCCTCCTTTGCACATAATCCACAATCCACTCTCTTTAACCTCTCCACATCCACATTCACCATTTATCACTTCCATTTTATTTGTACATAAACTCCTAATTGTCGCGCATAATTTGAGAACCAAAACTTGAGAAAAACTCTCCCTACTTTCCCGTTCCTCGTGGGATCGATAATCTTTTATACTATAACTTGATAAGGGTTGTATACTTGCAACTAAGGTAATCACTCAAAATTTCCCATCAAGTTTTTGAGCGCGTTCTTGGGAGCGGTGCATAAGTAGGATTTTCATTAAGTTTGGTTTTATTTTGTGTGTTTTCTTTTTTGTAGGAACTTGGAGCTTGAAGATCAAGAGTTGAAGATTCAAGATTGAAGAATTGCCTCAACGAGGCTTTGCATTGCTTTTGCGTGGGTAACTTCTCCATCTAGTATTTTCAATTCCACCCTTTAGATAGTTCATATACATTAGAGACAATTAGGATAAAAAATAAAACTAAAAATAAAAAAAATATTTTTTTCCCCTTGTCGACCCTAATAAACTTCATTTTTTTTTTGTCGACCATAATAAAAAAAATAAAAAGATTTTGTTTTGCATCCTTTTAGTTGCTTTTAATTCTTAGGGTTGCATTTCATATAATAGTAGGAATTCACCAAGTGATTTGAGCATCTTGATTTGGCACACACTTGAAAATATTTTAAGGGCAAAACCCACTAATCAAGATAAGGTGAGGGATTTCATCACCCTTTCCTTAGCCCAAAATCACTAATTCCTCACTACACATACAAAGCCTCTTAAAATTTGATTAGGCGTTGGCCCCTAAGTTCGAGCTCATTAAGGAACAATAATTTCTTAAGTGAACGGTCCAAGTTTATTTGGATTAATTGGTGTCTAAGGCAAGGTTTAGGGGTTCGTTAAGGCTCCGAAGGAAAGAGGTACTTAATTGATCTTTGATCTCCCTCTAGTACTATCCTTACGGCTAATTACCCAAGTAAACTTTGATCTTTTCATTAAGGGAATTCTTGGTTAGGAGCTGGTCTAAGTCAAGTTTAGGCTTAACCCTAGAGTTAGGGTGATTGAAAAGTGATTGTTTTGATTTATTTTTAGTTAGTTTTCTCATCTTCTTAACTTTTTCTCTTATCCTTTTCAAATAAAAAAATTTTTGATTGTGGTGTATGCAAACTTGGGTTAGGGATAATACTAATCGTTTAATTCGTTTTGATTCATCTCTTGAACCAAGCGAAATGGCTAATACCAACCCACTGTTCTTCAAGATGTTTGTTACCCACTAGAAATGCAATCCCTCGTGCATAAAACTCCCGGAGGTAAATGGAACCAATTTTGAACTTCGACGCATTTCATAAACATGCTTCCCAAATTCTTAGGAGTCGAAACCGAAGGCGCTACATCTTTATCTCGAATTTGAAGAAGTTTGCCTCATGATAAAATGAGGGACTTAACGAAGATGCGATCAAACTCCGATTTATTCCATTTGCCCTTAAGGACAAAGCCAAAAATGGTCGTATAGCTTGCCCATTCCATCTCAACTTGGGGTGAATTTGTGGCAGTTTTTGAAAAATTCTTTCCTATCCATAAAACAATCAAGCTTAGAAACAACATTCAAAATTTTAAAATTGTCGGAGAACCTTTTGGAAGTATTTTGACAAATTCAAAGATCTTCTTATCCAATGTCCTCACCATGGTCTTGAAAAGTGGCGATTATGCCAAATCATTTATGAAGGATTGGATTATTCTTCAAAACTTCCTTAGAGTCAATATGTCAAGGGATTTCATGAAGAAAAATGCCGATGAAGCTTGGGACTTTTAGAGAGTTTATCCGAGAAAACCATGCAAGGGAACATTGTGATGACCGTGTTTCATCGGTTTCCCAACCAAAACCAAGTCCGTCTCTAGAAACAAACATAGCCTCTGAAGCAAAGATGGCGACAATCATGCGTAGGTTAGAAGCTTTAGAAGTCAAAGAACGAGCTCCAGCTCAAATCAACCAAGTTTCTACCTCAGGTTGTCATAACTGTCTGTCTCCATCTCATGTTTGAGGAGGAATGTCCTCTTTTAGGATCCTACCACCACTAGGTCGATAACGCCGCATTTCGCCGGTGAATGATCCATTTTCTCCAACCTACAATCCAGGTTGGAGAAATCATCCAAACTTTGCATGGAACCAGGGAAACTACTCCGGAAATCAAAATTTCACTCCCTCTTCAACCCAACAATTCTAGGGCAATACAGCCTCTCAATTTTCAACAACCAAATCTGTCATTTCAAAATCAGTCTCCTCATCACCAATCGCAAATCACACTCCTCAAATTGCGGATCATGATAAACGCCTTAATGTTCGAAAAGGGTCTAGATACTTTGATTAAAACCTCTACACGGACTACGAACTTATTGACTCAAACATCAAACACAATTCCTTCATGCAATCAACCGGTCAAATCCTCACCTCCAACACTCAAGCCATAGCTAGGTTAGAAACCCAACTTGGTCAACTAGCTAATGCCATGAGTGAGAGAGAGAAAGGAACTTTTCGAGTCAACCCGTGCCCAACCCGAAGGACACGGATCAAGTTCAACCTACCAAGCTGAAGTGAATGCAATCCATTCACTACTTCGGCCGTAGACAGTCGATAATCGTTAGAATGCCTCTAAGTGAAACCCCTAACAAATTCTCTCCTTCGAGAAATCACACCCTTCGATGACCTTAACCCGAACCGTAACCGAGTCTAATCAATTTAAACCAGGTTGCTCCTTACCCTGATAGACTCGGGCCTAGGAAGCACTCCTCTCGGGAGGAGAAAATTCTAGAGACTTTCAAGCGTGTTAAGGTCAACATTCCTCTTTAGATGTCATTGAACAAATTCCTTCTTATGCCAAATTTTTAAAGGAATTATGTACCAAAAGAGGCAAATAAATGTTCCAAAGAAAGTCTTTCTTGCCGCCAATATCGCTGAAGTCCTCTCAAAGTCCGTACCATTGAAACATAAGGATCCGTGTTGTCCTACCATCCCATGTATCATTGGTAATACTCATATCGATAAGGCTTTTAGACTTAGGGGCGGTGTCAACTTGCTTCCTCAGATTCGATCTACCAACAACTAGGTGTCGGGAACTCAAGCCAACTAGATGCACACTTCAGTTAGGCGATAGATGCATTAAGGTCCCTATGGGTGAAATAACATGTACCGATAAAGGTTGGAGACTTCATTTTTCCTGTTGATTTCGTAGTCCCGAAACACAACCCGCTTCCAATCCCAAAGGACAGATACCCGTGATCTTAGGAAGACCGTTCTAGCCACTTCTAATGCTCTCATCAACCGAACCGGTCACATGAAGTCGTCTTTTGGGAATCATTGCTGAACTTAATATTTTCAATCCAGGAAATAATATTGATAAGCGACCTTCAAATCAATTACATCCAAGAAAGTTTAATGTAAGTAGAGAATGAATCGACATTAGTTTTGAGGAAATCTTTCATGAGGAACCGAAATCTTAAAAATTGATTTGATTTTCCAAAATGAGGAACTGTTGAATACATGCCTTTTGAATGCAACATTCAAGAACTCTTTTCGATGAGCTTAGATTTTGAAAGAGCAACCAAAATGTCAAATTTTCATTAATCAAAATCTAAGTTCAAAATGCATAACACCAATAAGACCTACCTTAATTTGCTACAAAACACATTGCAAACTATGGAATTTTCGAATTTGAGAACATCATTGATTATATCATCTTGAAATTCTTTAAATTTCTGGTAGAATTTTCACAATAAGGTAGGATTTAATGTAGAATATGAGCTTCTCATGTTTTATCTTTTATTCTACATTTTATTTTTTGTCCCACAAGAATAATAAAAGAATTTATTCTTCTCTCATGTGAGAGTTTCTTGTTCTTTTCAAAAAAAAATATATGAAAAAAAAATGAAAAAAAAGAAAAAAAAAAGAGAGAATAAATTTTTGACTTCACCTCTCATACCAAAGGTCATTACAGAATTTTGTCATTGTTCAAGTCGACCAACAAATGTAAGTGCTTCCATTCTTATCTGCTTTTACTTTGTGCATAATAGCATTTGCATTGAGGACAATGCAAAATTTAGGTGTGGGGGTGGGAATTAGTCATTTTATCTTTATCTTAGTTAGTCATTTTATCTTTATCTTAGTTATCTTTTTCCTCTTTTTCTTACCATTTTTTATGTCATTTTTTCTCTTTTCATCATAAAAAATATATAAAAAATCACTTGCCAACTTAATAGAGTTGATTAATAATTGATCTATTTGATAGAATTTAAGTCTTCTAATCCTTAGTTAGTTCTATACTCAAGTTTACCTTTTATGATAACTCCAAATAAATTTCTCAAGAAATGATTTTCAAAGTAGTATACTTTACTTAAGTTTTAACTTAGATTTTTAATTAAAGTAATGAAATTTTGGCATGCCTAACTTAGAGTTGAAAATAATTTTTCAAGTTGTCTTGATCAAATATTGTTCAGAATATATATACATATACACATATATATACTAACTTAATAAAAGAAGAAAAATTTCTCTTAAAATCATTGGTGGTTCTATTTTACTAAGCCTAAGTTGGTGAGTAATTAAGCCCGAGGAGTATTTCTATACTTAATGACCTAAGCCCAATTGGGTTGGGATTCATTGGCCCAAAACTCGCTAAATGGTCACTTAGAAAGCCCGATTAAAAAGAACAAAACCACCAAGGAATAAAGAGTTTAAAAATAAATAAATAAATAAAAAAAAAAATCATACTAATCATGTTTTTATATATAGTTATATTTATATATGTTCTTGAAAAATTAAATGGATTTAAAGACTTGAAGTTTGTTTAAAACAAAGAGTTAGCATGTTCTTTTCAAAACTTTCAAATTAAATTTTGAGTTAAACTTGGTTTTGTATAACTATAATGAAAGGATTTTCTTAAGAAAATTACATTGGAGTTATGATAAAAACGTTTTCTTGAGTATTAACCAACTTCAATTGGAATGTTTGAAGATATCAAATGAATTAATTATTTTATTAACTTCTTTAAATTGGCAAGATGACTGAATTTTGTGGGTATATTCACTGCAAACCCTCACGACTACAACTCGGCCCACTAGGGTAACCTAGGGGTTTAAAGGCTTGTTGTATGTGCTAAATACAACCACATTCCTGAAAGTGAGTTAGGTTTTCTTTTATTTTCTTTGCTAGAGGACTAGCAAAAGCTTAGGTGTGGGTATTTGATTATCACATTTTAATTACATTTTTATACCCTTATTACCTATGTTATATGAATAACGATATTACTAATAATCATTTTTATCTTATTTTGCGTGCTAATAAAGAAATAATGAATAAAAGCCCAAATGACTCAAATTCTCCAATTTCTACCAATATTTGAAGCCCAAATCAAGACAAACCAAGGCCCAAGATACCAAATTGATCCAAGAGAAATTCGTGAAGAAAAATCAAGAAAAGACAAATTCGGTTGGGAACCAACGTTGACCAACCTGTTACAACCTACTAATCGGTTATTAACCGATCGCCAACCGATCGGTTCCCAACAGATTTCGATTAATGGTGGATTTCTCTTCCTTTTGGCTAGGTTTGATCCAATGGTTCACATCAACTCATTGGCTATAAATAGGGTAGGTCGAAGTGTTTTGAGTGTGAAATATTTTGTAAAACTCCATTTGGAGAGGAGGGTTACTCTTAATTGAGGAGACCTTCCAAAATTGTAACTTTGTTACACAATAAATGAAATTTTTCACCCCTTCAATTTCCTTCCTCTTCTTCTAATCCAAGGACCAAAAGGAGGATTAGATTAAGAGGAGTTGTTGGTTTCTATTTTATTTCTTTTTCATTTTCTTTCTTGTTCATTTATTGCTTTGTAGCTTAGATTTACTTTCTTGCAATTTAATTTCATGCAATTTACTTTCATGCAATTTACTTTCATGCAATGTATTTAATTTTGTATTTACTTTCTAGAATAGATTTTTCTTTCCTTTAATTCACCTTGAGGCTAGAACCCCTAGGAATTATCCTTTTCTAAGTGTGGAGCCAATATTTGTGGGATCCCTAGAGATTGTTTGAAATTAGCTAACAAATCCAACTCATTCTCATGAGATTGAGATAAGCTAAGTGGATCTACTCTAGATTCCTCATATCTTTAATTAATCCTCCATACTTTACATTCTTGATTTTGCACTTATCCTTGTTTTCCATTTGTTTGTTATTTTCCTTTATTCTTGATTTTGATTTTCCTTTACTCTCTCCTCTCTCTCAATCTTGCTTTCTTTTATTTTGCACTTATTTTCTCATAATCTCATTTTCCTCCATGTGCATATAATCTCAAACCTAGTTTTGTTATTATGTGCATATAACTCCCCACTCAACTTTATTTTCTCCTCCTTTGCACATAATCCACAATCCACTCTCTTTAACCTCTCCACATCCACATTCACCATTTATCACTTCCATTTTATTTGTACATAAACTCCTAATTGTCGCATAATTTGAGAACCAAAACTTGAAAAACTCTCCCTACTTTCCGTTCCTCGTGGGATCGATAATCTTTTATACTATAACTTGATAAGGGTTGTATACTTGCAACTAAGGTAATCACTCAAAATTTCCCATCGAGACAATTACGCATGCTCCAAAAGAACTAGAAGATTGAGATTACGTGATGATGGTGAATGCTCATCATCGACTCAATTCCTTTAGCCAACTTTTGATAGTTGGCGGAGATATGACCCTGTTGAGTCGGTATGTCGGTAAACTCCGTGGAGTTATTCAAAGCCTCTTTCAAGCGGGGACCGATTTGCCTCGGCTCATTGGAGCTAGAGATTGACGGTCTACTCCGATCATGTTAGAAGTGACTCCAAGGTATTCGACCTCACGAAGTCTCCTTCTGTGAGAATCCGTCGTTCGGTGGACCAAATGACATTTGTCAATCGGTCAAACACCGAAAGCTTGGCATGTTGTGGCGTCAATATGCGATGATTTGGCACTTGGGCAATGCGAACGCTTGAGCAGCGAGGTTGGAGACCAGCGTTTTAGATTAGGAGCGCTAGGTTCCGCGTTTGAATGCTTGGGCCGGGGTTGAGACCCGCGTTTGGGGATAGAGGCGTGAGGGTCGCTTGCAACCCCTGAGACGCAAGGTTCGCTTGAGCAATTGAACGGGGGGTTGAGATCGGCGTTTTATAGTGGGGCGAAGGATGCATGCAACCTCTAACGACGCGAGGTTGGCGTTTGAGCAATTGAACGGGGTTGGGACCCGTGTTTCGCCGGCGAAGCGCCATTTAGGGTTGCGTTCGGCTGGCTTTGCGAGGCTCGTGTTCGACATAAACGCGAGGCTTGCGTTACGTAAAAGCCTTGGCTTCGGGATCGTTTTGGCTCACAAGCGCCAGTTCGTTGGTTGATTGGCCATCTCGGGGCGTAATTTTAGCGATGTTACCGTATGTATTGATCCGGTTGATCGCGTGGGGAGGGACTTTGGTCTCCTTAGAGACTTTGTGGATCTTGCGCTTAGCCTTAGGGCTAAGGGATCGGAGGAGAGTGCCTCCTCGAACTTGGCTTGTCGAACTCTACGGAGGAGTTTCAACAGTCATCCCAATGAGCTTGGCGTCGGATGCACCACCTCTTCATCGGTGAAAGAGATTGTCCCCATGGTCGCCATCTTTTGTTCGCGAGGAAAAATTGAGAAAATGTAAAATTAATTTATTCTATTTAAAGAATAATGAATACAATCTCTCGAATGCAATCTCTCTCTCTAACAGACTTAGATAAAAAGAAATTACAAATTCCTCGATCGGTTGCCCGATTTACAAAAGAGAGAAAGATCGACGGAGATCCTTCCCTTTGTTTAATGCCGGGTTCTTCGCGGTAGCGGTGGGAGCTTGAATCTTGTATCCCGTGGACGATTCGACCATCTTGACTCGTGGAACAAGGTTGAAAAATAACTCGCAAGAGTAAGTTTATAACTCTAACGAGTTAAGAACTCCTTGATAGAGTTGAACAGAACTTGTTAAACAAGTTTCAAACTCTGACGAGTTATAATAACACTTTGGAATAGTTAATTTTAGAAAAGGATTAGTAATCCTTTTAACCAAGAATGGCCCAGAAGAACTTGCCGTGCAAGTTTGAAAAAAAACTGTAATCGAGTTGAACTCTCTAGGAGAGTTGATGCCAGCAAAGGAGGTTTGATCCTTTCTTTAAAAAGAGACGCAGATTTTCGGTCAAACCTTAATATCTCTAAATCCAACCGATAAAATCAATCTTCACCGTTCAGAATTAGGAACGACGAGTGTTGAGGCTGCCCTCCAAGTTTCACTCTGATCAGACCACGGATGAAGGTCCGATCGTCACGCCGATCATAGGCTGCTTGAAGTGACTTTTCTTTTCTCCCTCTTTCTCTCCTTTTTTTTTAGTTCTCCGGCCAACTTTTTTTCAACCAGCCCCCATTTAACTGTGAAAACCCCCCAATTATAGGGATTAAAGGGGTGTAACCGCCCCCTTAAATTGCTCCATAATAGGGGTTTAGTGGGTGTAACCGCCTTAAATCTCTCAAACGGTTTAAGGCTGTTCAACTCATGTTTCAATGAGTCAAAAGCGAAGTTCGCGTTGAAACAAGCCTCCGGCGTGCATTTTAGTGCGGGAGCGGGGATGGACCTCCGCGTCACGTTTTAACTAGGGCGGGGCTGAGGCCCGTTTTGAGCTTCGAGCGGGCCATGTGCTCCGCGTTTAGGCTTGACGCGGGCCATGTGCTTCAGCGTTTTGGGCTTCGAGCGCGGGCGGCGTACTCGCATTTTGAATTGAAATCTGGGATGAGTCCCGCATTTTGAATTGAAACGCGGGGGGTGAGCCCCGCGTTTTGCTTTGAAGAGATCAATACTTGTGATCTCTTTTCACAAGGATTGTCAACTTGTAATCCTTGTACTCTAGAGACATTAGCTTCTGATTCTCCTTTGTTGTCGTGAAAGTCGTCAGCTTGTAACCTTCATTGATAGTGTTTCACGGATATTGACTGTCTTCAGTAATAATTTTTTTTACAGCCTACAGGGTATTGAGTGAAACACCTACTACAAACTTATTTTAATGCTAGCAAATTTCTAGCAAAATGAGTGTGAGTGTCCACATAACTAAAGTGAGGGTCTTCCAGGTTGGCTACACTAAGCTTGAGGGATGTTTGTGAAAAGATGGGATATATGGGATACTAGTGCATGACATGTTATGAGACTCTCTTGGACTAAATCGCGCCACGCAATTTGTTTTCTGAGAAGGTGATATCCCATTGTGAATATCTTTCCATTAATTTGCATGATTTATTTTTTTGCTTGGGGACAAGCAAGGATTTAAGCATGGGGGAGTTTGATG
The DNA here is from genome assembly GCA_012295165.1 of Asparagus setaceus. Lineage (NCBI taxonomy): Eukaryota > Viridiplantae > Streptophyta > Magnoliopsida > Asparagales > Asparagaceae > Asparagus > Asparagus setaceus. The sequence goes on along the minus strand of CM022704.1, from coordinate 25,140,040 downwards.
AGTTACATTTGTATATACATTTTCACGCATATCTACTCTCATTTTCATACTAGAATTAGCATTTTAAGTTCATAATTACTTCATGTTAGGTGTATTTCGATTTCTAGTTCATGTTTACTGCATTTAGTTTGTTTGCATTTTTAGGTAATGCATTTTGGTGAGATTCAATGTGGCACATGATGAGTATATGAATATGGAGGAGCTAGCGCAAGATCGGAGCGTAAAAAGAAGGGAAACATGCTTGGTTTGTTGAAGCTGGCAGTTTTGACACCCTGTTAGTATTTCAAGTATAACTTTCATATACGATATGATTTTAAGCTGATTCAAGTTGACACGGAAAGCTAAGAGATAGAGATACAACTTTCGTGTTTTGAGTTTTTCCGAATTCCAAAAAAAAAGTATAGAAAATAGAGTTTGAAGTTATGAGATAGACTGTTGTGCGGCCATGCCACTATTTTGCGCGCCCGAGCGAAGTTGGACGACCTATATTCCTTATGGGCCGACCCGTATTGTTGAGTGATCCGTTTTTTGACTTCCTAACATGAAAAAAGGAGTCTTTTTAGGGTTTTTGGACTTGAGATTCAGCCGTCACACCGGGAAGAGATTGAAGAAGACGATCAGGGTTTTTTTTTGGGGAATGACAAAAACAAAGAAAAATGGAAATACAACCATTTAAACTTCGAAGCTTCCATAAGTATGTACATGAGAAGCACACTTCATAGATCATGCCGGAATAGCACACTACCATTGAAATTACTCCAACTTTACCCCACTTATACCCACACAATCCACATCGAAACAACAATGCTCCACTATTGACATGGCTTGGGTCAATACATTAATTTTTTTCAGTCAATAGGCTTGTAATGCGGGTTAACAAAGAAAAACAGGCAATAAGGCTCAAAGGGGGTTAAACCTAGAGATAATATCAATGTAAGGTAGGCTATTTGGCTATGTAGCTCAAAACTAAGAGAATGTTTCCATCGTCCTCGCTCGTACAATATCAAAATAGGACTCAAGAAATAAAAGGGAAATTAAGGTCATCCCTCCAAGAAAGATCAATTCTTCCTCCCCGGGCAAGTTCTAAAGACCTTGATTATAGGGGGTTTCACACAACAAAGAAAATAAGTAAGACCTATTGATGTGGTCTTTTAGGCTCAAAGTCTTACGGGTTTCTTTTGAATTTTGTCTACCAAATTAGCTACACAATTCTCGAGGGAAACAACCAAACAAACCACAATTGATATAGGCACAACCATACTATATTTCTCGTGGACTTTAAATCTTCTTCATCATTTGATTTCTTCCAAGGTTTATTTATCTTAGCTTATTTCATTATTTTATTCTAATTCATTTGTACATCGAATTGCCTGGATAATTGGTTTGTGAATAATTGGTAGTTAACAACAAGTCCTCGTGGAATCTACTAAGTATTTGCGATGCTAGCTACAACTACGCCGTGCACTAGCGGTAAAACATCACATCAAGTTTTGGATAAGTCCATAAATTAGTTTTGTTAAGAAAATATCCTGACCTTCTTCCTTATGTCCAAATTCAATAGAGTTATTTGCATATGAACCTGCTATGTTATTGATGTATAATTATTTATCACTCTTATTCTATTTTATTATCACATATACCTTCTGACCTGCAACAAAGCATTTTCTGGGCATGATTTCTACCCGAGTTTTCATGAATGTATATATATATATATATATATATATATATATATATATATATATATATATATATATATATATATATATATATATATATATATATATATATATATATATATATATATACTAGTTTTTATGATGCAATGCATGGTTAAATATCAAAATAGTTTAATTTTTATTTGATCCATTACTATAAATAAGTCGATTCACTTTGAATTAAAAATATAAAATTGAATTATTACATTTGCTTTAATTTTTATAAAAGAATTGATGTAATGGATTTTAAGCACATAAAAATGTATTGAAAAAAGATTAAACGAATTGAACAGACACATTTGGACATTATAAGCTCATGTTTTATAATAAACAATCTCAAAACAATCATAAAAAAAGTCACGATAAACATGATATATAAACAATCTCAACATCACCGCATGAAGATCACACTCAAAATAATAAAAGACAAAACTAAAGATTAAAGGTAACTATAATATAATTTTATGTAATAAAAATAATCACATAAGCATACAAAAGTACTAATAATTTTGCATGAAAATCCCTTATAAAAATTCCTAGCTCTACTAAAAAATTAAACTCTACTAAAAAATTAAGTTATGATATAAAATGTTCAAAAAATATTATCCTTTATTCTTTTTGTTTCATATTTTAATTGTTCTCCACTTTTATCTTTTTTCTGGGCAATTCTAAAATAGCGTCTTCATCATCTCGCGATCGTGATATCGGTTGGAGTTGGATTTCTGTGCTATTATATTTCCTTAGCCTCGTTCATATTTTGTCTTCTCATCTAACTTCACGAGAATTTGAACGTCTTTCCAATGTTCAACATAAATTTAAAATATGGACTGTGATTATTTATCGTTTAAATGAGAACAAAGGTTAATTTCCTATATATGAATTTTTGATTTTCTAATTTATAAATACATATAAGCAATGAGATAGTTAGGCAAAGTAGCATATATTTTCATGAAAATTCAATACTAAACAACCAACTATAATCATTATCACAATTGAAATATAAAAATTGTTGACATTCTTTACTAACTTGATACTGTAATTATGGAATAAATCCTAAGTACATAATTGGAATTGATATGGTATTATCCTACGGGTAAACAAATAAGTATCAAAAAAAAAAACCAAAATAAAATTATATCAAAAACAAATCAAGAGAGTTTAGAATTAATTAGTCAACTCTTCTTTCTAAATACTAAGTTTGATGGTAGCAACCAAATAATCGGACAACATGCATTTCTTTAACAATTTTAATAAGGCAGATTATATCTCCTGTTGCAGTGTTTGTATGGTGTATTGTCGATTCAATCAACTGCGGCCTAAACATTGGCAAGAATGCACATTTTGAACTGTGACACACGGCTACTCACGGCTGTCGTATTGTTCAGTGTTGTTTCATAACGTGTAACTACTACTCCGTGGTTATTCTAGTTTTTACATTTATTTGTACAATTTTCTCTTTTCTGACTATGTACAGGCTGACTATGTCCTTCAGTTCACTTCTTGAAATTAGACTGAAACTTATGGATTAAGGTTGCAAGCTTGAGTTTGTAGTTTATGATCTACATGGTGTCGGGTTTGTTCTTGTTAATACCGGGTAAACTTTCACCTAATCAAATTAGGAGGAACGCATGTAGGAAAGATAAGAAACCTGTTGTATTGGGTATTTGTTTAGATATAGAAGTATGTGTTTCATATGAAATCATACTTTTAGGTTCATAAAGAGAAATCGAATCACAATAAGGTTATAGTTAGAAAAGCTCCTCACGGGCTTAACATGAATATGGGCGAGCCCATTAGGAAGAAGAGAGGGAGGCCTAGAAAGTAGCGGGCCTCATGGAATGAAGAAGAAGGGCCGGCCTCCGGGTTCGGGGAGGAAGGTGCAGATGGATGCTGTGGGTAATCTCTATACTTGCCTTTTTGTTGCTGTGTTTGGTTTGTCATGTAATGGAATGTTATATGAATCACAGTTTTGGAATGCCTTGATTTAGTTCTGACAGAAAATATGGGAGCTTGATGATGTAGCCTATCTTGTTCTTATTTTATACTATGATTGTTTTGGTAAATCTGACATGCAGGACCTGTAGTGTCATGGAACTACTTTGTGCCCTCTGGTTTTGTTAATGCTTAGAGCTCTTTTTCACCCAGGGGTGTATCTGTAACCATAGAGCTACATGGCTATATTCCTAATTGGGCAATAGTACAGGGATATATCCACAATTAAAATTAAGTATCAACTCAAAGAGATTTAATAAAGAGTTTGTTTGGTCACAATTCCAGATTACTTGTCCATTTATGTCAAGTAAAGTTTCATAGAGAGAATCATATTCTGAGATGATAACATTAACGGTTACTTGTGAGAAGCGAAGTAAGTTTTGTAATGAAATCGACTACAATAGAAAAATCAACTTCGGTCTTGAGCATATTCAAAACAGCTCTTTGCTTTTCATCGATACAGACCAAAACCTCAAAATTTAATCGTACATTAAGAAGAAAAAAGTAACCTTTATCCTTAATTTTGCATGTATGAACAAAGTAAATAATATTTTATAATCAGATACCAAGATAACAGTAGCTACTCATAGACATCAATATAAGATTATAATCAAGTAAATCCTTAAACAATAGTTGAATCAAAATAGTTCGAGATACACAACACTATAAGCAATAATTGGATAAAAAGTTATCATTGAGCGATGCAAAACTATATAAGCAATAATTGAATAAAAAGTCATCATTGAATAAAAAAATAGAGAGACCGAGATCGAACCTTTGAGAGAGAACGGTCGATTTGGTGAGAGAAGAAAGTGGATTTGGTTCAGTTAAATTCTGTCTTCATTTTTCGGTTTGGAGGTGATGAGAATTAACAGAGATAAGGTCCTAAATGGATGACAAATAATAGAGAGGCTATCGTTAATTTAAGCTCACTATTAACATGATAAAGTTGCAGTCAAACTCATTCCTTTTACGAAAGATGAGTTCTTTTTTTTCTTTTTGTTTTGTTGATAAGAGGAAGAATTAACAGAGAACAGCAATGGATAATTGAGGTTTGCTTCTCCTTTTTCACTTTTGTAAATCAATTGCACCCAAGTTTGCAATCTATATGAGTTTGGAAATCATGTAGTCTTGAAACTTAGTCTTTTGCGTCTGTTGTATGTTTTGTGTCAGTAGGAATTTTAGCTTTAAACCTGAAAAGCTACCAACAAACTGCCAAGGTTGCTTTTGAATTTGTATTCTATAATTAATTTTAGGTGTATGAGTAATACTTCATGGATTTTAAAACAAATGGGGTTAAAAATCAGAGTTTATAAGCAAAAACTCTGCAAGAAAATAGTTAACAACAATTCTAGTTCATCCCCTAGTATTCTATAATCAAACAAAAATATTAATTATACCGGTGACAATTCTTCAATCCGTACTTCTCTCTCTATATATAGTTTCATCTCAAAACAACACTCCAATATATAAGAAAAATAACTCGAAACAACAACTACCGATTGAAACAATAGTCGAATCAAAATAGTTCGAGATCGCAACACTATAAGCAATAATTGGATAAAAAGTCATTATTGAGATCTTGAAAACTATAAGCAATAATTGGATAAAAAGTCATCATTGAATACGAAGAGAGAGACCAAGACCGAACCTTTGAGAGAAATTTGTGGATGATGAAGCGAGAAATATTTGGTGAGCGAAGAAAGTGGATTTGGTGCTTTATTTATACCCCAAGAGCCATATATTGCTATACTAAAATTCGGTTATAATAAACTTCGTGCTTTTAAAGGAGTATGGTATATATATATATATATATATATATATATATATATATATATATATATATATATATATATATATATATATATATATATATATATATATATATATATATATGAACTCATGAAATAGAATAAATCAGTACAGTCTCAAGTAGAAAATATATCTCGGGAAACAAGTGAATTCAAGGACTATTTACGCTTGATGAAAGCAACCATTCTCTCCCTGAGCTCCAAAGCCTTGACGCACTCAGCTTCATGATCTCCCCCCCCTCCACCAACTCCCCTCTCTCCACCCGCCTCCACGTCCGCCCTCCCCCCCTCCCCCACATCCTTCTCGGCCACCGCCACCATCAACCTCTCACACCCCAACCCATTCAAGCTCGGCGCATTCTCCGCCATTGGATTAATCCACGGATCGTCGACCCCAACTCCCCTCCCACCACCCTCCACAACCCTCGACCCGGCCTCTCACTGTCGGATCAGTTGTCTCCGACCCGATCGGTTTTGACCCCCAAAAATAAGGATGGCACAAAACAATGCCTGCAAACTTGGCTTTCCCTTCTGAACCGCAGAGCATTGCAACGCGGTGTGCGATGTTCGCGCCTGCTCTCTGGCCGACTACGAACACGCGGGAGAAGTCCGCGTGTTGGGCAAGCCAGGGCTCAGACCCAGATAGGGCCCAGTTGAGGGCGGCCCAGCAGTCGTCGTAGGCGGCAGGAGAGGTGTTCCGGGCGAGGCGGTAGTCGACGGATACAGCGAGGTTGGGATTCAGCGAGGAGGAGGTGAGGAAGGGTTGGGGTTGAAGGCCGAGCCGATGCCGAAGCCGCCGCCGTGAATGTAGATGACGATAGGGAGTTTGGTGGAGCTGGTGAGTTTTGGCGGGAGGTAGAGGCGCGCGGAGATGTTGGAGTCGATGGTGACGTCTTTGGTGGTGACGCCGGAGGTGGGATCCAGACCGGCAGGGACGGTATTGGTGCCGAGGAGGCGCTCGACACGGCCGCTTTTGTATTGGCGGAACATTGGGGAGCAGTCTATGAGAATTTCGGTGTCTGGATCCATTTCTGCGGCCATTTGGAAATCAATGAGAGAAGGAAGAAGAATAATAACTGTGAGTAAACTGGAGAGGAATGAAGGTATAAATTGTTAGGAATGAGCTCAGATATTTCATGATGAGGGCGGGGACGAGTGGTTTAGATCGGTTTGGCGAAGATAAGAACTATAGGGGAACTTGCGTGAGTCACATGGATACCGTAGTCTTGATCTATTTGATTGGTCACTGACCTTTCATGAGAAAACCAAGCAACGCTAATCAGTTCTAATTTCCTAGGTGTCGTTTAGCAATGATTTAAGAAAGGAGGGTTACGTATACGGATTAAAGTAGTTAACCCATCATGAGAGATTAAAAATAATTTAAATTCCATTTAGATTTGATGATTAAGATGAAAGGTTAGCTTTGCTGCGTTTGATAATTAAAGAAAAGTTAAGGTGGTTAATACTAATAATTAAAAAAAATACCAACTTTAATCTTATCAAGAGTACAAAAAATGACTACTGATTGCTCAAATAATATGTTCCGACCGCAGGTCCAAAATGCAATTACACCATAAATTTGTGATTGTCCACATTCATAATTCATAGTAGAATGTTTTTGGTCTAAACTTTCACTTGGTACCCCGCCGGAGATTTGTAATGCAATTTTAAGTAAACTTAATATTCATCTCCAATTGAAAAATGGAGCAACATATGAACATGTACTAAAAGAAGACAGCATCCTGTGAGAATTGAAAATTAAACTATTAAAACAGTCACAACTAAGTGTAAATTAAAGTATTAAAAAAGTAGGGGGTTGGCATTTTTCCAAATATTAAAATAGTCACAACTCAATTAATGAATTAAATATTCTACGTTGCCATGTGATTAACGTAACCAACCGGATGTGATTGAAGTACTAAATATTAAATTAAACCAACTCAATTTACAACTCTTACCACTGAACTTTTAAATTACACGATGTGCTGTCTCACTTGACGCGGCTCAAGTCTTACCCCGCCCACCTTGATGGAATTGTAAACCCGTCAAAACGACGGGTTAAGTGATGTTAACTGCTTATCAAGGATTAATAAATTCTTTAACCATAAACTAGTATTTGGCTGGTTAGTGAAGAGTTAAACCCCGTTAAACCCTCCACTAACTCTTTGCCAAACGAAGCCTTAGCTACCGTTTGGCAAGGGGTTAAGAAATGAGGGTTAAGGAGAAGGATTAATTTAGTTAGCCCATTATGGTGGGCTAAAAATAATTAAATTCCGTTTAGATTGGACAAGTAAGAAGAATGGTTAACTTTTTAGTATTTGACAATTAGAGAAGGGTTAAGTAGTTTAATCATGCTAAATTTTTAAATATGTCAATTTTAACCTTATTAAAGTTCCAAATTTTGTTCCAACTCCCTCTCTGAAATGCAGGTAGACAACAAATTAGAGATTGTAAATATTCATAATTTGTAAATTATACAAAGTGTCTTTGGAAAACTTTCAATAAGTATATTATGAACTTGCAGCATAAAATTGTTCAACGACTATATTTATCTCCAACTTGAAGCATGAGACCATAGATGAATAAGTTTCAATTTAGCAAAGACAAAAAGCAGAAAAATAGCTAATGTTAGTTGAAATATTAAAAAATTAGTATCCACAACTAAGTGAGAATTGAAATATCAAAAATAAGTAGCATCAAAGATTGTTCTCACGACTCCTAAAGTCTTTTAAATTACAACTAAAATATTAAAATGTCAAGATAACCATAGCTCTCTCCATCTTTTATGAACCACACAATCTAAAATTTAAAATTTAAAAGCACCCACACTCTCCCTTCTTCGTTGTCCCACATTTTTTTCATAAAAATCAGGTTTACCATCGCAATTAGATGCGGCTTTCTCATGGCTCTACCTAATTTTTTTCGAGAATGTCGTAGCCTACCCTCATGATGAGAGATAGGTTAAAAGTTACACCCCCTCAATAGGTAGATTTGTAAACCCCTCAAAAGGATGGGTTTTGGAGGGTTAAGTGGTCTCAACTGCTTATCAAGGATTAACAAACCTCTTATTAATAAATTAGTGTTTGGCGGGTTAATGAAGGGTTAAACCCCTTTAACCCCTCCGTTAACCCTTTGTCAAACACAACCTTAGGGTTTGATCTCATTCGTGGGACACAAACACTATAAAAATTAATCATGATTGAATTTGATCCGGTCAAACCACTATAAAAATTAAAGCTTCTAATCAGGATTGAACTTCGGTCCGCCAAACCACTATAAAAATTAAAGCTTTTATCCTAGAAACCACCTTTAAAGTTGTCATGGGATCCTCTACATCCTAGATTGTAGAGGATGCTTACAACTCAACAATAGTCTTCTCTCACTCTATAGACCCCATGTAATTATATTAATTAAATAAATTATATAAAAACCTTTTAATGCGAGACTCATTGTATTAACCAATCTTATTTATCCACCTATACAATTGTAGGCACACTCTACAATTTAGAATGTAGAGGATCTCCTCTTTAAAGTTAGCCTAGTAGATAGAAACCATCTTAATTTTTTTTTTACAGATCCCACCTTAAACATGGTTCATGTTGCAATCAACCACTTTCTTTGTTTTCTTGTTCAAAGTTTACCTATTTTTCCCATTTTTCCCTCACTTAAAGCACACGCTTTGCACGTGAGTTGGCATTTAACTCACCAACAACTAGGGTTAACTCATTAAAGGGGATTATAATTGGTCCCTTTCTTCTCTTTTTCTATTTCAACAAAACCCTAGAGTTTAAGGGCATGTATAGATCGAAGATGAAATCTGTAAGAAAATTTGGGTTGTTGTTTTAAAAATTTTAGGGTTTTCTTCTTTCTTGCTTTCATTCTTTTTCAATTGCCCAAGATGTCTGAGTTTTCAATTCTTTCTCGTCCTATACTCATGGCATACCTATTGAGGTGAAGCGCAAATGTAATTTGAGGGCTTCTATGCTAATATCAAGGGCAATCTACTCGGTAGAATATTTTTAGTTGTCATTTTTTAATCCTTTGAATTGATCCAAAACTATGATTTTTGCTAAATGGTATGATGCGAAGTTAGATGGTAGAGTAAAGAAAATGTTGAACATGCGTATTAGCGAGAAGAAGAAAATTGAATGTTGAGTTTCATGAGATGAGGAAGAAGATTAGGCAAATTGAAGAAGAAAGGAATCATTTGTCATTTGAGAACAAAGTATTGAAAGAAGAAAATATGAAAATGAAGGAGAAAATTTAAAAATATGATAAAGGGATTACCATATTGTAATTTGCCTTTTTTTTTATAGTTGTTTAGGTGTGTTGTTTGTTGTTCTTCTAGATGAAGATCCAAATTATGTAGCATTAATGTAATGAAGTATGTATGAATTAGCATTGATGTAATGATGTGAATAAAATTATAAAGTTGCAAGTGCACAACAATCAAGTTATAGTGTAAAAATATTAATCTACGAGGGAAGGAGTGTATTAGAAAGAAATTCCTAATTAGATTACTGAAATGTATAGGAAAAGAATGAGACTTTAAAATTTGGTTGGGTTGAAGGTTTGTCACAAATAAAAAGGCTAAAACAGGAGGGGTGAATGAGAGAAAAGAAAAAATCAATAAAGAAAATCAAAAGGAGAATAAAGCGAAAATAAGATACAAATAAAGAGATGGAGGACATCAAGTGAGAAGACTAAAATGTAGGATTAAATTCACTAGTTAATTTCAATTTGAATTTAAAATTACTCTTTTACTCTCATATTTCTTGAAATTACTAAGCATAGACTATCAAGTTACTAAAATAAACATAGCCTATCAAAACATATTCAAGCAATATTACTACTCATGAAAAGAAATAAACAACTAGATAGTTCGAGAATTGAAAAAAATATAAACTATCAAACTATTTAAGATAAGTATAGCCTATCAAATTCTTTTTCTATCAATTAGTAAACAATTTTGGAATAAACAATTTTGGAAAGGCTTACTCAATTAAGAGTAACCCTCTGTCTAAAAAAGAGTTTATAAAATTTTTACATATTCATCACATTCACTCTCTATCCATATTTATAGCTTACAGCAATCAACCAAAGCTCTTTGATTAGTCTTAAGCTCCAAGAAATTAATATCAGCCATTGATACGTTTCTGTTACAACCTAATTGATTAGCTCATCGATTACGATTAGTGAATCATTTAGTTGTAATGAATTTATTACTAATACGTGGACTTGTTGACTCAATTTCTTCATAGGCTTTTGGATTTCGGCTTCCTCTAGGCTTCTAATGGGCTTCAAAATGAGGAATTTTGGGCTTCTTTTAGCTCTTATTTGATAAATCCTTTATTACTTAAAAATTCATAAAACAACCGTTAATTATTAGCAAGTTTATTTATTCAATAAAATAGATAATAAAGATATAAAAGTGAAATAAAATGTAGTGATCATATGATGAGCAATGTTGCCTCTAATTTGTTATGAAATAACTAGCCCAATGTGTTGTATGTGTTAATTTTCAATTGGTTTTGAAATTACTTAAAGATTTCTAGGAGTAATCCTTATAGAATACACGGGACTATAAGTCTCGTGTATTCTATTGGGTTTTTTCCCCTAGAAACCACCTTAAAGCTTCCTAGAAGCCACATGGCGTCTCGGCCAAGGCCGAGACACCTAGGTGTCTCGGTGGGCCTTTTTGCACAGTTTCGACCCGCTATCCACTTTCAAAGCTATTAAAAAGAGGGAGGGGGTTCATTTGAGAGGATCTAAAAATTTTTTGAGAAGCCGAAGCTCTGCCGAATTGCCTTGTCACTTCAGATCTAAACCTGGGAGCGACGACCAATCTTCTTCGACACCAGATCCAGGTCTCGGCGAACTCTAAAGAGCTATTATCATCCTTCGTGAGATAATTCCCAGGGCTATTATCCTCCTTCGTGGGATAATCTCCTCAAAAGGTTTTAGAGATCGGATCTCAGATCTAAACGTATTCCCTCGAGATTAAAACTTTATTTTTGATCCCGAGAAGAGCTTTGATTTCGCTTTGTCGATTTCATTCACTTTGGGCTGTTATTTCCTTCGTGAAATAACCCCCTTTTTACCGTGTAGATCTTTCTTGAATCCGCGATCACTTGGCGGTCCACAGACGAAAAGAAGTTCGACACAGGCAAGACACCATATAGCGAGGATTCGATAAACGGATCCCGTGTTTATTTAGGAGTAAAGTTGTAATCTTTTTTATTGTTCATTGTAAAGCCTTATAAAAGGCGATCTTTTTTTTCTGAATCTCGTTGTAAGCGACCGAAGTTTGTAACGAATTCAAGCAATGACAATCATCCCAACTTTCCCCGCGAACAGCAGTATTTTTGGAAGCATTGTCAAAGAAGATAGTGAATATTTGTTTCCCTATACTATAATCGCGGCACGTGTGTGCAATTGCATTGCACACGGCTTGAGAGTTATGAGGATATTCAAATCTTTTGAAAGAAAAAATTCTTTTCTGCAGATCCCAATTTTCATCAATAAAGTGAGCCGTGACACACATGTAGTGATTGTGATTGAGTGATTCCAACACATCGGAGGTCAAAGCTATCTTCGTGGCCACAGCTGATAGAGTACTCTACATGAAAGATTTTCTGTACGACCAAATATGTTCTACACTTTTTGTGATTGTTTTCATGCTAATTTTGTTATACTCGGGGCAAAATGTAGTTCTAATATATTTTTCAAAAAATTTATTTTCAGATATAGAAAAAGGAAGCTCAAACTGAATAATAAATCGTGCTAAGTTTTCCTTAGCGATGTTCGGTTTATACCTGAATGTGGAAAGCCCACCTATATCTGTGACGATCTGTGATTGGTTTACAGATTTGCCATCCAAATCCTTATGTTTATTGTCAAGATGCATCGTCAAGGCACTAGTACCATAATGCTTCGGGTATTTGTAGACCTTTTTGCAATGGTTGCAATGAGCCGCCTTGTTATTTTCGTCACTGGGATCTTCAACACGAGTAAAGTGTTCGCACACTTTGGAGGTTTCTCTATATGATTTTTTTTCTTCCTCTTAGCAGGATTAGAGGACGGTTCCACATCTGGTTGAACTTCCATGGTTTCTTCTTCCAGTTGTGTTTCTGGAACTTCCATGTCTTGAGCTTGTTGAGTATTGGTATGTTGAGGAGGGAGAGGTGGAGGATATGAAATGAAATGTCTAGCCAGAATAGAAGGAGCTTGCAACTGAGCAGTTATTTGTTGCCACTCCATAGGGAAAATGGAAAGTGAATGTCTAGCAGTAGGGACAATAGGGGACGGTGGTGGTGGTATATGCTGGACATATAAAAGGAATTGTGTCGGTCGAGTCTACAAAATGGCCGCTAGCGGCAACAGAAGTGTAGTGGAAGGATGTATTGCTACCACCGACATCAGAAGAATAGAACTATGAAGAGGATGAGTTATAGTTGCAGTGATCCATTTGGAGGAGTATAGAAACTAGTTGACTATGCAAGAGAAGTAGAAAAATTGTTGTAGTTAGTTGTAACGAATGATGATGGATTTGGATTGTATTTATAGAGAAGCGATCAAATGTTGGGGGGGGTGATTTAATCTGCGTGAGTCTCAGGCAATACAAAATTTTAAAAGTTAGAGTACACACAGAACAAGATAAAATAGTAAAAATTTCCTTTACAGCAAATTAAACAGTGAAATTTCCTTTTGCAGCACATTTTTCCCATTAAAAGTAATTCTTTCTACACACTGAATGAGGAAGAACAGAGAAAAATCCCCTTTCCACCAAATTTCTCCTGTAAGGAGAGATTCCCAAAGAGGATTCCCCCCTCAAAAGCCTTTTGTGGCTTTTGAGAGGAATTCCCTCTCGGGAATCTCCCTTACACAGCAAGAGTCAGGAGGGCCTGCAAACCTGCGGTGATTCAATGTTAATGATTGTATAGGCAAAGCTCCAAGGAAAAAAAATTCTAGGCGAGCGACGAGCCAAGGGGCCGGGTTCAGCGAGCCAGCCCGGTCAAATTCAAGCCCAGCTCGCTTGCTGGATTATGTGGGCCGAGTGATTTGCCGGCTCGCTTGTTGCTAAAGATCAGCCCAACCTGTAGCGGACTGAATCTCTCTCGCTCCGCATCGGGCCGAGTCGTGCCAAGATTAAACACAGGTCGAGCGAGCGGTTCATGGGTCGATTCGGCCCAGTGCCCACCCCTAAGCTTGGCGAGTGAGTTTGGCGTTATCTTTATGGTCCCGGGTCCATGCCTGGACCTAGCGGGTCCATTGCCTGGATGGAACCAGGCCGACTATGGGTGGGCGGTGGGCCGGGACGGCCTACGAGCCCGCTCACTCGGCTCGCTTTTGAGCTCGACTCGACCGGCTCGGCACAGGACGGGTCCAATTCGGCCCGCTACTGGGAGCGTGTTGGGTTGGCCTCTAGTAACAAGCGGGCACTACTTCCTTTCGACCCAAAGAGCGGTATGGTGATTATCACATTTTAATTACAAATTTATACCCTCATTACCTATTTTATATAAATAAATATCCTACTAATAACTATTTTTATCTTAATTTGTAGGTTCATGAAGAATTAATGAATAAAGGCTAAAAAGAGAACTCAAATTTCCTCATTTTTCAACTTTGGCCAGGAGATCAAGCCGAGCAATCTGGTAGAAGATGCAAGGATCAAATATAAAATGATATCAAATAAAAATAATGTTCAAGATGTTAGCCACAAAGAAATGGCGATATCTCTCAATCTGGAAGGCGAATTTAACATATAATATATGAAAATCGCCATCTCGACGAGACGAGCTAATCGTATTTTTATTTTTTCAAATTTCAATCGATTCACCAACCGATTGCCCAATCGGTTGGCCAACCGATTGGTCGATTGGTCCGTAACTAACTTGATTTGTGGCTAAGATTTGATCCTTGGAGCCCAAGTTTCATCCAATGGTTCATGTGCACTGTAGGCTATAAATAGAGGTTGAGGGGAGAGGTTTGGGTGTGAAATATTTTGTAAAACTCCATTTGGAGAGGAGGGTTACTCTTAATTGAGAAGACCTTCCAAAATTATAACTTTGTTACACAATAAATGAAATTTTTCACCTTCAATTTCCTTTCTCTTCTTCTAATCCAAGGACCAAAAGGAGGATTAGATTAAGATCAGAGTTGTTGGTTTCTATTTTATTTCTTTTTCATTTTCTTTCTTATTCATTTAATTGCTTTGTAGCTTAGATTTACTTTCATGCAATTTAATTTCATGCAATTTACTTTCATGCAATTTACTTTCATGCAATGTATTTAATTCTTGTATTTACTTTCTAGAATATATTTTCTTTCCTTTAATTCACCTTGAGGCTAGAACCCTCTGGGAATTACCTTTCTAAGTATGGAGCTAATACTTGTGGGATCCCTAGAGATTGTTTGAAACTAGCTAACAAATCCAACTCATTCTTGTGAGATTGAGATAAGCTAAGTGGATCTACTCTAGATTCCTCATATCTTTAATTAATCCTCCATACTTTACATTCTTAATTTTCCTCTTATCCTTATTTTTCTTTAATTGTCTTTCTCCTCTCTTAATTTCTTTTTCTTTTTATTTACACAAATCACAATCACCCTCCTTCTCTCACACTCATTTTCTTTTATTTTCACTTTACCACTTCCATCTTTAAACCCCTCACACTCATTTTCTTCCTCGTTTTATCACACACATTTTCTAAATCTCTCCACTCTCATTTTCTTCCTCGTTTTATTGCACATAATCCACAATTCACTCTCTCTTATCTCGCACGAACCACTTTCACCATTTTCTCACTTTCATTTTATTTGAATAACTCCTAATTGTCATGCGCATAATTTGAGAACCAAAACTTGAACAAAACTCTTCCTACTTTCCGTTTCTCGTGGGATCGATAATCTTAAATACTATAACTTGATAAAGGTTGTATACTTGCAACTAAGGTAATCACTCAAAATCTACCCATCAAGTTTTTGGATTCTTGGGAACGGTGCATAAGTAGGATTTTGATTAACTTTGGTTCCTTATTTTGTGTGTTTTCTTTTGTGTAGGAACTTGAAGCTTGAAGATCAAGAGTTGAAGATTCAAGATTGAAGATTTGCCTCCAACGAGGCTTTGGATAGCGATTGCGTGGGTAACTCTTCTTTCTAGTATTCTCAATTCTACCCTTTAGATAGTTCATTCACATTAGAGACAATTAGGATAAAAAATAAAAATAAAAATAAAAATAAAAAGATTTTTACCCTTGTCGACCCTAATAAACTTCATTTCTTTGATTGTCGACCATAATAAAAAATAAAAAGATTTTTATTTTTGCATCCTTTTTAGTTGCTTTTAATTCCTAGGGTTGCATTTCATATAATAGTAGGAATTCACCAAGTGATTTGAGCATCTTGATTTGGCACACACTTAAAAATATCTTAAGGGCAAAACCCATTAATCAAGATAAGGTGAGAGATTTCATCACCCTTTCCTTAGCCCAAAATCACTAATTCCTCACTACACTTACCCAAGGCTCTTAAAATTTGATTAGGCGTTGGCCCCTAAGGATTCGAGCTCATTAAGGAACAAGAAATCCTTAAGTGAACGGTCCAAGTTTATCCGGATTAATTGGTGTCTAAGGCAAGGTTTAGGGTTATGTAAGGCGCCCGCAAGGAAAGAGGTACTTAATTGATCTTTGATCTCCCTCTAGTACTATCCTTACCTGGCTAATTACCTGAGTAAACTTTGATCTTTTCACTAAGGGAATTTTTGGTTAGGAGCTGGTCTAAGTCAAGTTTAGGCTTAACCCTAGAGTTAGGGTGATTGAAAAGTGATTGCCTTGATTTGCTTTTAGTTAGTTTTTCCTTTTTCTTTTTTCTCATCATCTTCTTAACTTTTCTCTTGTCCTTTTTCATAAAAATAAAAAAATTGATTTTGGTGTATGCAAACTTGGGTTAGGGATAATACCAATCGTTTAATTCGTTTTGATCCATCTCTTGAACCAAACGAAATGGCCAATACCAACCCACCTGTTCTTCAAGATGTTTGTTACCCCACTAGAAATGCAATCCCCTCTTGCATAAAACTCCTCGAGGTCAATGGAGCAAATTTGAACTTAGACCGCATTTTATTAACATGCTTCCAAATTCCTAGAGTAGAAACCAAGACGCTTACATTTTCATCTCCGAATTTGAAGAAGTTTGCCTCATGATCAAGATGAGGGACTTAACCGAAGATGCGATCAAACTCCGATTTATTCCATTTGCCCTTAAGGACAAAGCCAAAAATGGTCAGATAGCTTGCCCACGATTCCATCTCAACTTGGGGTGAATTTGTAATAGTTTTTCCAAAAATTCTTTCCTATCCACAAAACAGTCAAGCTTAGAAACAAGATTCAAAATTTTAAAATTGTCCCGGAGAACCTTTTGGAAGTATTTTGATAAATTCAAAGATCTTCTTATCCAATGTCCTCACCATAGTCTTGAAAAGTGGCGATTATGCCAAATCATTTATGAAGGATTGGATTATTCTTCAAAACTTCCTTAGAGTCAATGTGTCAAGGGGATTTCATGAAGAAAAACGCTGACTAAGCTTGGGACTTTTAGAGAATTTATCAGAAAACCATGCGATGGGAACACTGTGATTCATCGATTCCCCAATCCAGTTCTAGAGGTCCTTCCTTAGAGTCAAACATAGCCTCCGGGCTAAGATGGCTACAATTCTACGCAGTTAGAAACTTTAGAAACCAAAGAACGAGCTCGGCACAAATCAATCAAGTTTCGCCTCGGGTTGTCATAATCGTTTTCTACGCCCATGCTTCAAAGCAATGTCCACTCTTAGGAAATACTCAATCTCTAGAACAGATGAATGCCGCATTCCAAAGATCCGACATGATCCATTTTCTCCAACCTATAATCCAGTTGGAGAAATCATCCAATTTTGCATGGAATCGTGGTAATTTCTGAAATCAAAATTTCACTCCTCTTCAAACCAACAATTCCCTAGGGCAACGCAGCTTTCAGCTCAAACCAATTTTCCACAATCAAATTAGTCATTTCCAAATCAGCCTCATCATCAATCTATAAATCATATTCCTTCAAATGTTGAGAAACGCCTTAATGTTTTGGAAAAGGGTTTGGAAGCCTTGATTAAAACCTCTACACGCACTCACCTAACTTGTTGACTCAAACATCTAGCACGATGAACTCCTTTATGCAATCAACGGGATAAATTCTCAACTCCAACACTCAAGCCATAGCTAGATTAGAAACCTAGCTTGGTCAACTAGCTAGCTATAAGTGAGAGAGAGAAAGGATCATTTCCGAAGTCAACCCGTGACCAATCCAAGGAACGCGGGTCAAGTTCAACTTTTCAAGATCAAGTGAATGCAATCCATTCACAAATGTAACTGTGTTAATAATCAAGTCCTTGAGCGAGAGAATTATGTTGAATACATGCATCTTGAAGCCAACATTTGAAGAACCCTTTGTCAATGAACTTAGATTTTGGAAAATAGAAAACAACAAGATTTTATTTTTGATGAAATTTTTGTTAATAACGAATCTAAGTTCAAAAAGCATACAACCATTAATACCTACCTTCCATTGTCGCAAACATCACTAAAAATCCCGAAATTTTGGAATTTAAGCACATCAGTGATTATATCATTTTGAAATTCTTTAAATTTCGGATAGAATTTTCAACAATAAGGTAGGATTTAATGTAGAATGTGAGCTTCTCATGTTTCATCTTTTATTCTACATTTTTATTTTTGTCTCATAATAATAAAAGAATTTATTCTTCTCTCATGTGAGAGTTTCTTGTTGTTCTTTATTTCAAAAAAAAGAGAACAAATTGTTGGCTTCACCCCCTTATCTTGAAGGTATTTGCGAATTTTTATCATTGTTCAAGCTAGCCTAACAAATGTAAGTGCTTCAATTATTATTTATTTTACTTTGTGCATAATAGAATTTGCATTGAGGACAATGCAAAATTTAGGTGTGGGGTGGGAATTAGTCATTTTGCTCTTTATCTTAGTCATTTTTCCTCTTTTTCTTGCCATTTTTTTCTTTTTATGTCATTTTTCCTCTTTTCATAAAAAGTCACTTGCCAACTTAATAGAGTTGATTAATAATTGATCTATTTGATAGAATTTAAGTCTTCTAATCCTTAGTTAGTTCTATACTCAAGTTTACCTTTTATGATAACTCCAAATAATTTTCTTAAGAAATGATTTTCAAAGTAGTATACTTTACTTAAGTTTTAACTTAGATTTTTAATTAAAGTAATGAAATTTTTGCATGCCTAACTTAGAGTTGAAAATAAGTTTTCAAGTTGTCTTGATCCAAATATTGTTCAGAATATATATACATATACACATATATATATTATACTAACTTAACAAAAGAAGAAAATTTTCTTAAAATCATTGGTGGTTCTATTTTACTAAGCCTAAGTTGACTGAGTAATTAAGCCCGAGGAGTATTTCTATGCTTAATGACCTAAGCCCAATGGGTTGGGATTCATTGGCCCAAAACTCGCTAAATGGTCACTTAGAAAGCCCAATTAAAAGAACAAAACCACCAATGAATAAAGAGTAAATAAAAAAATTAAAAAATCATACTAACCATGTTTTTATATATAGTTATATTTGTATATGTTCTTGAAGAATTAAATGGATTAAAACACTTGAAGTTTGTTTAAAACAAAGAGTTAGCATGTTCTTTTCAAAACTTTTAAATTAAATTTTGAGTTAAACTTGGTTTTGTATAACTATAATGGAAGGATTTTTTAAGAAAATTACATTGGAGTTATGATAAAAACGTTTTCTTGAGTATTAACCAACTTCAATTGGAATGTTTGAAGATATTAAATGAATTAATTATTTTATTAAGTTCTTTAAATTGGCAAGTTGACTGAATTTTGTGGGTATATTCACGCAAACCCTCACGAGACTACAACTCGTCCACTAGGGTAACCTAGGGTTTAAAGTCTTGTTGTATGCTAAATACAACCGCGATTCCTCGCGAAAGTGTGTTAGGTTTTCTTTTTATTTTATTTGCTAGAGGACTAGAAAAAGTTTAGGTGTGGGGGTATTTGATTATCACATTTTAATTACAAATTTATACCCTCATTACCTATTTTATATAAATAAATATCCTACTAATAACTATTTTTATCTTAATTTATAGGTTAATGAAGAATTAATGAATAAAGGCTAAAAAGAGAACTCAAATTTCCTCATTTTTAACCTTTACTGAAGCCGAGATCAAGCCGAGCAATCTACGTAGTCAAGATGCAAGGATCAAATATAAAAGATATAAAATAAAAATAATGTTCAAGATGTTAGCCACAAAGAAATGGCGATATCTCTCAATTCGGAAGGCGGAATTTAACATATAATATATGAAAATCGCCTATCTCGACGAGACAGAGCTAACTGTATTTTTATTTTTTTCAAATTTCAATCGGTTCACCAACCGATTGGCCAATCGGTTGGCCAACCGATTGGCCAACCAATTGGCCAATCGATTGGTCCGTAACTAACTTGATTTGTGGCTAAGATTTGATCCTTGGAGCCCAAGTTTCATCCAATGGTTCATGTGCATTGCTGTAGGCTATAAATAGGGGTTGAGGGGGAGAGGTTTGGGTGTGAAATATTTTGTAAAAACTCCATTTGGAGAGGAGGGTTATTCTTAATTGAGAAGACCTTCCAAAAATTGTAACTTTTGTTACACAATAAATGAAATTTTTCACCCCTTCAATTTCCTTTCTCTTCTTCTAATCCAAGGACCAAAAGGAGGATTAGATTAAGATCAGGAGTTGTTGGTTTCTATTTTATTTCTTTTTCATTTTCTTTCTTATTCATTTAATTGCTTTGTAGCTTAGATTTACTTTCATGCAATTTAATTTTATGCAATTTACTTTCATGCAATTTACTTTCATGCAATTTACTTTCATGTAATGTATTTAATTATTTTATTAAGTTCTTTAAATTGGCAAGTTGACTGAATTTTGTGGGTATATTCATCAGAAACCCTCACGAGACTACAACTCGTCCACTAGGGTAACCTAGGGTTTAAAGTCTTGTTGTATGCTAAATACAACCGCGATTCCTGCGAAAGTGTGTTAGGTTTTCTTTTTATTTTATTTGCTAGAGGACTAGAAAAAGTTTAGGTGTGGGGGTATTTGATTATCACATTTTAATTACAAATTTATACCCTCATTACCTATTTTATATAAATAAATATCCTACTAATAACTATTTTTATCTTAATTTATAGGTTAATGAAGAATTAATGAATAAAGGCTAAAAAGAGAACTCAAATTTCCTCATTTTTTAACCTTTTACTGAAGCCGGAGATCAAGCCGAGCAATCTACAGAAGCCGAAGATGCAAGGATCAAATATAAAAAGATATAAAATAAAAATAATGTTCAAGATGTTAGCCACAAAGAAATGGCGATATCTCTCAATTCGGAAGGCGGAATTTAACATATAATATATGAAAATCGCCTATCTCGACGAGACAGAGCTAACTGTATTTTTATTTTTTTCAAATTTCAATCGGTTGGCCAACCGATTGGCCAACCGATTGGTCCGTAACTAACTTGATTTGTGGCTAAGATTTGATCCTTGGAGCCCAAGTTTCATCCAATGGTTCATGTGCATTCTGTAGGCTATAAATAGGGGTTGAGGGGAGAGGTTTGGGTGTGAAATATTTTGTAAAACTCCATTTGGAGAGGAGGGTTACTCTTAATTGAGAAGACCTTCCAAAAATTGTAACTTTTGTTACACAATAAATGAAATTTTTCACCCTTCAATTTCCTTTCTCTTCTTCTAATCCAAGGACCAAAAGGAGGATTAGATTAAGATCGTGAGTTGTTGGTTTCTATTTTATTTCTTTTTCATTTTCTTTCTTATTCATTTAATTGCTTTGTAGCTTAGATTTACTTTCATGCAATTTAATTTTATGCAATTTACTTTCATGCAATTTACTTTCATGTAATGTATTTAATTCTGTATTTACTTTCTAGAATAGATTTTTCTTTCCTTTAATTCACCTTGAGGCTAGAACCCTCTAGGAATTGCCCTTTTCTAAGTATGGAGCTAATACTTGTGGGATCCCTAGAGATTGTTTGAAACTAGCTAACAAATCCAACTCATTCTTGTGAGATTGAGATAAGCTAAGTGGATCTACTCTAGATTCCTCATATCTTTAATTAATCCTCCATACTTTACATTCTTAATTTTCCTCTTATCCTTATTTTTCTTTAATTGTCTTTCTCCTCTCTTAATTTCTTTTTCATTTTATTTACACAAATCACAATCACCCTCCTTCTCTCACACTCATTTTCTTTTATTTTCACTTTACCACTTCCATCTTTAAACCCTCACACTCATTTTCTTCCTCGCTTTATCACACACATTTTCTAAATCTCCACTCTCATTTTCTTCCTCGCTTTATTGCACATAATCCACAATCCCTCTCTTATCTCAGACGAACCACTTTCACCATTTTCTTACTTTCATTTTATTTGAATAACTCCTAATTGTCATGCATAATTTGAGAACCAAAACTTGAACAAAACTCTTCCTACTTCCTGCCTCGGATCGATAATCTTAAATACTATAACTTGATAAAGGTTGTATACTTGCAACTAAGGTAATCACTCAAAATCTACCCATCACTGGGCCTAATTGTAAACGGGCTGGCCCGCTTAACCCGTCCCGTTGGCTAGCATACCCTAAAAAATATTATCAGTTAGGGTAAATTACACTATACTCCCATGAACTTCTAGTTGTATTTTTAAACCCCCATGTACTTCAAATTCACACTAAACCCCCAATAACTTTTGTAGAAAACCCACATCATATTTTGAGTAAATTACACTAGTGATTATCACATTTTAATTACATTTTATACCCTTATTACCTATGTTATATGAATAACGATATTACTAATAATCATTTTTATCTTATTTTGCGTGTTAATAAAGAAATAATGAATAAAAGCCCAAATGACTCAAATTCTCTCAATTTCTACCAATATTTGAAGCCCAAATCAAGACAAACCAAGGCCCAAGATACCAAATTGATCCAAGAAAAATTCGTGAAGAAAAATCAAGAAAAGACAAATTCGTTGGGAACCAATCGGTTGACTAACCTGGCCAACCGTTATTAACCGGTTATTAACCGATCGCCAACCGATCGGTTTCCAAATGCATTCAATTAAGGGTGGATTTCTTCCTTTTGGCTAGGTTTGATCCAATGGTTCACATCAACTCCATGGGCTATAAATAGGGTGAAGGCCGAGTGTTTTGAGTGTGAAATATTTTGTAAAACTCCATTTGGAGAGGAGGGTCACTCTTAATTGAGAAGACCTTCCAAAATTGTAACTTTTGTTACACAATAAATGAAATTTTTCACCCTTCAATTTCCTTTCTCTTCTTCTAATCCAAGGACCAAAAGGAGGATTAGATTAAGATCAGAGTTGTTGGTTTCTATTTTATTTCTTTTTCATTTTCTTCTTTATTTTCTTGTTTGTAGAATAGATTTACTTTCATGCAATTTACTTTCTTGCAATTTACTTTCATGCAATTTAATTCCTTGCAATTTACTTTCATGCAATGTATTTAATTTTGTATTTACTTTCTAGAATAGATTTTTCTTTTCTTTAATTCACCTTGAGGCTAGAACCCTCTTGGGAATTACCCTTTTCTAAGTATGGAGCTAATACTTGTGGGATCCCTGAGATTGTTTGAAACTAGCTAACAAATCCAACTCATTCTTGTGAGATTGAGATAAGCTAAGTGGATCTACTCTAGATTCCTCATATCTTTAATTAATCCTCCATACTTTACATTCTTAATTTTCCTCTTATCCTTATTTTTCTTTAATTGTCTTTCTCCTCTTAATTTCTTTTTCTTTTTATTTTCACTTTACCACTTCCATCTTTAAACCCCTCACACTCATTTTCTTTTTATTTTCACTTTACCACTTCCATCTTTAAACCCCTCACACTCATTTTCTTTTTATTTACACAAATCACAATCACCCTCCTTCTCTCACACTCATTTTCTTCCTCGCTTTATTGCACATAATCCACAATTCACTCTCTCTTATCTCGCACGAACCACTTTCACCATTTTCTCACTTTCATTTTATTTGAATAACTCCTAATTGTCATGCATAATTTGAGAACCAAAACTTGAACAAAACTCTTCCTACTTTCCGCTTCTCGTGGGATCGATAATCTTAAATACTATAACTTGATAAAGGTTGTATACTTGCAACTAAGGTAATCACTCAAAATCTACCCATCGTTTTTGCCTGCTGTCGGAATTGCATAAGTAGGATTTTGATTAACTTTGGTTCCTTATTTTGTGTGTTTTCTTTGTGTAGGAACTTGAAGCTTGAAGATCAAGAGTTGAAGATTCAAGATTGAAGATTTGCCTCCAACGAGGCTTTGGATAGCGACATGGGTAACTCTTCTTTCTAGTATTCTCAATTCTACCCTTTAGATAGTTCATTCACATTAGAGACAATTAGGATAAAAAAATAAAAAATAAAAAGATTTTTACCCTTGTCGACCCTAATAAACTTCATTTCTTTGATTGTCGACCATAATAAAAAATAAAAAGATTTTATTTTTGCATCCTTTTAGTTGCTTTTAATTCCTAGGGTTGCATTTCATATAATAGTAGGAATTCACCAAGTGATTTGAGCATCTTGATTTGGCACACACTTAAAAATATCTTAAGGGCAAAACCCATTAATCAAGATAAGGTGAGAGATTTCATCACCCTTTCCTTAGCCCAAAATCACTAATTCCTCACTACACTTACCCAAGGCTCTTAAAATTTGATTAGACGTTGGCCCTAAGGATTCGAGCTCATTAAGGAACAAGAAATCCTTAAGTGAACCGTCCAAGTTTATCTGGATTAATTGGTGTCTAAGGCAAGGTTTAGGGTTATGTAAGGCGCCCGCAAGGAAAGAGGTACTTAATTGATCTTTGATCTCCTCTAGTACTATCCTTACCGGCTAATTACCCGAGTAAACTTTGATCTTTCACTAAGGGAATTTTTGGTTAGGAGTCGGTCTAAGTCAAGTTTAGGCTTAACCCTAGAGTTAGGGTGATTGAAAAGTGATTGCCTTGATTTGCTTTTAGTTAGTTTTTCCTTTTTCTTTTTTCTCATCATCTTCTTAACTTTTTCTCTTGTCCTTTTCATAAAAAATAAAAAATAAAAATTGATTTTGGTGTATGCAAACTTGGGTTAGGGATAATACCAATCGCTTAATTGCTTTGATCCATCTCTTGAACCAAACGAAATGGCCAATACCAACCCACTGTTCTTCAAGATGTTTGTTACCCCACTAGAAATGCAATCCCTCTTGCATAAAACTCCCCGAGGTCAATGGAGCAAATTTAACTTAGACCGCATTTTATTAACATGCTTTCCAAATTCCTAGAGTAGAAACCAAGACGCTTACATTTTCATCTCCGAATTTGAAGAAGTTTGCCTCATGATCAAGATGAGGGACTTAACCGAAGATGCGATCAAACTCCGATTTATTCCATTTGCCCTTAAGGACAAAGCCAAAAAATGGCTGTATAGCTTGCCCACAGATTCCATCTCAACTTGGGGTGAATTTGTAACAGTTTTTCTGAAAAAATTCTTTCCTATCCACAAAACAGTCAAGCTTAGAAACAGCATTCAAAATTTTAAAATTGTCCCGGGAGAACCTTTTTGGAAGTATTTTGATAAATTCAAAGATCTTCTTATCCAATGTCCTCACCATGGTCTTGAAAAGTGGCGATTATGCCAAATCATTTATGAAGGATTGGATTATTCTTCAAAAACTTCCTTAGAGTCAATGTGTCAAGGGGATTTCATGAAGAAAAACGCTGACGAAGCTTGGGACTTTTTAGAGAATTTATCCGAGAAAACCATGCAGTGGGAACACTGTGATTCATCAGTTCCCCAATCCAGTTCTAGAGGTCCTTCCTTAGAGTCAAACATAGCCTCTGAAGCTAAGATGGCTACAATTCTACGCAGGTTAGAAACTTTAGAAACCAAAGAACGAGCTCCCAAGACAAATCAATCAAGTTTCGGCCAGTTGTCATAATCGTTTTCTACGACCCATGCTTCAAAGCAATGTCCACTCTTAGGAAATACTCAATCTCTAGAACAGATGAATGCCGCATTCCAAAGATCCGACATGATCCATTTTCTCCAACCTATAATCCAAAGTTGGAGAAATCATCCAATTTTGCATGGAATCGTGGTAATTTCTGAAATCAAAATTTCACTCCTCTTCAAACCAACAATTCCTAGGGCAACGCAGCTTTTCAGCTTCAAACCAATTTTCCACAATCAAATTAGTCATTTCCAAATCAGCCTCATCATCAATCTATAAATCATATTCCTTCAAATGTTGAGAAACGCCTTAATGTTTTGAAAAGGGTTTGGAAGCCTTGATTAAAACCTCTACACGCACTCACCTAACTTGTTGACTCAAACATCTAGCACGATGAACTCCTTTATGCAATCAACAGATAAATTCTCAACTCCAACACTCAAGCCATAGCTTGATTAGAAACCTAGCTTGGTCAACTAGCTAGCTTATAAGTGAGAGAGAGAAAGGATCATTTCCGAAGTCAACCCGTGACCAATCCAAGGAACGCGGGTCAAGTTCAACTTTTCAAGATCAAGTGAATGCAATCCATTCACAACAATCGTAACCAGTTAATAATCAAGTCCTTCAATCCAGAGAATTATGTTGAATACATGCATCTTGAAGCCAACATTTGAAGAACCCTTTGTCAATGAACTTAGATTTTGGAAAATAGAAAACAACAAGATTTTATTTTTGATGAAATTTTTGTTAATAACGAATCTAAGTTCAAAAGCATACAACCATTAATACCTACCTTCCATTGTCGCAAACATCACTAAAAATCCCGAAATTTTGGAATTTAAGCACATCGATTATATCATTTTGAAATTCTTTAAATTTCGGATAGAATTTTCAGCAATAAGGTAGGATTTAATGTAGAATGTGAGCTTCTCATGTTTCATCTTTTATTCTACATTTTTATTTTTTGTCTCATAATAATAAAAGAATTTATTCTTCTCTCATGTGAGAGTTTCTTGTTGTTCTTTATTTCAAAAAAAAAGAGAACAAATTGTTGGCTTCACCCCTTATCTTGAAGGTATTTGCAATTTTTATCATTGTTCAAGCTAGCCTAACAAATGTAAGTGCTTCAATTATTATCTATTTTACTTTGTGCATATTAGAATTTGCATTGAGGACAATGCAAAATTTAGGTGTGGGGTGGGAATTAGTCATTTTTGCTCTTTATCTTAGTCATTTTTCCTCTTTTTCTTGCCATTTTTTTCTTTTTATGTCATTTTTCCTCTTTTCATAAAAAGTCACTTGCCAACTTAATAGAGTTGATTAATAATTGATCTATTTGATAGAATTTAAGTCTTCTAATCCTTAGTTAGTTCTATACTCAAGTTTACCTTTTATGATAACTCCAAATAATTTTCTTAAGAAATGATTTTCAAAGTAGTATACTTTACTTAAGTTTTAACTTAGATTTTTAATTAAAGTAATGAAATTTTGCATGCCTAACTTAGAGTTGAAAATAAGTTTTCAAGTTGTCTTGATCCAAAATATTGTTCAGAATATATATACATATACACATATATATATTATACTAACTTAACAAAAGAAGAAAATTTTCTCTTAAAATCATTGGTGGTTCTATTTTACTAAGCCTAAGTTGACTGAGTAATTAAGCCCGAGGAGTATTTCTATGCTTAATGACCTAAGCCCAATTGGGTTGGGATTCATTGGCCCAAACTCGCTAAATGGTCACTTAGAAAGCCCAATTAAAAAGAACAAAACCACCAATGAATAAAGAGTAAATAAAAAAATTTAAAAAATCATACTAACCATGTTTTTATATATAGTTATATTTGTATATGTTCTTGAAGAATTAAATGGATTAAAACACTTGAAGTTTGTTTAAAACAAAGAGTTAGCATGTTCTTTTCAAAACTTTTAAATTAAAATTTTGAGTTAAACTTGGTTTTGTATAACTATAATGGAAGGATTTTTTAAGAAAATTACATTGGAGTTATGATAAAAACGTTTTCTTGAGTATTAACCAACTTCAATTGGAATGTTTGAAGATATTAAATGAATTAATTATTTTATTAAGTTCTTTAAATTGGCAAGTTGACTGAATTTTGTGGGTATATTCATTGCAAACCCTCACGAGACTACAACTCGCCCACTAGGGTAACCTAGGGTTTAAAGTCTTGTTGTATGCTTAAATACAACCGCGATTCCTCGCAAAGTGAGTTAGGTTTTCTTTTTATTTTATTTGCTAGAGGACTAGAAAAAGTTTAGGTGTGGGGGTATTTGATTATCACATTTTAATTACAAATTTATACCCTCATTACCTATTTTATATAAATAAATATCCTACTAATAACTATTTTTATCTTAATTTATAGGTTAATGAAGAATTAATGAATAAAGGCTAAAAAGAGAACTCAAATTTCATTTTTTAACCTTTATCAAGCCGAGATCAAGCCGAGCAATCTACGTAGTTAAGATGCAAGGATCAAATATAAAAGATATAAAATAAAAATAATGTTCAAGATGTTAGCCACAAAGAAATGGCGATATCTCTCAATTCGAAGGCGGAATTTAACATATAATATATGAAAATCGCCTATCTCGACGAGACAGAGCTAATCAGATTTTTATTTTTTCAAATTTCAATCGGTTGGCCAACCGATTGGCCAACCGATTGGTCCAGAACTTGATTTGTGGCTAAGATTTGATCCTTGGAGCCCAAGTTTCATCCAATGGTTCACATCAACTCCGTGGGCTATAAATAGGGGTTGAGGGGAGAGGTTTGGGTGTGAAATATTTTGTAAAACTCCATTTGGAGAGGAGGTTACTCTTAATTGAGAAGACCTTCCAAAAATTGTAACTTTTGTTACACAATAAATGAAATTTTTCACCCTTCAATTTCCTTTCTCTTCTTCTAATCCAAGGACCAAAAGGAGGATTAGATTAAGATCGGAGTTGTTGGTTTCTATTTTATTTCTTTTTCATTTTCTTTCTTATTCATTTAATTGCTTTGTAGCTTAGATTTACTTTCATGCAATTTAATTTTATGCAATTTACTTTCATGCAATTTACTTTCATGTAATGTATTTAATTCTTGTATTTACTTTCTAGAATAGATTTTTCTTTCCTTTAATTCACCTTGAGGCTAGAACCCTCTAGGAATTGCCCCTTTTCTAAGTATGGAGCTAATACTTGTGGGATCCCTAGAGATTGTTTGAAACTAGCTAACAACCAACTCATTCTTGTGAGATTGAGATGCTAAGTGGATCTACTCTAGATTCCTCATATCTTTAATTAATCCTCCATACTTTACATTCTTAATTTTCCTCTTATCCTTATTTTTCTTTAATTGTCTTTCTCCTCTCTTAATTTCTTTTTCATTTTATTTACACAAATCACAATCACCTCCTTCTCTCACACTCATTTTCTTTTTATTTTCACTTTACCACTTCCATCTTTAAACCCTCACACCTATTTTTCCTCGCTTTATTGCACATAATCCACAATCCCTCTCTTATCTCAGACGAACCACTTTCACCATTTTTCATTTTCATTTTATTTGAATAACTCCTAATTGTCATGCGATAATTTGAGAACCAAACTTGAGCAAAACTCCTCCCTACTTTCCCGCTCCTCGTGGGATCGATAATCTTAAATACTATAACTCGATAAAGGCCAGATACTTGAACTAAGGTAATCACTAAAATCTACCCATCATCGGGCCTAATTGTAAACTGGCCGGCTCAAGCCCGCCCCGCTATTAGCATACCCTAAAAATATTATCGCTAGGGTAAATTACACTATACTCCCAATGAACTTCTAGTTGTATTTTAAACCCCATGTACTTCAAATTCACACTAAACCCCCAATAACTTTTGTAGAAAACCCACATCATATTTTGAGTAAATTACACTAGACCCGCAATAACTTTCAAAATAGCTTTTATACAAATATACAATTAAATCTCTGTTTGCGATGTTTCTCTCTGTCATTCTATACAAATATACAATTTTACTTAATAAAATTATTTTTTATTTCTATAATAGTTGAATTGTTAGTTAATTACATATAATTTTTAAGTGTTAATCAATGCTTAAAACTATTTAAAAAACTAAAAAACATTTACAAAATCCAAAAAAATAAAAATTAAAACACGTGGAGGTCGAGCTGGCCTAAGACGCGCACTACCGCCGCTTAATCTGTCTCAGCGAGCGGGATCTGGCCAGATCTAAACCCGCAAACAAGCCGATACAACACGCGACGCCACTCACTTCGCTAATCAGCCGCCTCGCCCCGACACCGAGCCCGCACGGGCTGGCCCGCGGGACGAGCCGCTCGTCCCGTTGCCCACCCCTAAGGCCGAGTCGGACACAGCTCACGGTCCGCTGGGTCGTCCCGACACCGAGCCCGCACGGGCTGGCCCGCGGGACGAGCCGCTCGTCCCGTTGCCCACCCCTAAGGCCGAGTCGGACACAGCTCACGGTCCGCTGGGTCGGCACGGCCCACGGGCCAACCAGCCCACTCCCACCTCTAGGTGGAACAGTCTGGAACTCGGCATATGCTCCGCATATACTGCGATCTTCTGCCTTCGATGGTGATCTTAAACCTGCCAGCAATTTTATAATCATATCCTAAAAAACTCATTTCTTATCAACCTGCAAATAATTCCTTCTTAATTTGAAAGCAAGGGTTCTCAATTAACACAACATATTTCAATTGCAAGCTAATAAAAGAGATTTCTCACACTCCAATATTCAAGCCATACATAATCCAAACACTCCAGTTTCCTTACGTTGCACATCAAGCAAATCTCTAGGATCAAATACTTATTTGAAAAAGTAGCCATTAAAACTACGTCTATTTTGCAAAGAAAGCAACCATCTTCTCCATTAACCCCTTAGCCTCATCCACCTCCGGCTTCTGCAAATGAAAGCAGTGATCCACTTCCTCGATATCCACCAGTTCCACCTCCCCTTCCCAACCGCTCCCCTTCAACGCCTCGTAGTACGCCCTCCCCCTCTCCGCCAACGCATCCTTTCCGGCCACGCACACCATCACCCTCTCGCACGGCAACCCTTTCAAGCTCGGCGCGTTCTCCGCCATCACATTAATCATCGGATCGTCCGCATGCGCCCCTTCTGAATTCACCATCTTCCAAACATCCTCATGAAACTTCCTCTCCTTCGGGTCTCTCATGACTTCGGATCCAATCGGCTGAGTCCCCCAAAAGTACGGATGGATCAAAATCATCCCTTTGATTTTATTGGCTCGCATGACCACATGGTGGGCTATGTTTGCGCCTGCGCTGTCGCCTGCGACGAACACGCGACCCGTGTCTCCGAATTGGGTCAACCACGGATCCGCATCGGGAGAGACAGCCCATTGGAGAGCGGCCCAGGAGTCGTCGTAGGCGGCGGGGAGGCGGTGCTCGGGGGCAAGGCGGTAATGGACGGAGACAGCAACGAGGTTGGCTTGGGAGACGAGGGAGTTGAGGTGGGAATGGTAGACAGGGGAGAAGGGGGACTCGATCATGAAGCCGCCGCCGTGGATGTAGACGAGGATCGGGAGCTTCTGGGTGGTTGTGGTGTTTTTGGGGAGGTAGAGGCGGGCGGAGACGTCGGAGTTGATGGTGACGTCTTTAGAGGTGACGCCGGTGGAGGGGTCGAGGCCGGCGGGGACGGTGTCGGTGCCGCCGAGGCGGTGGACGTGGCCGGACTTGTGGACGCGGAGGAACGGGGGGAAGTCCGTGAGGATTTCGGAGTTGTCACTCATTTTTAGGCTGCGGCGCTGGAGGAGGAGGAGGAGGAGGAGGAGGAGTGGAGATTTTTGTTTGTGTGGATCTGCCGATCCGGGAAGAGAGAGATGCAAGATTATATAATGGATATAATATTATAGTATTGGAGCGGAGCGGGGTTCGGTTCAATGCATTTGGCAGCTGCTGGTGAGGGTGTTTACTATTTGTCGGAAGCTAGTGATGAACTGAACTAAACTATAAAGCATGCGAAGATCATTGCAGAATAAAAAATAATTTATGTGACTCTCTCTCTCTCTCTCTCTCGTACTTGACACAAAGACACTTTGAATAGAATCGATTCATTACGTTAGTACGTACTAAAGTTATTTTCTAATTACTAGATTTCAATGGTATTCAATACGGATTCAAGCGGAAATTTTCTTTTGACACACACATCATGAGTATTTGTAAGGACTAACCAAATCGTTTTTTGCATACTTGTTCTTCCGATAGAATCATAGAATGATAGCAATTAAAATACTAGCTATGCATTATTTTATTAGATGGCAGTACAGGTTACTATCAAGTCTTCCGATAACGAAAGCGTAAATCCCAACTAAATGTATTGTTACCCCCCAAATCACTAGGATAAATTAATATCAATCACACGCAAGTATGAAAAATATCGAGAACATAAATAACACACAGATATGTGTGGTTTAACTTGTAGCCTATATCCACTGGCGAACAAAAAGAAATACTTTTACTAACAATTTGTGAGAAGTAAAATGTGGAGATCTCTCAATCACTCAATCCCTAGCATACCCTAAAAGCCTAATATAACTCTCTCAAATAAAGGAATAAAAGAGAAAATACCAAATGGGTTTCAAATAAAGGATTGCATTGATGACCAACTTAATTCCTAATCAAAAAGAATCCTCTCAGTCAAGTCTATCCAATAGAGAAAACTTTTGGTTTAAGTCCATATTTGAGTCACACTAATAAATCTCCACATTGACTTGAATATGTCGAAAATTCTTCACGCCAAATTACCTAACTTACTCTACCTTCTCCAATAGCCCCGCAGGGCATCTAAGTGCGGCACATATCGATCAAGTTCAAGCCCGGTGTTGATGTCCAAAGTTCTCAACAGCGAGATTAGTGAATAATCCCAAGTTTAGCGAGGGGGCATGGGGTCGATACGAGCCATGTGGGTCCCCTCATCTCTTTAGATGGCTGATCCCCTGTTAGGATAAGAGAGCTGCATAATAAGCTTGTTAGAGGACCGGAGTTGGGTTCTCCGGTGATTCCTCTGACGATCAAGTCAGTATTTGAGTTTGAGTGGAGCAGAAATCAATGAATTGAGTAAGTTACAGTCTAAGTGTGCAGAAATTGCATACATGTGGCCCCAGGGGGGCAGCCCCCCTGTAGCAGTACACGATGAGCCAATATATACCCAGCTGAAAATGGTAGAAACATAACTCTAGCTGAGTCCAGGCTACAGCTGGATTGGCAGATAGCTTCCAGATGTCGGCTGTTGAGAGGGACGAGTCGCCATTGACTTAACATGATGGTGATTGAGAGAGCGTGGCGCTGACAAAGTATGGTGAGTCATGGAGGCTTGTGGCAGAGGAAATGATAACGATGGCCAGCTGTTGGTGAGGAGTTCGAGGACAAATCGCCTCTCGACTCGGCTCTGTGAGAGGGACGATAAGTATCATCTTTATTATCGGCCTCACAAGTTATCGACCAGGCCTTGAGTAAATGAGGGGGGTCGACTCAAATGTTGAGGTCGAGTGAGAGCTGGTCTCGACTCAGCCTGCACTAAGAAGGGATGAGTGCCCGTGGTGCTCGAGCCGCCCCGGCTGGGGGGTGAGCTGATCTGATAATGCTAATATGGGACATGTGTCAACTTCAAGAGGAGGATTAACACTTGGTATAATTATTATCATAATATTGGCCCCTTTCGCTTGGACTAGGGGTAGCCGAGTCCGAGTGAAATAGGACCGTAGCTGGCCGGGTCCCGAGGTGCATTTAAGAGGGGCGCTGAAGAGTCTCTTCCGATATGATATTGCTGATGTCAGAGGATAATTCTGGGCTGATGCTACCTCGATTCTTGTGCGATGATTGCGGGCTAATTAAGGCAAGGGATGCTTCAGTTCTGGAGCGGTCGCCGCGTATTTTAGAAATGACCTTGGCCATCGGTTCATAATTGAGTCGACCGTTGCAATCTTGCCAGCTATCGACCCTTCTGTCTACAAGTACAGCTGCTCCGATTGCAAAAGATTTTTGCTATTTACTAAATTCTTGAGCTCTTAATCTGCAAAAGAACTCCGATCTTCACATCTTCTTCTCCGTCGATCTTCAGAACCAATCTGATAGCATCTTCAACAGCTAGGAATGAAGTCCTACTCAACCAACTGCGGAAATTCCATTCCAAGGTGACATCATCGCAGTTGGAGGCGCTGTACGAGAAATTTGACATCCCTAGGGCATTTGCCCTGACGGCGCCGGCGAAGTCGTAGGTGATATTTGATCATGACACTAGTTGAACACTAGTATACTTGAAGTATCTGGAGTATGGTCTGCGCTTGCCGCTCCACCCCTTCCTCCGCCGTGCTTCGAGGCATTGGGGGTGTCGCCATCGCAGATGAAGCTAAATTCTATCGCTACTTTGGTGGGATTCGTTGTCATCTACCACTAGTTAGGAGTCACCTTGACCCTAGGAGTACTCAGCCATCTTGTCTGTGTGAAGGTGAGCCAGCATGAGGGGCATTTTCACCTCCAATCATTGTGGGGGTAAAAAGATTGTCACCAACGCTCCTGAGTCCAACAAGGACTGGAAGGAGAAGTTTGTATGGGTGGCTAGGGACGACTCTAATCTGGCTTGCTCCAACTAGCTAGAGATCAAGAAGGGTGCTCTAAAACCAGGGCCACTATCGAGCACCGAGAGGTGTGTGCTGGAGTCAATCAAGGCGTACACCAGTTCTCACCGGCTCTAGAATCTCTTCGACAACTCGGTTCTGCGAGTTGTCAGCATCTCTTCTATGCCTCCCTCTGTGGATGATGAGGCTAGGTCGGCTACGCTAACATTAGGCTCAGAAGAGGCTGATGTGGAGCCGACGGCTCCGCTTGCCCAGATTCAAGGAGGGCCCTCGTTGAGGCCGAAGAAGCGCCTCCGGCCTGATTTGGCCCTTGAGGAGGTCAAGGGGGTCCAGGCTCATGTGGCTGAGATAGCCGCTCAATTGGCTGCATTGAGGGCTGCTACTGCCCAGGCCGAGAGGACCGAGAAGAAGAAGAGGTTGAGAAAAGTAAGCGGCTGAGGCCCCAAGAAGACGGTCGAGGCTGCAATGGAGGTGGGCACGTCTTCTGCTATTCCAAGAGATGCTGCTAGCCAACCACCGACGGAGGTCCTACCTCCTCAGGCAGAGGGGGAGGCTACTACTGCTACTGTTCTAGCCTAAGAAGCCGAAGTCATCATTATTGACGATAGGTCCCCCGCAAGAGAAGGGGGGCCGATAGATTTGGTCGAGGTCGAAGTCCCGGCGGAGGGAGAGATGGCTCCGGATACACCTGCCGAGTCGGCTCATTGGCAGGGAAAAGAACTGACCGCTGAGGGGGCACTACCTACTCAAAGGTTCGGGTGGCCTTTTCCTCACCGCATCGATGAGCTTGATGCGGAGAAGTGGGAGCAGTTGAGAATGTTCTTGATGGGATCTTCCAGAGTCGGCCCCCGCTATGATAGAGAGCCGTCTGAGGAGCTTAGACATAAACCCAATTAGCATCTAGACAAGATGGAGTCAGTTCTAGAGTTGCGACTCGCCCAAACCCAAGCAGTCGAGCAGTTCTATCTCGACCGCGACGACGAGATCCTGGAGGAGATGCCAGATGCCGGCCTTCACCAGTGCCTCAGGAGCTACATGATTCGCGGGGCTTTGGTGGAACAGGAGTTGTTAGGTCACTATGAGCGAGTCCAAACCACTTTCCTCAAGCTTCAGGGAGAGTTAGAGGCCCAGAAGGCCGACCTGGAGAAGGCTCTCTTAGCGCTAGCTGCCAAGGAGGAGGAGCTAGCCATATGGAGGCGGAGTGATGACAAATGGAGTCGAGAGGTAGAGATGCGGGAGAAGATGATAAATGGCTTGAAGGCTTCAAATAGAAAGAAGTCGATCGAGATCCGCAAGCTCAAGGAAGACCTCAGCCATCTCGAGCACGAGCTCCAAGAAAAAGATGATAAAATTAGCTATCTGTCCAAGGATCTCGAGGTCAAGAGGCAAAAGAGGAATGATGCCTTTGAGCGGGCTCGAGCGGACTGCCTGGATGCCCAGAGCTTGCGGACCGAGCTAAAGAAAGAGCAAATTGCTCTTAAAAAGCTGAGGTAAGAGAGCACTCGGGATGCGCTGGAGGCCGAACAACAGCGAGAGTCATCCTCTGCTAAAATCTAGGCTCTGCAAAGGTGGCTCACTCATCTGGATTCTGAGGGCCATCGATTCGAGGTTGTTGAAGGCTATCACCATATCACTCTTGCAAAGGTGGAGGTGGCGCTGGCCTGTAAGGCTAGCTATGACTACCTCGAGGCGCAGCTCCAGGCCAAGATCAGGAGTGACCCTAACCGCTTCCACTATCCTCCGAGGGTGGCCACCTGCCTTGATGAGCTTCAAGAGATCGAGAAGCAAGGAGGGGGCTCACACTTGCTGATGGGGATGGGGATGAGGACGGTGAAGAGTCGGCCGAGGAAGCTGGTGAAGGCTCGGCTCTTGACAGTTGGGCGGATCAGCGTGGAGGGAGAGAAGGCAAAGAGGTCGAGACTGAGGCCCAGTTGACTCCTCTACCAATTCCTACAGCTGCTTCTCCAAGTCCAACTCTGGCTCTTGGCCCTAGTGTCACTCCACCTATATCTCTTAGTCTTGCACGTCTCCCGAGTCTGACCCCTAGCGGCCCCCAATGTATTTTTTTTGCAATACGTCTTTTGTACTGCAAATACTTTCAAATATATAAATGAAAATATATTTTGTCAATTTAAACTGTGTACCTTTTGAGATTGCGTTCTTGTGTGTTAAGAGTTTGCAATCTGCTTTGTTTAAGTACAAGTTTGTTTTTGAGTCGAGGCGACTCGACTGTGTTTATGGAGAGTGTGATGACTCAGCTTCATGCCTTGGGTTTACTCACGATGACACCAAGGTTCTTGGGGTACGTGCCTTGGGCTTAGGAGGATGCTAAGGTCTTTTTATCGATGACGTGCCTTGGTTTTACTCATGAAAATGATGCCATGGTCTTTCGAGTCGGGGTCAACCGAGTTGACGGCGTGCCTTGGTTTTGCCCTGAAAAGATATCAAGGTCTTTGTGTCAGAGTCGACCGAGTTGATGACGTGCCTTGGTTTTACCCTGAAAAGGTACCAAGGTCTTTCAAGCGGTAAAAACTACATATAGGTATATAACACAAAAATATCTCATTTATGAGAGTATGTTTGGTTTGATTACCTTGGAGGAGATCATATGTGCCTTGTGCCTTAGGCAGAGTCGATGAAGATCTAACGGCAAAAATTGCACAAGGGTATATAGCACAAAAACATCTTGTTTATGAGAGTAATCGTTAGTTTGATTACCTTGAAGAGAACCATGAGCCTTGGGCTTATTTGTGAAAATGATGCCAAGGTCTTTGGATAAAACGGGCTGAGTCGATGAAGATCGAATGGCAAATACTGCTTATAAGTTAGCACATAACACAAAAAATACTTCTTATTATAAAAGTATCCGAATTGACAATTTCTAGGAGAGATATTCTCCACACTGTTAGGGACAAACCTGGCTTTCTAGCCTTAGTGGCAGCTTCTTATCTCAGGATTTGAGCATAAGGGGTCATCCGTTCTTTTGCAACAAAGAGACGAAGAAGCCCCACGGTGGCGCCAGTGTTGATGTTAAAAGTTCTCAACAACGAGATTAGTGGATAATCCCGAGTTTAGCGATGGGGCATGGGGTCAATACGGACCATGTGGGTCCCCTCATCTCTTTAAATGGCCGATCCCCTATTAGGATAAGAGAGCTGCATAATAAGCTTGTTAGAGGACCGGAGTTGGGTTCACCGGTGATTCCTCCGATGATCAAGTCAGTATTTGAGCTTGAGTGGAGAAAAAACCAATGAACTGAGTACGTTATCAGTCTAAGTGTGCACAAAATGTATACCTATGGCCCTAAGGGGGGCAGCCCCCTCCCCCTATATCAGTGGGTGATGAGCCTATATATATACCCAGCTGAAAAGAGTAGAAGTGTAGCTCTGGCTGAGTCCAGGCTGCAGCTGGATTGGCAGATAGCTTCCAGATGTTGGCTGCTGAGAGGGATGAGTCACTATTGACTTGACATGATGGTGATTGAGAGGGCATGGCGCTGACAAAGTATGGTGAGTCATGAATGCTCGCGGCAAAGAAAATAATGAGGATGGCCAGCTGTTGGCGAGGAGTTCGAGGACAAACCACCTCTTGACTCGGCTCTACGAGAGGGACGACAAGTACCGCCTTTATTATCGGCCTCGCAAGTTGTCGACACGGCCTTGAGTAAATGAGGGGGGTCGACCCAAGTGATGAGGTCGAGTGAGGGCTGGTCTCGACTCGCCCTGAGCTGAGAAGGGACGAGTGCCCATGGTGCTCGAGCCGCCCTGGCTAGGGGGTGAGCTGATCTGATAATGCTAATATGGGACATGAGTCGACTCCAAGAGGAGGATTAACAATTGATGTAATTATTGTCATAACACCCAGCTTGAACTTGCCAACTGAAAGAGGCATCATCAAAAAATCGATTAAATTGTCCTCACGATGATCATAGCACTTGGCAAAGTCATAACCTGAAGTAGCTCCAGAATAGCTAAAGGGCACAAAATTGCCAACTGACAATACATAAGCTACTGTATATTTATATCTTGGCAGTGGTCAATTATCTCATCTAGATCGATCTCTAGCAATAGTGTATTCCCACTCTTCCTATAGCTGCTGAGGTGCTTCATCTACTTGAACGAGATCTGGCTGCTTAACTCCCGCAGTCTTATCATGCTGAAGAGTTGAATCACGAATTTCTACCTCCACCTTCTATTCTGTAGTGTGCGCCTTATCATTAACTAAAACCGGTGACTGTTTTTTGGTGGAACATAAAAGGCTCATCAAAAGTGACATCGCGGCTAATAATAATCTTAGTAGATTTCGAATCAGGACACCACAACCTAAAATCCTTAACACCATATGTATAACCTAGGAATATGCACTTCTTCCCTCGAGGCTCAAGTTTCCCTTGCCTGACATGCGCATATGCAGGGCAATCAAATATTCTTAGATTAGAATAATCTGCTGGCTTACCGGACCAAACATTCTCTATAGTTTTATAACCGATAGGAGTAGATGGCGACCGATTCAGTAAGTATCAAGCTGTATTCACTGCTTTCACCCAGTATTCCTTGCCTAAGCCTGCATTGAACAACATACAACGAGCTTTCTCTAAAAGGATTTTATTCATACGTTCTGCCACTCCATTCTGTTGAGGTGTGCGAGTGACTATGTGATGTCTAACGATTCCCACACTCTTGCAGAATTCATTAAATTCTTCTCTAAAAAAGTCAAGGCCATTATTAGTTCTAAGCCTCTTAATAAGCCTCCCAGTCCACTTCTCAATCAAAGACTTTCACTGCTTGAAGGTCACAAATACCTTATTTTTATGTCTCAAAAAGTAGACTCAAACCTTCTTGAGTAGTCATCAATGAAGGTCAACAAATATCTCGAACTACCATTCTTCGAGGCAACTTGAGAAGATCCCAAAAAATCTGAATGGGTATAATCTAAAGTACCTTTAGTCTGATGCACTACAGTATTGTAGCTGACTCTTTTTTGCTTTCTAAAGATGCAATGCTCGCAAAACCCTAATTTTCATGTACTATGTCCATATAAAAGACCTTTATTGCTCAACTCGGCCAATCCACACTCACTGATATGACCAAGTCTCCGTGAGAACTTATTGCAAGAATTCGTTTGTCAAATATAACTGGATCGTTGTGAGAGCTTTATCAAACAAAGCCTTCTGCACTCTGCTCCGTATCAATATAGCGATCATCCTAACTTGCCAAAGTCTAAAACTTATGTTACCGTCAAACTTCTCAATATCTCACTTCGTAGTGGTTGTCATCTTCTCGTCCAATTGATAGCTGTGGGCTCTGATACCAATTTGTTATGCCAAATCCTAAGGATAAACTAATATCAATCACACGCAAGCACGAAAAATATTGAGAACACAAATAACACACGGATATGCATGGTTCGCCTGTAGGCTATGTCCATGGGCGAACAAGGAGAATAGTTTTACTAACAATTTGTGAGGAATACTATGTGGAGATCTCTCAATCACTCAATCTCTAACACATCCCAAAAGCCTAATACAACCCTCTCAAATAAAGGAAAAA
The DNA here is from genome assembly GCA_012295165.1 of Asparagus setaceus. NCBI lineage: Eukaryota > Viridiplantae > Streptophyta > Magnoliopsida > Asparagales > Asparagaceae > Asparagus > Asparagus setaceus. The sequence goes on along the minus strand of CM022704.1, from coordinate 25,100,203 downwards.
AAGAGAAAATATTAAATAGGCTTCATAAGAGAATTCTATATTCTTGATTGGTGCTCTGTAGATTGATGATGATAATTGACTTGAAAGACTATACATACATAGACTTGAAGATCCCAACTCCTTGCTGCATACGGAATACGAATTCTAGTTGGAATATAAGTCCACATGCTCTAAAGTCCAATAAGAGTCCAAGTCTATAATGATTTATATTCTTGCTGCAATTATAGTCTTAATAGGAGTTCACCTTTACCTTTCCTTATCACCAACCTGCAAGTCCTATGCACAATAAGATTCCATTGATGACCGACTTAATTCCTAATCAAAAGGAATCCACTCAGCCAAGTCTATCCAATAGAGAAAACTCTTGGTTTAATTATATATTTGAGTCACTCTAACACTTATCACTCTCATGTGCAATGTTGATTTGATCGAGTTAAACTCAGACTTATAATTTCAGAAAAAAAACTACATTTTCATAACCATCAATCCCAAACATGAACAATTTGAAAGCATTGTGGTCATGAAATATCCAAAAAAAAAAAAGAAAGTGGATAAATATTACAAATTAAACCATTCCTAAATTTTTTCGGGTTTTTCATGAAAACTTTATTAATGAAAGAAAATCCAAGCCTCTCTTTCAAACTTTATACTAACATTTTTAATATTGAAAAAAATATTGTAGACAATGTTAAACTACAGTGATGTGGCTAGGATTTTTTTGGGGTGGGGTGTGGTGGGGGTGGAGTTATATGTATACGATGATAAAAGAATTATTGATTCTTGGCTATTGGGAAATTGTATAATCTTAACCATGGGAGATTCCAGGTTTGAAGTTTCATTAGTCCCCTCGATTATTTTCACTACTTGAAATAGTTTTTTAGAAAATAAATCAAGCATCTTTTGTTTACCAAACATAACAACCACCAACAAATTAAAAAATACAACACATTGATATAATCAAATAAATTAATAAATAAATAAACTATTTACATCTAAGATTTATAAAATCAATTAACACATATAATTTAATGAGTAAAGCAAAAAGACAATGATCAAGAAATCAAAGCTTAAACAATTATATTTATTAGTCATGACTCATAATAAAAAATGACGAAAGAATAAAAAGGGGAAAATTTTATCTTTCGAGTTTAGTGGATACATCTTTTCTTTAGAATTGAGAAAAAACACTTCAAACTCAACTAAACTCTTGGATATAGGGAGAGAGATTGATTGATTTGAGCGAAATTCAAAATTTAGATTTAATGTGAAATTTTTTTAAAATAAAAAAGAGACCACATGCGTCGCGAAGAAGAAAAGGGGTTTGCAAATGAATTTATGGATGAATGATGTTTATAAGGACCCTTACTCGCCTCAAATCATTTTCAATTGTAGATCTCGATCGCGTAATCTTGAACCGTCCAATTTGGTCGAATCCTGGCTTTTTGACACATAACACATTCTTTATTCATGTGATAAGTCATAATTGTTCTTTCTTATCTTTCATTAAAAATCAAGTTTTGAGATTTTCAATTTGCTTCATTAGTTTTTATAATGACTTGGGATTTAAGGGAGATAGTAGGCTTTAAGGCATATTATCTTATTGGGTTGGATCTACTAGAAGGGTATTTATTAGCCCACAACTCGTCTCATGATACCTCATATAAAAGCAATATTTTCTCTCCCTCAACAACTAGGGATGAGGTTTTGGAAGTTTGGAGGCCAAGAAAAGAGAGATCTACATCCTAAGGCAAGTATTTTTGCTTGCTAAATTGATTATTTTAAAATTCTAATTTATTGGTGCTTTAGATCTTGATTCATCTATCTTTTCAACCAAGAAAACTTTAGTTTTGTGTACTTTTAAATTTGTGGATTTTGATCAAGGAGAGAATTTCTATAAGAGGTGGATCTCAATCCACAATCTCTTTCAAAGAGAATGACCCAATATTGTAGATAGATGATACCTTTACAAAATTGAGTCTTTATTTTATGATTTGAGATGTTTTTTTGTGGTTTTTGGTGTATTTTGAGATCTCTGCATTCTTTTGATTTTTTTTGGGTTGAAATGAGCAGTTTGAATAAGAGTTTGTCCCCATTTTTTGTTTGGATTGAAATCTCTTGAGCTCTAATAGTGGACTGGTGAATACTTGATATTTTGGAGAGCAAATTGGTGGAATAACTTCTTTTTGGCAGTACGAAACTTGGCTAGAAATTAGTTATTGATTTGGTTTTGAATCAAGCAAATAGGAGTTCTAGTGGGAATATAAGTCCACATGTTCTAAAGCCCAATAAGAGTCCAAACTTATAATGATTTATATTATTACTGCAATTAGAGTCCTAATAGGAGTTCACTTGTGGCTTTCCTTATCACCAACCTGCAAGTCCTATGCACAATATGATTGCATTGACGACCGACTTAATTCCTAATCAAAAGGAATCCTCTCAGCTAAGTCTATCCAATAGAGAAAACTCTTAGTTTAAGTATATATTTGAGTCGCACTAACACTTATCACTCTCATGTGCAATATTGATTTTGATCGAGTTAGACTCATACTTAGAATTTCGGGCAAAAAAAACTACATTTTCATAACCATGAACCCAAACATGAGCAATTTGAAAGCATTGTACTCATGAAATATCAAAAAAAGAAAATGGATAAATATTACAAATTAAACCATCCTAAGGTTTTACGGGGTTTTGCATGAAAACTTTATTAATGAAAGAAAAATCAATCCTCTCTTTCAAAATTTATACTAACATTTTTAATATGAAAAACATTGTGGACAATATTAAACTGCAATGATGTAGCCAGATTTTTTTGGGGTGGGGGGGTGTAGGGAAGGCGGCGGAGTTATATGCATAGATGATAAAAGAATTATTGATTCTTGGCTATTGGAAAATTGTATAATCGTAACAGTGGGGAATTCCAGGTTTGAAGTTTCATTGGTCCCCTTGATTATTTTCACTACTTGAAATATTTTTTTCTAGAAAATAAATCGAGCTTCTTTGTCTGCTAAACATAACAACTGCCAACAAATCAAAAAATACAGCACATTGATATAATCAAATAAATTAATAAATAAATAAACTATTTACATCTAAGATTTACAAAATCAATCAACACATATAATTTAATGAGTAAAGCAAAAAGACAACAATCAAGAAATCAAAGCTTAAACAATTATATTTATTGGTCATGACTCATAATAAAAATAACGAAAGAATAAAAGGGGAAAAATTATATCTTTAGAGTTTAGTGGATACATCTTTTCTCTAGAATTGAGAAAAACACTCCAAACTCAATTAAACTCTTGGATATAGGGAGAGAGATTGCTTGATTTAAGTGAAATTCAATTTTTAGATTTAATGGGACATTTGTTTTTAAAATAAAATAGAGACCACATGCGTCGCGAAGAAGAAGAAGTGTTTGTAAATGAATTTTTGGATGAATGATGTTTGTAAGGACCCTAACTCGCTTCAAATCATTTTCAATCGTGGATCTCGATCGCATAATTTTGAACCGTCCAATTTGGTCGAATCCTAGATTTTTGACACATAACACATTCTTTATTCAAGTGATAAGTCACAATTGTTTTTTCTTCAAGTGATAAGCCACAATTGTTTAAGTGATAAGTCACAATTGTTTTTTCTTATCTTTCATTAAAAATCAAGTTTTGAGATTTTCAATTTGTTTCATTAGTTTTTATAATGACTTGGGCTTTAAGGGAGATAGTAAGCTTTAAGGCATATTATCTTATTGGGTTGGATCTACTCGAAGGGTATCTATTAACTCACAACTCATCTCATGATACCTCATATAAAAACACTATTTTCTCTCTCTCAAAAACTATGGTTGACGTTTTGAAAGTTTAGAGGCCAAGAAAAAAGAGATCTACATCCTAAGATAAGTATTTTTGCTTGCTAAATTGATTATTTTAAAATTCTAATTTATGGATATTTTAGATTTTGATTCATCTATCTTTTTAATAAAGAAAACTCTAATTTTGTGTACTTTCAAATTTCGGACTTGTCACCAAGTTTTAGGCTACAATGGTGGAGGAGGAGGAAGAGAAGGGAGAGCGGGGTGGAGATTTTTGTTCGTGTGGATCTGGGAAGAGAGAGATGCAAGATTATATAATATATTAATATTGGACTGGAGTGGGGGTCGGTTCAATACATTTAGCAGCTGCTGGTGAGGGTGTTTAGTATTTGTCGGAAGCTAGTGATGAACTGAACTAAACTATAAAGCATGCGAAGAGCATTGCAGAATAAAAAATAATTTATGTGACTCTCACTCTCGTACTTGACACGATGACACTTTGAATAAAACGATTCATTACGTTAGTACTAAATTTTTTTCTAATTACTAGATTTCAAAGGTATTTCGATACTGATTCAAGAGGAAAATTTATTTTGACACACACATCATGAGTATTTGGTAAGGACTAACCAAATCGTCTTTTGCATACTCGTTCTTCCGATAGAATGATAGCAATTAAAATAATAGCTATGCATTATTTTATTAGATGGCAGTATATGTTGCTAGCAAGTCTTCAGATAATTAAAGCGAAAATCTCAACTAAATGTATTGTTATGCCAAATTTCTAGGATAAATTAATATCAATCACACGCAAGCACGAAAAATATCGAGAACACGAATAACACACGGATATGTGTGATTTGACTTGTAGCCTACATCCACGGGCGAACATGGAAAATAGTTTTACTAACAATTTGTGAAGAATACAATGTGGAGATCTTTCAATCACTCAATCCCTAACATACTCCAAAAGCCTAATATAACTCTCTCAAATAAAGTAATAAAAGAGAATATATCAAATGGGCTTCATAAGAGAATTCTCTGTTCTTGATTGGTGCTCTGTAGATTGATGATGATAATTGACTTGAAAGACTGTACATATACATGCTTGAAAATCCCAACTCCATGCTACCTATGGAATAGGAGTTCTAGTGAGAATATAAGTCCACATGTTCTAAAGCCCAATAAGAGTGCAAGCCCATAATGACTTATACTCTCGCGGCCATTAGAGTCTTAATAGGAGTTCACTTGTGGCTTTTTCTTATCACTAACCTGCAAGTCTTATGCACAATAGAATTGCATTGATGACCAACTTAATTCCTAATTAAAAGGAATCCTCTTAGCCAAGTCTATCCAATAGAGAAAACTCTTGGTTTAGATCCATATTTGAGTCACACTTATAAATCTCCGCCTTGACTCAAATATGTTAAAAAATTCTTCACGCCAAATTAACTAACTTACTCCACCTTCTACAATAACCCCGCATGGCATCTAAGTGTGGCACATATCGATCAAGTTCAAGCCCGGCTTTAAGGCATATTATCTTATTATGTTGGATCTACTGTAAGGGTATTTATTAACCCACAACTCATCTCATGATACCTCATATAAAAGTACTATTTTCTCTCCCTCAAAAACTAGGGCTGAGATTTTGAAAGTTTGGAGGCCAAGAAAAGAGAGATCTACATCCTAAGACAAGTGTTTTTGCTTGCTAAATTGATTATTTTAAAATTCTAATTTATGGGTATTTTAGATCTTGATTCATCTATCTTTTCAACTAGGAAAACTTTAGTTTTGTGTACCTTCAAATTTGTGGATTTTGATCAAAGAGAGGATTTCTCTAGGAGGTGGATCTCAATCCACAATCTCTTTCAAAGAGAAGGATCCAATATTTTAGATAGATGATATATTTACAAGATTGAGTCTTTATTTCATGATTTGAGGTATTTTTTATGGTTTTTTTGTGTATTGTGAGATCTATGCATTCTTTTGATGTTTTTGGGTTGAAATGAGCAATTTGGATAAGAGTTTGTTTCCATTTTTTTGTTGGGATTGCAAGCCCTTGAGCTCTAATGGTGGATTGGTGAATACTTGATGTTTTGGAGAGCAAATTGGTGGAATAACTTCTTTTTAGCAGTACAAAACTTGGTTGGAAGTTAGTTTATGATTTGGTTTTGAATCGAGTAAGTATTTGATCATTTTGGGAATCGTGGTTTTCAACAAGAGCGCACGCGCGCAGTGAAATCCAAAGAGTAGAATGTTTTGCAGCGTTTGAGCGCACACGCCCAAGTAATATGCGCACTCACCCAAACAATGAGCACATGCGCTCAAGCGGGTATTTCAAAGATGATTTTGTTTGGTTTTTCTCAGTCTGCTGTTAGAACTTGGTTGATGTAGTATCAGGGTGAGCACGGCGCCCAACCTCCTAGCGCATGCGCTCAGCATAAGAAAATAGATTCTTTCGATTTTGAGAATTTGATCCGTTTAAGCAAGTTTTTCATGCTTCCTTGGTTTCCTTGCATAGATTATGATATCAGTTATGTAATTAAGCTTGTCCTTACCATCTTGAGATAAAGTAGATGATATATTAGTCACTTGGCTATAGTTTCATGTTTATGTTTGTTTCTTTGAATTTATGATATATCCATGTATATACAAGAAAGGCATGTTGTGCTATGTTATTACGTAGTGATATCATATATTCTTGCTATGTTATGTTATGTTATTCGTTGACCTAGAATGTATGGGTATTATGAATGTTGGCCTAGGTTATACCTTGGATCTTTGTTTGCTTTGTACGTTATCATGAGACTTGGCCCTAGGGGTATGCATGATTAGGCACCATGATATGATATAAACATGATGATGATGATTGCCTATATTTTAATATTGAGCGTGTCCTTCATGACACTAAATCAAGAATGTTCTCTATTTTGAATTTAAGAAAGCTCTTGGTTTGGGATACATTGCAATTATGAGTGGAGGCTCGTATTCTCCACCACCAAAAACTTGATCAAGTATAAAAACATGATAAAAAAAGATAGAGAAACTAAGAAAGAGATAAAAAAATTTGCATGTATCAAGTCATGATGACTTGCTTTGGTATTTGACGGGCATGTTTTGTTTGCTTTGGAAACCTTGTCGGAGAGGGCACCCACGAGATGGATGTTCTCTATGGATTGAGTTATTTGGGCCTAGGACATAACATATCATGTATAACTAAGTAATAAAAATGTTCATGTGGGTTAATTAATGGGAGGGATTTGGACATCTCATTGAAAATGTGCGGACCGGGGTTGTGTTTGAGTGATGGTGCCAGATGACTCTGTGCACACAAACCAAGTAAAATAAGAATCCAAGTAACATTCCTAGTGGGTACACCAAACACACATTATCCCATGAGAGCTTTCCCTAAACAAGATTAAGTAAAAACTGATTAGTTAGATGCACATACTACCTTTGCATCACACTCCATGAGCTAGTGCACTCTCATTGTTATATCTATGTTGATACCATTTCTGGTTATCTGCCTTTATCTATTTAATATTCTGGATTTATGAGATGCATTTTCTTTCTATAAAAGCAAGCAAAGTGAATTATATAGCCTTTCTTATGATTAAACCAGTCATGAATGCATGATACACGTTACATGTGCACAAACCATCCTTCATTTTACCACTTTCTAGACAGCTTTCTGGCCATCCTGGTTTGCATACCAGTAGTGAACTTGGACCGTCTACCCCTACTTTCAAGGCACACCGAAATCTAGTGATCTTTCCTAGATGGAGTTCTAATCGACCAGCTTGCCTATTCATTTATTTAGTTCTGTTTCAGCCCTTTTACCATACTTTGTTGTGTATGTTCATCTTTCTGCTGCTATATATTGACTTTGATGTACTTGACAGTTGTATTAATTGTTTCAGACTTATGAGGCCATGTGGTCCAACTTTAATGTATCTCAGACTCGTGATATCTTTCATGTTATTAGTTATCTATAGGACTTATTGATATTTAATGAGTATCTTGCTTCTGTTGTGTATTTGTACTGAATAATTATGTCGTATATCATCGCCTTGTATCTACTTTTATGTGTGATTATATGATTTTGTTCTGTATATAGTGAATGAGATGTATGTACCGATCATTATTGTAGGCTTAAGTATATACTTTTGGGTAGTGTTTGGCCCAATTATATATCCTACCTAGCCTAGTCATGTGCCTGTCAAGTGCTCATGGGATACGGGGCGTGACAATATTAATGGATTCGGATTAGTTACTTGGTTTGGATAATTGAACTTTGAACCCAGACCAGCCTTGATAACTATTGAGAGATTTGAGAGAACTTGATTTTATTATTCATTCTACTAAGTTGTTTAAATACAAAAAAAAGTCGAGAGGTTCTGATAACCTAAGCAATATGGGACTAAAATAAAGCAAAATAAGATAGCTAAGTACTATATATTAACACCTCATCTCAAACTGTATTTGGATTCCAAAGACAGTTTATCGCGAAGGAATGTGATGTGCTGTCCAGTGAGGCCTTGAACTGAGATGGTGAGGGTATAGTTGTCCGGTGAGAGCTTGGACAGGAAGCGCTTGGTCGAGGAAAATATGGCAGAAGGAAAGCATGGCCGGTAGAAAGCATGGCCGGGATGCCGGCCGGAGAGCATGACCAAGGTGTTGGCCGTGGAGAGCGTGGTGAGGGTGTTGGCTGAAGGAAAGCATGGCCGAGATATCGGGCCGAAGGAGAGCATGACCAAGGTGTTGGCCGTGGGAGAGGAGCTAGCCCGAGGGTGCTTGGTCGGCGCCACGCTGTGGTTGGCGGTCTTGGTGAGAGATGTCTTCCGGGCATTCTATCGAATGCCTTCTGTGTGGCTTATCGATGGGCATTGAGCATCCATCAAAGGTGGCAGTTGCAACAAAAAGAAAGAGGGCAGCGGCAATGCGATTTTGCGAGGGTGGGTAGCGCTTGGTTGGAAGGTTTCAAGCAAGCATGGTGTTGAGTAGAGGCGGAGCCGGGTGGATCCGGGGCGAGTAGGTGGTTGTAGCGGTGTGTGGCAGCTATGGAGTTGGCAGCGACACTGGAAGATCAAGGTTAGGGTTTGCATTGAGAGGAGGGTTGGCTACGGAGTGGTGCAGGATGTGGGCGGCTGGCGATCGAGGGAAGGCGTGAAACGCTACTGGCGTGTGGGCTGGAGTTAGTTGAGTGCAATGATGGAGGTGGAGTTGTGGTTAGGGTTCAGTGGTGATCACATAGAAAGCTAGGGTTTTAGGGCATGAGAGAGGTTAGGGGAGAGATCTGTTGAGCTGTGTTAATTTCTTGTGGGCCCCACCTCCACTCGAATTTAGCGTGAGTGAAGGTGAGGCCCCAGCGAGATATTGGATGGGGAGTTTTTGGATGTATGGTTAGGATTTAAGGGAGGGCTTGATCAAGGGCTCTGATACTATGATAAGTATTGAGAGATTTGAGAGAATTTAGTCACATATCCTTAACAAAATTCATGTACAACCGAATAGAATTTAATTAGATTTTATCACTCATTCAAATCCTCTTTATGATCCATTACAAACAAACATGATTTAGTTACAGATTTTTCAAAATTCATTTCATACATCTAGGTTAATCCACAAAGCAAACGACCCCTTAAGAGTTAGGCTTGAGGGCGTGGTCATTGACACGAGTTTTGCAGTTCTTAGAGGCCATTTACATGGGCTATGCAATTTGCAAGTGGGTTGGTGGGACATGATCCCATCCCGCCCCTCTTATACTCTGCCTATGCTAAACTATAGGGCAAAAAGTATTTTTAAAAAAAAAAGATAAGAAAGAATGACATGATGTTGTACCCTTTTCCCATATAATGCTCTTCATTTCATCATAAAATTTGACTTGTATATAATTCAAGCTTATCAATATTTTTATATTTTTTATTTATGAGAATTTTCAATTCATATGAGTTTAGTAGAATTTTTAATGTTTAGAACTCATTATTTTATGAAATTAAAATTGAGTTTATGAAATTAATAAAATGGTGTAAACTTTTTTTTCGGTCAATGAAAATTCTTATCATTTACCAAATATAACGTTTATGTACATCAATGTGCTCGCTAGGACTGAGAAAACCGAGATGAAAAGCAAAATTTAAGCCGTGGATGCAACCCTTTACACAATCAAAGAGAAACTAACCAATCTTTACATTCATTTGAAAGGGGATTATTTAGCATAATGGTCATAAGATCAACTTTGATGACTTGAATGATCTGATCTATGCTTCTGTGGGATTGTTTGAAGATTCTGGAATTTCTCTCACCCCATATAGCATACACAGTGGCAGAGAGAGCTAGCCTTTTCACTCTTTGTTTGAAGCCCTTGTCCTTCAGTCTGGAATTATACCAGTCCTGTAAGAGATGCCAGACACAAGTTCTCCAATTAAATTAGAGCCATTCCATAATGGCGTTCCAAACTCTCATAGAGAAGCTGCAATCGAAAAAAAGATGATCCCTGTTTTCTGCCATCTGATCAGAACATAACACACAGCAGTTGTGTTGGATAATTCCTCTCTTTAGAAGCTTATCTTGAGTAAGCAACCTGTCGAGGACTGCAAGCCATAGGATAATTGAGTGTTTGGGATAATTCAATCCCTCCCATATTGTGCTATACCATGGCACTGGAAATGAAGCTTGCCTGAGCTGATTATATAGGCCAGAGATATGGACTTTAGAGTCCTTGTAGCATGCAGAGATAGTTTGCTTCAGATTATCAAGACCACCACACTTAGTAATAGATATGTCCCTGTTTTTCAGGAGCTGTTTCCACATCCAGGAATCCCCATTTCTATCTTGCACATTTCATATGTATCTATTTTTCAGGTAGTTTACATGAATCCATCTAATCCATAATTGCTCTTTGTTGAGATGAATACTCCAGATCAATCTAAGACCAGAGGCCTTATTCCATATATATGCAAAATACAATCTTAGCCCTCCATATTTTTTATTTGTGCATACACTATCCCAGGAGACTAGAGGAGATTTGTATGTAGTGTCATTTTTACCCCAAAGAAAACCCCTGCATAGCTCATCAACTCTCTGAAGAACTTTGATAGGGAGTATATAATTTGAGGTCCAATAAATTTGAATTCCCAGTATGACACTTTTGATCAATTGTATTCTGCCTGCATAGGACCAGTTCCTGAGCTTTGACCATTTCTGAAAATTATCAGCAACCTTGTTTATGAGGGGGCTGCAATCAAGGTAAGATAACCTTTTACTGATGAGAGGTACCCCGAGATACCTGATTGGCAGAGATCCTTCAGGGAATTGAAAGTAATTATGGATTGAGTTCTTGAGTGCTTCATCAATTCCACCATAGAATATAGAACATTTGCTAGGATTTGCCTCCAGACCTGTGACTTTACTAAAATCCAAGACACATTGGTGAAGTTTCTCAACTGTATATAGATCACCCCTACCAAATAATAATAGATCATCGGCAAAGATAAGATGAATTATCTTGAGCTTGGAACATTTGGGATGAAAATGAAAATTTTTGTCTTGCTTTAGCATGGCCAGTCGTCGAGAGAGATATTCCATTCCCAAAATGAATAGATAGGGGGAGAGGGGATCCCCTTGCCTTAGCCCTCTCTCACCTTTGAAATAGCCATGAAAAGAACCATTTAGAGAAATAGAGAATTTTGGGGTGGTGATGCAGGCCATAATCCAATTGGTCATTTTATGAGGAAAGCATAGACCACAGAGCATATCTTGGAGGAATTTCCAGCTAATTATATCAAATGCCTTTCTAATATCGATATTCATCATGATTCTAGGAGAAATGTGCTTACAACCATAATTCTTGACCAATTCATGAGCTAACAAGATGTTGTTTGAGATCTGTCTCCCTTTCACAAAAGCACTCTGTGCTTCATTCACTAGGTGCCCTATGACAGCTTGTATTCTGTTAGCTAAGATTTTAGAAATAAACTTGTAGAGGCAATTGCAACAAGCTATTGGCCTGAAGTCAGAAGGAGTTTTCGGGCATTGGACTTTAGGGATAAGAGTTAGGGAGGTGGAATTGACCATACCTAAAAGTTTCCCAGATTTGAAGAACTCCTGGACGGCTGAAATAATATCCGCTCCCATAATGCTCCATGCTGATTTAAAAAAAGAGGCACTATAGCCATCGGGGCCTGGAGCTTTATCATCAGGAGTGGAGAACACAGCATTTTTGATTTCATCCATTGTGACATCTTCAAATAACTTTTTAGCTTGACTATCAGATAGGCAAGGGCCATTTTGAATGACTCTGATATCAGGATTCAAGGTGTTTGAAGCAGTCCCCATGAGATTCTTGTAAAAGGATATCAATTCTTCAACTATTTTCTCATTGTCAGTAAGTTTATCTCCCATGCTATTATAGAGAATCATCACCCTACTGTGGTGTCTATTGGAAGTGATAATTGAGTGAAAGAGATTTGTACTCCTATCTCCTTGCAGACTCCATGCAATCCTGGCCTTTTGATGGTAGAAGGAAGATTCACAGTTCATAAGTTTGTTGTAATCCAGTAGGTATTCCTTTTCTTTCCTGATGAGCATAGGGTTTAAGGGGTCAGATTGTATTTCATCCTGAATATCTTCCAGTTTCCTTTTTGCACGAAGAACTTGTTCACTAATATTATGGAAGTGCCTTTTGTTCAGCTCCTTTAAGGCCCCTTTCAGCATCTTGAGTTTTGTACAGGTTGTATACATTTTGTAGCCTAATACAGGGGTTTGCCAAATTGAAGCAACTATTGGAATGTAGTTATCATGCTTGGTCCACATTTTGAAAAACCTGAATGGTTTTTTCCCTTACACTCTATCTTCAAAAATAGTGATCAAAGCTGGAGAATGATCAGAAGAAATGGGGGAAAGATATTCTAAGTGGCTTGAATTGTATGAGTGAAGCCAATCTTGATTGATGAGCCCTCTATCCAATCTGCTCCATACTCTATGGTTAGCCTCTTGTTTATTGTTCTAGGTGAAAAAGCATCCATCAGTTTTAAGGTGAGTGAGCTCACAATTATCAATGAATTTCCTGAAATCCAGTGTATCAGCCTCAGTGAGTGAAGATCCTCCTAATTTCTTAGTAGCACTGATCATTGCATTGAAGTCCCCTGATATAAGCCAAGGCATATTTCCAGCAGAAGAGTTAAAGTGATATAGATCAGTCCATAGTTGCTTCCTAGCCTCCATATGGTTGAAGCCATAGATAGATGATACCACACAATTGACTCTACCATCAATAGATTTCATGGCAGCAGTGATGTGCTGGGCTGAATAAGTTTTGACTTGTATCTCAAAAATGTCTGGATCCCACATGATCAAAACTCTGGCCATGCCAGTAACATCAACATTAGAGAACCAACTCCATCCCCTGGCTATTTTTTTAGTAATAACTGCTAGCTTAGGCTCTTTAATTTTTGTTTCTAAAAGAGCAATGAAAGAAACTTGGTATTGCTTTATAACTTGTTGAACTACATGATGCTTAGGGGCTTTGTTTAGTCCCCTAACATTCCAAAAGGATATTTTCATTTTTTATTGATTTCCCCCTCTATCAATTGTAGAGGGATCCATGTCATTTGCCAGGAAGTCTAGAGGTGAAAATCTTGAGGAACCTTCAGGCATGCTTGTAGCTTTAGATTTACTCCTTTGAACTTGTGTCCAGATGTTGCTCTCTTGTAAATGCTCATGAACATTTCTTAATTCAGATTGCCCCTGCACAACATGTACAGAATTCTGCTGTATATTCCTTGAAGGCTCTGCCTGATTACTGGAAACGTGCACAACATGCACAGACTGATATACAGGAAAGCTGTTGCTAGCAATATCCACATTATTACTTAGTTTAGTGCCTCCTGAATCTGCTTGTCTAGAAGCATTTGGCTGCTTTGGTACCCATCTTTGAATAGGTCTTTTCTTACAAAACTTAGTTTCATGTCCCACTAGTTTGCAAGTATCACACCATTTAAGCTTCAATTCATATATGATCTTCTAAGTTATGAGCTCTCCACTAGGACCTTGGATGGTGATTTGGTCTGGAAGTGCTGAAGGTAGTTTAACTTCTATTAGTACTCCAGCATAAGCTAACCTTTGTCTATTTGCGGTAAGCTTGTCTGTAGTAATAGGACGTCCAATGAGACTTGAAATTTTACTGATGCTTTTTGCATTCCACAGGTTAAGTCTCAAAGTAGGAAGTTGTATCCACAGGGGGTATGTAGTTTCCTGAACTTTTTCAATTTCTTCTCCAATTGACCAATGTTTTAACAATATGGGACGAGAGCCAAAAAAACCAAGGGCCATTTTCCAGTATATCACTCATATCCTCTTTGCTTTTAAATTTGAAAAGAAATAGACCAGCTTTCAGTAAACATATCTCAGGAGTGGAAATATGAGACCAGAGCTTCTGAACGAAGGATTCCATGGCTTTGAACTTAGCATTCATACCAAGAACTTGCCCAATTAAAGAAAAATTCCAAAGTGAAGATCCTTCAGTCCATTCTTCCTCAGAAAATACTACAGAATTTTGATTTTCAGCTGGAATATAGCTCAAATCAAAGCCATTCCCTATTTTTCTATTATCAGCAAAAAGACTAATCCAACTTTTCCCAGTTTTACCAACATCACCATGATCAGCTTGAAGATTTTTAGCTCCAGTACTAGGATTAGACACCATGCTGCGTACTGATTTATCATTTGATTTATCATCAACCACAACTGAGTTTCTTAGAAAATCATCAGAAGCATGGCCACAATTCAATGGAACAGTAGTAGTATCATTAATCAAAATATGGTTCGAAGGTGAAGATACAAGAGATGTATCATCATCTAGATCACTTATTTCAGCCCATGAAACCCTAGATGAAGAAGTAGCTCCAGTATGAGGAAAGGGATTCTTACTAAGTATACGAGTTTTAACTCCCAATTTCTGAGGAATAGATCTAGCGGCATTGGAGTCTCCCAGAGGCGAAGTAGAGTCCGTGATATCCGCCGCCAGCCTTCTTCAATTTTTCCCCTTTGGTCCAGCTTGAACCCATGCCATTTGAGCTCGAATCTTCATCATTTTCACTAAAATTTGTATTGGTAAGATCAGCAGATGAAACCAAGCTTGAATTTGAAGCTCGAAGACCAATGTGGATGATCTTCTTCCCACTAGATTTCTTTTTTTACCCATTGAAATCTCAGCAGGGTGCACGTTAGCAATGCCAAGATCGCATTCTAACATGCGCCAGCTGCTCCTTTTATTATTCGTTTATTCTTAAAACTTTTTTTTTCCCGCAGGTCCTAATGGTGTAAACTTGCCAGAGTTTAAAAGGGTTTAGTGGGATTAAGCCAAAAGCAACTTCAAGCTAACCTTGAATGTCCTTCATTATCTAAGGGCCTGTTTGTTTGCTCGGACGTAGCTAAGAAGTAGCTGAAGTGAAGGAAGTAAATGTTACTTCTGCTACTTCCAAGTAAAAAATTATGTTTGTTTCTTACGAAACACTACTTCCTCTACTTTCTAAACTGCTGATGTGGCGTCTACATGTCATCTTTATTTCCCAAATTTTTTCCGCCTCTTCAGTTCTAAATGTTGCAGGTGAACGAAACGGGCGGGTCCACATGCACCGGATTTGTTGTGTTGGTGCTATCTGTTCACGATTTACATTAGCAATTTTTTTTACATGGCACCTCCTAAATTAAACGAATCACATTTATCAATGGTTATTTGTATTTTAACCCACTCTTTTAGCTTGGTTTATTTTTGAACCCATGAGCTTCTAAATTCCTCCATTCACTAAGATATCTTAGCCTTTTTAATTGAACATTCATATTAATGCACTATACGAATTATAAATCATCATAACTCAATCTAACGTGCTACAATATTTATTAATAAATTATAATAAAGGAAGGTAAGCTCACGGTGATTTATAGCATGAGTTTACTTCCTAACAATATTTCAATTGTTATCCAAACAAAAGAAGTGAATGAAATAGAAGAAGTATTGTTTCCGCTACTTCCAAAAACTTGCGAAACAAACAAAAAAAGTATTACTTCATTTCCTTCCTACTTCATAATTTTTGAAGTTACTTCTTTGATCTATTTCTTACTTTTAATACTTCATATCATCCAAACGGGCCCTAAGGAATGACATCTCGCATGATGTCATTCACTTGAATTATTAGTTCGTATTTTCCTCCCACTTCAAGATGATTGATAGGTTTGATGGTTGTTTTCTTCTTTATTTATGTATTTATTTAGTGTTTTGTTTTTGAAAGAGACTTCCACATACTTAACTAGCCAGGGTGTCTATCTAAAGCCTATCACGCGTTGCTAGGAGAGAAATAATTTGCCAAGTGACAAAACCTGTAAGTTTGGCGTTTTCCCAACACATTTCTACACATGTCCATTTACCTATGACGGAAAACTCTCAAACACTCCAAAGTGCAGAAAAATTCTTATAAACTGTCTTTTTTGAGGAAAATAATACACGGAGCGAATGTGGACGGGCGATAAATATCACAACAATTATTAAAGTTTGTGATTTTTTTATTCAATATTTTGATATTGTTAACGAGTGCTGCTAGGAGGACCGAAAAAGACAGGTTGCTGGGGCAGATGAGCTAGCGTGCTGAGGTGACTTAGGTGTTGTCTCCTTATTAATGCATCGTTATAATTACAAGTGAGGGTAATTTAGTCCAAAAGCTATCTCTATCTTCTTTTCCAAACCTAAAAGCGAGTGAACCCATTTTCCTCCCATCTCTCCTTAACCTATCTCAGAAACAGTAGCAATTGGTAATCTTTTCAAACCGACGACCTCTTCCAGGAACAAAGAAATCCAAAAAAAAAAATAATAATAAGATGATATCGGTTCTCTGACGATCCAAATAGTTAAGAAAAAAAATTTTGATTAAGATAAATGGGTTTGATTTGCCTAATGAGATATTGAAGTAAATGACTCCAGTAGCAATTGGTCAATCTTTTTTGTACTTTTCTTGCTTGATTGAAATCTTCTCAATCCATCAAAAACTCTTTTTTTTTTAATATTTCTTGATGAGATACTAACCGCCTACCTCCCATCGGATTGGGATCCTCTACTAACGCGATACCCTAATATCTCCTAACGATCTCCACCTCGATTTTGTACCCAAACACAAAATACAAGAAGCTACTATGCATGAGTGGAGACAGGTGAGATATTAGAAAGATCTACGTGATAAGAGAGGATCTCAATCCCCTCCCATCTCTGAAGCCATTGCTGGATTTGCCATAGAAATCTTATTTCCTCCAATATTTTCCGATGATGATTTAAGTTCGAAAATATTTCAAATTGTTTCTTTGTACAGTTCTAGTCGTCGAGAAAATAAAATGTTAAACGAAAATATTATCAATACTTTTTCCACGGTGAAGGGAGGAGATAAAACAAGAGTCTTTCATTTTCCTAAACCCCTTGAAGAAACCTCCTGAGCAAACATTGTCAAGCCTCACGCGACTAAAAAAAGACAAAAATACCTCTTGACTGGAAAAAAATTTTAGGGAAAATTGCTTCTAGCCCCCAAAACTCTAGGAAGTGTTCTTCCTCCTCCCAAGACTTTTTCAACTCTCTCAAACCCCCAAAAGCAAACCCCCATTCTATGAGCCCCAAAACACAAAACCCAAGAAATTAAAATACATGAAGACCATTATACCTCTCTCTCTCTCTCTCTCTCTCTCTCTCTCTCTCTCTCTCCCTCTCCTCTCCCTCTCGTCATGATGTAACTTTGATCATTTGAAATGGTTTTGGGGAAAATTTTAGTTCCTCCAAATTTTTCTATATTGTTGTAATTTTGTTAGTTATTTTATATATTGTTGTAATTTTTGGTTATTTTATATATTGTTGTAATTTTTTAAAATCGATAACTTGTTATTTTATATATTGTAGTAATTCCCTAATGCTATTTTTTATTATTTTATATATTGTAGTAAATCCATAATTTTTGTTATTTTATATATTGTTGTAAATTTTTATTATTTTATATTGTTGTAATTTTTTAAAATTGATGACTTGATATTTTATATATTGTAGTAATTCCCAAAATTCCTAATGCTATTTTTTATTATTTTATATATTGTAGTAAATCCATAATTTTTGTTATTTTATATATTGTTGTAAATTTTTGTTATTTTATATATTGTTGTAATTTTTTAAAATTGATGACTTGATATTTTATATATTGTAGTAATTTCCTAATGCTATATATTTTTTTATTTTATATATTGTTATTTTATATATTGTTGTAAATTTTTATTATTTTATGTATTGTTGTAATTTTTTAAAATTGATGACTTGATATTTTATATATTGTAGTAATTCCCAAAATTCCCTAATGCTATTTTTTATTATTTTATATATTGTAGTAAATCCATAATTTTTGTTATTTTATATATTGTTGTAAATTTTTGTTATTTTATATATTGTTGTAATTTTTTAAAATTGATGACTTGATATTTTATATATTGTAGTAATTTCCTAATGCTATATTTTTTTATTATTTTATATATTGCAGTAAATCCATAATTTTATTTGTTGTTAAGGTTATGAGTTGGTTGATAAGCAACAACAAAGCCATAAGCTTAACAACTAAGCCCTACCTTAACAAAGCCCCTAACCTTAACAACAAAGCCCTAACCTTAACAACAAACCCATAACCTTAACAATGAAGCCTTAACCTTAACAACAAACTCATAACCTTAACAATGAAGCCTTAACCTTAAAACAAAATCCTAACCTTAACAACGAAGCCCTAACCTTAACAACGAAGCCCTATCCTTAACAATAAAGCCAATCTTAACAACAAAGCCTTAACCATAACAACAAAGTCTTAACCATAACAATGAACTCATAACCATAACAACAAAGCCATAAGATTAACAACAAAGTCCTAATCTTAACAACAAAGCCTTAACCTTAACAACAAACCCATAACCTTAACAACAAAGCTCTAACTTTAACAACAAAGCTCTAACCTTAACAATAAAGCCTTAACCTTAACAACTTAGCCATAAGCTTAACAACAAAGCCATAAGTTTAACAACAAAGCCGTAACCTTAATAAAGAAGCCCTAACCGTAACAATGAAGCCTAAATCTTAACAACAAAGCTCTAACCAACAAAGTCCTAACCTTAACAACAAAGCCTTAACCTTAACAACAAACCCATAACCTTAACAACAAAGCCTTAACCTTAACAACAAAGCTCTAACCTTAACAACAAAGCCTTAACCTTAACAACTTAGCCATAAGCTTAACAACAAAGCCATAAGTTTAACAACAAAGCCGTAACCTTAATAAAGAAGCCCTAACCGTAACAATGAAGCCTAAATCTTAACAACAAAGCTCTAACCAACAAAGTCCTAACCTTAACAACGAAGCCCTAACATTAACAACAAACTCATAACTTTAACAACAAACTCATAACCTTAACAACCATCTAACCTTAACAACCATCTCATAAGGTTAACAACAAACTCACAATCTTTTTAACCATCTCATAAGGTTAACAACCATCTCATTATCTGTACATGCTCAGATCCTCAAACCCTATCCTCCCGTCTCGGTCTCGATCCGTGACCACGAGCAGCGTCCTCCATCACCTCTCTCCTGCCTCGGCCGAGGATGTGCTCGAACTCGTCAATGTCCACGAAGCCGTTGCGATCGGTGTCGGTGGTGAAGATCATGGACGCGATGACGTCATCATCGGCGATGATCGTGGACTTGAGGTCACTGAGGCTAATCTTGCCATCGCGGTCGGTCGAGGGCGTCCGGCTGGAGAATCCGGCATGAGCCGCCAGTGGAGAGGCGTGGCGGCTGGAGGGACACATTGCAGATTTTGAGATGACACGTTCGACGAGGAGGGGTGTTTTGAGTAGTGGGAGGCAATTAAATCAAAAGGGCATTTTGGAAATTGTTTTTTTAAAAAAGAACCAGGTCACTTGGGAACTGGGTTTGGGGGCTAAAAGATATTTGCTTTTTGGGGATGGGGGCTTTAGAAGCTTTGAAAAGTCTTGGGGGAGAAAATAGATGAAGTTCTTTTGGGGGCTAGAAGCAATTTTCCCAAAAATTTAATGGAAACATGAAAAAAGAAAAGGGTTGTTTTTTTAAGGGATATATGAAGGTTACTTTGGCCTTTTTTAAAGCACGTGTTTGTTACGTGACACATTAAACTAGACATTGTTATGCTAGGGATTTAAATAAAATCTTCAAGAGGTTTAGTAGTAAAACAATATTCTATAGTAGGATTATGTGCCAAAACCCTGAAGTTTAGAGAGGTTGATAGAATTAAAATAGTTAATGAGGGTGTTCTCGGGTTCTCTAAAATTAATCCTATTTGTTTAAAACACTCTCCATATGCTTTTTTATCTGACATCTGGTATTCTCAAGAAAAATTTATGTTAGAATATTAATTTATAACATTAATCCTTATTAAAGCTTTGGAGATTTATGGACTGCTTGATGGGTAGAGATCATCTACGTTCTTGGTTGTAGAAGCCTCTACAACTCACCACTCACATTCCCTCACTCAATGGATCCCGTGAATGATATTCTTTGTTTAAATTATACTAGTATTATGGCGCATGCGATGCGTGTACATGACAAAAATATATGGAGAGAGTGAGAGCGCTAGTC
This sequence comes from Asparagus setaceus, assembly GCA_012295165.1. Classification (NCBI taxonomy): domain Eukaryota; kingdom Viridiplantae; phylum Streptophyta; class Magnoliopsida; order Asparagales; family Asparagaceae; genus Asparagus; species Asparagus setaceus. The sequence continues at coordinate 25,079,707 of CM022704.1, read as the reverse complement.
TTACAAGTGGAGAAGCATTTCCTTTGATTTTATCAAGTATGATGGCAGTTTTGTTGATTTTTTTAAGTGTTAGAGCATTTACAATTGATACTTTTCATATATAAGGGCATTTTAGGAATTCTAAGATGTGGTTCACAATGAACAAAGGGTTATATAATTATATAATATAACATAGATATAGATATAGAATAAATATAGATAAAAGATATTTTAATTGTGGGACCCACTGACCCAGTGAATGTCATTATTCAATGTAACCAATTGCAGAGGCTATCTGCAATCAAAGATCCAGAAAATTATTGCCCCAGTTTTGGCCGTTGGATTTGCATTTAGGATCTATGACAATGTAAGAAATTTGAGGAATCTTTAATAATCTAAAATTTTAATTTTTGGTCTGGTTTGTAGGATAGTGGGAACGGGATGTTAGTTTTGAAAAAAAGAATCTATGAGTATCCTTATTTATTTGTAGAGAAAGTGCTAAGAATGATATATGGGTCCTACTATGATTAAGTTTATGTAAAATAAAAAATTCCTATTTTAATTGTACAATGTAAAATAAATAAATAAATAAAATGATAAAATATTAAAGTTCTAATTTTAAAATTTCTATAATTGTTTAAATATTGTGGACCTCACTTTAATGCATAACCTACCAAAATCTCTCATTTTTTCTCTGATTTCTAGCAACCGACAACGCTAACTTTAAGCCATCAAATCATTACCAAATCTCAGTTCAGAATCGCACATCCAAACATTTTATGGAGGGATATTGGGCCTGACACGTTCGTACATTGGCCCCACCATTTATTTGTGATCCTTGCGAGAGTCCTCAAACCAAACATTTGGGTTTGGAGTCTCTTCTATCTTGATAGCAGAGAACAACGGCGGATCCACAATTTTTAGAAAGTAACGTCACTGTATCATTAATAATTAAAATAATAATAATTATTCTCGGCCAGTTTTTATATTATGAAAAAACTATATAATTGCATTATTAATAATAATAAACTATATAATTGCATTATTAATAATAATATCAAATACATCTTTCTTAATTTATGTCATTAAACAATCATTAAGTCAATCAAACAATTTCAAAATCAAAAATCCCCAACCCCACCCTACCCCAGAAAAAAACTTATATTCTACACATCGAAAAACAATATTAACTCATCAAAACGGTAAAGCAAGGGGCGGCTAAAGGGCCGATCATAAAAACTAAGATGACATTGGAGGAAGAGTTAGGGCGGACGAGGAGGCTTGATGGTGGGAGAAACCAAGAGAGAAGGAAAAATTAAAACCTTTGTGTGGGAGACCAGTGAAATACATGTATGTGTGAGCCTTGTTGGTTTTGGGAGTTAAAAGTTTACTAGTAAGTGGTGGGTTATTAGATTGGTGAATTATTAGATGTGTGAGTTTTGATGGGTCACTTTGGGTTTCTAGGGGATAGAGGTGTGGGTCTCTTGAATTTTTTAGTGGAGTCACTCATTTGTTATTGGGGGAGAACTTTCTCGTTTTTGGGTTTAATTGAGAGTGGGTTGTAGTATTTCTTGAGCAAAGTGGGATGAAGTGACCCACTTTGCTTTATGTGCATCCACCGTTGGTAGAGAATGTCTATAATTAGTTAGGTGGGCTAATACTATTAGTTTATCTCAGTTGGTACCACAATTAAAAATATTTTTGTATTATTAGATAATTAATATCATTCGTGGAGTCCACTGAGTGAGAATATTGATTGGTGAATTGTAGAGATTCGTTACAATCAAGGATGTAGAGGATCTCGACCCAAACATCCACTTATTAGTGTATCGGTAGGGTCCTTGATATATGGTATCAGAGTAGCAATGTTCTTGTAGCTAACCCACATTTGAATCTTGCTAGTCTGAAATTCTAAAGCAAATTGAAAGAAGATACCGCTCCTTGAATTTAAATTTTAGGGATAAGATCCTCAATTTGTAAGGACATGATAAAATATAAAATAATAACCCTTAAACCTTATGACGACTCTAAAGTTTTGTGCAGCGACATGGTCCTTTGCAATTCTAGTGATCACAATTATATCATATCTTCTAGTGTTGTGGTGGATGAGTCTTATAAATTGCTTTATATTTCTGGGATCAAAACTAAAAAGTAGGAGGGAGGAAGGAGGTGTTGAGGGGTAAAATGACATAAAGGCCATATCATCTATTGGTGCAATCCTACCTAGCTACACTATATGGATCGTTCTGGTTCTATAAGAGTCAAACTCAAAATTATAAACTTGTTCAAATCTTGCAAGTTACCAGCCAAGTTGAAGCTCACAAAATCGTCATGAACAATTGGTTTGCAATAGACATAACAATTACATATGTTAGATTCCACAAAATCCCATTGTTCTGCGGTCCAAAATCTTGTTCAAAGTTTTTCTTTCTTATTTGGGCAGGTTTTAACTATTTGATTTTTGAGAGGTAGACAACATCTATTTTGGCTCAAATTTGATATGGGGATCTAGAATTCTAGTAGAAGTATATTTTCTAGTTTTGACACTTTTCAATATTTGGTAAAAATAGTTATTTTACCTTTTTATTTTTGAGTCTATAAAAGACTCTTTTGGTGGATCTGCAAAGTAAATTTTGGAGAAATAAAAATTCCAGTTATGGTTGGTTGTGACCATTTTTTTATCTGGAGTTCATTGAGTTTCTAAATTCTAATTGAATTGCAGCTCAACATGACTGCATCAACTATGTATAACTATTTTATGGCTCTTAATTTCACACTGGTTGAAATACTATAAGAAGTAGGGATGCCTGTAACCCCAAAAACATAGAACCAAATTTACCCCCCCACCCAAAAAAAAAGACTTGGTCAACAAGCCAAAAATGCCCAAATACCAACTCTATATTCCTTTAACCCCCTCCAGCTAACCCAAATACCAATAATGTACTGTATTTTGGGGTATATGACATTTTTATCCTTGGCAAGTTAACAGGAAAAAAGAAAATCGCAGGCATGGATCAAAACTCAAATCACGACTTTCCATTTCCATCATTCGGCCGTATTAAATGCCTCTTCGATGTGTTTTTTTTTGGGGGATACCAAATTCCCTCCTCCTAAATTCCTACCTGAAAAGCAAAACAATCATCTTCTCTCTCTCTCTCTCTCTCTCTCTCCCACTAAATTCTCTTTATAAATACTCTTTACTTCATCACCTACTTCTCTTCAAAATGACCAGGGGTCGAAGAATCAGTCTTGTTTCGGGAGCGAGAAAAGTCGATTTGTGAAAGTAAAGTAGTTCGGGTTAGGCTCTGGCACTTTGGAAATCAAACTCCCTTCCGTACGGAAAGCGGATCATGAAGAAAGTCTTTTTCTCCGTGCTCGTCAGGTAGCAAGCGGATCAAATACGAGCATGAAAGAAAAGGGAAAGTGTTTTTGCTTATAGAGGGCGTAGCGAGCGCCTTTCCTAATGAGGTAAGGTCGTAGAGAAAAGTCATCCACTTGGGCGGTGGTGGCAAGTAGCTTGGAAGGTGGAATCACTACTCGGCAGAGTTGAAGAGGTAACAACACTCCTTTGCATGGTTACAAACACAACAAGTAATGACAAGGGTGAGGGTGTTTTCATACTTACTAATGGCGCTACCGAATTGATTAGCTTAAAGTATCAAGTGTCAGAAAGGCTTAAACTCCCCTTGCAATATTTATCCCTAAAATTCAATTCGAAAAGAGAGAGTTCAGCTTTGCAATTGAAAATGACGAGGACCTGAGATTAATGTTCGAGTATAGTCTTCATAATGGATGATAGACATTAACTTGTATGCTAGTGCAGTTGTAGATGCTTCAACTTCGGAGAACACCCAAAGAGCTCCAGAAAATATATAAGCAATCACATTTTTAACAATTTATTTTTGAAATTATATAATGGATGTTAAAGGTATACGTTCGTTATTAAGGTGTTTAGTTGGTTATTAATCTTCGAGTTAGTTGTATATGTTTTAATTGGTTGGTAATTACAAGAGTTAGATGTTAATATTTTTCGCTAGTTGTTAACCTTAAAGATTAGTTGTCAAGGTTTTAGTTGGTTGTTAGCCTTACGAGTTAGTTGTGAATGTTTTAGTTAGTGTTAGCCTTATAGATTAGTTGTTGAGGTTATTAATTATTTGGTAACCTTCTAAATTAGCAATAAGGGTGTATTCCCACCAATAGAACTAATAGGGTCTATCCAACTCCTTGCAATTTTTGACTCTTTTAATGTAAACAAAATTCACTTAGGGTCTACCCACACAAATAAAACTATATGGGATGTATTCACAACTGGGCAATAGTACAAAGAGTCTATCTCCAATTAACTCCAGGAAAATTACTAAACGATAATTTAAGATAATAATTGTAGATGATTTAGATGTCATTTGACAACATGTTGAGTTAGAGAATAAGAAGAGTTAATCTCTTAGCAAACACTAAATAACTTATAGAAGGTGTAGATTGAGTTAATCCCTCTTAAATTTTCAAATCTGAAAAATAGAAGAGAGTTAAGATAAATCTTCTCGAGGTGTAAACATAAGTTAACCCCTCAAACCAAGAGTCCAGATCCTCTACAACCTTAGTTGTAGTGGATATCTACAATTAGTTATGTGAGCTAATACTATTGGTTTGTTATAGTGTGTTCCATAATTAAAAGATTTTTTATATAATTTAGATAAAAAGCATAATCCATAGGATCCATTAAGTGAAGAAATATTATTAGTGGGTTGTAGAGTTCCTCTATAACTAAGGATGTCGAGGATATCTATGCTCAAACCATGGGGTTTACTAATCCACCTCCTTGCCAAATTAAGGGATAACCTCTCTATTTATAATAAAAAGGGGTTGTTACCCTTATTAATCCCAAACTTTAATAATCTCAAGACTTGAAAGAAATCCCTCATAACCAGCTAATTAGTTTAACCTTGGGGCTAACAACAGGACTAAGTTAACTCTTCCTTTTGACCTCTTTTATTCAAACCTTTCCAAACGGAGTTAAGCTCTTAACATTATACCAGAGAGATACTAAGAAAACTCAAGAACTAAAATATATATTTCTTATAGCTGGAGCAATAAAATTTTGGATGCTAATTGACTTAATTTGGTGCACATCATTCATACAGCTACAACCTATTCTCCCCAAAAAAAAAAAAAAAGGAAAGGAAAAAAAAACCCAAAATGTCACTGTTAGTCTTTTCTCAATAATTTCAATACATGTTCTGTCTTCCATATCCACCGTTCAGCTAACATATGCATGCACAAACGAGCTCAGTACACTTGTCGATATCTCTCAAGAAGTTCCAAATTATATCTGTAATAGACTTCTTTCCAAACCCTTTATAGAGGACTTCGTTGATCCTAACGCCCCACCTCTCCACCCCACCCCAAAAATAAAAATAAAAATAAAAAGGGAAAATTGTATCAAGGCCCCAAAAAAAAAAGGTAAATGTGCCCAGCCCCCCCTTAATTTTTTGTGTTAGAAGCCTCAAACAAAAGTAGATGTGATTCAGTCCTTTTTAGCTTTCCACATCATCAATGAGAAATTTTAAAACCTATTATACCTCTTTTCATCTCTTCCCGTAAACTTGTCGCTTCTCTTCTTTCTTTCAACCTGCCTTTCGAACCTCCAAGAGAACCTGAAATCTAGATTTCAATTCAACACTGGCCTTCCTCCTCTTCTCCTCACTTTCGCTGATTCGTCCTCCTCCTTCCTCCTCACTTCCATTCTGGCCTCTCAGGATTTGTCTCCGATCTCACTGATTCATTGATTCCTGATTTTGATCTCTTTCCATTCATTCTTGATCTGGTTTCTCCATGATTTCGATTTTATCGCGATTTTTCCTTGATCCGATGATTGATTGAGATTTGATGATTTATTTTGTTTCGTCGACGGATCTGATTTTGATTTATGCCTCGACCATCCCTCCTCCTCTCCTTCCTCTCCTCCACCCCTCCCTCACCGATCAAGTCTCCACCGCTACCGACCTCACCCAATCTCGAGTGCATCTCGACCTCTCTCGCATCGACACCACACTTCACTATTCGCAGCCCCTCGACCCCGCCGACGACGCCGGCGTCAAAGACTATGACTCTATCATCGCATATGGGGAGGATTGTACCGAAGTTCATGATGTCGAAGATCAAGGGATTGGGGTTCGATCCCGATTTTGGTTCAAAGATGTGAAGAGATTGGCACCGGGAGTTTTAATGTAGTGGTGCAGAGCTAATGGTTGATTGTAAAACTTATATGCATGTTTGGATGAAAATTAACCTAAAGCGGGAAAGTTAACATTCAATAAGAAAAGTTAACATACTAGAAGGAAAGTTAACACGTTCACTTAAAAGTTAACATAAAACCCTAAACGTTAACATAAAACCCTCAAAGTTAGCATATAGGCGTGATACTTAACACGGGACATGAAGAGTTAACATTTAACCATTAAAGTTGATATTTACGATTGGATTCTGTGATTTGTATGGGAAGTGCCACGAGTTGTGAAAGTTAACTTTCAAACTAACAAAGTTAACTTGCATTTGAATAGGTTGACTAATGGATTTTCCTGTTATCTTCAAATAATCATGTAAGAATTAAGGTGAAACGGTAAATATATGTTGTAAGAAAAATTATGGAATATATGACGTAAAAATATAAGGAATGCAATAAGAACTATAAAAGTTAACATTGTTAACTTTCATCTTAACATGTTAACATTCAACGTAACATGTTAACTTTCATTCAGATAGGTTAACTTTCATCCAAACATGTTAACTTTCATTCGTGATAGATTAACTTTCAAATTTAACATATTAACTTTCAAATGAAAGTATTGATTAATGGGTTTTCCTGTTATCTTTCAAATAATCATGTAAGATTTCTCACTAACGATAAATATATGTTGTAGAGGAAAATTTATGGAATATATGATGTAAAAAATACAATGAATGTAATAAGAACTATAAAAGTTAAATAAACATTGTTAACATTGTTAACTTATATCTTAACATGTTAACTTTCACCGAACATGTTAACTTTCAAATTTAACATGTTCACTTTCATTCGTATAGGGTAGCTTTCATCCCAACATGTTAACTTTCATTCTATAGGTTAACTTTCATCCAACATGTTAACTTTTAGTGAAAGTTAACATATTCTAGTAAAAGTTAACATCAAATAGTGATAGTTAATGTAATTATTTGAAAGTTAACATGAAAATCTAAAAGTTAACATTTTTAGGTGAAAGTTAACAATAAACGGAGATAGTTAACATGAAAATGAATAGCCAATATAACGATAAACATGTAAGGAATATCGCTTGTAAGAATGTAAGAAAGTTTTGTTATCTACGCTTAGGATTTTATGTTAACTTTTAGGTTTTATGCTAACTTTTAGGTTTTATGCTAACTTTTGGTTTGATTAGAAGAAGGTGGGTTTAGTAATGAAGGATCCAAGATAAAACCCTAAAAGTTAGCAAAAATCCTAAAATTAACATGAAATCCTAAAAGTTAGCATAAAACCCTAAAATTAACATAAAACCCTAAACGTTAATATAAAACCCTAAAAGTTAGCATAAAGTCATGGATATCATAGTTTTATATTAAATATCACAAACTTTATGCAAACTTTTAGGGTTTCATGTTAACTTTTAGGGTTTCATATTAACTTTTAAGGTTTTATGCTAACTTTTAGGGTTTCATGTTAACTTTTAGGTTTTATGTTAACTTTTAGGTTTTATGCTAACTTTTAGAGTTTTATGTTAACTTTTAAGTGAACACGTTAACTTATACATGAAGTTGTTAATATAAAATATCGAAGATAATATTATAGTTGACTTTGAAATCTGATTGGTTTATTAATTTGCGCAGTAGTGATATTAGTCATAATGCCTTTAGGAAATACTTTTACTTTAGAGAGGATCCCAAATGATTGCCCGTCTAGTGAGAGTGTAATGAGATTAGATGATATTCTCAACAACACTCCCATCATTGAGATGAAATCGAGCTATTCATGTTTATTGTTAACTATTTAAGTCTGTTTTTAACTTCTAGCCGACTCTACTTGATTCTTCCGCCCTCGACGTTTTATTAGACGCTCAACTTTCAAATTGAACATGTCAACTTTGATGTTACTCGTTAACTACGTTAAACATGTTAACTTTTAACGCTTGTTGTTAACTTTCATCCGAACGTGTTAACTTTTGGCCTTTCTTGTTAACTTTCAAATTGAACATGTTAACTTTTAACGTTTGATGTTAACTTTCGGCTAAACGTGTTAACTTTTAGTATTTCCTATTAACTTTTCATTGAACATGTTAACTTTCATGTTAAGTATAGTTCATCATCCACATCTATTATTAATACAACTAAAATCAAGAACACAATATAAACATGCATATAAATTTTACAATCGTGAGAACGAATGGCGATGCACTGTGAAGGAGGCGGTCATCGTGACTGAGACGGAGGATTGAGACTTGATCGCTAAGGAGGCCGTGGAAGGAGAGGAAGGAGAGGAGGAGAAATGAATCGAGTGGGGAAGGAGAGGAGAGGAGGAGGAGCGGCTGAGTACGAGGAGGCCGCAAGCAGATCAAAAGGAGAAGGTCGAGGGCGGACAAGCCAGAGAGCCGGGCGGCGCATTCGTGAAGGAGGTGGGCTATCATGCCGACGCAGTGAGGGATCAAGACTTGATCACGAGGCGGATGAGTGGGAGGATGTAGAGAGGACAATCAAAGCCGGGAAGAGTTTAGATCAGATTTTGGTTCTCTTGTTAATACAAGAGTAATGAGTGAGAGAAGAGAGAAAGAAAAGAGGAGAGCACATCAGATTGGGGAAGGGCCACGGCATCAAAAGATGGAAGGTGGGGAGGAGAGAGAAGAAGAGAAGAAAGAAGGTAGTGGAGAGGAAGAGGAGAAAGAGATGATGGAGGGAGGAGAGGGAAGAAAAGGTAATTATGGAAATGGATAAATATATTGATGGAAGGAAGAAATGGAATTGTGGTTTCAAGACATCTCATCTTTTTTTTTGGGGCCTTGACACAATTTACCCAAATAAAAAACCAATAAGAAAATAAAAAAAAACTTTTATTAATCCCTTTGCGTTCCAAGGAGACCTAAAATGCTGAACTTTCTCATCAATTATTAGTATCTTCAAGCTTTGCAAAATCGCCAACTCTCTCCTTCTTCTTCTCTTCTTACTCCTCTCCAAACAAATGGACCCCGACACCGAAATCCAAACCGACTGCACTCCCCTCTTCCTCCAGTACAAAACCGGCCGCGTCGAGCGCCTCCTCCGCTCTGACTTCGTCCCCGCCGGTCTAGACCCCTCCACTGGCGTCACCTCCAAAGACATCACCATCAACCCCACCACCTCTGCCCGCCTCTACCTCCCCAAAGCAACCACCACCAAGAAACTCCCCATCCTCTTCTACTTCCATGGCGGAGGCTTCGTTATCGGCTCCGCATTCTCCTTAACCTACCATCCCTTCCTCACCTCTCTCACCTCAAAATCCCAATCTCTTGTCGTCTCTGTTGACTATCGCCTCGCCCCCGAACACCCTCTCCCCGCCGCCTACGACGACTCCTGGTCCGCCATCAACTGGGCTTTCTCCGCCTCCGCCGATCCCTGGATCGCCCGATACGGCGACCTTGACCGGGTCTTCGTAGCCGGAGACAGCGCCGGTGCCAACATATCGCACCACATGGCAGTGGGCGCTGAAGCCAAGAGTGTGAGGCTTGAAGGGATAATACTGATACATGCTTACTTCTGGGGTTCGGAGCCGCTGGGGTCGGAGACGAGGGACCCGGCAACGAGGGGGTGGATGGCGAGGCTGTGGAAGGCGGTGAGCTCGCAGGATAATTTGGACGATCCGAGGCTGAATCCGATGGCGGTGAGTGCGCCGAGCTTGAGAGGCTTGGGGTGCCGGAGGGTGATGGTGTGCGTGGCCGGGGAGGACGTGATGGCGGAGAGAGGGAGGGCGTATTACGAGGCGGTGAAGGGGAGCGGGTGGGGAGGGGAGGCGGAGCTGGTGGAGACGGAGGGGGAGGGGCATGTGTTTCATTTGGAGACGCCGGACTGCGAGAGAGCGGCGGAGCTTGTAGACAGGATATCTGGTTTCATTAGGAAGGGTCGTCGGTAGATAATTAGTTAATTAATGATGTAATTAGATCATTAATTGATCAGTTATAATCCTTATTTATATGGGTTATTTGCCTTAGTATCGTTCAACTTCTTTCGAGAGATTTTGATGGTTTTTTTTTTGGCGATAATTAGGAGAGTAGTGCCAGGAGGACCCAAAAAGAGAGAGATTTAGGGGACATGAGAGAGATTTAGGGTACATATGACATGATAGTTGATGTGTCTGCCAAAATATCATCATAAATGCCAATTAAATGATGGAATAAGGGTGATTTTGTCGTAGCAGCTTTCTATCTTCTCCTTCCGCAATAAAATCTCCGTTCTCCCAAATGCTGCCATCATCCCTTCTACAATCGCTGATGGTACCATGTCCTGATCAATTTTTTTCTGTCCTATCGTCAACGTCCATATATTCACCTCTGCCATTGGCGATGTATTAAAGTCTCCAAATCAAATAGGGGATGAACCTATTAAAACCCATTTGAAGAAATTTTAGAAACGCTCACCATTTTTTTAGGTAAATGAATAACTTTCCATTACCATTGAACATTATATAGATACAAGACTCACCTAGGTATACCTAAGTAAAACACAATCCCCTTGGGGAAGCTCACATCAGATCAACATCGAACTATAAAACCAACATATACAAGAAAATTATAAAATAATCCAACCAGGAGCAAAACTCCAAGAATAGGCATACGATATAGAGATGTTAAAACAGGGGTCTTGATTTGCTTCATTAAAACTTGCCTTTCACAACTCTTACCTGCAAAAATACGTCTATTCCTCTCAGCCCGAATAGAATATATAGCTGCTTCAAAGACCGTACCCTATACTTTCTTGACAAATTTCTTCCCTTTCATGTGAGAGCAAATCCAGGCAAGGTAAAAAACCCCTGTACACCTCTGTCTGAAGCCGATCCAATGCATAAGAGCATTCCAAACATCATAAGCATAAGTACATGTCGAAAACAAATGATCATGACTTTCATTGTCTTGTGCACATAACAAACAAGAAGCAGAATCCACCAGCCCTAATTTTGTAGTCTATCCAAAGTAAGGAGCCACTTTTGAAAAGCTAACCAGAGTATGAAATTATGTTTATGTAGATCTTTATAGTTCCAGACCACCTGATACCAATATATAATAGGAGATGGGGACCAAATATTATCACAAGCACTGGACAAACAAAATTTATTACCAGAAGGACCAGCTCATAATCTTCATCTTCAAAGCAGCAATAGATCCCCCATCTCTCAATTCCTTCATCTCTGATCCTCAATTTTTGCCTCCACATCCAAGAGCCAGTGGATTTAGCTTGCACATCTAAGAAACCCTCACCATTCTCCTAATTGAGTGAAACAGGTTGATGTTTTTTACCTGTTCTTTTTTTCATTAAACAAAATCACCATTCATCTCTCAATCCATACGAGATATTCTAACTGAATGTATTTGATCATAAAAACAGAAAACCTCAACATGCAAAACCTAAACTTCAATTCAGAAATTCCACCACTCAATTTTCTTTACCCAATCAATTTTCTCATAAATTTTCTGAACCTCAAGTCTAACGCAACGCGGAAGTAAAAACCTCGGAATCCACCAAGGCGTGTTCTCTGAATCCACAAAGAACGATCTCCGAATCCACGAAGAGCTTCGAATCCACGAAAAGCTTCGAATCCACGAAGAAAATATAATAAACGAAATTTATTTGATAAAAAGTTATATTTTTTGGGGTTACATGCCTCTTCTTAAATAGAATAACAAATTAGACTCCTACTAAGACTAGAATTACAAAGAAATAGAAATATTAAATTCTACCCTAAAAGACTCCTATAATATAGGAAATAAATTAATCCTAATTAAATCAAAATTGATTTTGTTTCCTAATCTAAATTGACTCTAACTTTATTACTAAAAATAAACTAAAGGCTGATTATTTTCGAATTTCAGCCAAAACTAGGTATTACTGATGAGATTTTAAAAATTTGACAATCTGATTGGCTCCGTCTCGTCGAGATAGACGATTTACATATATAATATGTCAGAATTCGCCTTTCGGATTAGAAGATATGATTGTTTATTTGCGGAAGTCAATAATACGTATGAGTCGACATTTAGCTCGTGATTGTCCCACTCCTCGATGAAATTATCCGTTAAGCGTCCTACATCAGTCTCCCCTTATTGAAAAAAGCTCGACCCCGATCTTATAATTGCTTAAATAGTAGCTTCATCGATAAATTTTTTTCTTCTCTTACATCGATGAGCATCCGCCTTATACTTAGCATTGATTTTCTCCATTTATTCTTTTACCTCCTCGGCTAGGAATTTTTCTGAATCAAATTTGTAATGTGAATCTTTCCCACATCATCTGTATTTTATTGGCGACATGTGGATCTGCAGTTGACTTGAAAAACTCCTCAGAATATATTCCATGTTGCTTCTCATATTATACTGCTGGAAGTATCATCAAAATCTTCTTGAAATTATTCACAACCTTCGCTTCCAGAGAAAAAAAATTCTCCCTCATACTCCATGTACAATTTTTTCATCTCCTTTGCCTCGAGCCCTCCACCAAGCAAGTTACACATATCATCAATTGTCTGGCTCGCTATTATATCTTTTTCCTCCACTGGGACATCATCAGTATGTGTAATATCACTCACAATAGCTTCAGAAGTTTCATGCATAATGCCCATCTTCGCTAACATATTTTCATCAATATCAAGAATCTCAGTCACAATAAGGGTTTGCACCTTAGGAGGAATTTCAGCAGGGACAGACTATTCTTTTCTAATTATAACTAAGTCATAGACCTCTTCAGATTACTTCAAGTCTTCTGTTAAAGTCTCATTATCTACGACCAACAGTTTTTTCTTCTCAGTAGTCTCTATCTTAGACAACTCCTTCTCTGTAAGAGGCAAAAGTACAACTCGACGTCAATCCTTCTTAAAGATATAAACATTGTCTCTGCTTTTGTGGGTGGTACCAACATCGAACTGCTATGGCTTACCTAAGAGCATATGATAAGTATCCATCTTGACCACTTCACACAACACCTCGTCAATATAGCGACATATGGAAAAAGGTACTCGACACATCTCATTGTTCTGCACATCGTTGCCCTTGTGAATCTAATCGATCTTGTAGAGGGGTGGGTGTTTCTCTGTCTTCAAATCTAACTTATTCACCATACGCCGAGAGACAAGATTCTTTCTACTGTGACTGTCAATGATAACATCACAAACCTTCTGCATCACAGTGCATCTCGTGCGGAAGATATTATGCTCAGGAGGTGGTTCTTCTTTCTTTGTTGCTATCCTCAATCCCCCAGTGTAACAAGATATCTGTTGGGCCTTGTTCTCATTTAAATTGTTGCAGGATGACAACCGATAAAACTCCTGCGTGTACTCATCAATGGTTCTTCCACATTGTTTGCAATTCTGGTATTGTCTGAACAAGACTTGTTCATAGTCACCTGGGAGGAAACATGCTTTCAATAACTTCTCTATCTTTGCCCACGTTCGAATCGGATCCTTCCCTTGATGGTATCGATTTATCAATACTTCATCCCACCATGCAGATGCTTTTCCTTTAAGTCTGTAAACCCCTAATTTAACTTTCCAATCTTCTGGGATTATCTCATACTCAAAATATCTATCCACTTCATCAATCCAATCAAGGAAATTATCATCATGAAGCTTCCATTGAATGATGGTATCTTTAATCCTCCGGCGTCATAGTTCTCCTTTCTTCGGTAGCCTCTACGATCATCGCTGTTGGATTTGTCTTGCAGAGTTGGATCTCATCTTTGGCGACCATCAACGCGATCTCAAACTCGTCCCGGATTCAGACGCTCAACTGCCAACGCAAGTCGATCTACGCGAGTCTTAATCTGAGTTAGGGTAACATCGGTCTTCAACTCATCGAACTTCGGTTAGAAATAGAGCTTCATCACGCCATCGGATCGGAGGAACAAGGCTCGATACCAATTAACGCAACGCGAAGTAAAACCTCGAATCCACCAAGGGTGTTCTCACGAATCCACAAAGAACGATCTCCGAATCCACGAAGAGCTTCGAATCCATGAGGAAAATATAATAAATAAAATTTATTTGATAAAAAGTTATATTTCTTAGGGTTACATGCCTCTTCTTAAATAGAATAACAAATTAGACTCCTACTAAGACTAGAATTATAAAGAAATAGAAAGTATCAAATCCTACCTAAAAAACTCCTATAATATAGGAAACAAATCAGTCTTAATTAAATTAAAATTGATTTTGTTTCCTAATCTAAATGACTCTAACTTTATTACTAAAAATAAACTAAAGGCTGATTATTTTTGGATTTCAGTCAAAACTGGGTATTACTGATGAGATTTTAAAAATCGACAATCTAGTTGGCTCCATCTCGTCGAGATAGGCGATTTACATATATAATATGTTAGAATCCATTTCGGTTAGAAGATATGATTGTTTCTTTGTGGAAGTCAATATCACATTATTAGTGACATTTGGCTGATTGTCACTCCTCCATGAAATTATCCGTTAAAGTCCTATATCAAAGTCTCAACTAATTTTCTACAAAATTTACCACTTTCAATCTCACAAGTCAATTGCAAACATCTCATCTAAAAACCAAGAGGGATCTGAGAGGTGGTAGGAACCACGAGGAGAAAAGAATGGTGGCTTCACCAAAAATTATAGAACCTAATAGATTCAAAGTGGTGGATTTAGACATCGAGGAGAGGAGAAAGGAGAGGATAGGAGTGTAGGCGTTGAAAAATACTTACAAGATCCGAGAGACCAACTTCGTGGCGAGTCGGCGAATAACAACCCATCAATAATCACGGACGTTGAATCGTTAAAGAGCGAACTTCGGCGAACCCAGGCGTCAAACGGTTTAGCGGACTTGAGCGGACGATCGGTTGGGACCGTTGAGCGGAGCGAACGAAGTTAGCCGGAATCAAATACAGACGGAACGAGAGCAGAGACAAGCGCCCGGGCAGGCAGCCGAAGCAGCGAGGCGACACCTCGGCCAAATACTTGGCGAGGTGCCCGACAAGTGGCAGAGCCACAACACCCCGATTTGTATAAATAGGGGGTGTCTTCACGGGAGGAGGAGGGATTTTGGAGGGCTTTTGGAGAAAGGACTTGGGCTTG
Organism: Asparagus setaceus; assembly: GCA_012295165.1. Taxonomy (NCBI): domain Eukaryota; kingdom Viridiplantae; phylum Streptophyta; class Magnoliopsida; order Asparagales; family Asparagaceae; genus Asparagus; species Asparagus setaceus. The sequence continues at coordinate 25,064,412 of CM022704.1, read as the reverse complement.
GAATTTTGGGATTTTGAAGAGTTCTCCGAGATCCGCGAGCGTCAGCGCCCCGTTCGAGCACCGGCGAGCACAAGTCGCGATCGGCCTTGGATCTAGCGAGGTAGCGAATTGGTCGAACTGGATACCCTCTAGGTTAAGCTTCGTCTTAATCTCGGGGATAGCTGTGTGATTTCTCCTTGTAGATCTCACGCTCGTGATCCTCTCGCCGTGAGTGTGATCCCATGACGATCCTCTCGCCGTGAGTGTGATCCCCTCGGTAACCGTTTCCGTCGTGAAGCGAGCCTTTACATCTGTAGTTCGGGGCAGGGTCTCTACTTGGATTGGAATTGGCGGTGGTCCACGGACACAAAAGTCCCGGCATGGGCAAAGAACCCGCATGGCGAGGACCTCGATATATGAGATCCTCGTGTTTGTTCTAAGGATAAGAGTTGTAATATTTTTGATTTTCATTTATGCGCCTTAAAATAAAAGGCATTTCTTTTGAATCTTGTTGTAGGCCAAAAAAGGCTGTAAGCAAATTCAAATCAATGACAATCATCCCAACTTTACCCTGAACAAGGCTGGCGACCACGAGTGGGAACCACCGGCCTCAATCGGAGGTTGTCGTTGCATGACCGCGGATCCCTATCGGTGGAAGAAGAGGTCGAGTTCGAGTTCGACCAGGAGAAGTTCGAGTACCTATCCTCACCCTCCTCGAGATCCAGTTCCCCGCCCGCTCCAAGAAGGTCTCGTACAAGGAGAACCGATGGGCCTCAGACGTAGAGCCCGGGATGGCGAGTCCAACCCGTTGCCGCGGTGGCGAAATCCCCGCCGGCCGAAGTCCGGATGGTGCGAGAGATGAGCAGGCGATCTGTGGCTCTCTCAGCGAGCTTCGCCAAAGGCGGCGACAAAGCATGGCGGCGCAAGCTTGCCAGGCCATGCAATCCGTGGATGGGGTCGCTTCTGGCGGATCTAAGATCGAACTTACGAGGCTTGACCTCAAGTGATCGGCAGTCTATCAAGCCGTCAACCAGCGAGTGAGTCCGTGTCAAGCGGAAGCTCCCACCGAGGCGCTGTCCAGGCGGCGCGCTCCTTGCGCAAACCACGAGCTTTGGTGCGGCGAGCGTGAGTTGAAGAAGAGAGGTGGTAAAGAAGCCACCAGTACGCCGGTTTGGAGACCCAAGTCTAATGGTGTCCCAACCTCGAGTTGCCCACACTCTGTCGACACTTAAGCGAAGGATATAGGCGTTGCAAATCCAGCGCCAAGGTCCAAATGAGCCTCAAAGTCAAAGGCGTGCATGCGAATCGATGGTGAAGCGGCCACCCGTCACCACCACTAGACCAACTATCAAGGATGGCTTGGGTCCTTTGAAGGATCGCGGGTCACTCCTCATATAAAGGCGCACCCGTTCGAGAAAGGACCAGGAATTCTGCAACCCCACCAACCAATTAAAATCAAGTCGAGAGTCCTGAAACTTCCGCGCTCACGGAAGTCAAGAGTTACTTTGTTCTTCGGAAGGAGGCGGCTCGTCGATGGGCGGCGGCGTTATACAGGAAGATGCCATGACCTGGCCGGTGCTCGGTACACCCAAGCCAGTACACTACCGTGCAAAGGGTGCGAAAATCTCGAAGGGATTCTTCTAAATTGGCAGTCATGCTTGTGCTCAAGCTCATCAAGGCGGTGCTCTCAATTGCTTGCCAGAAGCTCGAAAGGGTGTCGGTCTTCGAGGGACTTGCACAAACCGCCAAGACCTAGGTGGCGATTCATAAAAGATGACATCAGGAGGATGAGTTGCGAGAGGTCACTAATAATATGACCCGCAAAGAACCATCGTCCGCGGGCTATTCGGCGCGCCATAGCGGCTAACTTCGTTTGCGGTCGGGGACTATCAAGCGGTCGAGATCGATAAACTTCGAGAGAATACCCGCGGAGGATGATCGTCGGATATTGGCTCCTTAATCGCATCGATCATCTTGTATCTAGCGAAGGAAGCCCCAAAGCGCTATGATCGGTCTGGATCAAGTGGCCAAAATGCTAGGCGAAGCGTTGAATAAACAGGAAAACTTCAAGTTAGAAATGGAGTTGGCCATGCGAGCGATGAGAGAAATGCGATCAGCGGATCAAGCCTTGACGAAACATCAAGGTGAATCGAGTCGGTAGCATCAGCGTCGATGAAGATGATAGCGATTGGTCAGGAGGAAGCACAAGAAGATGATAACCCTCACGAACCCGCTGGGCAAAACATAGATGTTGTTGCTTTCGAGAAGCGAGAAGATCAAAGACTTGGAGAGCAAAATCAACTCATTGATTTCGCTCAAGAAGTGAGGTATTCCTTGCCCATACAGGGGAGTGGGAATCAATCCGTGCGTCGAGAGTTTAACTTAATAAACTTCACACCATTTGATGGGAAGGGTTCCCGGCCGACTTGATTTATTTCAAGTCACACCTGGAGTTATTTGGCAATGAACCCACGATGGTTCGGTCATTCGTTCGGCACCCTTCGTGGGGCTGCCTTGAATGGTACCGCCGTCTCAAGCTAGGAGCATTCACGGTGGGGCGACATGGAGTCTAGCTTCCTCACCAATTTCTTTGATGGCGATACAGGTATCGTCGAACATTACTTCGGCGAAGCGAGAAAGCGGAGAAACGTGGATATCTTTGTCAAGCGATCGGGAACAAGGCAATGAGCTGTCGGGATCAATAGCGGAGGAGTTCATCCTCAAACTGCCCTGATAACTTATCGATAGATGTGCTTGAAGCAATGGATCAGGCACCATCGATAGCGTGGAAGGACTGAAGGTTCGTGGAGAACAAGCGAGAGATTCCTCAAAAGGAAAAAGCGAGAGAGGTCGGTAAACGGAAGCTCGAAGCGTAACTTTGTCCGCGTGGCAAAGGAAAAACAAGCAAAGGCGGCGATTCGCGAACCAGCGTTCAACTCAACCCGGCAGCGGCCAGCCAGCAATGCGCCGCGAGCACAATCAGCGTGGCAACGGGCCAAGCGAGAACCTTAGAGGGAACCAAGATTCGAGAAGTCCTATTCCTTTAGGGACGGCGAGATTCGGTCTCTTCAAATATCTTGTGGAAAATAACAAGATCAAGCTCCCTCAGATCGAATCAAGAGGAGGCAATGAAGACGAATGACCCAAGATCTTGTCGTACCATAGGCGGTTCATCACCCCACTAAATCTGTTTGACCTTAAGGACAAAATCGGGCTTTAATTGATGTAAGGGTCATCACTATGAAGCCGTCAAAGAAAGGTCGGGCGAATCACGGTGTCCATAAGTTTGGTCGGTGCGTTGACATGGTTTGAACTGAACCCGTGGTCAAAGTTGCGGTGAAGGCGGTAAATGGCGACCCACACAGCGCCGAGAAAGGACTTGTATCATTATCACGACCCGAATGGCGAAGTCTTGTCAGGTCCACCGAACTACTTGAAGATGAGCAATGGGTAGCCTCTTCTTGAAGAAAAAGCGAAGCGAAAGGGAAGGCATGCCATGCTACTTCGCAATCACGGAGGGGCGATGAGCAGTGGTAACATTCAATTTGTCAGAAGGGGAACACGAAGCCAGCGCCACTAGGAGTGGACCGAGTACAATACAAGTACCGGAAGTCCCCGACCCTAATGCCAAGGCGGCTCTCGAGTGGGGTACCAACAAACCCCTCACTCGCCTGAGAGAAAGCATAGCGGCGGTGGTACGCCAAAGAAGCTCTGACAAGCGGCATGAAGTTCGACTGAAGCGGTCGGTTCGGTCGCCCAGGTGGAAGCGGGAACCGAACTCTCCATGCAACCGGCGTCATGGCCCAATTAGCCAATATCCCCGCAAGGATCACTCTCTATGAGTTGTTGCGCTTATCAAAAGAGACGAGAGAAGCTCTTCAAGAAGCCCTCGCCGATTCGGAAGTCTTCCTCACCCAGATTAAGCCGACTCCAGAAGAATCGGCCCAACAATGCAACCTCGCGGCAAAACACTTGCCCTGCATCACCTTTACAAAGGAAGACATGCAGACGAGGAATTCCAAGCACGATAGGCCGCTATACTTCACCGGGTATATTGGCTCTAGTGAAGTTAACCGGATCCAAGTCGATCCGGGTTCCGCTGTGAGCATCATGCCCCTGCGCCTCATGTATCATCTTGAAATTCACGCGATGGTGGCATCAGCGAACACAATGATTTATGGATTTAACACCGTAGTCTCGGCGCTTGGTAAGATCGGATAAAGTGCCAAATGGGGACTTAAAGTCGAAGTCACTGCTATGTGATTGTGAGACTTCCTATAACTTATTATTGGGTCGACCTTGGATCCACAATAATGTTATAGTCCCTCTACTCTTCATCGGTGTCTCAAATATGTGAACCACGAATAATGAGTCAAGGCGGTGGTCGCGGACAAACAACCGTTTAAGGGGATGGAGAATTATTTCCGATTCTCTCCTCTGATATGAGTCGGCGAATCATCGGCCCAAAGTGCAGACGGTGAAGAAGCAGCCGGGCTTGGTTATAGTGGAGGTTTTGTTTTAAATGACATTGTACCTTGTAATCAATCTTGGCGATGAAGAATCGTCGGATGAACATTATAATTGGCAAATTGCCGATGAATCAATAAATGGCGATTTAGAGTATCCTTTGTCTTTGAATGATGTGATGAGGTTTATACAATGATCGAGTTGCACTGCCAACTCGATCATCTTGCTTTACACAAAAGCGGTTCGAGACTCCTTTGGGGCAAAGACCGTCATCCCGAAGATCGAGTAGTGAAAAGACTTGATTCTGGTAAAGGAGATCACGGTTCAGTAGCCGAATCATTTCTTAAGCGGCGAAGATGACAATGGACCTATCCTCCACACATTGGATATAGTCGAAACAGGTATCATGAAGAGATGGGGTATGACTTGACACGAGGGAAGGTCTATGTTTGGGCGAGGCCTCGAACCCCTCCTAAGCGGCATATGTCCCAAGAGGAAAGCGGATAATTACTATGCATTTAGAAGGGGATTGGGATCTGAATCCTCCTCGAAGATGAATGCTTTCGTGGTGATTGATAATAATCCACCGGTGAGAGGCGGACATTTGTGCGATTCTTGGTGGGATTACGACACCGACCTTGGAAAGGCTTTCAAGGCTTTGATGTCAAATATGGCTACGGTGATCACCTCTTTGTTGAGAGTGATGAAGACATGCCAACATGGGAAGACCCATGGATCCATCAACTCAAGAGCGGTTTGGGGGCGAGTTGAACAAAGAGAACCCCCACTAAGGATGAGGTAGTCCAGGTTAATATGGGTGATGAAGAGCATCCTAAACTCATAAATATCAGCAATACGCTCCCTTCGGAAGAAAAGGAAGAGTTGATTGCCCTAATCAGGGAGTATATCGATGTATTCGCCTGGAGTTACGAGGACATGCCAGGACTCGACCCTAATGTGGCAACACATCGCCTCAACATTAGAGGCGGATGTCAAACTGTCAACAACGGCAAAGGCGGTTTAAGCCCACAAATATTGGAGGCAATTGTTGGCGAAGTGAAGAAACTCATAGAATCGGGATTCATCGAGGAAATTCAACATCGGATTGGGTGGCGAATATAGTCCGGTCATGAAGAAGAATGGGTCGATTAGGATGCGTATGGACTCTGAGAGACCTCAGCGGCTTGCCCAAAGATGACTTTCCTCTTCCAATCACGATGTCATAGTAGACAATACGTGTGGATTTGAAAGAATGTCCTTTATGGATGGCTTTTGGGGTATAATCAAATCAAGATGCACCGATGGCTCCAAACACCACGGCGAGCGCCCATCGGCATATATTGCTACGGTCATGCGTTTGGCCTCAAAAATGCGGCGCAACATACCGGCGAGCAATGGCGGAGATTTTCGGGATCATCTTGGAAAAGCGGTCGAATGCTACGTCGGCGATTTGGTGCGTGAAAAGTGACAAAGGAGATCACATCAAAGATCTTAGAGCGGTATTGAACTCATGCGGACTCATCGGCTAAAGATGAACCCTTCCAAATCCTTTCTTGGGATGTCCGATGGCAAGTTCCTCGGTTTTGTCGTCGCACAAAAGGAATCCACGTCGATCGACAAAGTGAAGGCGATTCAAGAGTTGCAACCTCAGAAATCGAAGAACTTCGGGGGTTACAAGGCGATTGGTACATCCAGGCGGTTCATATCGAACCTATCGGGAAGTGCCAACCGTTCTCAAAGTTGAACAAGAAAGTGTCATATATTTGGGACGGCCTTGCCGAGAGCATTGAAGAGATCAAGTCTTATCTCGCTAAACCTCATTCTTGTTGCTGATGGAAAACCGTTTTGATCTCGTCAAGGCAGCGGATCACTCGTTAAGCGCTTTACCAGCCAAGGCGGCGATAGCGGATCCTGAACGAAGCGATGTATTATCGAGCGAACATTAGTGGTCGCTGAGTCTCGATATCAATAGTGCGGCGGTGCCTTGCATTGTGTTAGCGATTGAAGATCGACACTATTTAGTCGGACAAGCGATTTATGTTATCTCGCGTAAATCCGGTCCGAATATTTATGACCCAACCTCAATGAGTTGGCGTTTGGCGAAATGGGCCTTGCTCTTGTCCCGATATGACTTGTATTTCAAACAACGAAGTCGATCAAAGGACAAGCGATTTGTGATCTCTTGGTACTTGACCCGACGGAGCGGTTGAGCTATATGATGATCTTCGGATGAAGTTCAAAGTCAACACTACATCGCACCAACAAATATGGCGATTGTATTTTGTGAACTTCGAGCTACTGGCGTGGCAAGTGCCCCGGATGTTCTAAGATTTCCGTCGGTCGGGGTTGTCTTAGTTTCCCAGAAATCATGTCATGCCGTGCGTACTCACTCAACGAACCTTGCTCTAATAATGTAGCCTGATCGCTACTTATTGGACTTAGTTCGCCAGTGGGGTCGAATATCTCGAAGCGTATGGCGATTCGCGATTGATAGTTAAGGGTTCGTGGTGACTACGAAGTCGTCGGATCAGTCCCCTATCATCGTAGCCGTTGAAATGGCGGACTTCGTTCGAAGAGTTCTTCATCGAATATATCGGCGTCTTGAAGCGCTCATGCGGATGCTGGCGTTAGGCGTGTGGTTAGCACAACCCTCAGAGCCGAGCAATTAGTTACGGTCGGGACTCACCACTCTTCATTACCATATATGGGGTGCAAGAAGACAAAGGGATGGTTACCAAAGAGGTAAATGCAACTCAAACCAAGTTGGAGCCCGAGATTGCGCTTTCCTATCATCGATTATGTCTTACATGGCATTCTCATTTTAAGACGGAGGGAGAGAGAGTCAACCGCGAAGAGCTCCAAGATTCTTTTATGACACGTAAAACCCGATGCTATATCACGGGTACGATGGTCTTTACTCCCATGCCTCTCAAACAAAGAGGTAGAAGAGGTCCTTCTGAAGCACACGGCGGTGAATGTGGTGCGACCACCGTCCCAAGCTCTACGATCAATCAGAGAATGGGCTACTTTTGGCCCACGATGATTAATGACCGTCGAAGCACGCCGGAAATGCCACGCGTCAAATTCACGCTAATTATATGCATCAGTCGAAAGCTTGCATCCTTCGCCACATCCTCGCCATTCGAGACATGGGGAATGGACGCTGTAGGTCCCATTTTCCTCCGTACCAAAGGCGATCGGTTTATTCTAGCAATTAATTACTTCCGTGGGTCAAGCAATCCCGCTAAAAGAAGTAAAGGCATCGGCTGCCAATTTATCAAACACCATGTCATTTACCGACATGTGTCCCAAGACGGATCGCGGCATGACAATGGTCCCCTAATTCATCGCAATTTTTCATCAAGTTTTATGAAATTAAGATATAAGACGCCTCGCCGACAGCCTATAATCCACCAGAAATGGATTAGCCGAGGCATTCAACAAGACGATTATTAAGATTCGGAAGCTTGTAAAGAATAACAAGCGACCGGGACGATAAACTCTGAGAAGCACTCGGGCATATCGACAACGGACGCGACGCCAACCGAGACCCCGATTCTCTCGGGTTCACGTGTGAAGCGCTTCTCCCATGGAAATCCAGATTCCGCCACTCGCGATCCCGCAACGGAGATGACGATTGAAGAACAACATCGTAAACGCCTCAAGAACTTGAGATGTTAGATGAAAAGCTCGAAGCTCAACAACGCATTGAGTTCTACTAGCTAGATGTCGAGCTTTCAATAAGAAAGTACACAACGGAGTTTCAAAGAAGGAGATTTGGTCCTCGCCGCCGACGACCGATAATCCTCACTTCCAAAAAGAAAGGTAAATTAACCTAAATGGGAGGGTCCGCTTGTAATAGAAATGGTCTACTCTAATGGTGCATACCGCCTAATTACCCAATGGCGACCGCAATTAATGCCGATAATGGGAAGTTCCTCAAGAAATACTACCCTTAGTATCTTCGTGATAACCCGCTTCAACGGAAGTTCCTCGTGGGATGTGTTACCCACTTTCCTTGAGGATAACCTAGATTTATCCTCCATCATTATTTTCCTCACGATCAAATTCCTTGACTGGGCCTACAAATTTTATGGTACATTGCCACAATCTCCTCTTGATTCCTTCTATGAACAAGAGGCCCAATCCCTTTTACGCCGGAGATAGAATATAAAATTCTTCCTCTCCAAGCATCGATCCCCGCCCTGATAAACGGAGGGGTTTTTTTCATCTTAGGTAGCCGAATAGGTATAAGTACCGATTTTCGCACTGTGTCTGATCGAAGGTCACCCGAGTCTTCGCTTCTGAGTGGAGATCCCACTCTTAGTTCTATCTTCATCCTAGGTAGCCGGAAGGCGTGAGGGAGAGTCCGGTCGAGCTCAAGATTCTTTTATGACACGAAACCCGGATGCTATATCGCGGAGTGCGATGGTCTTTACTCCGATGCCTCTCAAACAAAGAGGTAGAAAGGTCCTTCGGGGAAGCACGAAGGTGAATGTGGTGCTGACACGGTCCCTCTCACGATCGTCGAGAATGGGCTACTTTGGCCCACGATGATTAATGGCGGTCGATGCGGCTTCGAAATGCCACGCGGCGTGTCAAATTCACGCTGCTTTATGTCGACCTCTGGCGGTTGCATCCTTGACCACATCGGCCATTGAGACATGGGGAATGGGCGTTGTAGGTCCCATTTTCCTCCGTCGGTCAAAGCGTCGGTTTATTCTAGCAATTACCGACTACTTCTCCAAGTGGGTGAAGCAATCCCGCTAAAAGAAGTAAAGGCGATCTGTCGTCAAATTTATCAAACACCATGTCATTTCCGACCGCGATTGTCCCAAGACGGATCGTGCATGACAATGGTCCCAATTCATCGGCAATTCTTTCATCAAGTTTTGCGAGAAATTCAAGATACAAGGCGTCTGATCGACTGACCTATAATCGGCTGCAAATGGATTAGCGAGGCATTCAACAAGGCGATTATTAAGATTACGCCGAAGCTTGTAAAGAATAACAAGCGAGGCTGGGACGATAAACTGGAGAAGCACTTTCACGGGCATATCGCTGCTGATACGCCATGGCGGAGAGACCCGTATTCTACGGTCTACGGGTGTGAAGCAGTTCTCCCATTGGAAATCAGTTAGATCCTCCATCGCCCTCATAGCGGAGATGGCGATTGAAGAACAACATCGAAGCGTCTCGAAGAACTTGAGATGTTAGATGGCGCTGGAAGCTCAACAACGCATTGAGTTCTACCAAGCTAGGATGTCGAGCTTTCAATAAGAAAGTACGACAACGGAGTTTCAAAGAAGGAGATTTGGTCCTCGGCATTTTGACCAGATAATCCTCACTTCAAAAGAAAGGTAAATTGAACCTAAATGGGAGGGTCCGTTTGTAATAGAAATGGTCTACTCTAATGGTGCATACCGCCTAATTACCCAAAATGGCGACCGGCAATTAATCTTAGATAAATGGGAAGTTCTGAAGAAATACTACCCTTAGTATCTTGGGATAACCCGTTCAGCGGGAAGTTCCTCGTGGGATGTGTTACCCACTTTCCTTGAGGATAACCCTAGATTTATCCTCCATCATTATTTTCCCGTGATCAAATTCCTTGGCGGTGGGCCTACAAATTTTATGGTACATTGCCACAATCTCCTCTTGATTCCTTCTATGAACAAGAGGCCCAATCCCTTTGGGAGATAGAATATAAAATTCTTCCTCTCCAAGCATCGGATCCCTGTCACGATAAGCGGAGGGTTTTTCATCTTAGGTAGCTACCGATCAAGGTATGCGCCGATTTTCGCATCAGTTGTCCGATCAAGGTCACCCGAGTCTTTTCGGTTCTCGGAGTGGAGATCCCACTCTTAGTTCTATCTTCATCCTAGGTAGCCGATCGAAGGTATGCGCCGATTTTCGCATCAGTTGTCCGATCAAGGTCGCCTCGAAGTCTTTTCGGTTCTCGAGTGGAGATCCCACTCTTAGTTCCATCTTCATCCTAGGTAGCCGACCGAGGGTATGCGCCGGATTTTCGCATCAGTTGTCCGATCAAGGTCGCCTCGAAGTCTTTTCGCTTCTGAGTGGAGATCCCACTCTTAGTTCCATCTTCATCTTAGGTAGCTACCGATCAAGGTATGCGCCGATTTTCGCATCAGTTGTCCGATCAAGGTCACCCGAGTCTTTTCGGTTCTCGGAGTGGAGATCCCACTCTTAGTTCCATCTTCATCTTAGGTAGCTACCGATCAAGGTATGCGCCGATTTTCGCATCAGTTGTCCGATCAAGGTCGCCTCGAAGTCTTTTCGCTTCTGAGTGGAGATCCCACTCTTAGTTCCATCTTCATCTTAGGTAGCTACCGATCAAGGTATGCGCCGATTTTCGCACTGTGTTGTCCGATCAAGGTCGCCTCGAAGTCTTTTCGGTTCTCTGAGTGGAGATCCCACTCTTAGTTCCATCTTCATCTTAGGTAGCGTGAAGGTATCTTGTGGGATTTTCGGACCGGGTTGTCCGTGAAGGTCGCTGAGTCTCTTCGGTTCTTGGAGTGGAGATCCCACTCGTAGTTCCATCTTCATCTTAGGTAGCTACCGATCAAGGTATGCGCCGATTTTCGCATCAGTTGTCCGATCAAGGTCGCCTCGAAGTCTTTTCGGTTCTCGGAGTGGAGATCCCACTCTTAGTTCCATCTTCATCTTAGGTAGCCCGGTGAAGGTATCTTGTGGGATTTTCGGACCGGGTTGTCCGTGAAGGTCACTGAGTCTCTTCGGTTCTGGTGGAGATCCCACTCTTAGTTCCATCTTCATCTTAGGTAGCCGATCGAAGGTATGCGCCGATTTTCGCATCAGTTGTCCGATCAAGGTCGCCTCGAAGTCTTTTCGGTTCTCGAGTGGAGATCCCACTCTTAGTTCCATCTTCATCTTAGGTAGCCGATCGAAGGTATGCGCCGATTTTCGCATCGTGTTGTCCGATCAAGGTCACCCGAGTCTTTTCGGTTCTCGGAGTGGAGATCCCACTCTTAGTTCCATCTTCATCTTAGGTAGCCGATCAAGGTATGCGCCGGATTTTCGCATCAGTTGTCCGATCAAGGTCACCCGAGTCTTTTCGTTCTCGAGTGGAGATCCCACTCGTAGTTCCATCTTCATCTTAGGTAGCGCCCATGAAGGTATCTTGTAGGGATTTTCGAGACCGGTTGTCCGTGAAGGTCACTGAGTCTCTTCGGTTCTCGGTGGAATCCCACTCTTAGTTCCATCTTCATCTTAGGTAGCGCCCGGTGAAGGTATCTTGTAGGGATTTTCAGACCAGGTTGTCCGTGAAGGTCACACGAGTCTCTTCGGTTCTTGGAGTGGAGATCCCTCTTAGTTCCATCTTCATCTTAGGTAGCGGCCGTGAAGGTATCTTGTAGGGATTTTCAGACCGGGTTGTCCGTGAAGGTCACGAGTCTCTTCGGTTCTCGGTGGAGATCCTCTTAGTTCCATCTTCATCTTAGGTAGCCGGTGAAGGTATCTTGTAGGGATTTTCAGAACCGGGTTGTCCGTGAAGGTCACGAGTCTCTTCGGTTCTCGGTGGAGATCCACTCTTAGTTCCATCTTCATCTTAGGTAGCGTGAAGGTATCTTGTAGGGATTTTCAGACCGGGTTGTCCGTGAAGGTCACGAGTCTTTCCGGTTCGAGTGGAGATCCCACTCTTAGTTCCATCTTCATCCTAGGTAGCGCCCGGTGAAGGTATCTTGTAGGGATTTTCAGACCAGGTTGTCCGTGAAGGTCGCTGAGTCTCTTCGGTTCTCGGAGTGGAGATCCCTCTTAGTTCCATCTTCATCTTAGGTAGCGCCCGGTGAAGGTATCTTGTAGGGATTTTCGACCGGGTTGTCCGGTGAAGGTCACGAGTCTCTTCGGTTCTCGGTGGAGATCCACTCTTAGTTCCACTTTCATCTTAGGTAGCCCGGTGAAGGTATCTTGTAGGGATTTTCAGACCGGGTTGTCCGTGAAGGTCGCTGAGTCTCTTCGGTTCAGTGGAGATCCACTCTTAGTTCCACCTCTTATCTTAGGTAGCGCCCATGAAGGTATCTTGTAGGGATTTTCAGACCGGGTTGTCCGTGAAGGTCACGAGTCTTTTGATTCTGACAAAGGAATGCTGGCATTAGCCTCATCAGGAAATAGAACACATTCTTCCTTTCCCACCTCAATCAATCTTCTTCGGTTCGGTCATTCTCGGTCAAAAGACACGAGTTGATTAAGGGCATTTTATCCGAAGCCTAAGAAGGGATAAAGCCAGCGCCTCACCGCAGCGTTGCGGTTTAGTCTTTCTCCGATTGAAGAAGACACGAGTTGATTACGGGGTATTTTATCCGAGAAGCCTAAGAAGGGATAAAGCCAGCGCCTCACAGCGTTGCGGTTTAGTCTTTCTCGATTGAAGACACGAGTTGATTACGGGCATTTTATCCGAAGCCTAAGAAGGGATAAAGCCAGCGCCTCACCGCAGCGTTGCGGTTTAGTCTTTCTCGATTGAAGAAGACACGAGTTGATTCAGGGCATTTTATCCGAAGCCTAAGAAGGGATAAAGCCAGCGCCTACAGCGTTGCGGGTAGTCTATTCGTGACAAAAGGCGAAGCCTCGTTATTCAACATCGTAGCATTAAGTCTAAGAGAGTTTCATTCTTTTAGCACAGCGTTGTGTGTAGAGCGGTTTAGAAAATCTACATGCTAGCCCAACTCAAGCGGTAGTTGGTAAAGGCTCATCAAACCGTTGAAGAAGGGGTTGGCCAATAACCCTAAAGTCCAGCGCCTCACCGCAGCGTTGCGGTTTAGTCTTTAGATTGAAGAAGACACGAGTTTGATTCGGGGTATTTTATCCGAGAAGCCTAAGAAGGGATAAAGCCAGCGCCTACTGCAGCGTTGCGGTTTAGTCTTTTCGATTGAAGAAGACACGAGTTGATTACGGGGTATTTTATCCGAGAAGCCTAAGAAGGGATGAGTCACGTGTAACAGCGTTGCTTAGGTGGTCTCTTGCGGTAAAAAGTGAAACCTATGTATTCAATATCATAGCAACAAGTCTAGAAGAGTTTCATTCTTTTAGCACAACGTCACGTCTTGAGCGGATCACGATAATCCATACGCTAGCCCAACTCAAGCGGTGGTTGGTAAAGGCTAATCAAACCCGTTGATGGTGAGGGTTTGCCAAAATCCTATAAGTATTATGGTTAATTATTTACGGCCAGTAAAAGAATCATAATAAACAATGAAAGGGATGGATCTTATTCATTTGAAGCAAATATAGAAGGAGCTACAAGCTGTTTAAACATCAAGTCTATGACAAAGGATTTGTTGTTCGGTGAGACACTTCACCATTGTAAGCTGGTGGAGTTCTTCACGCAACTTCGGCCTAAAGGACTCCTCATCGGTGTTCGGTGTCTTCGTGGTTGCCTCCTCGAGCTCGGCCGGTTTACGCCCGACGGTCGAGTTCCCTAGGCATAGCGGTGAGGGCTTCTTCCTTGTTGGCCTTGGCGACTCAAGCTGCTCATCCTATCTTCCTCGGCATGGAGCTCTCCCACGGCGGTATTATCCTCTCCTTTTCGCCCAATATCGGTCACGGATGTGGCTTAGGAAGAATATGTCTCGGCAACAACTCCAGAGCTGATGGTTGATCTCTGCATCGGACCTCGAGTCCGGTAAAACCGAGCATCGGCGCCATGCCTCTAAGCGAGCGGTATGGCGGCTACATGAGGAAGCCCGGCTACGCGACTCTTGCGGTCTGGAGTTTTCCCTCGGATAGGCAAGGTCGTCAACAATGGCTGAGCCACCGGGAACCCATATCGTATCAAGGCCATTCGGGGATCAGCGTGCTGAGCGATGAAGGAAAGCCATGAAGAAGGACCTTCTCGATCATAGTGTTCACCGAGAGAAGAGGCGTACTTCCAAATGGATAATAAGATGGGATGGATCTTCATCCACATCAACGCTCTCACGGATCATGGAGTGAGATGTAGGCTCTACGAGGAAGAAGAGGACTTTAGAATTTTCGGTAAAAATGGTAGCTTATTTGGCTAAAGACCCTTACGTCTCCTTGTGTAGTTTGAGAGGCTAGCGAGTCTACGAGGCGTATCTGCTCGGTGGGATCTTTGCAACCCGGTGAGCCATCGGCGTGCTCATCTATCTCAACGATGTTGTGGTAGGCGATTCGGCGGCGGAAGAGGAGTCCCTGCCACTACACAAAGGGCGTCTCGACCTCTTTTAACTATAGTGGTATTGGCCAAGCGGTGGTCCTATAATGTCGAAGAAAATTTATACCTTCTTCGGGGATGGTAGTTTCGGTAAATCTTCACCGAATGCATTGCCGATCTGTGACCAAGTCGTAATAGGTCATCCATGGAAATGCGCAGTATAGACCAGTGCCACGAGATCTTCCATTGAGAAGTGAAAAGAGAGGCATTAGGAAGGCGAATGCAATTAAGTCAAACAATAGGTAAAAACTTACCTCCCTGATGGTTAGGCTGGCCTAGTCTCGGTTTGTGCATTTGTCTCCTGCAATCTCTCTAAAGAGCAAAAAGTAAAGAGGCAATTAGTGGGGGTACAAATCAGAGTCATTCCATTCTGCATTAAGCCACCGAGAAGAGAATATCGATGTTAGATGTACACGGGTCCGCGGATCGAGGTCCTACATCGGCCTCCTCCGCCATAGCTCCATACATTTGTTGAGTAAAACTTGGCTCGGCATGAAGCGAACGGGCTCAGTGAGAATTGTGGGAGGAAAATCAAAGCAGGATCATAATCCTAAAACCTCACATGCAAATAAAAATGTCGGTCTCAAAAGCGAAAATTCGGGTTACATCATGGCCAATTGTTACCTCCGTCCTTGGCGGATCATTACTAGTCAAGTCTATATCAAGGGACGAGGATTCCAGCGATTCTTATGGGCTAACCTCTTCGTTTAACCTTGAGAGGTTGAAATTCTTCTTCTTCAGAGTTTTTCACGAAAATTGGTTGAATGAGAAATCAATAGAGAGGATTAGAAAACAAAGGGGAAAAGAGAGTACAGGAGGTTCGCGACATGCGTGGTCCTCTTCTAAAGTCGACACAGTGGTGGAATTCCCCTCGGCCTCAATTGGTGGATGAGATTGGCGCTTCCTCTCGAACAGGCGGCATCACGGAGATGTCAGTCAGTGCGGCTGCATAGCGATGCTTGGCCACCGAGTGCGAGATAGCCCTCCGGGGACGGCTCGTTAGCTACTAATAGCTAACAATGAAGGAATGTCGACTCTAGGCGGCGGTCACGAGCTTCGGGAGGCCGAATCTGCACGTACATCCCATGGCTCCACAACCATGCTAACGAAGGCCATCCACAAGTCCACCTCAGTGCGGGTACGTGGGTTCGGGTTCCCAACATAAAGTTGGTGCATTAGCAGAATTGGCGGGCAAAGCGGAGGAAAAAAGGCTCAATGAAACATTCCTCCTTTACGGAGAAAGTGAGATACGGCCTAATATTCACTAGCCGGTTGAAGCGATAATGTCAAGTGAAGTCTGGCTGTCTTGGCACCTCCTCGTCAACCAAGGACTCACCATATTGACCCGGAGAATCGAGGAAAACATGCGGAAAAGATCCACCCTTTGTGAATGCATCGTTTCTTGATCTCTGCAAAATCCACGCCCTTCCATCTGCGTCTTCTACCAAGCGCAAGAAAGGAGTAAGCGAATGTGGAACCGGTGTGACATCATGTCGGGGCGATGAAGGACCAACCAGGCCATCAAATAGGTATATGGGAGCTCTACCGGACGGAGGGATGCGTGAGGATGGCTGCGCCCTTTCTCGAGTAGGCGCTTCGAACTATATGCCGCAATCCACGGTGAATATTAGCCACCATCAGGAAGGAGAGTTCCTTCTTGTGGGGCGGTACTTGCGGGGTAAGGACCTTCAAGGGTAAAGCATCATCAGATTGATATGGAACCACACTTCTTCAGCAGTTGCAAGGTAGCACATAGGAGAGTTGTCAATTTGGGCGGGGCTTCAGCCGCATACCGCGAAAGTTGCAAACTTGGTCCACTGAAGAAAGCCTTCTTTGGCGTGGCTGGCGTATAAGAGTTAGCCTCGGACTTCTCGATCGGCTCATTAACCTTCAGTGGCGGTGATAGTTCACATATTTCCTCGCGGTTGTCCTCCAAATCTTTGGAACAAGTAGTGTGACTGCCCACTCTGCGATTTCCTTTTGGCGCAAGGCTCCGGATGGGCGAGCTATATAGTAATGACAAGTGAGATCCCATAAAGTCTTATAACGATGGTGTGTTCCTTGGTAGGCTCAATTCGATTGGAGGAAAGTACTCGATATAGCATCTTCCCATGGGTAGACACGAAATACGGTACATCTCATGTAAAGCCAATCCCAACTTCGCCGTGTTTAGTGAAAAACATATTGAATCGGATTATAAAGCTCGAATAAGGTGAAGAAATGATTGGCTGATTGGAAGGCCATACATGGTGCTACGGATGAATCTGAGACCACAAGCACGAAGTTCTCCCATCCCGTGGCGGGTGGTGGGCGACCCGAATACCAACTTGAGCCCCAATAGAAGAATCTATGACTTGATGGCGGCATCTCGCTGATTTAGCAAAGCGATTCTTCAAAGTCGGCGAGGAACAAAAAGCTCATCGCGAGGCGGTGTGTCGACCACAACCCGAGGTGAAGGCCGATGGCGATTCCTATTGGAACCGGGAACGGGCTGGCGGGTAATAAACCCACAATGAATCTGATCATGCTCCGGTCGAGGCAGCCATGGCGTGCAGTGATCCTGATGGGGTGTCTAAGGTCGGTCAATGAGAGGCGGCGAGTCAGGGAATATACAAGGGGCCTCCGTCGTCTTTGTTCAACCACCTCTCACTCTCGATAGAAACATCAGGATCCTTAAGCGGAGTGCGCCAAATAAATAATCCGTCTTTACGCAAAGGTTGATGGAGCTGGTGTCTTTACAAGTGGCGCGCGGCTCCTGTCGTCGGAGAATCACGAGAACTCCCCTCGGATCTGACCCAATCGTGTCGGTGGTGTCACGGGTGCAAATCGGCGAGATAAAATCGACGGATCGTCACACGTGGAATAATAGTCACTATGGCGTCCATCGACGCGTGGTGGAAAAGCTCGAGGAATAATCAGCGAAATCGAGAAAATATTCGGTTAGTAAATGGCGTTGAATTCATCTTACATAGATTGAGTCACGACCTTATAGCGAGGTATGGCGATTTCATCGTGTGAATACGGAGAGCGATAAATATAGCGCGTAAACCAGCGGCAATATATCCGTTCTGGCGGAAAATACGGTATGAAATGCGCTCGTTAAAAACATCGAGGCGGGTGATCTTTGAAGCCTCAATCCTCACGAAGGAGAATCTCGGCTCTTCCCAATCGCCTCACAAAGGAGAACGAAGCGGGGTCATAGCGAGTACACAATCGAGCGTCGATCCTCACGAAGGAGAATCTCGGCTCTTCAATCGCCTCACAAAGGAGAGCGAAGTCATGGCAGTACACAATCGGCGTCGATCCTCCGCGAAGAGAATCGGCTCTTCAATATCGCCTCCAAAGGAGAAACGAAGCGGGGATACAGCGTATATGCGAGTATGATGTGGCCTCACCGAAAGAAAGGGCGTGCATTCCGCAGCGCCGTCGCGTTGATCGACTCCTCCAGCAGCGTGATCTTCCAAGCGACATCGAGCCCGCAAAGAAGCGAATAGAGTCAGATACGGTGGAAAATCAGCAAATAAAGTGTCAAAAGCTACACAATCCGTCACCGAGGCAAGGCGCCGGCGCCCGGTGGAGCATATTGGCAACCCTTAATACCATGGTGCCGTAACCATATTGCCACCAGCGCCAGCCTTGATGCGGCTGACTATTATGGCAATAGCCTTGCCAGTCTGTATTGTATGTGATCTGGCCTTGGCGTGGTATTGGCGCTGGCCCGACATGGTGGCGCCCAGCGCTTAACCGCCCGCCGCCCATATGCCCGTAGCGCAGCGCCCGCCACCTAGTTCGGCCCTTTCCCTCGTGGTCAGCGTTACACCGCGCATACAAGAAAAGAAAGAAAAAGAAGAAAAAGGACTGGTATGCATACCTCGTTGATCGGAGGAGGCGAGGCAGCGAGCGAGAAGAAAACAAAGAGCAGCGACTAAAAGGGAGGTCAAGAAAAAAGAGAGGTTTGTGGGTATTTATAACAATCCCATAGACCCAATCCTCTTTGAATAAGGAAGTCCTATTTGGCAAGAAGTAGAATTCTAATGGAGCAAATCAATTCTAATTAGGACTCTAATCACCCTAATTAGGAGTCCTAGTGGAACCTTATCGGATGTCAAAATAGTGCCAAATCAGTCCGTTGATTGGCTCCTACTCCCTCCGCCAAGCTTGGAAAGATTCGAAGATTTATTCGTGAGAATAACACCTCATAAAGGCCCCATCGGCCTTAAATCAGCGTCGCTAATCCTACTCCAACTAGGATTCACAGTATAAGCTTCCAATTTGTGAGAAGTTCGGAAGAATATTCTCACAAGAAATATTCTTAGGGATAACTTCGATCATGCGGATTGCATCGCCAAAATCAATGCGTCGCTAATCCTACTCAACTAGGATTCGAGTATAAAGCTGTTTCCCAATTTGTAGAAGTTCGGAAGAATATTCTCACAAGAAATATTCTTAGGGATAACTTCGATCGTGCGGATGCAGAAGCGCCAAATCAGCGATCGCCTAATCCTACTCAACTAGGATTACAGTATAAGCTGTTTCCAATTTGTAGAAGTTCGGAAGAATATTCTCACAAGAAATATTCTTAGGGATAACTTCGATCATCTTGGATGCAAGCATGAAATCAGCGTCGCCTAATCCTACTCAACTAGGATTACGGTATAATGTTTTAATTTGTCGAAGTTCAGGAAGAATATTCTCACAAGAAATATTCTTAGGGATAACTTCGATCGTTAGTTGCACCGATGATCAGCGATAAGCCTAATCCTACTCAACTAGGATTCAGTATAAAGCTGTTTCCTAATTTGTCGAGTTCGGAAGAATATTCTCACAAGTATTCTTAGGGATAACGATCGTCGGATTGCGGCGCAAATCAGCGCGATAAGCTAATCCTACTCAACTAGGATTACGGTATAAGCTGTTTCCTAATTTGTGAAGTTCGGAAGAATATTCTCAGAAATATTCTTAGGGATAACTCGATCGTCGCGGATGCATCGGCCCCGATCAGCAGCGTCGCCTAATCCTACTCAACTAGGATTCGGTATAAACTATTTCCAAATTTTCAATGAGGAGTTCTGGAGAATAAACCCATATTCTTAAGGATAACTTCGATAACCTTAATTTCCTCCACCATAATATCCAGAGAATAATCGGCAGTGAAAGTCATGGCGACAGGACAATATGTCGGTCGAAAAACTTCCCCACGTGGATAATCACATCAACAACGGTCAAAGCGTACTTTTCGCGTGAAGGCTAGGGCGATGGTTGAAAGCCAAATGGTCTCTGTTTCAACAAGGAATCCCGGAGGATATCTCCATGAAAGTCCTCAGCTGTGGTTAAACCAACAACACATGTGATGATGGAAGAATTAGCGGTTGAAGGTTATGAAATTCCGTATCAACACAACCACATGTAAGCCAACAAGGAGTTAGCCGACATACGGATAAATCAAAAGTCGATGGTTAGTCAAACAACCAGCAGAGCCACGAGTTACAAGCAAAACTCACCCACCGGCTTGAATCAAGATTTCAACAAGCGGTCGGACAATAAATGCGGCAGTGATCTTATCGGGAATCCTACAAAGAACCGATGATCCGAAAGAATCAAAGACTTGAAGCTATCTTTTGGGACCCTCGGCCGGTGAAGGCGGGAACAATCATGTCAAAGCATCGGACTCATCAAGAATTGAGGCGAGGCGGCTTTGGAGAATATCTGTAAGCGTTGAAAAATACTTACAAGATCCCGAGACCAACTTCGTGACGAAGTCGGCGAATGACAACCCATCGAATAATCTGGGCGTCGAATCGTTAAGCGAACTTCGGCGAACCACAGCGTCACAAGCGGTTTAAGGACTTGAGCGGACGATCGGTTGGGACCGTTGAACGGAGCGAACCAAGAGTTAGCCCGGAATCAAATCTGAGCGGAACCGAGCCGAGAGCAGCAGCCGGAGGCAGCCAGCAGCCGGAAAAAAGCGGCGGGCGACACCGACCAAATGGCCAAGGTACCTCGGCCAAATGGTGGTGGCTCGACCACGGCGGTGCCCGGCCAGAGTGGCCAGAAGGCTCGACCACTTTAGTAGAAACCTCGGCGGCTGGCAGTGCCTCGACCAACAGCAGAGGTGCCTCGGCAAACTTGGCCAGGTGCCTCGACAGTGGCGACACCAACACCGATTTGTATAAATAGGTGTCTTTCCGGGAGGAGGAGGGATTTTTGGAGGGCTTTTGGAGAAAGGACTTGGGCTTGGGATTTTCGAGGATTTTACGAAGAGTTCTCCGAGATCATGAGCGGTCAACGCCGCGTTCAGAACGCCGTGACACAAGTCGCGATCGGCCTTGGATCTACAAGCGAGTAGCGAATTGAGATTGAACTCTGAGATACCCTCTAGGTTAAGCTTAGTCTTAATCTCGGGGATAGCTGTGATTTCTCCTTGTAGATCTCACCGCTCGGCGATCCTCTCCTTCGTGAGTGTGATCCCATGACGATCCTCTCCTTCGTGAGTGTGATCCCCTCGGTAACCGTTTCCGTGGTGAAGCGAGCCTTTACATCTGTAGTTCGAACGGGTCTCTACTTGGATTGGAATTGCGGTGGTCCACGGACACAAAAAGTCCCGACACGGGCAAAGAACCCATGGCGAGGACCTCGATATAGAGAGATCCTCGTGTTTGTTCACAAGGATAAGAGTTGTAATCTTTTTGATTTTCATTTATGCCTTAAAATAAAAGGCATTTCTTTTGAATCTTGTTGTAGGCCAAAAAGGCGTAAGCAAATTCAAATCAATGACAATCATCCCAACTTTTACCGCGAACAAGGAGAGAGATGGAAGAAAAAGAAGAGAGATTACTGGATTGAGTAATTATTGACTTTTTAATTCAAAAAATACCTTCATCTTCTTTTGATTACTTCTCCAGCTTGGAAATTAAAGTGGTACAAATTTATTTTGGGTCCTTTTGCAATTATTCTAATTTGGAATATGTAATGACCAAGGCCTACTCTAGAAATTTTTTCCTATAGGACACACATACAAGTATGAGTACAACTCCTCGAGAACCCGCCCGTGTTGGGTTACGATAGAGGCATCATTCTGAAAGTGCCCTGCGTTAAGTAAATGAGAGCTCGAAGCGCCCGCCGATGCAGGGGCATTCTGAGAGGAATTATACTCTACAAGTATGGCCATGATATAGATATGTATAATACACGTTAAATGTTAAATTTAAGTTTATGGAAGGGTAGAACTTACTTTAAAAAATATTTTCCTAACGGTTACCCATGGGCACTCGTTAGGGCAGCATCAGAGAGATAGAGAGAAATGAATAGCACTAATTTTACTAATTTGCACTAACTTTTCTTCTTACCTATCCTCTCTATCTCTCTCATCTGAGGTGCCAATGACACGGTTAGAAAAACCCAACTCAAAAACTCCAAAGTGAAATGCTCTTGTGTTTAAATTTTATTTTTGGCTAAAAGACCAACTCAGTCTCTGTAATGGGCTTCGTCATACTCAAATTGATCCTCATTCCTAGTTTTTCTCAACTTAGTTTCTATACCACAACTTGGTTGCATACTAAGTCCCTTTTAACATCCATTAAATTTTAAGTATTAAATTTTCGTTTATGACCATGTTACCTCAATCCTATCACCTTTGATTTCTATAAAAGAAAATTTACTCAACTTATATGAGAATTTGAAAAAGAAGAAGGTCCGCAAAATTCTTCTAATATGAGCTTATGGATGTAGATAGACCAGAGTTATTTAACAAATATTAGAAAAGTTTGGGGAAAACTGGAATGTATTTTGACAATCTTGGTGTGAAACTTAAGTAAATAGGCTTCAGAGAACCTTTGTATTAGCTACTAATACGACCAAACAAAAATAAGTTAAAGTTAAGCAACTCTCTTCTAGAGTTTGTCCATGTCATGGCAAGCCACCACTAGAAGCTTCAGGTCATGATATCCCCATTTAGGGCATTCTGGATAATTTATTTCCGTTCAATTTCTTTATTGATACTAGCATTTGTCGCATGTGTATATGCATGTGCAAGAGATGCAAAATATTTTTAATAAATTTCCGTAATTCAAAAGTATATGGGCCTTAAACCTAGACAAACTATCCTTTTATCCTATATGAAAAAAAAAGATTTTAGTCATTCATAATATCATTTGTGTAAGTTTTATTTCTCTTGTTGCAGAATAGAGTACGTGCATGCTACTAATGCAAAAACTTAAAAATTTAATAGAAACAGACTTATATTTTATACTTTGACACTCTTTTGACCTTTTATTGCCACACATGTTATTATTTTTGCTTGAAGAAACTTATTCATTTTATTCTTTTAGAACCTAAATATAATAGATATTTAATTACATGAGTCCGAATCCTATTTTCATGGCATTATATTAGGTGGAATATTCTAGAAAACAAGAAAGATAGAAATAAAAAGAAGAAAAAATGGTTGTATGATGTGAAATATTCCTGAAACAAAACAGAATGAGGATATGTGCTCTTTTCATTCAATTTTTTTTAACTACGCTTACAATATTTTTATATAATAGTATATATTTATGAAATTACCAAAATACCCTTATATTTTGAATATGAGTTACTATTGTCCTTCAAACTTTTGGTACCTTCACTTGATTTTTGTAGTATTGTACTAGCATTATTGCACGTGCAACAAATTTTATACAAAGGAGAACTTACACCAAAATTACACTGAGTTATATAAGATGTTATATAAGATATTTTATGATATTTTTTCATTTAAAATGATTTATTTTGTATTATCTTATTTTGAAGTTGGTTATGCCATATATTTCATTTTTAGTGGTGGTATGATTTTCAACAAAAGAAAATATAATTTGATGGATTATCTTCAAAGCACCATTCTAAGAACACTTTAGATAATGTTAATAGAACATTGTTATTTATATTAATCTCTCTTACAACACAAATTTTGATACATATTTAATAAGTGAACTTCAATTACCTCTCTCTCTCTCTCTCTCTCTCTCTATATATATATATATATATATATATATATATATATATATATATATATATATATAGAGAGAGAGAGAAAGAGAGAGAGAGATGTAGGAACTTGATGGCATAAATTTTGTCTTGATAGTGATGTGTGCAAATTGCTTCTCCGACTTCGTGTGAATATGGTCCCTCATTTGAATGAGTGGATGAGAATGAAACATCATCACCAAGTCAAAGTCGATAAAACCAAATTTTATTTCATAAATGATGGAATACAAAATACATGAATTAGACTAAAAAATCAAAAGGCTATTGGGATAATTGTCGTGTGAATCCGTTCTTCCAAGGTGAGAGCTCCTCACAGGTACTCTTGTTCTAACTCCTCTAAGAAGATCCTTAAGGAATGTCAAGAGTTAAGAGTTGAATGATCTTCGCTCATTTCGGCGGATCTGTCATCAAAGGGCTTCATTTGCTCGAGATAGTATGGAGCAAGACTTCTCCCTCGACCCGAGATCCATCTTGAGAAGAGTATGTGTTTCTTGGCGTCTTGAGAGCCTTCTTTAGCGAATGACTTGGCACTGCGGCTCAATGGATCGAAGCAAGTCATTTCTGGTCTTCTCCTTTGAGTGCGAGGAGCTACCTATCGTCAGTTGAGCTTCGAGTTGGCGCAATTCACCTGTGATTCCTCGGATCGCGATCTGGGAACTTCTCCGGCTCTTGTTCCATTGATTCAAGTCCTCCATGATAGAGTCCGCTAAGTCGGAGAAGCCTCCTCCTTTATAGATGCCACGTCCCCGTCGAGGGCGCTGCTGAAAGAGTTGAAGGAAAGCCCTTGGTTGTGACCTTCGATGGCATTATTAAGGAGAAGGACAAACCCTGAGCTCCGGCGTTGATGACCACCTTCTCAGGATCCTCATCAGAGCATCAGCGCCTTGATTGAATCATACAGTATAAAAGAAGTGACTGCGAAGAGGAAAGACAAATGAGGATCTTAAATATTAAAGCTCTTATCGAGCGAGGATGGAAAGATATCTGCGTCGGCGAGAAGATCCTTATTGGAACTACCTCCCGGCTCGTCAATTCAACCTCGGGAACCTTTGAAGTTGATTCGGGTTTAGCATGAATAAGTCGGTGGTCGGGGTTGTAGAGAACTTTCAACAATAGTCGAGATGTGATGGGCTTCGATCACGAGAAGTGGGAACTGAACCTCAAGTTGAGGGCGAGCCTCTTTAGTTTGCTTAGCGGCCCGGCGGTGGCGGGGACGCAAGCGATAACATTGTCAAGTCATCAACTATCGGCAAGATAATTGAGAGGATCTGGATAATAATATATATACCTGCAGAAGGACTAATTTCTACAACAGATTCTCTCTGAGTCTGTTCCGATAACATATCGTCGATTAGGTTGTCGGTTCGAAGCAGAGATCATCGATCTAGGCTCGTTCAAACAACTCCGAGAGACCCTCTTCATCTTGTGAGCTCCGTCTCCATCAATTCTTCCCTTTGTGACATTGGCAAAGCATCTGAGGCGTCGGTATACATATATATACATGTAATAAAATCCACTGACGGTATGTGTAGATACCGAGAGCCGATTCTATGGGTTCAGCGAATTCTCCAAATGTTTCGCTTGGAGTTGTCCTTCCCTCAACCTGCTCTTCGATCTTGTAGCTACAACATATTAGATTCTCAATATGAAGAGGAAAATAAAATAAAGATGGAGTTTTATCTTTGGGAGTTGGTTCCGTTCGCTAGCACTAAGCGCCGGAGCTTCTTAAAGTTTTTCTAAAGAACATAGGCGTATTAGCGATTAGCGGAGGAACAAACTTCGGATTCTCCCAATTCACAGGTTGCCACCCGGATAAGAGGATACGTACACCGCAGCGGCCTCGGGGGGCGGGAGAGATATCAGCGTCTATCTTGGTGGAAGTATCGGTGCTCTTTGCCTTAGGAGTTGGAGATCTTGGGCCTTGAGAGACTATGCGACCTTCTTACGTCATCAATGCCTAACCATAGAAGTTAGGGTAGGAATGGTGCGTCGGCGTGTGGGCTCTCTTCAGCAAATGAGATGGAAGCCTCCTCTTCTTCTTCCTCTTCCCTTGTCTCAGCGATCATTACGGTTGGGGCGAGTGAAAATACTTTCATCAGAGCGTTTGGGAGGGCGCTGGGAGGAGATGGAACGAGGAGAGCGGGGCCGGCTCATCCTACTCGAGTTGGAGAGATAGCGAGGAGGAGGTATTACTCCTTCACTCGAGTATCCAGGACCCACAGCCAGGCCGAGCAGTCTCTTCTTCTTCCTCTTGGGAAGTTGGATCGTGTCATCGAATCTTCTTCCGCTACCTCTCCTCGAGCAACCTTCTTCTTGCCCTTAGACTTCCACGATGGTTGAGCTCACGGAGGGGCGAGTGAAGTGTGGGCTCTCTTCTATCTCCGCCCGGCTTTTGAAATCACGAAAGGGGGCGTTAGCATAATGAGCCACTGCGGTACAAAAAGTCATCAAAGCTTGGGCTCGGCGGGCGGGAAAATTTGAACTTGGCATTAGTGCAACCAGCGATGCTCGATGCAGAATACGCAGCGCGTCAGCGAAGCCTCCATGGGTCTTCATCCCGGTCAGTTCGACAAAATCTGGTCATAGCTTGGCCCGGCGAGAACCGGCATGGAAAATAAGGCTTTCGATGTCGCGAGAATTCTTGACTTCGAGAAGATGAGATGCTTGGGGGTGAATGTTTATCAACCACCGGAAGCACCCAAGGTCCAATATGGTCCTGTCTTCATTGGGCTCAATAGCATCCACAAGCACTTTGTCGTAGTGACCCGAGAAGTGTGGGAAACACTTGAAGAATTCCCAACACTTGGTGATCTTGAACTGGCGAGACACCTCAGGCCATTGGCTTGCTCCCCACTTCCCGGTTCCCGAGGTTTTGCGGCGGAGAGCTCATGGCTAACTGTCTCGGGTGCCGTCATTAAGTCCGGACGATGAAGGACGAGCCAAGCCATTAAATAGGTATATGGCAATTCCACCCTGATATCCGGGATCTCGTTGGAGGACCCTTTGCCCTTCTGAATGAAGCCAGCGACTAAGCATCGAAGTTCGCAGTGAATATCTGCCACCATCCAGGAGAAGAAAGTCGACGACCTACGACTAGTTCGGCCGACTAGAAAGAGCACTTCGAGGCAGCGAGACTTGATCTTGGGGACCACGCATTTCTTCAGCCATATTGCCAGGTAGCCCACCAGAAAAGTTTGTGGCTTGATCTGCTTCTGCGCTTGCCACAAGAAAGTCTCAAACTTGGTGCCCTTGGGAATTTTGCCCTCAGCAAATGGAGTAGTAAAAGATTGAGCCGTCTTACGCCAATCAACTTGTTGATGGCGGAAGAGTCGAGGCTCCGGTTCCTCGTCATCATTACTCTCTGGGTTTTAGCAGGATAATTGAAAAGCCCCTGTTTCAAGGCTGACTGCGGCCATTTCTTAGCCCTCACTTCAGTTGATGCTATGGCCGTCTGGTAATGGCAAGTCAACTCCCACAAGATCTCATAACTAGCCGAGCCTCTTTCCCTCATCTCCTTCAATTGACGGTTGGTAGGGAAATACTCTGATGCGCAGTAGCATCCCGTCGGCCCGGACTAGATACTTTCATCATCTCAGGCGGCGACCAACTCCCCATTCCTTGTCAAAGTATTGGTGTCCGTTAGCAGATTTCGGGCTAGGAAGTGATTCATGCGATAGGGATCCATTACATGCTGGCAGTTGGAATGTACAAGCCATTCTCTGAGCTCTGGCTCCACTTAGGCAGGATGTACTTAGTCATCTGCGTCCACCATCGATCGTGGAAGAGTGAACCCAACCAAAATATCGGTGGGGTTTCTTGGGTGCAGCTCTCTTCCTATCTTGTGGCGATTCTCCGCCGTGTCGATTAACTATGAATTCATTGTGGTGGACTGTCTTGACCAGCGATCGGGAGTAGAGCCCACGAATATAGTTCTTGTCTTTCGAGCACAGGTAAGCGCCTTAATAACATACCCTGATGAATGCTCACGGTCCTCATCAATCTCTAGGGCATGCTCCTCTTGGCCAAACCGGAGTTAGCAAATGCACCAGCAGTGATGGCGAACAAAGAAGCGGAGATGAAAATGAGCAGCTTGCTGCCTTCATAGAGCCAAGACTTCGGTCGCGGGGAAGATAGGACCGAGTGCCTGCGGAATCCACGAACAAATGGCTTGGATTCCGTGTGACTTGATGGATCCGGCACCGCCGAGCGGGCGTCGGTTATCATCCTCCGCCAAATCGCGGCGGTCCCCATGTTCCAACAATTCCAATAACTCACGGAAGCACTTGTAGAACAAGGGAACATCGATCACTGCGGCTTCACGAGAGGAGGAGAAAACACTGCTATGTAGCCCACTAGACTCATGAGCAGCAAACGCCGAAGAAGGGAACTCAACTGCAAGGCACAAAAAGATTACATCAGAATAAGCCTAAAGAACAATACTAGGTTTGAAACACTTAGTCAAAAAATCAAAATATGAGAGAACTATCTACGCGCTGCTTGCGGCAGTCCATTGTCTCATTTGTCTGCTGTGATAGTCAAAGCAATCTGCATAAGCACAAGACAGCCAGTTCTCAACTTTTGATTTTTACGAGTATTTCGACTAGGCAAAATACTCATTTTAGCTCAGATCCTCACGAAGGAGGACCTCAACTCTTCCCGAATGCTCGCAAAGGAGAGCAAACGAGGATTTTATACAAAAATCTAATTTTAGACAAAAATGATTTTCCATAAAAAAATCACAAAAGTTCTTACCGAAGAATTGAAGCAATAGGTTCTTCTACATGAGAGGCTTGGGGAATAGATTTGGCCTTGGGGATGTGAGATCTCTTGGGAACATGATAAAATTGGACTTTTATGACTTGAGCGAGGTGAAAAAGTGGGTTTTGATGGAAGCTGATGTAGTAAAGGTGGTTTGTTATTCATTGTCGTTTGAACTTCGTTTGCGACTTCTTGGGCCAACAACAAAAAAATCAAACAAAAGAAATGCCTTTTATTTTAAGTACAATGAAATGCGAAATTACAACTTTTCCTGTAATGAACAAGCGGCGGATCCGTTTATGAATCACCGGCTTATATGGGTTCTTCGCTGTGTCGAGGACTTGAATGCGTCCGTGGACTACCGGCGCAATTCGATCGGTGGGGCAGGGTTTTGGAACTTCTGAGGCGTGAAGGGGCTCGTTTCACGAAGAAGCGAAGGCTGAGGATCCACTCCGCGAAGGAGAGGATCGCCGGGGATCCCTCCGAAGGAGAGGATCGGCCGGGCGGGTGAATCTACTAGGAGAAATCCAGTAGCTATTACATGTAGGTGACGAGTTAAGCACCTGCTCTTGAAGATCGGCGTCGGTGAACTTCGTTTTCGCCGGTGCTTTCGGATCACGTCGTCGGCTGACTCGTAAATCTGAGAACAAACTCCAAAATCAGCTCATAAATCCCGAGAATCGGCAAAAGTCTAGCTAAACTCTAAGAAAATCCGCCTCAAGCGACCAAATCGGCCTCATGAAGAAGACCCTATTTATACAAATCGAGTGGTCTTTTCGGCCATGGTGGCGAGCCACCTCGGCCAGTTAGCCAGGTGGCTCATTTCAAAGTGGACTACCTACGGCACCGCTGGCGGGTAAGCTCAGACAGTGACTTGTGTACTCTCGCCGTTTAGCGTCATTTTTTCATCGTTTTTCCGTCTCTGGGCTTGAGTTCGTCGTATTTAATCCGGGCCTAATTCTTGGATTCGTTCGGTTCAATGGTCTTGAAATCCGATCGTCTGTTCAAGTCGGTTTAAGCCGATGCTTGTGGCAATGGAGTTTTCTTGATCGGGTTGGCGTCTTAGCGATCGACATCCATTATCATTCGATGGGTTGTCATTCGCCCGACTCGATCCGCGAGTTGGTATCGGGGATCTTGTAAGTATTTTTTAGCGATACCCCTCCAAAGTGTTTGATCTGGTTTCTTTTATAAGCGAGCACGGAATACTTTGGACATGTAGTTCGACCTTCGTGTGAGAGGGTCCCAAAGTTAGCTTCAAGTCCTCGATTCTTCCGGACCATCGGTATTCTTTGTAGGATTTTTGATAAGATCCGCGGTCTTTGCATTTATTGTCGACCAGCTTGTTAAAATCTTGATTGGAAGCTGGTGGGTGAGTTCGTTTGTAACTGTCGGTTGGTTGTTGTTTGACTAACCATCAGACTTTTGGACTTCTCGTATGTGAACTCCTTGTTGGCGACATGTTGGTACATGTCGAATACATGGAATTTTATAACCCTCAATCGGCTATTTCTTCCATCATCACGTGTGTTGTTGGTTTAACAGCGGGAGGACTAATCTTTTCATGGAGATATCCTCCAGGATTCCTTGTCGAAACAGGAGACCATTTGGCTTTCAATCATCGTCTTGGCCGATTCGGTAGTCGGCGCTTTGGCTTTGTTGGGATATGATTATCCACGAGTGGGAAGTTTCTTGAGGCTAGTCCGTTGTCGGTGTCAACATGACTTTCATGCCTCGTCGGGTTGTTCCTCTCTTGGATATTATGGTGGGAGGAAATTAAGGGTTTCGAGATATCCTTAAAATTTGGGTTTATTCTCCGGGAACTCCTCGATAAATTAGGAAGCGGTTTATACTTTCGTAATCCTAGTTAGTGGGATTAGTGTCGATGTGATCCCTTACGATCGAGTTATCCTAAGAATATTTTTTATGGAAATATTCTTAGAACTTTCGATAAATTAGGCAGCGTTTATACTCGTAATCCTAGTTGGAGTAAGTTGGTAGCGTTGATGTCGATGCAATCCCCGCGATCAGTTATCCTAAGAATATTTCTTGTGAGAATATTCTTAGGGAACTCGACAAATTGGGAAGCGGTTTATACTAAGTAATCTAGTTGGAGTAGGTTAGGCGGCGTTGATGCGGCGTTGTAGGCGATAAAATTGCTTATCGATGCGGGCGAGACTTCGTAGCGGTGGGTTGACAACAGCGATCCATTCGACAAGCCAGGCGCGCAAAGCGGCGTAAAGAGTCGCGAACCGCGTGAAGTGGATTGACAAAGGTGTACAAAACAATGAAGCGGCGTGGAAGAAACCCGTGGCGAAGTTGACGAAGCGAGTTGACTAAACTCAAAGCGCCCGGCGAGCGGAATCAACTCCGCAATCCGTCAAATGCAAGCGAGCGTTTGAGCTCACGAAAGTTGATTAGATCGGACTCAAACACAATGGCGGCATCGGTAGGAAAACTAAGCGAGGCCAGAAAATGGCGAAGCAGCCTTGGCGCCCTCGACCAACTGGCGTGAACCAGCGGTTTGGCGAACCTCGGTTCGATACAGCCCGAACCTAGCGGTTTGAATCTCGGTTCATTTTGGCGAACCTCGCCAGCGAACCACCTACGGCCCGAACCGTCGTGTTGCTTCCACCTCGGCGGCAGCAACAAAGTAAAATCTCAGCGACAATGACAAGATGGAGCGAGCGTCGCGAAAAGTTCAAAATAATCAAACTTGGGCAAAGCGGTGAGAAAACTTCGGACAGAAGTGTCGGGCTTGGCCGGACACCACAGTGTCGGCCATAGCCCCTGGGACACCAAATGTCGGCCTTGACTCCGGACACGAGAGGTGTCCGTCCATAACCCGGACACGAAAGTGTAAAATAGCATCCTCTTTTCGTTTTCCTATAAATAGTCTTGGGGTGCTCATTTTGGAGGTTGGATTTTACATATTTTTTAGAGAGCTCGCTGAATCTCAGGCGTCGGCCATAGTTCGAACAGCGAGTACGAGTTGATCGGCGTCCGGATCACGATCAAAGAGGTAAGCAAATGGTCGGGGACTCTGAATCACCCTTCCGAGGATAGCGTTGTGATTTCTCCTCGTAGATCTCACCCACTCCGTGATCCTCTCTTGAGTCGATCCGTGGCGATCCTCTCCCTTAGTGAGTCACGATCCCTTAGTAACCGTTTCCTTCGTGAAGCGAGCCCCTCGTCTGTAGTTCGAATCCAGGGTTTCTACGGGATCTGCTAGATGTGATGGTCCACGGACGAATAAAAGTCCGACGGGGACAAGAACCCATAGCGAGGATCGGAAAATAGAGATCCCGTGTTTGTTCAAAAGGATAAAAGTTGTAATTTTTGTTTTCATTGTAAGCCTTAAAATAAAGGCAAATTTTTCTTTCTTTTGGAATCTTGTTGTAGGCCAACTTGGTAAACAAATTCAAGAGCAATGAATACAAAGTCTACTTTTGCGAACAATGGCGACCACAGTGGGAGCATTGCTCAACAAAGAAGCGTGGAGTAATGCAGCCGGATTGAGATCCGGTCATTGAAGAGTCGAGTTAGGAGTTGACCAAAATCACGAGTACCTCTCCTCCTCGTCGAATCCGATTCTCCCCAAAGTCAAGAAGGTCTCAGCTGCAGAGAAGACCCGATGCCTCCAGTCTGCGAGGCGAGAAAATCCACCACCACCGCCCGTCAAGGCTGCGGACAACGGTGGTTCCTTGGCCCGTAGCTTGACCAAATTGTCGAACCTCTATCTCCTCAAGAGAGTAGTTCCGTCGATGGCATCGTGACTCTCTCTAAAAAGCGTCGGAAGCGGCGTCAGCAGCAAAACAAGCGCCCGGGCAAAGAATCAATGGATGGGGTTAAGCTATGGCGGATCTAAGATCTAAGTTAACTTCGAGAGATGAAGTCGAGATTGTAGCCGAGCTCCTGGTAGGCGACAAGCGAATGAGTCAGAGTCAAAGCGGAACCGTTCCGCCTTCGAGGCGTATCCGAGGCAGCTCCTCGCACAAGCAAGGGCTTTGGTGCAACAAACGCCCGAGTTGAAGAAGAAAGGAGGCGGCCAGAAGTCGTCAACAAGTTAGCTGGTTGGAAGCCCAGTCGTGGCCTTCACCTCCAAGCGAACAGCATCAAGCCCGGCCACCCTTGGGGCCGACTCTGTTCCGTGCTCAAATCAAAATTGTGAGCACTTCAACAACGGCGCCGAAGTTACCTCCGTTAATGCGCTAAACTTAAGTGAAGCCAACTCTGCCATGACCGGCGGACTTCTTGTCAAGGATGCGATGGAGTCCACTAAAGGAATCGCGGGTCCTCGATCACGAGTCGCACCCACGAAAGACAAGAAGATTCCTCTGACTCACGCACGGCCGGTTGAAGTCGAAGTCCGAGAGTCCGCGGACTTCATCCTCTGCCGGCGAAAGTCAGGCGGGTTACTTTTGGCGGTTTTACGAAACTACCCATCCTCGGAAGGAGATGTTTTCATCGGCGATGAGCGTTATGCAGAAGGCGTGCGATATCTGGGGATCAACCGGCACTCATGTCGGCGAATTATACTCCGTCTTTGGGGAAGTACGAAGAAACTCGAAGAAATTCTCCCCAGCCAGCGAGTCATGCTTATGCTCAAGCTTATCAAAATAGTGCTCTCGGGTGTAATTGTGGCCAAGCTCGAAGGGTATCGGTCTTTGAGAGACTCTGCAAAGCGCCAAGGCCTAGAGTCAGGCGATTAAGTAGAAGAAGCGGCATCCGAAATGATGAATACCGGCGGTCACTAACAACATGGCCGACAAGAACCATAATCTGCGAACTATTCTGGCGCATCATAGCGGTTAACTTCGTTCGCGGTCGGGACTATCCCCGGTCTAGATATGACAAACTACGAAAGGGATACCCAGCGGAGGATGATCGTCGGATATTGGCTCATGTCGCCTCGATCATCACAGTATCTAGCGAAGGAGCCCCAAAGCGCGCTTATGATTAGTATAGATCAAGTGGCTAAAATGCTAGGCGGCGTTGGCTAAACAGCGGAAAACAAGCTAGAGATGGATTTAGCCATGCGGACGATGAAATGCATGACCATGATCAAGCACGACAAAACATCGGTGCGTCAATCGGTATCGGCGTCGTGAAGATGGCGATTGAGGCGGGGAAAATAATAACCGCACGAACCCGCAATCTTGGGCATGATGTGGGTGTGGTTGCTCATGAGAACAACAAGATCAAAGACCTCGAGCAAAATCAACTCATTGATTTCCGCTCAAGAGGTGAAAGCGGCATCCCTTGCCCATATCCTAGGGGTGAATCGATCCCATACGTGAAGTTCTTAATAAACTTCCGCCGTTTGATGGGAGAGGTTCTGACTCAACACGATATACTTCAAGTCCCACGGGGTGATTTAAAACGAACCCACGATGGATTCGGTCATTAGTTAGTACCGCCAGCGCCGATTGGTACCGCCGTCTCAGCAGGGGAACATTCCAATTGGGGCGACATAATCTAGCTTCCTGGCCAACATCTTATTGCGATGCGAAAGTATCGATTGGGACGTGCTTTCGATGAGAAGCAAAGGGCGAGAAAGCGGTAGGCGTCTTAGTCAAGCGGTTCGAACAAGGCGATGAATTGCGGGATCAATACTGAAGGTTCATCCTCCAAACTGCCACAACAACTTGTCGATAGATGTGCTCGAGGCAATGGGGACAGCACCATCTATAGCGTAGAAGGACTTGAAGGTTCGTGGAGAGAAAGGCTGAAAGGTTCCTTGAGGAAGAAGGAAAGAAGAACGGTAGAGCAACAAACCTGAACAACGAATTTGTGCGGCGTGGTAGAGGAGTAAAAGAGCGCCCGACAAAGTCATTAAGCGTAATCAAACCAGAGCTATGCGCCACAGCAGCGGTCGCCACGGCGTGCACCGGCAATCGCGGCCTCAATGCGCCAGCCGGCTCAAAATCAAAAGCCTTCAGGTTGAGATTTCCCAAGACTTACTCGTTCAAAGGCGAGGAGGTTCGAGTATCTTTAAATACCTTACGGAGAACAATAAAATCCGGTTGCCCCGATTGTGAACGAGGAGGCAAAGAAGGTTCTGAGATCCTAAAGTCTGCGCTTACGTAGAGCGTACATCATCTAAAGTTACTGCTACCATCTCAGGACAAGATTCAAGCCTTGATAGATGTTGGAGTCATTACTCCAAAACCCTCTAAAAGAGAAGGTGGGGGCAAATCACGGTCTCTATAAGCTTGGATCGGTTCCTTTGGATTGGTTTCAGGAGCCCAATTGTGAAGGTAGGAATAAAGATGGTAAATGAAGATCCTCCGCGGGCAGCGTGAGAAGGGGCTCGTGCTTACTTTTAACAACAAATGGAGATCCTTTGGGTCCACCCGACTTCTTTGGAGGGCGATCGATGGGCTACATCCTCGGCCAAAAAGAAATCCAAGGGAAAAGGCAAACTATGACATCTTTGCTTGGCAATTTTAGAGAAAGGCGATGAACAAGTGGCAACTTTCGGTTTTGAAGGAGAGCATGAAGTCTTGAGCCACAAGGAGTGGACGAATCTGACTACAAATATCAAGAGACTCGAGATCAACACCGCGACAACGGCAGGCGGGGTGGCCAGAATCCTCTCACTGCGTCGCGAGGAAAGGGCAATGACGGCGCAAAGCGGTGAAGTAAAGGAAACAACCTCAAGTCCGGGAAGCTCAACTCGGCGGTCGATTCAATGCTGATTGTGAGGATAGGCGGAACATTGAGCTCTCCATACCCTTCGGCGTCATGGCTCGGTTGGCAAACATCCAGGCGGGATAACTCTCTCGAGTTGCTCCGATTGTCAAAACCGGGAAGCTCTACCTACAAAGCTGCAGGCGACTCACGAGGTGTTTCTCACTTTCGGATCAAGCGATCCGAAGAATCACGCACAACAATGCAACGGCAGCCAGAGCACTTTCCTGCATACGCCTTCACGAAGGAGGATATCACGGTGAGGAAACCGCGATAGGCAGCTATACTTCACGGGTATATTGGCTCTAGTGAGTTAGCGGGATCCAAGTCGATCAGGATTCCACGAGCATCATGCCCTGGCCTTATGTATCACCTTGGAATCCACACCGGCAAGCTAGCATCAGCAGACGGTGATCTATGGATTTAACACCGGTGGTCGGCAGCTTGGTAAAATCAGGATAAAATGCAAATGGGGACTTAAAGTCAAGTCACTGCTATGTGATTGTGCGAGACTTCCATAACTATTATTGGAGTGCGACCTTGGATCCGCGGTAGCGTTATAGTCCCATCTACTCTTCATCGATGTCTCAAATATGTCACGAATAATGAGTCAAGGCGGTGGTGGACAAGCCGTTTAAGGGGATGGAGAATTATTTCAGATTCTCTCCTCTCACGATAATGAGTCCGGCTGAATCATCGGCCAAAGGCGGACAATGAAGAAGAAATCTGGTAGGGCTTGATTATAGTGGTGGTTTTGTTTTAAATGACATTGTACCTTGTAATCAATCTTGCGATGAAGAATCGTCGGATGAACATTGTAATTGGCAAATTGAGATGAATCAATAAATGGCGATTTAGGTACCCTTTGTCTTTGAATGATGTAATGCAGGGGTTTATACAATGATCAGGAGTTGCACACCAACTTCGGTCATCTTCTTTACACAAAAGCAATTAGAGACTCCTTTGGGACTATACTTCGTCATCCCGCGAAGATCAAGTAGTGAAAAGAAGACTTGGTTTCGGTAAAGGAGATCGGGTTCAGTAGCCAAATCATTTCTTAGAAAGCGATGAAGGCTGACAATGGACCTATCCTCCACATTGAGATATAGTCGGAAACTGGTATCATGAAAAAGTGGGGAATGCGATTTGACACGAGGAAGGTCTATGTTTGGACGAGGCCCTCGAACCCCTCCTAAAAGCGGCATATGTCCCAAAGAGAGCCGGATAACTACTATGCATTTAGAAGGGATTGGGATATGAATCCTCTCGGAAGATGAATGCTCATGGTCGATTGATAATAATCCACACGTAGGGAGGCGGACATTAGTCACGATTCTTGACTTGGGATTCTAACACCGACCTCGGAGAAGCTTTCAAGTTTTGATGTCAAATATGGCTGGTCGATCCTGTTACTATTGAGGGATGAAGATATGCCAACATGGGAAGACCCATGGATCCATCAACTCAAAGAGCAATTTGGGGATAGATTGAACAAAGAGAACCCCACTAAGGGCCGAGATAGTCGAGGTTAATATGGGTGATGAAAATGGCTCCTAAACATCGATATGATCTTCCCTCGAAGAGAAGGAAAAGTAAGTCGCTAATCGGGGAGTATGTCGATGTATTTGCACGGAGCTCACGAGGACATGCGGACTCGACCACAATGTGGCGACTCATCACCTCAACATCAAGGTGGATGTCAAACTGTCAAGCAATGTAAAAGCGGTTTAGATCCACAAATCTTCTGACGATGCGGTAGGCGAGTAAAGAAACTCATAGAATCGGGATTCATCGAGGAAATTCAACATCAGTTGGGTGGCGAATATAGTCGAGTCATGAAGAAGAATGGTTGATTAGGATGCGTATGAGGACCTGCGGCTGCTTGCCGAAAGATGACTTTCCTCTTCCAATCGCGATGTCATAGTGGACAATGCGTGTGGATTTGAAAGAATGTCGTTTATGGATGGTTTCGAGGGTTACAATCAAATCAAGATGCACCCATGATGCCAAACACCGGCGTTGAGGCAGCCCATCGGTATATATTGCTACGGTCATGCCATTCGGCCTCAAAAATCACGGCGCCACATACCGGCGGCAATGACGAATTTTCGGGATCATCTCGGGCGGTCGAATGCTCGTCGGCGACTTAGTTGTAAAGCGGTAAAGAAGTCACATCAAAGATCTTAGACGGTATTGAGCTCATGCGAACTCATCAACTAAAGATGAACCACGAAATCCTTCCTTGGGATGTCGATTGCAAGTTCCTCGGCTTCGTCGTCCGAACAAAGGAATCCGCGTCGATCGACAAAGTAAAGGCAATTCAAGAGTTGCAACCTCAGAAATGCAGAGAACTTCGGGGGTTACAAAAGGCGATTGGCTGAAGCGGTTCATATCGAACCTATCGGGAAGTGCCAACGTTCTCTAAGTTGAACAAGAAGAGTGTATCGTTTATTTGGGGCGGCGGCAATCGGCGTTGAAGAGATCAAGTTGTATCTCGCTAAACCTCCTGTTCTTGTTGCACCTGTCGGAAAACCGTTTGATCTACATCAAGACAGCGGATCACTTTCGTTAAAGCGCCTTACCAGCGGGGCGATGATGGCGATCCGCGAGCGGCGATGTATTACGGTAGCGAACATTGAGTGGTCGCTGAGTCTCGATACCCAATGGTGAAGCGGTGCCTTGCATTAGTGTTCGCGATTGAAAATCGCGGCACTATTTAGTCCGGACGGGCGATTTATGTTATCTCTAGCGTAAATCCGGTCCGAATATTTATATTGACCGGCCTCAATGAGTTGGCGTTTGGCGAAATGGCCTTGCTCTTGTCCCGATATGACTTGCACTTCAAACAACAAAAGTCGGTCAAAGGACAAGCTATTTGCGATCTCTTGGTATGGCAGACAGCGGGCCGGTTGAGCTATATGATGATCTTCGGATGAAGTTGAGGAAGTCAAACTACATCGCACCAACAAATATGGCGATTGTATTTTGGCCAGACTTCTCGGGCCACTAATGTGGCGAGTACCCCGGATGTTCTAAAATCTCCCCAGTCGGAGTTGTCTTGAATTCAGGAATCATGTCATGCCCGTGCTTATTCACTCACGAACCTTGTTCCAATAGCGTAGCGAATACAGCGTTACTTATCGGACTTAGCCGCCAAGGGCTGGGGTCGAGTATCTCGGCGTCTGGCGATTCGCAATTGATAGTCGAGGCGGTCGGGTGGAACTTCTGAAGTTAGAAATCCCGACCTGGTCCCCTATCATCGGTGGCCATTGAAATGGCGAACTCCTTTGAAAATTCTTCATTGAGTATATCCGGCGCCGAGCGCTACGTAGATGCCTTGGCGTTAGGCTGTCGTTAGCACAACCTTCGAGACCGAGCAATTAGTTACGGTCGGGACTCATCAACTCTTTGTACCAATATATGATGAGGTACAAGAAGAAAAGCGGTAGTAACCAAAGAGGTATATACAACCCAAACCAAATTGGAGCCGAGATTGGCTTTCCTATCATCGACTTCGTCTTGCATATTGATACAAGGCGTGAAGGAAAAGTCAATCCGGCGAAGACTCAATTCTTTTATGACACGAGACCGGATGTTATATGGCAGGGGGTATGGCGGTCTTTACTCCGATGCCTTTCAAACAAGGAAGCGAGAAGAGGTCCTTCGAGAAGCACGAAGGTGAATGTGGTGCTCACCGGCTGGTCCCAAGCTCTGATCGAATCGGAGAATGGGCTACTTTTGGCCCATGATGATTAATGGCCTTGATCGAATGCATCGAAATGCCGCGTGTCAAATTCCACGCGAATTATATGCATCGACCTCGAGGCGGTTGCATCCGCCGGCCACATCGGCCATTGAGACATGGGGAATGGGCGTTGTAGGTCCCATTTTCCTCCGTCGTCAAAGCGTCGGTTTATTCTAGCGATCACCGACTACTTCTCCAAGTGGTGAAGCAATCCCGTTGAAAGAGTAAAAGCGATACAGAGTCGTCAAATTTATCAAACACCATGTCATCTACCGACCACGGTGTTCCAAGAGCAATCGTGCATGACAGCGGTCCCCAATTTATCGGCAATTCCTTCATCGGGTTTTGCGAAAAGTTCAAGATACAAGATGTCCATCGGCGACCTATAATCCGGCGACAAATGGATTAGCGAGGTATTCAACAAGGCGATTATCAAGATTTTGTCGAAGCTTGTGAAGAATAACAAGCGAGGCGGGCCGATAAACTTCGGAGAAGCACTACGGGCATATCGCGCTGTGATGCATGCGCAAGCTGGGCGACCCGTACTCCCTAGTTCACGGGTGTGAAGCAATTCTCCGTTGGAAATCCGATTCCGTCACTTAGTCTCCCTTGCAGCAGAGATGGCGGATAGAAGAACAACATCAAAAGCGTCTCGAAGAGCTTGAGATGTTAGATGAGAAGCGCTGGAGGCTCAACAATGCATTGAGTTCTATCAAGCTAGAATGTCGAGGGCTTTCAACAAGAAAGTTCGACGAAGAACCTTTAGGAGGAGATCTGCGTCCTCGCAGCTAGGCGACCAATAATTCTCAACTCGATAAGAAAGGTAAATTCGAACCCAAATGGGAAGGACCATTTATAATAGACGGTCTATTCAAGCGGTGCATATCGCCTTATCACCTGAGAATGGCGGCGGCAATTAATCTTAGATAAATGGGAAGTTTACGAAAAATTATTATCCTTAGTACATTCGGGATAACCCATTTTGATGGGAAGTTCCTCGAGAAAATATCTCGCTCATTTTCATGGGGATAACCCTAAGTTATTGTGTTTTCCTCAAAATTCTCTCACCGATCAAATTCATTGGCGGTGGGCCCACTAAAATCTCGGTCAACCACCGGACAAAATCCCTCTTGATTCCTTCCCGAGCGAGGTCCACTTTCAAATTAGGTTGCTTGAGTCCTATAAGCGAAAGCTATCCGCACCCTTCAAGATTCTCGGTGGAGATCCACGCTCTTAGTTTCATCTTTCAAGATCCTCGAGTGGAGACCCGGCTCTTAGTTTCTCATCGGGAAATAGAATACATTCTTCCTTTCCCATTCACACGGAGATAGGACACATCCTTCCTCTTGAAGCAAGAGATAGAATACATTCTTCCTCTCTTGTCTTAGATTCTCAGGTGGAGATCCGCTCTTAGTTTCATTTTTCAAGATTCTCAAAATGGAATCCCATTTTTAGTCTCTTTCCTTGGAAAGCAGGACAAAATCCTTCCTTTCCAACACCGGAGATAGGAGACAAGATCCTCCTTCCTCTCCATTTGGCAGAGATAGGATACAAGACCTTCCTCTCTTGTTAGTCCTTTACTGGGAGATAGGAGACAAGATCCTCCTTCCTCTCCAGCGGCAGAGATGGGATACAAAACCTTCCTCTCTTGTTCATCCCTTACAGGAGATAGGAGACATGATCCTCCTTCCTCTCCATCGATGAGAGCGGATACAAAACCTTCCTTTCTTATTAGTCCTTGCAGGAGATAGGAGACAAGATCCTCCTTCCTCTCCACCTTGGAAATAGAATACATTCTTCCTTTCCCACCTCAATCAATCTTAAGCGGTTCAGTCATTCTCGGACAAAGAAGACACGAAGATTCATCTTGGGGCATTTTATCGAAGCCTAAGAAGGGATAAAGCCAGCCTCACCAGCGTTGCGGTTTAGTCTTTTAGATTGAAGAAGACACGAGTTTGATTACGGAGAATTTTATCGAAGCCTAAGAAGGGATAAAGCCAACGCCTCACCGCAGCGTTGCGGTTTAGTCTTTCGATTGAAGAAGACACGAGTTTGATTCGGGGTATTTCATCCGAAGCCTAAGAAGGGGATAAAGCGGCCTACCACACGCGTTGCGGTTTAGTCTTTCCGATTGAAGACACCGAGTTGATTACGGTATTTTATCCGAAACCTAAGAAGGGATAAAGCCAGCGCCTCCCACCGCAGCGTTGCGGT
The DNA here is from genome assembly GCA_012295165.1 of Asparagus setaceus. Lineage (NCBI taxonomy): Eukaryota > Viridiplantae > Streptophyta > Magnoliopsida > Asparagales > Asparagaceae > Asparagus > Asparagus setaceus. The sequence continues at coordinate 25,023,328 of CM022704.1, read as the reverse complement.
TTAGTCTTTTCCGATTGAAGAAGACACGAGTTTGATTCGGGGAATTTTATCCGAAGCCTAAAAGGGATAAAACAGCGCCTACCGCAGCGTTCGGTTTAATCTTTTAGATTGAAGAAGACGCGAGTTTGATTAAGGGTATTTTATCCGAAACCTAAGAAGGGATAAAGTAGCGCCTCACAGCGTTGCGGTTTAGTCTTTTAGATTGAAGAAGACACGAGTTTGATTACGGGAATTTTATCCGGCCTAAAGGGATAAAGCCAGCGCCTCCCAGCGTTGCCGATTTAGTCTTTTAGATTGAAGAAGACACGAGTTTGATTAAGGGTATTTCATCCGAAGCCTAAGAAGGATAAAACGGCGCCTCACCGCAGCGTTGCGGTTTAGTCTTTTTCGATTGAAGAAGACACGAGTTTGATTAAGGGTATTTTATCGAAGCCTAAGAAGGGATAAAGCCAACACCTCACAGCGTTGCGGTTTAGTCTTTTCGATTGAAGAAGACACGAGTTTGATTAGGGTATTTCATCTCGAAGCCTAAGAAGGGATGAGTCACAGCGTAACAGCGTTCTAGGGTGGTCTCTTGCGGTAAAAATACGAAGCCTCATTATTCAACATCGTAGCATTAAGTCTAAGAGAGTCTCATTCTTTTAGCACAAGCGTCGTGTGTGAGCGGATCGAATAATCGCACACTAGCCCAATCAAGCGGTGATTGGTAAAGGCTAATCAAACCCATTGATGGTGAGGGTTTGCCAAAAATCCTATAGGTATTATGGTTAGTTATTTCTAACGAAATAAATTAATCATAATAAAGAAAAAGGACATATTTGATTAAAGGATGAGATTACAAATCCTTAAACATCAAATTTATGGGAACGAACTTGTGAAAGTTTGTTGAAGTTCCGCTTGAAGCTGGACCCTGGCTTCATGCTATTAAGGGCCTTCGGTCTCCTTCTCGTCCAACCGGCTTACGCGAGTTCAATTTCGGGCATGACCGCAAGAGCCTCTCGTGTTGGCCTTCATCGGCTTCAAGATGATCGGACTCTCTCTCGCCGCTTGAAGTTCCTATTCGAGCTCTACTATCCTCCTCCTCTAGCCCGACACAAGGCCGAAAATGTCCCACGGGAAGATGAAGCTTGACAGCGATCTCAGAATGATGCACCCGGTCTTTGCATCCGCCAATTTGTCGAGGCGAGCCATCTCTGTCTCTATATATGAGGGAGCCGGCTATCTCAAAATCTTGTAGACTTTGGAGTTTAACCTCCAAATGGTGAAATCATCGGCAATGACACAGGCGGACTCAATCTTCCAAATATTCTCCCATGGCCTGATCCTACTCAATCGAGAACAGTATAAATGTTTCCTAATTTGTGAAGTTCGGGAAGAATATTTCCATAAAATATTCTTAGGGATAACTTCGATCGTGCGGATTGCATTGGCTAATCAACGCGTCGCGATGCTACTCCAAATAGGATTACAGTATAAACTAGTTCCTAATTCTTAGCGAGAAGTTCTGGAGAATATTACCATATTCTTAAGGATAACTTCGATAACCCTCAATTTCCTCCCAGCTTGGAACCTCAAAGAGGGATAAATTGGCCAATTGACAAGGCTTATGTTGGCGGACAGTAGCGTTCTACCTTGAAAGAATTCCTCTCACCGTATCAATGCCGATTCATGCGTGCCGCAGGAAGGCCCATCGGTCAACAGTTTAGAATTGGAATAAGTCCCAAGAAAAATTCCTCCCTGAGGATAATTGTGCTCCAACAAGGAGTATCTGATGGCGGCGTAACCAACGGCGTCGTCGCCGAGATTCACCGATCAGCAGTTGGGATCCACGCCAAGATCGCCGCGGTCAGCAGCGTTGCACCGCCGATTGAAGGCTAAAATCCATGTAGTTCGGCGCCAATGCTTGGCGTGCGATGAAGATTCCCGATCAGCGGAGGAATCCGATGGTCAAATGGATGACAATTCACCAACGAGTTGGCGGATAGGGAGCTTAATTAGCTTCGAGTTTGAAATTCCAACAACGGTCAAGCAATAAATGCGGCACCGTAACACCCACAGGTATCCTACAAAGCACTTGAGAACACGAGAGGATTGGAGGAATTAAATCTGGAGCCAATCTCAAAGAAATTCATCGACTTACGGTCAAGATTTCGACAAGGTCGGACAAAAATGCGATGCAAGTAACACCGGCAACCCTACAAAGCAGCGGAAAGGCTGAAGGAATGGAGAGATCAAGCGCCGGGGTCATTCACAAGTCCTATCAGCTAATTAAAGAGTGAAGGGCTCATCATGTCAAAGCATCGGACTCATCAAGAATCGAGGCGGGGCGGCTTTGGAGGGTATCGTGGCGATAAAAATTGCTCGGTACGGGGCGAACTTCGTGGCGGTGGGTTGACAACAACGATCCATTCGACAAACCGGCCGCCAAAACGCGTAAAGCGAGTCTGCGAACCGCGTGAAGTGGGTCGGCAAGGTGTACAAAACAACGAAGCGGCGTCGCGTGGAAAAAACCCGGCGAAGTTGACGGCGAGTTGACTAAACTCAAGCGCCCGGCGAGGACGGAATCAACTCCGCAATCCGTCAAATGCAAGCGAGCCGTTTGAGCTCACGAAAGTTGATCAATCTGGACTCAAACACAATGGCGACATCATCGGGGAAAACTAAGCGGAAAGGCAGAAAGCGGCGGCTTGGCCTTGGCGCACCTCGGCCAACGGCGGCGAACTTCAGCGGTTTGGCGAACCTCGGTTCATACGGCGAACCGCGGTTTAGCGAACCTCGGTTCATTGGCGAACCTGGCGGTTTGGCGAACCGGTTCGATACGGCGAACCTCGCCTTCGGCGAACCGGCGGTTTGGCGAACCTCGGTTCATCTTGGCGAACCTTACAGCGAACCACGCCTTCTAGCGAACCTCGCCTTACGTCGAACTTCGCTTTTGGCGAACCGGCGAACTTCGCTTTTGGCGAACCTACGGCGAACCTCGCGGTTTGGCGGTTCATTTTGGCGAGCCTGCGCCTTCTAGCGAACCTAAGCCTTACGGCGAACCGCGCCCAGCGAACCGCGCCTTACGGCGAACCTCATGATTTGGCGAATCTCGGTTCATGGCGAACCTCGCCTTCGGCGAACCGCCTTCGGCGAACCTCGTGTTTGCTTCCACCTCGCCAACGGCTCGTAAATCTGCGACAATGACAAGATCGGGCGAGCGTCGGCGAAAGTCAAAATAATCAAACTTGGGCAAAACGCGACCGGCCAAAACTTCGGACAGAAGTGTCGGGCTTGGCCGGACACCATTGGTGTCGGCCATAGCCGGAACACCAAGGTCGACCTTGACCGGACACCAGATGTGTCGGCCATGACCCGGACACCAAGTGTCGACAGCGCCCTCTTTCCGTTTTCCTATAAATAGTCTTGGGGTGCTCGGTTTTGGAGGTTGGATTTTCGATATTTTGAGAGCTCTGAGATCTACGAGCCGCGTCGGCATAGTTCAGAACACCGTGACACGAGTTCATCGGCGTCAGATCTACGATCGAGAGGTAAGCAAATCCGGTCGGACTACGATCACCCTTCGGGGATAGCGTTGTGATTTCTCCTCGTAGATCTCACCGCTCGGCGATCCTCTCCTTGATGAGTCGATCCCATGACGATCCTCTCCTTCGTGATCGATCCCCTTGGTAACCGTTTCCTTCGTGAAGCGAGCCCCTCTCGTCTGTAGTTCCGAATCAGGTTTCTACCGGGATCTGAATGCTTGTGATGGTCCGGACGAATAAAAAGTCCCGGCACGGGCAAAGAACCCGCATGGCGAGGATCCGGGAAAATAGAGATCCTCGTGTTTGTTCAAAAGGATAAAAGTTGTAATTTTTGTTTTCATTGTAAGCCTTAAATAAAGGCAAATTTTCTTTCTTTTGAATCTTGTTGTAGGCCAGCGAAGTGTAAACAAATTCAACGAGCAATGAATACAAAGTCTACTTTTACCATGAGCGGCGTCGATGCAATCCGCCGCGATCGAGTTATCCTAAGAATATTTCTTTTGAGAATATTCTTAGGAACTTCGACAAATTGGGAAACTGATTTATACCGTAATCCTAGTTGGAGTAGGATTAGGCGGCGTTGATCGGCGTCGATGCAATCCGCCGATCGGTTATCCTAAGAATATTTCTTGTGAGAATATTCTTAGGGAACTTCTCGACAAATTGGGAAGCGGTTTATACCGTAATCCTAGTTGGGTAGGTTGGCTGACAGCGTTGATGTCGATGCAATCGCATGATCGAGTTATCCTAAGAATATTTCTTGTGAGAATATTCTTCCGGAAACTTCTCGACAAATTGGGAAGCGGTTTATACCGTAATCCTAGTTGGGTAGGATTGGGCGTAGCGTTGATGCGTCGATGCAATCCTTGATCGAAGTTATCCTAAGAATATTTCTTGTGAGAATATTCTTAGGGAACTTCCGACAAATTGAAACAGTTTATACTCGTAATCATAGTTGGAGTAGGATTGGACGACGCGTTGATGCGTCGATGCAATCCATACGATCGAGTTGTCCCTAAGAATATTTCTTGTGAGAATATTCTTAGGAACTTCGATAAATTAGGAAATAGTTTATACTCGTAATCCTAGTTGGTGTAGGATTGGGCGGGCGTTGATCCGTCGATGCAATCCGCCGCGATCGAGTTATCCTAAGAATATTTCTTGTGAGAATATTCTTCCGGAACTTCGACAAATTGGGAAACAGTTTATACTCGTAATCCTAGTTGGAGTAGGATTGGGCGACGCGTTGATCGGCGTCGATGGGGGCCTTCGCAAGGTGTTATCTTGCCGACTAAATCTTCATAATCTTTCCGAATATAGCGGAGGGAATAGGGCCCAATCAACGGATTGATTTGGCACTATCTTGACACCCGGATAAGGTTCCAATTAGGACTTCTAATTAGGGACTGATTTGATTCCTTTTTGGCTATCCAATTGGGCTCCAATTAGAATTCCTACTTGTTGCCAAATAGGACTCCTTATTCAAAGAGGATTGGGTCCATATGGGGTTGTTATAAATACCCCTAACCCCTCCTTTTCTTTGACCTAGGCCGGCCCCCCCTCTTGTTCTTTTTCTCTTGTTTTCATCTCGTCTCTCGCTGTCTTGTCTCCTTCGATCAACGAGGTATGTGTACGAGTATTTTACGACGTTTTTTTCTTGTTCTTCTTCTTTCTCTCTCTCTCTTTTTTTTTGTTTTGTTTTGTTCATAAACAGGTGCACAATCGGCAAAGGCGGAAACGATGTCGGCAATGACGGTGTCGAGGCGGCGGCGGCGGCCACGACCGCACGGCGGTGGCGCTGGCCTTGACACGAAGCGCGCCAGTGGCGGCAAGCGCCCGGCCAGCCATGCAGGCGGCCTGAGCGTCGGTGTCTTGTTACGTTGCCACGATGGCGGGCTCTTGGTCTTCTTTGATGCCTTTTGTTGATTTTTGGCGCATATCGACTTTATTTGTCTTCTTTGCGGTTTCGATGTCGTCAGCGAGGATCTCATGTTAAGTCGATCAACTTCGCCGCCGGCGTGAATGCGCCTCCTTCTTTCGGTGGTGCGCCCGGCATATCATATCCTCATTACATATATCGTTGTATCCGCCGCTCTCGCCGTTGGCGATTGGGAAGAACCGACATCCTCCTTTGTGGGGATCGGCTGCGATTTTATTTCATCTCCTCATGTACACTCGTTATGACCCGCCGTTCTCCTTTGTGGCGATTGGGAAGAGCGAAATCCTCCTTTGTGGGGACCGGCGCTTCCGATTGGTTTTGCTTGGTCATCACCGTCTCGATATCTTTAGCGGGCGATTTCATACCGTACCCTTGCTCGTAGAGCGGAATATATTGCGCTTTCGACTATATTTATCGTTCTCGGGCATCCGATACGGATGAAATCGTCGTCCGTTATAAGGTCGTGACTCAATCTCCTAGGTTCGAGAAGAGTTCTACGCCTTACTGTTGTTTTCTTTTTAAGATATTCCTTCTAAATGATGTTAACTCATTGTTCTCTTGTAGTAGGCGGATGCTCAGGCGATTACTCGTCTATTCAGAAGGCTCCAAATGTCAAGTCTGACTCTTAAGGTCATCGGGAAGAATACCTCTTTCCACCGAGAGCAGAGACATGAGGCGAATACTGTGAGGAGGAAACAGTGGCTTGAGCCTACTATCATAATTTTGGATGATGAGTGGGGATCGCTTCCATCGTCGATCCATTGCACGCCTCCCGACCTCAGCGAAAGGGGTTTCCCAACCCTTCAGTATAGGGCGGAGGCCTCGGGTTAATCTTGGCGGACCACTTCCACAGATTCAACCTATCGCCGAGATTGCCCCGGGCCAAAAATCTGCTGTTCCTGATCCCAGTTCTGTGATGGGTCTCCTTCAGCTGTTGGAGAATGGTTTGAAACAGGCGATCTCTATTATCGAGGTTAGATGGGCGACCTCTATGGACTTCTACCCGTTCATGTTGAGTACCTTGGGGGAAATTCAGCGTGTCGGTGGCCCTCAGCTGGCTAACCGTTGTGAGCAAAGGCTCACCAGCTGGCTAACTCTTGCGTATCGTGTGGATAGCTTAGCCTTTTTTGATTCATACAATGAGGTGGGGCGACTCATCGGCGAGGCTCGGATCAAGGCTTCTCGTGAACGCGCATTTCGCGAGAGAAGAATATCAGAGCAAGAGGTTATTTTCGCGAACTCCTACGGCGGCGGCGTCACTGCGGCGTCGGATAGGCCGGTACCACACCCATATCAATCGCTTACGAGAATCAGACCGTTCAAGGGAAGACTTTGAAGAATTTCCGCGTGGTGTACAGTCGGGGCATCGCGAGCGTGAGAAGCAAGTCCTCGGCGATCGCGTCGGGAACATCACGGTTGCTATCATTGCGAACTCTGAAGAGGAACTTGAGAAGGAAGCGGCTTCGAGTTCGAGAAACAGGAGGAAAAACTAGCCGCCGTCAAAGGCCTTGCTTCCTTCACATTCTTGGATTGCGCCATGAAGTCGATGTCTTTGCGAGACTTTTCTGTTCTCTTTGTTCAGCTAGGTCGTTATGATTTTTGTTTAGATGTATTATCATAACTTTGCTTGAATCAATTGTCTCAACATTCCGTTATAAATGAAGTTCATTGCTTGCTTAACCCCTCTGTTGATTAACTTCCAGGATTTTTAGCAAACCCTCAGCTATCAACGGATTTGATTAGCCTTTATCGATTACCGTTTGAATCGGGCTAGCGTGCGGATTGTCCAAATCCGTTCCGCACGTGACGTTGTGCTAAAAGAATGAAACTCTTCTAGTCTTGTTGCTATGATATTGAATACATAGACTTGGTACTCTTTTACGGGCAAGAGACCACCCGACGCGTGTTATTCGTAGACTCATCCCTTCTTAGGCTTCGGGATGAAATACCCCAGAATCGAACTCTAGTGTCTTCTTCAATCGGAAAAAGACTAAGCCGCAGCAGCGTGTGAGGTTGGCTTTATCCCTTCTTAGGCTTGGGATAAAATACCCGAATCAAACTCGGTGTCTTCTTCAATCGGAAAAAGACTAAACCGGCAGCTGCGTGGGCGTTGACTTTAGGGTTATTGGCCAACCCCGACCTTCAACGGGTTTGATGGGCCTTTACCACTACCGTTTGAGTTGGGCTAGCATGTAGATTATCTAAATCCGTTCTACACACAACGTTGTGCTAAAAAATGAAACTCTCTTAGACTTAATACTACGATATTGAATACGTGAGCCGTCTTTTCACGGGGAAGACTAACCCGGCGGCGCTGTTAGGCGTCGGCCTATCCACTTAGGATTAGGGATCAAATTCCTAGAATCGAACTCGGTGTCTTCTTCAATGGGAGAAAGACTAAACCGAAACGCAGCGTGTGGCGTTGGCTTTATCCCTTCTTAGGCTTGGGATAAAATACCCGAATCAAACTCGGTGTCTTCTTCAATCGAGAACGACTAAATCGGCAGTGTGAGGCATTGGCTTTATCCCTTCTTAGGCTTGGGATAAATACGAATCAAACTCGGTGTCTTCTTCAATGGGAGAAAGACTAAAGCGGCGTCGACTTTATCCTTCTTAAGCTGGGATAAAATACCCCAAGAAGAATCTTGGATTAAGGAGTTTTGTTGATTAAATTGGCGAGAGAGGAGGAACTTGATGTTCTATTTCTCGAGAATGAAACGATGAGGGTCTGCCGGTAGGAATCGAAAGGACTCGGGTGACCTTCATCGGACAACACAGTGCGAAAATCGGCGCATACCATCAGTCGGCTACCTACCTAAGATGAAAGTTTTAGTGCTTATCTTGATCCGGCTACACGGAAAGGGATGGAACTAAAAGTGGGATCTCCACCGAGAACCAAAAGACTCGGTGACCTTCATTGGGACAACACAGTGCGAAAACCGGCTTATCTTGATGGGAAATAAATGATTACCTCCTTAGTTGCAAGTATACAACCTTTATCAAGTTATAGTATAAAAGATTATCGATCCCAGGAGCGGAAGTAGGAAGAGTTTTTCTCAAGTTTTGGTCCTCAAATTATGCGCGTGACAATTAGGAGTTATTCAAAGAAAATAAAAGTGAGAAAATGGTGAAAGTGGATGTGGTGAGATAAAAGAGAGTGGATTGTGGATTATGTGCAAAATAGGAGAAAATGAAGTTGAGAATGTGGTTTATATGCACATAATAACAAAACTAGGTTTGAGATTATATGCACATGAAGGAATATATGAGATTGAGAGTAAAATCAATGAAATCAAAAATAAAGAAAATAACAAACAAATGAAAATAAGGATAAGAGGAAAATAAAGAAGGTAAAGTATGGAGGATTAATTAAAGATATGAGGAATCTAGAGTAGATCCACTTAGCTTATCTCAATCTCATGAAAATGAGTTGGATTTGTTATCTAGTTTCAAACAATCTCTAGGGATCCCACGAATATTAGCTCCACACTTAGAAAGGGTAATTCCCAGAGGGTTCTAGCCTCAAGGTGAATTAAAGGAAAAAAAATCTATTCTAGAAAGTAAATACAAAATTAAATACATTGCATGAAAGTAAATTGCAAGGAATTAAATTGCATGAAAGTAAATTGAGAAAGTAAATTGCATGAAAGTAAATCTAAGCTACAAACAAAAATAAAGAAGAAAATGAAAAGAAAGGAAATAGAAACCAACAACTCTGATCTTAATCTAATCCTCCTTTTGGTCCTTGGATTAGAAGAAGAGAAAGAAATTGAAGGGTGAAACATTTCATTTATTGTGTAACAAAAGTTACAATTTTGGAAGGTCTTCTCAATGAAGAGTGACCCTCCTCTCCAAATGGAGTTTTACAAAATATTTCACACTCTAAACCCTCGACCTTCACCCTATTTATAGCCCAACGGAGTTGATGTGAACCATTGGATCAAACCTAGCCAAAAGGAAGAGAAATCCACCATTAATCGGAATCATTTGGGAACCGATCGGTTGGCCGATCGGTTCGTAACCGATTAACGGTTGGCCAACGGTTAGTCAAGCAGATGGTTCCCAACAAATTTGTCTTTTCTTGATTTTCTTCAATTTCTCTTGGATCAATTTGGTATCTTGGGCCTTGGTTTGTCTTCATTTGGGCTTCAAATATTGGTAGAAATTGAGAATTTGAGTCATTTGGGCTTTTATTCATTATTTCTTTATTAGCACGCAAAATAAGATAAAAATGATTATTAGTAATATCGTTATTCATATAACATAGGTAATAAGGGTATAAAAATGTAATTAAAATGTGATAATCAAATACCCCCACACCTAAACTTTTGCTAGTCCTCTAGCAAAGAAAATAAAAAGAAAACCTAACTCACTTCGGGAATGCGGTTGTATTTAGCACATACAACAAGCCTTTAAACCCTAGGTTACCCTAGTGGGCCGAGTTGTAGTCGTGAGGGTTTGCATGAATATACCCACAAAATTCATCGACTTGCCAAATTAAAGTTAATAATATAATTAATTCATTTGATATCTTCAAACATTCCAATTGAAGTTGGTTAATACTCAAGAAAACGTTTTATCATAACTCCAATGTAATTTTCTTAAGAAAATCCTTCCATTATAGTTATACAAAACCAAGTTTAACTCAAAATTTAATTGAAAAGTTTTGAAAAGAACATGCTAACTCTTTGTTTTAAACAAACTTCAAGTCTTTAAATCCATTTAATTTTTCAAGAACATATACAAATATAACTATATATAAAAACATGATTAGTATAAAATTTTTTTTTTTAAACTCTTTATTCCTTGGTGGTTTTGTTCTTTTTAATCGGACTTTCTAAGTGACCATTTAGCGAGTTTGGGCCAATGAATCCCAACCCAATTGGGCTTAGGTCATTAAGCATAGAAATACTCCTCGGGCTTAATTACTCAGTCAACTTAGGCTTAGTAAAATAGAACCACCAATGATTTTAAGAGAAATTTTTCTTCTTTTATTAAGTTAGTATATATATGTGTGTATATGTATATATTCTGAACAATATTTGGATCAAGACAACTTGAAAAATTATTTTCAACTCTAAGTTAGGCATGCCAAAATTTCATTACTTTAATTAAAAATCTAAGTTAAAACTTAAGTAAAGTATACTACTTTGAAAATCATTTCTTGAGAAATTTATTTGGAGTTATCATAAAAGGTAAACTTGAGTATAAAACTAACTAAGGATTAGAAGACTTAAATTCTATCAAATAGATCAATTATTAATCAACTCTATTAAGTTGGCAAGTGATTTTTTTATGATGAAAAGAGGAAAAATGGTAAGAAAAAGAGGAAAAGAAAAAAATAACTAAGATAAAGATAAAATGACTAATTCCCACACACCTAAATTTTGCATTGTCCTCAATGCAAATTCTAATATGCACAAAGTAAAAGCAGGATAATAATTGAAGCACTTACATTTGTTAGGCTAGCTTGAACAATGATAAAAATCTGCAAATACCTTCAAGATAAGGGGGTGAAGCCAAAAATTTATTCTCTCTCTTTTTTTTTTCATTTTTTTGAAAAGACAAGAAACTCTCACATGAGAGAAGAATAAATTCTTTTTATTATTATGGACAAAAAATAAAAATGTAGAATAAAAGATGAAACATGAGAAGCTCACATTCTACATTAAATCCTACCTTATTGCTGAAAATTCTACCTAGAAATTTAAAAATTTCAAGATGATATAATCAATGATGTTCTCAAATTCGAAAATTCCAAGGTTTGCAATGTGTTTTGCGACAAATTAAGGTAGGTCTTGTGTTATGCATTTTGAACTTAGATTTTTGATTAATGACAATTTGACATTTTGGTTGCTCTTTCAAAATGCGAGCTCATCGAAAAGAGTTCTTGAATGTTGCATTCAAAAGGCATGTATTCAACCGCAGGTTCCTCATTTTGGAAAATCAAATCACGAATTTTTAAGATTTCAGGTTCCTCATGAAAGATTTCCTCAAAACTATTGTAGGATTCATTCTCTACCATACGTTAAACTTTTTGGATGTAATTGATTTGAAAGTGATTATCAATATTATTTCTGGATTGAAAATATTAGGAGTTCGTGATCGATTCCCAAAGATAGCTTCATGTGTTGGTTCTACGGTTGATGAGAGCATTAGAAGTGGCTAGAGCGGTCTTCCTAAGATCCGCGGTATCTGTCCTTTGGGATTGGAAGCGGGTTGCGTTTCAGGGACTCTGAAAATCAGGAAAAATAAAGTCTCCAACCTTTATCAATACATCTGTTATTTAACCCATAGGGACCTTACTTGAGATCTATCGATAAGCGTGTGCATCTAGTTGGCTTGAGTTCCCGGACACACTAGTTGTTGGTAGATTGAATATGGAAACAAGTTGACAGGTCCCTAAGTCTAAGCGCTTATCAATGAGTATTACCAATGATACATGAGATGGTAGGACAACACGGATCATATGTTTCAATGGTGCCCGGAACTTTGAGAGGACTTCGCGATATTGGCGGCGAAAAAGACTTTCTTTGGAACATTCATTGCCTCTTTTGGTACATAATTCCTTTAAAAATTTGGCATAAGAAGAATTTGTTCAATGACATCTAAAGAGGAATGTTGACCTATACACTTGAAAGTCTCTAATTTTCTCCTCACGAGAGGAGTGCTTCCTACGAGTCTATCCGGGTAAGGGAAGCGGGTTTAAATTGATTAGACTCGAGTTACGGTTAGGGTTCGAGTTATCGAGAAAGTGTGATTCGAGTAGAGATATCGAGGAGAGAATTTATTCCAGGTTCAAGGGTTTCACTTAGAGCATTATAACACGATTATCGATTTGTCTACGGTAAGTAGTGAATGGATTGCATTCACGACTTAAGAGTTGAACTTGATCGTGTCGCCGGGTTGGAGCGCAGTTGACTTCGAGGAAAAATTCCTTTCTCTCTCTCACTCATGGTATTAGCTAGTTGACAAGTTGGGTTTCTAGCTATGCGGCGAGTGTTGGAAATGATTTGCGGGTTGATTGCATGAATTCGCGTGTTTTGATGTTTGAGTCAATAAGTTGTGTAGTGCGTGTAGGGTTTTAATCAAAGTTCTAGACCCTTTTCGAACATTAAGATGTTATCATGATCACTTAATTTGAGAGTGTGATTCTTGAGATTAGTAATGAGGCCCGATTTTGAAATGTGATTTGGTTGTTGAAAAGGAGGGAGCACTGAATTGTTGGGTTGAAGAGGGTGAAATTTTGATTTAGGGATAGTTTCCACAGTTCCATGCAAAATTTGGATGATTTCTCAACACGGATTGTAGGTTGGAGAAAATGGATCATTCAGGGCCGAAATCATTTATCACGACCTAGTGGGTAGCCGGGATCCTAAAGAGGACATTCCCTCTGAAACATGAGATGGAGAATGAGGCAGTTATGACATGACTGAGCCGGCTTGGTTGATTTGAAATTTTGGGCTTCGAGTCTTTGACTTCTAAAGCTTCTAACCTATGCGTTATTAGCCATCTTTGCTTGAGGCTATGTTGTTTCTAGGACGGGCCAACGGTTTTGTGCAGGAAGCTGATGGCTACTCTGATCATCACAATATTTCCCTTGCATGGTTTCTGGGATAAACTATCTAAAAGTCCAAACTTCATCGGCATTTTTCTTCCAGAAATCCCCTTGACACATTGACTCTAAGGAAGTTTTGAAGAATAATCCAATCCTTCATAAATGATTTGGCATAATCGCCACTTTTCAAGGCCATGGTGAGGACATTGGATAAGAAGATCTTTGAATTTGTCAAAATACTTCCAAAAGGTTCTCCGGGACAATTTTAAAATTTTGAATCTGTTTCTAAGCTTTGTTGTTTGTGGATGAGGAAAAATTTTTGGAAAAGCATTACAATTCACCCCAAGTTGAGATGGAATCGTGGGCAAGCTATCTGACCATTTTTGGCTTTGTCCTTAGGGCAAATGGAATACAATCGGGTTTGATCGCATCTTCGGTTAAGTCCCTCATCTTAATCATGAGAAACTTCTTCAAATGAGAATAAAGATGTATCGTCTTGGTTTCGACTCTAAAATTTGGGAAGCATGTTTATGAAATCACGGTCTAAGTTAGAAATTTGCTCCATTGACCTCGGGGAGTTTTATGCAAGAGGGATTGCATTTCTAGTGGGGTAACAAACATCTTGAAGAACGCAGTGGGTTGGTATTGGCCATTTCGTTTGGTTCAAGAGATGGATCAATTAAGCAATTAGCGTATTATTATCCCTATACAAGTTTGCATACACCAAAATTATTATTTTTTTTAAATTTTTTATTTGAAAAAGGATAAGAGAAAAAATTAAGAAGATGATGAGAAAAAATAAGGAAAAACTAACTAAAATAAATCAAGGCAATCACTTTTCAATCACCTAACTCAGGGTTAAGCCTAAACTTGACTTAGACCGGCTCTAACCAAAATTTCATGAGTGAAAGATCAAAGTTTACTTGGGTAATTAGCAGTGGGATAGTACTAGAGGAGATCAAAGATCAATTAAGTATCTCTTTCCTTTGAGGCATGCATAACCCCTAAACCTTGCCTTAGACACCAATTAATCTAAACTTGGACGGTTCACTTAGGTTTCTTGTTCATAATGAGCTCCCGAATCCTTAGGGAGACCCACGTCTAATCAAATTTTAAGAGCTTGGGTAAGTGTAGTGAGAATTAGTGATTTTTGGGATAAAGAGAATGATGAAATCCCTCACCTTATCTTGATTAATGGGTTTTGCCCTTAAGATATTTTCAAGTGTGCCCAATCAAGATGCTCAAATCACTTGGTGAATTCTACTATTATATGAAATGCAACCCTAAGAATTAAAAGCAACTAAAAAGGATGTAAAACGAAAATCTTTTATTTTTTTTATTTTATTATAGTCGACAATAAAAAATGAAGTATATTAGAGATTAGACAAAGTTAAAAAATCTTTTATTTTTTATTTTTTATTTATTATTTTTTTATATATAGTTATATTTGTATATGTTCTTGAAAAATAAAATGGATTTAAAGACTTGAAGTTTGTTTTAAAAACAAAAGAGTTAGCATGTTCTTTTCAAAACTTTCAAATTAAATTTTGAGTTAAACTTGGTTTTGTCACGGTAGCCAAAACTTGATGGGAAATAAATGATTACCTCCTTGAGTTGCAAGTATACAACCTTTATCAAGTTATAGTATAAAATCTTATCGATCCCAGGCAGAAGTAGGAGAGTTTTGCTCAAGTTTTGGTTCTCAATTATCAGCGTGACAATTAGGGTTATTCAAATAAAATGAAAATAGAAAATGGTGGAAGTGGATGTGGAGAGATAAGAGAGTGGATGTGGATTATGTGCAAGAGGAAAATGAAGTTGAGAATGTGGTTGTGATTATGTGCAATAATAACAAAACTAGGTTTGAGATTATATGCACATGAGAGGAATGAGATTGAGAGAGAAGTAAAAATCAATGAAATCAAAATAAAAGGAAAATAACAAACAAATGAGAAACAAGGATAAGAGGAAAATAAAGAAGGTAAAGTATGGAGGATTAATTAAAGATATGAGGAATCTAGAGTAGATCCGCTTAGCTTATCTCAATCTCATGAAAATGAGTTGGATTTGTTAGCTAGTTTCAAACAATCTCTAGGGATCCCGAATATTAGCTCCACTTAGAAAAGGAGTAATTCCCTAGAGGTTCTAGCCTCAAGGTGAATTGAAAAAAAATCTATTCTAGAAAGTAAATACATTGCATGAAAGTAAATGCAATGAATTAAATTGCATGAAAGTAAATTCGAAAGTAAATTGCATGAAAGTAAATCTATTCTACAAACAAGAAAATAAAGAAGAAAATGAAAAGAAATAAAATAGAAACCAACAACTCCTGATCTTAATCTAATCCTCCTTTTGGTCCTTGGATTAGAAGAAGAAAGGAAATTGAAGGGTGAAACATTTCATTTATTGTGTAACAAAAGTTACAATTTTGGAAGGTCTTCAATGAAGAGTGACCCTCCTCTCAAATGGAGTTTTACAAAATATTTCACACTCAAAACACTCGGCCTTCACTATTTATAGCCCAGCGGAGTTGATGTGAACCATTGGATCAAACTAGCCAAAAGGTAGAAATCCACCATTCACAGAATGTTGAGGAGGATGTCGGTTGGCCCGTCGGTTATGGCAGTTAATGGCAGGTTGGCAACCCAGTTGATCCTTAGGTGGTTAATTTGTCTTTTCTTGATTTTTCTTCAAATTTCTCTTGGATCAATTTGCTATCTTGGGCCTTGGTTTGTCTTGATTTGGGCTTCAAATATTGGTAGAAATTAGAGAATTTGAGTCATTTGGGCTTTTATTCATTCTTTATTTATTGCAAAATAAGATAAAAATGATTATTAGTAATATCGTTATTCATATAACATAGGTAATAAGGGTATAAAAATGTAATTAAAATGTGATAATCAAATACCCCCACACCTAAACTTTTGCTAGTCCTCTAGCAAAGAAAATAAAAAACCTAACTCACTTTCGCGAGAATGGCGGTTGTATTTAGCACATACAACAAGCCTTTAAACCAAGTTACCCTAATTAATGGGCGAGTTGTAGTCGTGAGGGTTTGCGATGTGAATATACCCACAAAATTCATCAATTTGCCAATTTAAAAGTTAATAAAATAATTAATTCATTTGATATTCAAACATTCCAATTGAAGTTGGTTAATACTCAAGAAAGCGTTTTATCATAACTCCATGTAATTTTCTTAAGAAAATCCTTTCATTATAGTTATACAAAACCAAGTTTAACTCAAAATTTAATTTGAAAGTTTTGAAAAGAACATGCTAACTCTTTGTTTTAAACAAACTTCAAGTCTTTAAATCCATTTAATTTTTCAAGAACATATACAAATATAACTATATATAAAAACATGATTAGTATGAATTTTTTTTTAACTCTTTATTCCTTGGTGGTTTTGTTCTTTTAATCGGACTTTCTAAGTGACCATTTAGCGAGTTTTGGGCCAATGAATCCCAACCCATTGGGCTTAGGTCATTAAGCATAGAAATACTCCTCGGGCTTATTTACTCAGTCAACTTAGGCTTAGTAAAATAGAACCACCAATGATTTTAAGAGAAATTTTCTTCTTTTTATTAAGTTAGTATATATATGTGTATATGTATATTATTCGAACAATATTTGGATCAAGACAACTTGAAAAATTATTTTCAACTCTAAGTTAGGCATGCCAAAATTTCATTACTTTAATTAAAATCTAAGTTAAAACTTAAGTAAAGTATACTACTTTGAAAATCATTTCTTGAGAAATTTATTTGGAGTTATCATAAAAGGTAAACTTGAGTATAGAACTAACTAAGGATTAGAAGACTTAAATTCTATCAAATAGATCAATTATTAATCAACTCTATTAAGTTGTAAGTGAGTTTTTTTATGATGAAAAGAGAGAAAAAAAATAATAAAAAAATGGTAAGAAAAAGAGGAAAAAAAATACTAAGATAAAGATAAAATGACTAATTCCCACCCCACACTAAATTTTGCATTGTCCTCAATGCAAATTCTAATATGCAAAAGTAAAACAGAATAATAATTGAAGCACTTACATTTTGTTAGATTAGCTTGAACAATGATAAAATGCAAATACCTTCAAGATAGGGGAATGAAGCCAAAATTTATTCTCTCTTTTTTTTTTCATTTTTTTTTGAAAAAGACAGAAAAACTATCACATGAGAGAAGAATAAATTCTTTTTATTATTATGAGACAAAAAATAAAAATGTAGAATAAAAGATGAATGAGAAGCTCACATTCTACATTAAATCCTACCTATTCTTTGAAAATTCTAGAAATTTAAAGAATTTCAAGATGATATAATCAATGATGTTCTCAAATTCGAAAATTCCAAGGTTTGCAATGTGTTTTCGCAGCAAATTAAGGTTAGGTCTTAGTGTTATGCATTTTGAACTTAGATTTTTGATTAATGACAATTTGACATTTTGGTTGCTCTTTCAAAATAAATAACTTGATATTACTAGTAAATGATTATCACATTTTAATTACATTTTAATGCCCTTATTACCTATGTTATATGAATAGCGATATTACTAATAATCATTTTATCTTATTGCGGGCTAATAAAATAATGAATAAAAACTAAATGACTCAAATTCTCTGAATTTCTACCAATATTTGAAGCCAAATCGAAGACAAACCAAGGCCCAGATACAAATTGATCCAGGAAATTCGTGAAGAAAAATCAAGAAAAGACAAATTAGGTTTGGGAACAATGGGTTATTAACAGGTTGGCTATAGTTATTCTTAGTCGACCATAAATCCGGTTCCCAATTTAAATTAATGGTGAATTCTCTTCCTTTTGGCTAGGTTTGATCGATGGTTCACATCAACTCCGTTGGGCTATAAATAGGGGTGAAAGTTTTAAGTGTGAAATATTTTGTAAAACTCCATTTGGAGGAGGTGCACTCTTCATTGAAGACCTTCAAAATTGTAGCTTTGTTACACAATAAATGAAATGTTTCACCTTCAATTCCTTCCTCTTCTTCTCCAGGACCAAAGGAGAGTTAGATTAGATCGAGAGTTGTTGGTTTCTATTTTGTTTCTTTTTCATTTTCTTCTTTATTTTTATTTGTAGCTTAGATTTACTTTCATACATTTACTTTCTTGCAATTTACTTTCATGCAATTTAATTCCTGCACAATTTACTTTCATGCATATTTAATTCTTGTATTTACTTTCTAGAATAGATTTTTCTTTTCTTTAATTCACCTTGAGGCTAGAACCTCTAAGGAATTACCCTTTCTAAGTGTAGACTAATATTAGGTGGGATCCCAGAGATTGTTGAAACTAAATTAAAATCCACTCATTTTCATGAATTGAGATAAGCTAAGTGGATCTACTCTGATTCCTCATATCTTTAATTAATCCTCCATACTACATTAATTTTAACATCCTTATTTTTCATTTGTTTGTTATTTTCCTTTATTCTTGATTTTGATTTTCCTTTACTCTCTCCTCTCTCCAATCTTGCTTTCTTTTATTTGCCTTATTTTCTCAATCTCATATTCCTCCATGTGCATATAATCTCAAACTTAGTTTTGTTGTTATTTGCACCAATAACTCCTTATTCTCAATTTCATTTTCTCCTCTTTTGCACATAATCACAATCCACATTCACTCTCTTTTATCTCTCCATCCACTTTCACCATTTTCTTATTTTCATTTTATTTGTACATAAACTCCTAATTGTGTTGCATAATTTGAGAACAAACTTGAGCAAAACTCCTCCTACTTCCAGTTCCTCGAAGTGGGATCGATAATCTTTTATACTATAACTTGATAAGGGTTGTATACTTGCAACTTAGGAGGTAATCATTTATTTCCAATCAAGTTTTGAGGCCGTTCATAGGGGATTGATTTCATGGTTTTAATGTGTGTTTTCTTTTGGAACTTGGAGCTTGAAGATCAAGAGTTGAAGATTCAAGATTGAAGAATTACCTCAGCGAGGCTTTGCATTGCTTTTAGCGTGGGTAACTTCTCTATCTAGTATCAATTCCACCCTTTAGATAGTTCATATACATTAGAGACAATTAGGATAAAAAAATAAATAAAAATAAATAAAAGATTTTCCCCTTATGGACCCTAATAAACTTCATTTTTTTTATTGTAGCCATAATAAAAAAATAAGAAGATTTTTGTTTTGCATCCTTTTAGTTGCTTTTAATTCTTAGGGTTGCATTTCATATAATAGTAGGAATTCACCAGTGATTTGAGCATCTTGATTTGTACACTTGAAAATATCTTAAGGGCAAAACCGTTAATCAAGATAAGGTGGGGATTTCATCACCCTTTCCTTAGCAAAATCACTAATTCCTCACTACACATACAAGCCTCTTAAAATTGTTAGGCGTTGGCCCACAGGATTCGAGCTCATTAAGGAACAAGAAATCCTTAAGTGAACGGTCCAGTTTATTTGGATTAATTGGTGTCTAAGGCAAGGTTTAGGGGTTAGCGTAAAGCTCAGAAAGGAAAGATTATTAATTGATCTTTGATCTCCCTCTAGTACTATCCTTACGGCTAATTACCCAAGTAAACTTTGATCTTTTCACTAAAGAGAATTTTTGGTTAGGGTTTGGTCTAAGTCAAGTTTAGGCTTAACCAGAGTTAGGGTGATTGAAAAGTGATTGCCTTGATTTGTTTTGATTAGTTTTTCCTTATTATTTTTTTCTCATCATCTTCTTAACTTTTTCTCTTATCCTTTTTCAAAAAAAAAATTGATTTTGGTGTATGCAAACTTGGGTTAGGGATAATACTAATCGTTTAATTAGTTTTGATTCATCTCTTGAACCAAGCGAAATGGCTAATACCAACCCTGTTCTTCAAGATGTTTGTTACCCCACTAAATGCAATCCCCTCTTGCATAAAACTCCCAGAGAAATGGAACCAAATTTGAACTTCGACCGCATTTCATAAACATGCTTCCCAAATTCTTAGTCCGAAACCGAAGGCATACATCTTTATCTCAATTTGAAGAAGTTTGCCTCATGATCAAGATGAGGGACTTAATTGAAGATACGATCAAACTCCGATTTATTCCATTTGCCCTTAAGGACAAAGCCCAAAATGGTCATAGCTTGCCTGATTCCATCTCAACTTGGGGTGAATTTGTAGCAGTTTTTCGGAAAATTCTTTCCTATCCATAAAACAATCAAGCTTAGAAACAGCATTCAAAATTTTAAAATTGTCCCGGGAGAACCTTTTTGGAAGTATTTTAACAAATTTAAAGATCTTCTTATCCAATGTCCTCACCATGGTCTTGAAAAGTGGCGATTATGCCAAATCATTTATGAAGGATTGGATTATTCTTCAAAAACTTCCTTAGAGTCAATGTGTCAAGGGATTTCATGAAGAAAAATCTGATGAAGCTTGGGACTTTTAGAGTTTATCAGAAAACCATGCGATGGGACATTGTGATGACCGTGTTTCATCGGTTCCCAGCCCAAAACCGATTAGTGCGTCCTTAGAAACAAACATAGCCTCCGAAGCAAAGATGGGCAATCATGCGGTTAGAAGCTTTAGAAGTCAAAGAAGGCTCGACTCAAATCAACCAAGTTTACGCCTCGGGTTGTCATAGCTGTGCGTCTCCATCTCATGTTTCGGAGGAATGTCCTCTTTTAGGATCCGGTCGACCACTAGGTCGGATAATTGCATTTTAGCGTCCGGTGAATGATCCATTTTCTCCAACCTACAATCCGGAGAAATCATCAAATTTTGCATGGAACCGGGGAACTACTCAGAATCAAAATTTCCTCCCTCTTCAACCCAACAATTCTCTAGGGGCAATACGGTTCCTCTCAATTTTCAACAACCAAATCTGTCATTTCAAAATCAGTCCTCATCACCAATCGCAAATTACACTCCTCAAATTGCGAATCATGATAAGCGTCTTAATGTTGGAAAGGGTCTAGAAACTTTGATTAAAACCTCTACGGACCACGAACTTATTGACTCAAACATCAAACGTTGAATTGCTTCATGCAATCAGCAGGACAAATCCTCACTTCAACCTCAAGCCATAGCTAGGTTAGAAAGACTTGGTCAACTAGCTAATTCCATGTGTGAGAGAGAAAGAACTTTAGGAGTCAGCCGTGCCCAGAAGGACAGGGATCAAGTTCAACCTACCAGTTGAAGTGAATGCAATCCATTCACTCACGATTAAATAGGCAGTCGATGTCGGTTAGAATGCAGTGAAACCTTGAACAAATTCTCTCTCGCCGATATCTCTACTTTCAATCACACCCTTCGATGACTGGGAGACACGAACGAACGAGTCTAATCAATTTAAACCGGTTGCTCCTTGCAGGATGAAGCTTAGGGCTAGGCACTCCTCTCGGGGAGGAGAAAATTCTAGAACTTTCAAGCGGGTTAAGGTCAACATTCTCTCTTTAGATGTCATTGAACAAATTCGCTTCTTACCAAATTTTAAAGGAATTATGTACCAAAGAGTAAAGAATGTTCGGAATAACGCTTTGGGTGAAAGTCTCTCATGCTGTTGGAAACATAAGGACCGTTGTCCTACCATCATATATATCATGGTAATACAAATGATAAGGCACTTTTAGACTTGGGGGGATGTCGGCTTGCTTCCATATTCAATCCGACAACTAGGTGGGGCTCAGCCCGACTAGATGCACACTTGGTTAGTCGATAGATGCGGTAAAGGTCCACATGGGTGAAAGAATTATATGATAAGGTTGGAGACTTTATTTTCTTATTTGATTTTAGTCAAGGCTGCGGCAACCGATCGGCGGATACAGTGATCTTAGGAAGACGTTCTTAGCCACTTCTACTCTTAATCGCGCGTGCCAGGCGGTCACATGGCTTTTTGAGAATCTTGACTTTCGAACGGAATATGGGAAATTGATAATGATCATCGACCTTTGAAATCAATTACATCGGTTTAGCAGTAGAGAAGGAATCGACATTAGTTTGAGAAATCTTTCATGAGGTGAAATCTTAAAAAATTAGATTTGATTTTTCCAAAATGAAGCGTGTTGAATACATGCCTTTGAATACAACATTGAAGAACTCTTTCGATGAGCTTAGATTTTTGAAGAGCAACCAAAATGTCAAATTGTCATTAATCAAAATCTAAGTTCAAAATGCATAACACCAATAAGACCTACCTTAATTTCTGCAAAACACATTGCAAACCTTGGAATTTTCAGAATTTGAGAACATCATTGATTATATCATCTTGAAATTCTTTAAATTTGGGTGAATTTTCGACAATAAGGTAGGATTTAATGTAGAATGTGAGCTTCTCATGTTTCATCTTTTATTCTACATTTTTATTTTTGTCTCATAATAATAAAAGAATTTATTCTTCTCTCATGTGAGAGTTTCTTGTTCTTTTCAAAAAAATGAAAAAAAAGAGAATAAATTTTTGGCTTCACCCCCTTATCTTGAAGGTATTTCTGAATTTTTATCATTGTTGAAGCCCAGAACAAATGTAAGTAACAATTATTATCTGTTTTACTTTGTGCATAATAGAATTTGCATTGAGGACAATGCAAAATTTAGGTGTGGGGGTGGGAATTAGTCATTTTTATCTTTATCTTAGTTATTTTTTTTCCTCTTTTTCTTACCATTTTTTTAATTTTTTTTTCTCTCTTTTCATCATAAAAAAAAATCTTGCCAACTTAATAGAGTTGATTAATAATTGATCTATTTGATAGAATTTAAGTCTTCTAATCCTTAGTTAGTTCTATACTCAAGTTTACCTTTTATGATAACTCAAATAAATTTCTCAAGAAATGATTTTCAAAGTAGTATACTTTACTTAAGTTTTAACTTAGATTTTTAATTAAAGTAATGAAATTTTGGCATGCCTAACTTAGAGTTGAAAATAATTTTTCAAGTTGTCTTGATCAAATATTGTTGAATATATATACATATACATATATATACTAACTTAATAAAAGAAGAAAATTTCTCTTAAAATCATTGGTGGTTCTATTTTACTAAGCCTAATTAGTAAAATTAAAATTGAGGAGTATTTTATGTAATGACCTACCCGTTGGTTGGGATTCAATGTAAATAGCTAAGCCAAAGCAGATTAAAGAACAAAACCACGAATAAAAAGTTAAATCCATAAATCATTTTTATAGTTATATTTGTATATGTTCTTGAAAAATTAAATGGATTTAAAGACTTGAAGTTTGTTTAAAACAAAGAGTTAGCATGTTCTTTTCAAAACTTTCAAATTAAATTTTGAGTTAAACTTGGTTTTGTATAACTATAATGAAAGGTTTTTCTTAAGAAAATTACATTGGAGTTATGATAAAAGTTTTTCTTGAGTATAACTTCAATTGGAATGTTTGAAGATATCAAATGAATTAATTATTTTATTAACTTCTTTAAATTGGCAAGTTGTTTAATTTTGTGGGTATATTCATGCAAACCCTCACGAGACTACAACTTCGTCCACTAGGGTAACCTAGGGGTTTAAAGGCTTGTTGTATGTGCTAAATACAACCACGATTCTGCTAGTGAGTTAGGTTTTCTTTTTATTTTCTTTGCTAGAGGACTAGCAAAAGTTTAGGTATTGGGGTATTTGATTATCACATTTTAATTTTTTATACCCTTATTACCTATGTTATATGAATAATGATATTACTAATAATCATTTTTATCTTATTTTCTGAGCTAATAAAGAAATAATGATTAAAAGCCCAAATGACTCAAATTCTCAATTTCTACCAATATTTGAAGCCCAAATCAAGACAAACCAAGGCCCAAGATACCAAATTGATCCAAGAGAAATTCGTGAAGAAAAATCAAGAAAAGACAAATTCTTTGGAACCAATCTGACTAACCTGGCTAACCGCTAACTGGTTATTAACCGATCGCCAACCGACGGTTCCCAACAGATTCCAGATTAATGGTGGATTTCTCTACCTTTTGGCTAGGTTTGATCCAATGGTTCACATCAACTCCATGGCTATAAATAGGTGAAGGCGAGAGGTTTTGAGTGTGAAATATTTTGTAAAACTCCATTTGGAGAGGAGGGTCACTCTTCATTGAGAAGACCTTCCAAAATTATAACTTTGTTACACAATAAATGAAATGTTTCACCTTCAATTTCCTTCCTCTTCTTCTAATCCAAGGACCAAAAGGAGGATTAGATTAAGATCGAGTTGTTGGTTTCTATTTTGTTTCTTTTTCATTTTCTTCTTTATTTTTGTTTGTAGCTTAGATTTACTTTCATGCAATTTACTTTCGCATTTACTTTCATGCAATTTAATTCCTTGCAATTTACTTTCATGCAATGTATTTAATTTTTGTATTTCTAGAATAGATTTTTCTTTCCTTTAATTCACCTTGAGGCTAGAACCCTCTAGGGAATTACCCTTTTCTAAGTGTGGAGCCTAATATCTGGGATCCCTAGAGATTGTTTGAAACTAGCTAACAAATCCAACTCATTTTCATGAGATTGAGATAAGCTAAGTGGATCTACTCTAGATTCCTCATATCTTTAATTAATCCTCCATACTTTACCTTCTTCTTTATTTTCCTCTTATCCTGTTTTTTCATTTGTTTGTTATTTTCCTTTATTTTTGATTTCATTGATTTTACTTCTCTCAATCTCATATTCCCTTCATGTGCATATAATCTCAAACCTAGTTTTGTTATTATGTGCATATAAACCACATTCTCAACTTCATTTTCTCCTCTTTTGCACATAATCCACGATCCACTCTTTTATCTCTCCACATCCACTTTCACCATTTTCTCACTTTTATTTTCTTTGAATAACTCCTAATTGTCACGCCGCATAATTTGAGGACCAAAACTTGAGCAAAACTCCTCCTACTTCGCCTCTGGATCGATAATCTTTATACTATAACTTGATAAGGGTTGTATACTTGCAACTTAGGAGGTAATCATTTATTTCCCATCAAGTTTTTGCCGCTGTGTCGGGAACGTGCATAAGTAGGATTTTCATTAAGTTTGGTTTTTATTTTATTTTGTGTGTTTTCTTTTGTGTAGGAACTTGAGCTTGAAGATCAAGAGTTGAAGATTCAAGATTGAGGAATTGCCTCCAACGAGGCTTTGCATTGCTTTTTATGGGTAACTTTCTATCTAGTATTTTCAATTCCACCCTTT
Organism: Asparagus setaceus; assembly: GCA_012295165.1. Lineage (NCBI taxonomy): Eukaryota > Viridiplantae > Streptophyta > Magnoliopsida > Asparagales > Asparagaceae > Asparagus > Asparagus setaceus. Next base: position 24,998,174 of record CM022704.1, on the reverse strand, counting down.
AGATAGTTCATATACATTAGAGACAATTAGAAGAAAAAATAAAAAAAATTAAAAAAAATAAAAAAGGATTTTTTCCCTTTGTCGATCTCTAATAAACTTCATTTTTTTTATTGTCGAATAATAATAAAAAAAATAAGAAGATTTTTGTTTTTGCATCCTTTTAGTTGCTTTTAATTTTAGGGTTGCATTTCATATAATAGTAGGAATTCACCAAGTGATTTGAGCATCTTGATTTGGCACACACTTGAAAATATCTTAAGGGCAAAACCCATTAATCAAGATAAGGTGAGGGATTTCATCACCCTCTTCCCTAGCCCAAAATCACTAATTCCTCACTACACATACCCAAGCCTCTTAAAATTTGATTAGACGTTGGCCCCTAAGAATTCGAAGCTCATTAAGGAACAATAATTTCTTAAGTGAACCGTCCAAGTTTATTTGGATTAATTGGTCAGGCAAGGCTAGTAGTTAGGAAGGTTCGAAAGGAAAGAGGTACTTAATTGATCTTTGATCTCCTCTAGTACTATCCTTACCTGGCTAATTACCCAAGTAAACTTTGATCTTTTCACAAGGAAATTTTGGTTAGGAGCCGGTCTAAGTCAAGTTTAGGCTTAACCCTAGAGTTAGGGTGATTGAAAAGTGATTGCCTTGATTTATTTTAGTTAGTTTTTCCTTATTTTTTTCTCATCATCTCTTAATTTTTTTCTTATCCTTTTTCAAATAAAAAAAATTTTAAAATAATAAAAATAATTTTGGTGTATGCAAACTTGGGTTAGGATAATACTAATTGTTTAATTCGCTTTGATCCATCTCTTGAACCAAACGAAATGGCCAATACCAACCCACCGTTCTTCAAGATGTTTGTTACCCCACTAGAAATGCAATCCTCTTGCATAAAACTCCCCGAGGTCAATAGAGCAAATTTCGAACTTAGACCGCATTTCATAAACATGCTTCCCAAATTTTTAGGAGTCGACCCAAGACGATACATCTTTATCTCCTGGCCCTGATGATGAGGGACTTACTAAGATGAGGGACTTAACCGGGAAGATGCTATCAACCCATTTATTCCATTTGCACAAAATTTTATTTGGCTTTTGTCTGAGAATTTTAGTATTTTGATCCAATGTCCTCACCATGGTCTTGAAAAGTGGCGATTATGCCAAATCATTTATGAAGGATTGGATTATTCTTCAAAACTTCCTTAGAGTCAATGTGTCAAGGGGATTTCATGAAGAAAATGCCGATGAAGCTTGGGACTTTTAGAGAGTTTATCCGAGAAAACCATGCGGGGAACATTGTGATGATCAGAATAGCTTCCTGTGCCAAAACCAATGGTCGTTCTTAGAAACAAACATAGCCTGGCAAAGATGGCGACAATCATGCGTAGGTTAGAAGCTTTAGAAGTCAAAGACCGAAGCTCAAATCAACCAAGTTTCTCACCAGTTGTCATAACTGTCTGTCTCCATCTCTATGTTTCGGAGGAATGTCCTCTTTTAGATCCACCACTAGGTCGGCACCCGATTTCGGCCGTCCTGAATGATCCATTTTCTCCAACCTACAATCCAAGTTGGAGAAATCATCCAAATTTTGCATGGAACCAGTGGAAACTATTCCGAAATCAAAATTTCACTCCTCTTCAACCCAACAATTCTAGGGCAACACACCTCTCAATTTTCAACAACCAAAACTGGCATTTCAAAATCAGTCTCCTCATTACCAACTGCAAATCACACTCCTCAAATTACGGATCATGATAAACGCCTTAATGTTCGAAAAGGGTCTAGAAACTTTGAAAACCTCTACACGCACTCACTTAACTTATTGACTCAAACATCAAACACGTTGAATTCCTTCATGCAATCAACCGCAAATCCTCACTTCCAACACTCAAGCCATAGCTAGGTTAGAAACCCAACTTGGTCAACTAGCTAATACCATGAGTGAGAGAGAGAAAGGAATTTTTCAGTCAACCCGCGCCCAACCCGGGACACGGGATCAAGTTCAACCTACTGCTGAAGTGAATGCAATCCATTCACTACGGCCAGTAGACAGTCGATAATCGTGTTAGAATGCCTCTAAGTGAAACCCTTGAACCGTAACAAATTCTCTCCTTCTCGATATCTCTACTCGTGAAATCACACCCTTCGATAACTCAACCCAACTGTAACTGAGTCTAATCAATTTAAACCAGCTGTTCTTACCCGATAGACTCTCGCCTAGGAAGCACTCCTCTCAGAGGAGAAAATTCTAGAGACTTTCAAGCTTAAGGTCAACATTCCTCTTTAGATGTCATTGAACAAATTCTTCTTATGCCAAATTTTTAAAGGAATTATGTACCAAAAAGCAAATGAATGTTCCAAAGAAAGTCTTTCTCAGCCAATATCGAAGTCCTCTCAAAGTCCTGCACCATTGAAACATAAGGATCCGTGTTGTCCTACCATCTCATGTATCATTGGTAATACTCAGATTGATAAGGCTTTTAGACTTAGGGGCCGCTGTCAACTTGCTTCCATATTCAATCTACCAACAACTAGGTGTCGGGGAACTCAAGCCAACTAGATGCACACTTCGCTATCGATAGATCTCTAAGGTCCCTATGGGTGAAATAACATGTATTGATAAAGGTTGGAGACTTTATTTTTCCTGTTGATTTGAAGTCCCGAAACGCAACCCGCTTCCAATCCCAAAGGACGATACCCGTGATCTTAGGAAGACCGCTTTAGCCACTTCTAATGCTCTCATCAATCAGAACTGGTCACATGAAGCTATCTTTGGGAATCGATCACGAACATAATATTTTCAATCCAGAAATAATATTGATAATCACTTTCAAATCAATTACATCCAAGAAAGTTTAACGTAAGTAGAGAATGAATCGACAATAGTTTTGAGGAAATCTTTCATGAGGAACTGAAATCTTAAAAATTCAGATTTGATTTTCCAAAATGAGGAAACTGTGTTGAATACATGCCTTTTGAATGCAACATTCAAGAACTCTTTTCTCGATGAGCTCTGATTTTGAAAGAGCAACCAAAATGTCAAATTGTCATTAATCAAAAATCTAAGTTCAAAATGCATAACACCAATAAGACCTACCTTAATTTGTCGCAAAACACATTGCAAACCTTGGAATTTTTCTTTGAGAACATCATTGATTATATCATCTTGAAATTTTTAAATTTCTGGGTAGAATTTTTCAAGGTAGGATTTAATGTAGAATGTGAGCTTCTCATGTTTCATCTTTTATTCTACATTTTTATTTTTTGTCTCATAATAATAAAAAGAATTTATTCTTCTCTCATGTGAGAGTTTCTTGTCTTTTCAAAAAATGAAAAAAAAAAGAGAGAATAAATTTTTGGCTTCACCTTTATCTTCAAGGTATTTGCAGTTTTATCATTGTTCAACAATGAACAAATGTAAGTGCTTCAATTATTATCTGCTTTACTTTTGTGCATATTGAATTTGCATTGAGGACAATGCAAAATTTAGGTGGGTGGAATTAGTCATTTTATCTTTATCTTAGTTATTTTTTTTTCTTTTTCCTCTTTTTCTTACCATTTTTTTTATTTTTTCTCTTTCATCAAAAAATCACTTGCCAACTTAATAGAGTTGATTAATAATTGATCTATTTGATAGAATTTAAGTCTTCTAATCCTTAGTTAGTTCCTCAAGTTTACCTTTTATGATAACTCCAAATAAATTTCAAGAAATGATTTTCAAAGTAGTATTTTTACTTTAAGTTTTAACTTAGATTTTAATTAAAGTAATGAAATTTTGACATGCCTAACTTAGAGTTGTCAATACTTGATCCAAATATTGTTCAGAATATATATACATATACACATATATATACAACTTTAAAAGAAGAAAATTTCAAAATCATCGGTGGTTCTATTTTACTGCTCAAGTTGACAGAGTAATTAAACCCTGGAGATTTCTATGCTTAATGACTTCAAGTTGGTTGGGATTCATTGGTTCAAAACCGCAAATGGTTAATAGAGTTCGATTAAAAAGAACAAAACCTGAGGTAAAAAAAAAAAATTTATACTAATCATGTTTATATAGTTATATTTGTATATGTTTTGAAAAATTAAATGGATTTAAAGACTTGAAATTTGTTTAAAACAAAGAGTTAGCATGTCTTTCAAAATTTCAATTAAGTTTTGAGTTAAACTTTTGTATGGAACCAATGATTTTCTTAAGAAAATTACACTGGAGCGATAAAACGCTTGAGTACCAACTCAATGAAGACGAATTACATTATATTATTAATTCTGGCAGTCGACCTAATTTTGTTCGACACGCAAAACCTCACGGAAACCGCTCACAAGGGTAACCTAGGTGTTTAAAGGCTTGTTGTAAGCAAATACAACAAGGAATTCTCGAAATGAGTTAGGTTTTTATTTTCTTTGCTAGAGGACTAGCAAAATTTTAGGTGTGGGGTATTTAATTATCACATTTTAATTACATTTATACCCTTATTACCTATGAATAATCCATATTACTAATAATCATTTTTATCTTATTTTGCGTGCTACAGAAATAATGAATAAAAGCTCAAATGACTCAAATTTCAATTTCTACCAATATTTGAAACTCACCGGCCAAGAAACCGATTCCAAGAGAAATTTGCCAATAAAAACCGAAGAAAAGAAACGGTTAGAACCACCTGGCTGACCAACCGTGACCAACCTGCTATTAACCGTTGCTTTTAACCGATCGCCAACCAGCTCAATCAGCATTCCAGATAATGGTGTATTTCTTCCTTGGTAGGTTTGATCCATGAAATTATCAACTCCGCTGGGATAAATAGGAGTGAAGGCCAGGGTTTAGAGTGTGAAATATAAAACTCCATTTGAGAGGAGGGTCACTTTTGAGAAGACCTTCCAAAATTGTAACTTGTTACAATGTTAAATGAAATGTTTCCATCACTCTCCTTTCCTTCTTAATCCAAGGACCAAAAGAAGGATTAGATTAAGATCGTGAGTTGTTGGTTTCTATTTTGTTTCTTTTTCATTTTCTTCTTTATTTTTGTTTGTAGCTTAGATTTACTTTCATGCAATTTACTTTCTGCAATTTACTTTCATGCAATTTAATTCCTTGCAATTTACTTTCATGCAATGTATTTAATTTTGTATTTACTTTCTAGAATAGATTTTTCTTTCTTTTAATTCACCTTGAGGCTAGAACCCTCTAGGGAATTACCCTTTTCTAAGTGTGGAGCTAATATTGTGGGATCCCTAGAGATTGTTTGAAACTATGACAAATCCAACTCATTTTCATGAGATTGAGATAAGCTAAGGATCTACTCTAGATTCCTCATATCTTTAATTAATCCTCCATACTTACCTTCTTGATTTTGCACTTATCCTTATTTTCATTTGTTTGTTATTTTCCTTATTCTTTTGATTTTGATTTTCCCTCTTTCTCTCTCAATCTTGCTTTTTTATTTTGCACTTATTTTTCTCATTCATATTCTTTCCATGTATATATAATTCAAACTAGTTTTGTTGTTATTTGCATAACCAACAACTATCTCTCACTTTTTCCCTCTTTTGCACATATCACAACCATTCACTTTTATTCTCCACATTCACTTTCACCATTTTTTATTTTCATTTTATTTGTACATAAACTCCTAATTGTCGCTAATTTTTATGTTATAGTATACAACCTTTATCAAGTTATAGTATAAAAGATTATCGATCCCACGAGGAAAGTAGGAGAGTTTTGCTCAAGTTTTGGTTCTCAAATTATGCTACATAATTAGGAGTTTATGTACAAATAAAATGAATGTGAAAAATGGTGAATGTGGATGTGGAGAGATAAGAGAGAGTGGATGTGGATTATGTGCAAAAGAGGAGAAAATAAAGTTGAGAAGGAGTTAGGATTATGTGCAAATAACAACAAAACTAGGTTTGAGATTATATGCACATAGAGGAATATGAGATTGATAAAGAAGTAAAATCAATGAAATCAAAAATAAAGGAAAATAACAAACAAATGAAAAACAAGGATAAGAGGAAAATAAAGAAGGTAAAGTATGGAGGATTAATTAAAGATATGAGGAATCTAGAGTAGATCCACTTAGCTTATCTCAATCTCATGAAAATGAGTTGGATTTGTCAGCTAGTTTCAAACAATCTCTAGGATCCCACTAATATTAGCTCCACACTTAGAAAAGGGTAATTCCCTAGAGGGTTCTAGCCTCAAGGTGAATTAAAGAAAAGAAAATCTATTCTAGAAAGTAAATACATTGCATGAAAGTATTGCAAGGAATTAAATTGCATGAAAGTAAATTATGAAAGTAAATTGCATGAAAGTAAATCTATTCTACAAACAAGAAAATAAAGAAAATAAAAAGAAATAAAATAGAAACCAACAACTCGATCTTAATCTAATCCTCCTTTGGTCCTTGGATTAGAAGAAGAGAAAGGAAATTGAAGGGGTAAAACATTTCATTTATTGTGTAACAAAGTTACAATTTTGGAAGGTCTCTCAATGAAGAGTGACCCTCCTCCAAATGGAGTTTTACAAAATATTTCACACTCAAAACCCTCACCTTCACCCCTATTTATAGCCCAACGGAGTTGATGTGAACCATGGATCAAACCTAAAAGAAAGAGAAATCCACCATTAACTGAATTGGGGAACCGATCGTTGGTCGATGTTAGCTAACCTGGCCAACCGTTGGTCAACCGATTGGTTCCCAACCTAATTTGTCTTTTCTTGATTTTTCTTCACTAATTTCTCTTGGATTAATTTGGTATCTTGGGCCTTGGTTTGTCTTCAGATTTGGGCTTCAAATATTGGTAGAAATTGAGAATTTGAGTCATTTGGGCTTTTATTCATTATTTCTTTATTATCGCAAAATAAGATAAAAATTATTATTAGTAATATCGTTATTCATATAACATAGGTAATAAGGGTATAAAATGTAATTAAAATGTGATAATCAAATACCTTCATCTAAACTTTTGCTAGTCCTCTAGCAAAGAAAATAAAAAGAAAACCTAACTCACTTCTCGCAGAATCGTTGTATTTAGCACATACAACAAGCCTTTAAACCCCTGTTACCCTAGTGGACGAAGTAGTCTCGCGGAGGGTTTGCAAGTGAATACACCCACAAAATTCAATAACTTGCCAATTTAAAGAAGTTAATAAAATAATTAATTCATTTGATATCTTCAAACATTCCAATTGAAGTTGGTTAATACTCAAGAAAACGCTTATCATAACTCCAATGTAATTTTCTTAAGAAAATCCTTCCATTATAGTTATACAAAACCAAGTTTAACTCAAAAATTTAATTTGAAAGTTTTGAAAAGAACATGCTAACTCTTTGTTTTAAACAAACTTCAAGTCTTTAAATCCATTTAAATTTTCAAGAACATATACAAATATAACTATATATAAAAACATGATTAGTATGACAATTTTTTAAACTCTTTATTCGGTGGTTTTGTTCTTTTAATCTGGCTTTCTAAGTGACCATTTAGCGAAGTTTTAGCCAATGAATCCCAACCCAATGGGCTTAGGTCATTACATAGAAATACCCTGCCATTAATTCCTACAACTTAGGCTTAGTAAAATAGAACCACCAATGATTTTAAGAGAAATTTTTCTTTTATTAAGTTAGTATAATATATATATGTGTATATGTATATATATTCTGAACAATATTTGATCAAGACAACTTGAAAAATTATTTTCAACTCTAAGTTAGGCATGCAAAATTCCATTACTTTAATTAAAAATCTAAGTTAAAACTTAAGTAAAGTATACTACTTTGAAAATCATTTTTGAGAAATTTATTTGGAGTTATCATAAAAGGTAAACTTGAGTATAGAACTTACTAAGGATTAGAAGACTTAAATTCTATCAAATAGATCAATTATTAATCAACTCTATTAAGTTGGTGGATTTTTTAATGATGATGAAGAGAAAAAAATGACATAAAAATAAGAAAAAGAGGAAAAAGATAACTAAGATAAAGATAAAAATGAGATAACTAAGATAAAGATAAAATGACTAATTCCCACCCCTCAATTCCAAATTTTGCATTGTCCTCAATGCAAATTCTATTATGCACAAAGTAAAAATAGATAAGAATGGAAGCACTTACATTTGTTCGGTCGACTAAAATGATAAAAATTTCAGAATTACCTTTGTATGAGAAGGTGAAGTCAAAAATTTATTCTCTTTTTTTTCTTTTTCTTTTTCTTTTTTTTTTAATTTCATATGTTTTTGAAAGAACAAGAAACTCTCACATGAGAGAAGAATAAATTTTTTATTATTATGAGACAAAAAAATAATAAAAAAAAAATAAAATAAAATGTAGAATAAAAGATGAAACATGAGAAGCTCACATTCTACATTAAATCCTACCTTATTGTCGAAATTCTACCCTCAAATTTTAAGAATTTCAAAATGATATAATCACCATGCTTAAGTTCCAAAAGGTTTTAGTGATGTGTGCAGAATGGAAGGTAGGTATTAATGGTTGTATGCTTGAACTTAGATTCAAGAAAATTTATCAAAAATGAAATCTTGTTGTTTTCTATTTTCTAAAAATCTAAGTTCATTGACTAGGGTTCATCAAATGTTGGCTTCAAGATGCATGTATTCAACACAATTCTCGCTCAAGGACTTGATTATTAACCCGGTTACCACCCAGAATGGATTGCATTCACTTGATCTTGAAAATTGAACTTGACCCCGCTCCTTGGATTGCTCACGTTGACTCTGAATGATCCTTTCTCTCTCACTTATAGCTAGCTAGTTGACCAAGCCGGTTTCTAATCTAGCTATGGCTTGAGTGTTGGAGTTAAGAATTTGTCCTGTTGATTGCATAAAGGAGTTCATCGTGTTAGATGTTTGAGTCAACAAGTTCGAGTCCGTGTAGAGGTTTTAATCAAGGCTTCCAAACCTCTTTCCAACACATTAAGACGCTTCAACATTTGAAGGAATATGATTTGTAGATTGATGATGAGGAAACCGATTTGGAAATGACCGATTTGATTGTGGAAAATTGGTTTGAGAATCGAAGAAATCATGCCCCTAGGGAATTGTTGGTTTGAAGAGGGAGTGAAATTTTGATTTCCGAGAAATTACCCCGATTCCAAAAATTGGATGATTTCTCCAACCGGATTATAGGTTGGAGAAAATGGATCATTAATCGGATGTCGAATGCAAGATTCATCCGTTTCTAGAGATTGAGTATTTCCTAAGAGTGGACATTGCTCAAGCATGGGTCAGAGAAAGACAGCTATGACAACCTCGAGGCGTAAACTTGATTGATTTGAGCCGAGCTCGCTCTTTGGTTTCTAAAGTTTCTAACCTCACAGAGAATTGTAGCCATCTTAGCTTCAGAGGCTATGTTTGACTCTAAGGAAGGACCTCTAGAATTGATTGGGTAACCGATGAATCACAATGTTCCCAATCGCATAGTTTTCTGATAAATTCTCTAAAAGTCCCAGTCATCGGCATTTTTCTTCATGAAATCCCCTTGACACATTGACTCTAAGGAAGTTTTTGAAGAATAATCCAATCCTTCATAAATGATTTGGCATAATCGCCACTTTTCAAGACCATGGTGAGGACATTGATAAGAAGATCTTTGAATTTGTCAAAATACTTCCAAAAGGTTCTCCGACAATTTTAAAATTTTGAATGTCTGTTTCTAAGCTTGATTGTTTTGTGGATAGGAAAGAATTTTTCAAAAAACTTTTACAAATTCACCCCAAGTTGAGATGGAATCTGGGCAAGCTATACACCATTTTTGGCTTTGTCCTTAAGGGCAAATGGAATAAATCGAGTTTGATCGCATCTTCGCTAAGTCCCTCATCTTAATCATGAGGCAAACTTCTTCAAATTGAGATAAAGATGCGCCTTCGTTTCGAATTCTAAGAATTTGGGAAGCATGTTTATGAAATGCTACCGGTTCAAAATTGGTTCCATTTACCTCGGAGTTTTATGCAAGAGGGGATTGCATTTCTAGTGGGGTAACAAACATCTTGAAGAACGTGTGGGTTAGATTGCCATTTCGCTTGGTTCAAGAGATGGATCAAAACTAATTAAACGATTAGTATTATCCCTAACCCAAGTTTGCATACACCAAAATTATTATTTTTTAATTTTTTTATTTGAAAAGGATAAGAGAAAAAAATTAAGAAGATGATGAGAAAAAAATTAGGAAAACTAACTAAAAATAAATCAAGGCAATCACTTTTCAATCACCCTAACTCTGCTAAAACCTCTACACATCATCAAGTAGAGAGATAAAGTTATAGTACTCCTGAGGTTGCAACTCCCGTGATCTTAATCTAATCCTCCTTTTGGTCCCCTAAGAATCCAAGGCCAAAAACTTGATGGGAAATAAATGATTACCTCCTTAGGTTGCAAGTATACAACCTTATCAAGTTATAGTATAAAGATTATCGATCCCACGAGGAATCCGTGAAGTAGGAAGAGTTTTGCCAGTTTTGGTCCTCAAATTATGCGCTGACAATTAGGAGTTATTCAAAGAAAATAAAAGGAGAAAATGGTGAAAGTGGATGGAGAGATAAAAGAGAGTGGATTGTGGATTATGTGCAAAATAGAGAAAATGAAAATGAGAATGTATTTTATATGCACATAATAACAAAACTAGTTTGAGATTATATGCACATGAAGGAATATGAGATTGAGAGAAGTAAAAATCAATGAAATCAAAAATAAAGGAAAATAACAAACAAATGAAAAACAATAAGAGGAAAATAAAGAAGGTAAAGTATGGAGGATTAATTAAAGATATGAGGAATCTAGTAGATCCACTTAGCTTATCTCAATCTCATGAAAATGAGTTGATTTGTTAGCTAGTTTCAAACAATCTCTAGGATCCCACTAATATTAGCTCCACACTTAGAAAAGGGTAATCCCTAGAGGGTTCTAGCCTCAAGGTGAATTAAAGAAAGAAAATCTATTCTAGAAAGTAAATACAAGAATTAAATACATTGCATGAAAGTAAATTGCAAGGAATTAAATTGCATGAAAGTAAATTGCAGAAAGTAAATTGCATGAAAGTAAATCTAAGCTACAAACAAGAAAATAAAGAAAAAAAAATAAAAAGAAATAAAATAGAAACCAACAACTCCTCGATCTTAATCTAATCCTCCTTTTGGTCCTTGGATTAGAAGAAGAGAAAGGAAATTGAAGGGTGAAACATTTCATTTATTGTGTAACAAAGTTACAATTTTGGAAGGTCTTCTCAATTAAGAGTGACCTCCTCTCCAAATGGAGTTTTTACAAAATATTTCACACTCAAAACCCTCACCTTCACCCCTATTTATAGCCCAACTGAGTTGATGTGAACCATTGGATCAAACCTAGCCAAAAGGAAGAGAAATCCACCATTAATTCGACGAATAAACCCATCGGTCGATGGCTCGCCAACCGTTAGCTAATCAAGGCCAACCGTTGGTCAACCGATTGGTTCCCAACCGAATTTGTCTTTTCTTGATTTCTTCACTTAATTTCTTGGATCAATTTGGTATCTTGGGCCTTGGTTTGTCTTCGATTTGGGCTTCAAATATTGGTAGAAATTCAGAATTTGAGTCATTTGGGCTTTTATTCATTATTTCTTTATTAGCCTGCAAAATAAGATAAAATGATTATTAGTAATATCGTTATTCATATAACATAGGTAATAAGGGTATAAAATGTAATTAAAATGTGATAATCACATACCTTCTACCGGCGCTACCTAGAGGAAATAGAACTAAGAGTGGGATCTCCACCGAGAACCTAAGAACTCGTGACCTTCAAAGCACAACCGGTTCTAGAAAATCCCTACAGATACCTTCATTTACGCTACCTAAGATGAAAGTTCCAAGCTTACCTTCACACCGAAAAGGGATGGAACTAAAAGTGGGATCTCCACCGAGAACCTAAAAGACTCAAAGTGACCTTCAAATTTTAACAACCTCGGTCTCTGGAATCCCTACAAGATACCTTCGCTACCTAGGAGGGAAATAGAACTAAGAGTGGGACTTCCACCGAGAATCAAGAAAATCGTGACCTTCACCGGACAACCTGGTTCGAAATCCCGGCAAGATACCTTCACCGGCGCTACCTAAGATGAAAGTTCCGCTTACCTTCACCGGCGCTTACCGAAAAGGGATGGACAACCCTTCCGCTTACTTCCAGTGATCTTACCGGAGAGGAAGAATTTTATATTCTATTCCCAAGTGAGGGGATTTTGAGGCCCTTGTTCATATAGACTAATCAAGAGGGGATTTTGGTAGTGTACCGTAAAATTTGTAGACCCACCGCCAAGGAATTTGATCGGCCGAGGAAATTATGATGGAGGATAAATCTAGGTTATCCTCAAGGAATGTGGGTGAATCATCCCACGAGGAACTTCTCGTAGAAATAGGGTTATCCCTCAAGACACTAAGGGTAGTATTTCTTCAGAACTTCCCATTTATCTACATTAGTTGCCTAATTTTGGGTAATTAGGCTTACACGCACTTATTAGAGTAGACCGCTTCTATTACAAACGACCCTCCCATTTAGGCTCGAATGTTCTTCTTGGAAGCAGGATTATCTGGCCGTCGAGTAGCGAGGACCAAATCTCCTTCTTTGAAGCCCGCTGTCGTACTTTCTTGTTGAGAGCTCGACATCCTAGCTGTAGAACTCAATGCATTGTTGAGCTTCCGTGACGCTTTTCATCCAACATCTCGAAGCTCTCGAGACGCTTCGATGTTGTCTTCAACCGCCGCCTCCGCGCGAGGGCTGGCGCGTAAGTGACGGAATCTGATTTAATGGGAGAACCGCCACACCGTAGACCGTAGAATACGGGTCTTCCTGCATTGATGCGCGTGACGGCCGTAGCGACACCAGAGTAAGCCCGCCGACATCCCAGCCTTTGTTGTTCTTCAAGCTTATAGAATTTTGATGATTGTCTTGTTGAACGCCTAATCCATTTGCAGTCGGATTATAGGTCGCTGACGAGACGCCTTGTATTTTGAATTTCAAAACCGATGAAGGAATTGCCGATGAATTGGGGACCGCTTGTCATGCACGATCCATCTTGGGACACCGTATTCCGTGATGACATGGTGTTTGATAAATTTAATGACGGTACTTTACTTCTTTTAGCGGGATTGCTTCAGCCCACTTGGAGAAGTAGCTGATTGCTAGAATAAACCATCGCCTTTTGACCGACGGAGGAAAAGGAACTCACGCCCATTCCCCATGTCTCAATGGCGTGATGTATTTAGGATGAAGGCTGCTCGAGGCTAATGCATATAATTCAAGGTGGAATTTGACAAGCCGCATCTCCTGAGCATACGCCATCGCATTAATCATTGTTGGCCAAAAGTAGCCCATTATCCCGATTCGATCAGAGTTTGGGACCAGCCGGTATGCGCCACATTCACCTTCATGTGCTTCCTCGAAGGACCTTCGCCTCTTGTTTGAAAGGCATCGAGTAAAGACCGCCATACCCCGCGATATAACATCTCCGGTCTCGTGGTTGTAAAGAATTGGAGTTTTCGGGATTGAACTTTCTCCCTTTACGCTTTTGGCGTATAATGCGTGTGACGAATCGATGATAGAAAGCGCCAACTCGGGCTCCACCGGGTTTGGGTTGCATGTACCTCTTTGGTAATTACCTTCATCTTCTTGTACTCATTATATATGGTACTAAGAGTTGATGAGTCCCGACCGCAATCCATTGCCGGTCTCTAAGGTTGTGCTAATGACAGCCTAACGCCGCCAAGCATCCGCTGCGGAGCGCTTTGGAGGCGATATATTCGATGAAGAATTTTTCAAATGAGTCATTTCAGCCTATCTGATGATAGGGGACCGCATCGTGGTTCCTAACTTCATAGTTCCACGGACCGCTTGACTATCAATTGCTAATCGCCAGACGCTTCAGATACACCCCGCCCTTGGCAAAACTGTCCAATAAGTAACGATTGTATTCGCTACGTTATTAGAGCACTCGGTTCGTGAGTGAATAAGCTGGCATGACGTGATTCCCCGGGAAACTAAGACAACCCCGACTCAAGGAAATCTTAGAACATCCGGGCACTTGCCACGCTGGTAGCTCGAGAAGTCCACAAAGTATAGTCGCCATATCTCGCGTGCGATGTAGGTTGACTTCGTGGACTTCATCGTAGTTCATCATATAGCTCTACCGCCTGCTCGCCGGGCGCCTAGGAGATCGCGAACGCTTGTCCTTTGACCGACTGCTGTTTAAAGTGCAAGTCATATTGGGACAAGAGTAGGCCCATTTCGCCAAACGCCAACTCATTGAGCATGGCCGGTCATAAATATTCTGGACCGGATCGCAATAGAGATAACATAAATCGCTTGTTCGACTAAATAGTGCCGTTTCAATCGCGAACACTAATGCAAGGCACCGCCGACCATCGGGTATCGAGATTCAACACCAATGTTCGCCTGTAATACATCGCCTGCTCGCGGACCGGGCCGTTGCCGTCTCGCTGGTAAAGCGCTTAACGAGTGATCCGCTACTGACGTGATCGAACGCCTGACCGCAGGTAACAAGAACAGGAGGTTTAGCGAGATACGATTTGATTCTTCAATGCCTTCGGCAAGGCCGTCCCAAATAAATGACACGCCTTCTTGTTCAACTTAGAGAACGGTCACTTCCCGTGATAGGTTCGATATGAACCGTTTGATGTACGCCAATCGCCTCTTGTAACCCCTCGAAGTTCTCGCATTTCTGGTTGCAACTTGATCGCTTCACTTTGTCGATCGATGTGGATGCCCTATCGCTGACGCATAAAGCCGAGGAACTTGCCACCGACATCCCAAGGAAGGATTTCGCGGTGATTCATTTTAGTCGATGGTTCGCATGAGCTCAATACCGCTTTAAGGTCTTTGATGTGATCTCCTTTGTCACTTCGCCACGCACCAAGTCGCCGACGTAGCATTCGACCGCTTTTCCGGAGATGGTCCGAAAAATTTCATCATCGCCACCGGTATGTGGCGCCAAAGATTTCAGCCGAACCGCATGACCATGTAGCAATATATTCATGGGCGCTCTGAACCGTGGTGTTCGCATCATCGGGTGCATTTTAATCCATTGTATCCCGAGAAACCATCCATGAATAACATTCTTCAAATCCACACGTATTGTCCACTATGACATCGCGATTGGAAGAGGTCGCCTTTCGCAAGCAGCCGCTCGTGTCTCAGAAGCCCACACGCATCCTAATCAACCATTCTTCTTCATGACCGACTATATTCGCCACCCAATCCGGATGTTGAATTTCTTGATGAACCCCGATTCTATGAGTTTCTTCACTTCACAACCATTGCCTCAAGATGATCAAGGGATCTAAACCGCTTTGCGCTTGTTGATTGTGTTTGACATCCACCTCCGATGTTGAGGCGATGTGTCGCCACATTAGGGTCGAAGTCCCTGCATGTCCTCGTAACCTGTGCTAATACATCGATATACCGATTAAGGCAATCAACTTTCTTTCTCTTCCGAGGAAGAGTATTGTCGATGTTTATGAGCTTAGGATGCTCTTCCTCACCCATATTAACCTCGACTACCTCATCTTTAGTGGGGGTTTGTAGGGTCGAAAAACTACGAGGTCCGCTTTCTCCAATAGTTCTGCGTTGTTAGCAGTTTCAGCCAAGCAAAGGAACGAGGGGTGCTACGCGAAGCGGACGCCGCCAATCGTGAGGTCGCTAACGCTGCTGCTACAAGACGCGCGGAATCGCTATAACGCCGGCGCCGCCGCGTAAACGGTGGCTTAACCTCGCCAAACTTCGATGCCGCTGGCTAACCTCGCCAAACGCTGATGTTGTGGGCGAGCTCACAAACCACCGCTGGGCTTAACCTCGCCAAACGTTGATGTTGTGGGCGAAGCTCGCCAAACCACCGCGGCTTAACCTCGCCGACGCTGATGTTGAGGGCTTAACCTCGCCAAACGTTGATGTTGAGGGCGAGCCTCGCCGTGCCATTGATGCCGCCACGAGCCTGGCCAAACTACTGCTGGCTTAACCTCATCAAACGCTGATGCTGGCGCGAGCCTCGCCAAACCATTGATGCCGCGATCTCGCCAAACTATCGCTGTGGCTTAACTTCAAACGCTGATGTTGGTATCTCGTCGCCATTGATGCCGCAGCCTCGCCAAACGCTGATGTTGTGGGCCAGCCTCGCCAAACCACCGCTGGGCTTAACCTCGCCAAACGTTGATGTTGTGGGCGCAGCTCGCCAAACCACCGCCGCGGGCTTAACCTCGCCGACGCTGATGTTGAGGGCTTAACCTCGCCAAACGTTGATTGAGGGCGCAGCCCGCCGCCATTGATGCCGCCTCGCGAGCCTCGGCAAACCATCATAGGGCTTAACCTCATCAACGTGATGTTGAGGGCGAGCCCCGCCAAACCATTGATGCCGCGATCTCGCCAAACCGCAAGCTTAACTACAAAGCTGATGTTGAGGGCGAGCCTCGCCGCCATTGATGCCGCCGCGAAGCCTCGGCCAAACTTTGATGTTGTGGGCGAGCCTCATCAACCATCCGTGGGCTAACCTCGCCAAACGTTGATGTTGTGGGCGAGCCTCGCCAAACCACCGCTGGGCTTAACCTCGCCAACGCTGATGTTGAGGGCGCAGCCTCGCCAAACGCCCATGTTGAGGGCCAGCCTCGCCAAACGTTGAGGGCGAGCCCCGCCAAACCACTGGGCTTAACTCATCATATGATCGCTGAGCTGCTTCACGTATAACCTCGTGTTGAGATCGAACTCCGCCCACATGCTAACCTCAGATTGAGGTCGAAGTCTCGCCTCTTGAGCAAGTTCCCGCTTGAGGCTTGCACCGGTCTAGCCTGGCTAATGTCGAGATTCACCGCCAGGTGAACTCCCTTGGAGTGGAGAGCCACGCCGCTAACCTCGCCCAAGGGAGAGTTTCTACTTGGGCCAACCTCGCCTGGAAGAGCTACGCCGGCTTAACATCGGTTGAGTGAAGAGCCGCCTTGGCTAACCTCGCCCGATAGAGAGTTTCGCTACTGGGCCAACCTCGTCAAGGAAGAGCTACGCAAGCCATAACATCGGCTGAGTGAAGAGCTGCCGCTTGGCTTAACCTCGCCTCGATAGAGTTTCGCTTACTTGGGCTAACCCCGCTGAATGTCGAGCTCTCACGCCGGGCGAACCTCCTCTTTAACGGGAGCCTCGCAGCCTTTGTGACCTTCCTCATGTGCTACTTAAGAACGGGTCGTAACTTTCAAACCGTATGTCGGAATTGGACGAATTATATATGAAAATCGACTATCTCGACGAGACGGAGCCAATCAAACCAACCCGAAGGGTTCAGTTTGCTCCGGTCATTTTGCTCAATTCCTTCCGGTTTGAGGGATACCAGCACTTTTGTCTATTTTGTAAAGTCAAGTATTCGTGTGAACTTAACCTTTAGGCGGACTCGACTTCGCCGATGGACCCTTAAGCTCTTTTGCTCATTCCGAAGTTACCGTGGCAGGATTAAGGCAATTTTCATTGTCTACAAAACCCTCCAAAGTTTTCGCACTCAATGTGGTTGAATGGAGTCCGAACACTTTGGATATGAAGACTTGTAAAATGGTCACCGTAAGTGACGGAGTGGGGAACCTTATAACTAACTCTAAAGTTGAATCCTTCACTGCAGCCTAATGATCACCCTCTAGGATTTTTAGCAAACCCCCATCTATCAACGATTTGCATGTTTGCCTGCCGCGTTGAACCGACTAGCCATACTTTTCCCTCAAGATGGTGAGTTTTCAAGGAGGTTCTTTTAGGCTTAATCGCTAAAATCTCTCCTCTATTTACAAACAACTAGATTGTAAACGAGCCTCACTATGAGGATGGCGAGGTTGAAATATCGACACATCGCTTGGTAGGCCGATGTTGGACAATAAACATCATATTGACACATCACTTGGTAGGTCAATATTGACAATGAACGCCATTTATGAGAAATGGCGACATCGAAGATAAAATATTGACACATCACTTGGTAGGTCAATATTGACAATGAGCCGCCATTTATGAGAAACTTAACATCGGAAGGATGAAATGTTGACACATCACTTGGTAGGTCATTATTAAGAATAAAATCATGTGGGGATGATCGAATCGCTCGACATAAAAGTATAACGATCGCGATCAAAAAGCAATCGTTGTTCAAGGACGGAGAGTATAACAACAAGGATTACTTAACAAAATCATTTAGAGGAATGATCATGTGGAGTAGTCAAGTCGCTCAAAGGACATAGGAGTATAACGACTATGGTTGAAATAGGGGCACATCGCATGGTAGGCTACTATTCGTGAGGGAGTTGATAGGGTATATTGCTTGGTTAACCACTATCTAACCCAAAGTCACTCGGACAAGTGACGATATGGAAATGATCAGGTCGTTCAGTGACATAGAGGTATGACGACTGTGATCGGTAACAAACGCTGAAAAAATAGAATATTGGCGCATCACTTGGTAGGCCAATGGTGGACATCGTAAAGATAAAATATTGACTTGGTAGGTCAATACTTAGAAACGACAAGGTAATTGATTAGGGTAATATTTCTTCAAACTTACCGCTGATAGGCATCATGATTTTGTCGCCTTCTTGATTGGTTACGCTTCCATTCGAAAGTAAACCGACCACTACTTAATGGTCCTTCCCATTTTGGTTCAATTTCCTTTCTTTTGGAATTCAAAATCATTGGGTGTCCGACAATGAGAACGAGGTCGCTTTCTTTGAAAATACGCATTAATCGGACTTGTCAAATGCTTTAGAAACTGGTCCGTACAACTCGATATGTTGTTGAGCTCAGAATCGCCATCCAACATTTCAAGTTCTTCGCGCCGCGATGATTTTCCTGGTTGTCATTCGGTCGATAACGCTATTCGCGCCGGATTTGAATCTCCACGGCAAATGGCTTCGTACCATAAACTAGAGAATATGGGTAGTACCATTGGTAGCGAATCAAGAAGGTAGCCCACAAACTTTGCCCTGCCTTTGTCATCCCAATCCTTTTATTGGAAGAGACCATTTTGGTAAGGATCTTGATTATCGCCTTATTAAAAGCTTCAGCTTGCCCATTCGCAGCAGGTAATAAGCCTGATGTCTGATCCTTATTTATCGCAGTAATCGAAAGCATGACGACAAATTGTGGACCATTGTCGACAACTGCCTTGGCACACCTGATTATCACATTTTAATTATATTTTTATACCCTTATTGCCTATGTTATACTGAATAACGATATTACTAATAATCATTTTTATCTTATTTTGCGTGTTAATAAAGAAATAATGAATAAAAGCCCAAATGACTCAAATTCTCGAATTTCTACCAATATTTGAAGCCCAATCAAGACAAACCAAGGCCCAAGATACCAAATTGATCCAAGAGAAATTCGTGAAGAAAAATCAAGAAAAGACAAATTCGGTTGGGAACCAATCGTTGACCAACCTGGCCAACCTGATAACTTAGCATAACCGATCACAACCGATCGGTTCCCAAATGCATTCAATTAATGGTGGATTTCTCTTCCTTTTGGCTAGGTTTGATCCAATGGTTCACATCAACTCCGTTGGGCTATAAATAGGGTGAAGGTGAGTGTTTTGAGTGTGAAATATTTTGTAAAACTCCATTTGGAGAGGAGGGTCACTCTTCATTGAGAAGGCCTTCCAAAATTGTAACTTTTGTTACACAAATGAAATTTCACCCTTCAATTTCTTTCTTTCTCTTCTTCTAATCCAAGGACCAAAAGGAGGATTAGATTAAGATCAGAGTTGTTGGTTTCTATTTTATTTCTTTTTCATTTTCTTCTTTATTTTCTTGTTTGTAGCTTAGATTTACTTTCATGCAATCTTTATTTCTCGCATTTACTTTCATAATTTAATTCCTTGCAATTTACTTTCATGCAATGTATTTACTTTCTAGAATAGATTTTTTTCCTTAATTCACCTTGAGGCTAGAACCCTCTAGGAATTACCCTTCTAAGTGTGGAGCTAATATCTGGGATCCCTAGAGATTGTTTGAAACTAGCTAACAATCCAACTCATTTTCATGAGATTGAGATAAGCTATGGATCTACTCTAGACTCATATCTTTAATTAATCCTCCATACTTTACCTTCTTTATTTTGCACTTATCCTTGCTTTCATTTGTTGTTATTTTCCTTTATTCTTGATTTTGATTTTCCTTTACTTCCTTCTCTCAATCTTTGCTTTTTATTTTTTGCACTTATTTTCTCTCAATCTCATTTCCCTTCATGTGCATATAATCTCAAACCTAGTTTTGTTATTATGTGCATATAACCACAACCACATTCTCAACTTTATTTTCCTCTTGCACATAATCCACAATCCACTCTTTTATCTTTCCACATCCACTTTCACCATTTTCTTATTTTCTATTTTGTAATAAACCCTAATTGTCACGCGATAATTTGAGAACTGCTTGAGCAAAACTCCTACTTCCCGCTCGTGGATCGATAATCTTTATACTATAACTTGATAGAGGTTGTATACTTGCAACTTAGGAGGTAATCATTTATTTCCCATCGTTTTGGCGCCGCTGTGGAACGGTGCATAAGTAGGATTTTCATTAAGTTTGGTTTTTATTTTGTGTGTTTTCTTTGTGTAGGAACTTGGAGCTTGAAGATCAAGAGTTGAAGATTCAAGATTGAAGAATTGCCTCCAACAGGCTTTGCATTGCTTTTTGCGGGTAACTTCTCTATCTAGTATTTTCAATTCCACCCTTTAGATAGTTCATATACATTAGAGACAATTAGGATAAAATAAAAAAATAAAAAAATAAAAATAAAAGGATTTTTTCCTTGTCTAATTCTAATAAACTTCATTTTTTTATTGTACCATAATAAAAAAAAAATAAAAAGATTTTGTTTTTGCATCCTTTTAGTTGCTTTTAATTTTAGGGTTGCATTTCATATAATAGTAGGAATTCACCAAGTGATTTGAGCATCTTGATTTGGCACACACTTGAAAATATCTTAAGGGCAAAACCCATTAATCAAGATAAGGTGAGGGATTTCATCACCCTTTCCTTAGCCCAAAATCACTAATTCTCACTACACTTACCCAAGCCTCTTAAAATTTGATTAGACGTTGGCCCCTAAGGATTCGAGCTCATTAAGGAACAATAATCCTTAAGTGAACCGGTCCAAGTTTATTTGGATTAATTGGTGTCTAAGGCAAGGTTTAGGGTTATGTAAGGTCTCAAAGGAAAGAGGTACTTAATTGATCTTTGATCTCCTCTAGTACTATCCCACCGGCTAATTACCCAAGTAAACTTTGATCTTTTCACTAAGGGAATTTTGGTTAGAGCTAGTCTAAGTCAAGTTTAGGCTTAACCCTAGAGTTAGGGTGATTGGAAAGTGATTGCCTTTAAGTTAGTTTTTCCTTATTTTTTTCATCTTCTTAACTTTTTCTCTTATCCTTTTCAAAAAAAAAAAAAAAAAAATTTTGATTTTGGTGTATGCAAACTTGGGTTAGGGATACTAATCGCTTAATTGCTTTTGATTCATCTCTTGAACCAAACGAAATGGCTAATACCAACCCACCTGCTCTTCAAGATGTTTGTTACCCCACTAGAAATGCAATCCTCTTGCATAAAACTCCCCGAGGTAAATGAAACCAATTTTGAACTTCACCGCATTTCATAAACATGCTTCCCAAATTCTTAGGAGTCAAACCGAAGACGATACATCTTTATCTCCAATTTGAAGAAGTTTGCCTCATGATTAAGATGAGGGACTTAATCAAGATGATCAAACTCCGATTTATTCCATTTGCCCTTAAGGACAAAGCCAAAAATGGTCAGATAGCTTGCCCATGATTCCATCTCAACTTGGGTGAATTTGTAAGCTTTTCAAAAATTCTTTCCTATTCATAAAACAATCAAGCTTAGAAACAAGATTCAAAATTTTAAAATTGTCCCGGAGAACCTTTTGGAAGTATTTTGACAAATTCAAAGATCTTCTTATCCAATGTCCTCACCATGGTCTTGAAAAGTGGCGATTATGCCAAATCATTTATGAAGGATTGGATTATTCTTCAAAACTTCCTTAGAGTCAATGTGTCAAGGGGATTTCATGAAGAAAAATGCCGATGAAGCTTGGGACTTTTAGAGAGTTTATCCGAGAAAACCATGCAAGGGGAACATTGTCATGACCAGTTTCATCGGGCCTACCAAAACCAAAGGTCGTTCTAGAAACAAACATAGCCTCAAGCAAAGATGATGGCAATTATGCGTAGGTTAGAAGCTTTAGAAGTCAAAGAACGAGCTCACAAATCAACCAAGTTTCTCAAAGTTGTCATAACTGTCTGTCTCCATCTCATGTTTCGGAGGAATGTCCTCTTTAGGATCCGGTCACCACTAGGTCGATAAACGCCGCATTTCCGTCCTAAATGATCCATTTTCTCCAACCTACAATCCGGGTTGGAGAAATCATCCAAATTTTGCATGGAACCGTGGAAACTACTGAAATCAAAATTTCACTCCTCTTCAACCCAACAATTCTCTAGGGCAATATAATTCCTCTCAATTTTCAACAACCAAATCTGCCATTTCAAAATCAGCCTCATCACCAATCAAATCACACTTCAAATTGCGATCATGATAAACGCCTTAATGTGTCGGAAGGGTCTAGAAACTTTGATTAAAACCTCTACACGCACTCACTTAACGATCGACTCAAACATCAAACACGTTGAATTCCTTCATGCAATCAACCGCAAATCCTCATTTCCAACACTCAAGCCATAGCTAGGTTAGAAACCCAACTTGGTCAACTAGCTAATGCCATGAGTGAGAGAGAGAAAGGAACTTTTCCGAGTCAACCCAGGCCCAACCCAAGGACACGGATCAAGTTCAACTCAAAGCAAGTGAATGCAATCCATTCACTACGGCCGTAGACAAGTCGATAATTAGGTTAGAATGCCTCAAAGTGAAACCCTTGAACCGTAACAAATTCCTCTCCTTCTGATATCTCTACCTAAATCACACCCTTCCGATGACCTTAACCTGAACCAACCGTGAGTCTAATCAATTTAAACCAGCTGCTCCCACCCGATAGACTCGTGCCTAGAAAGCACTCCTCTCAGAGGAGAAAATTCTAGAGACTTTCAAGGTGTTAAGGTCAACATTCTCTTTAGATGTCATTGAACAAATTCCTTCTTATGCCAAATTTTAAAGGAATTATGTACCAAAAGAGGCAAATAAATGTTCCAAAGAAAGTCTTTCTCACGCCAATATCAGAAGTCCTCAAAGTCGTACCATTGAAACATAAGGATCCGTGTTGTCCTACCATCTCATGTATCATTGGTAATACTCGTATTGATAAGGCGCTTTTAGACTTAGGGGCCAAGGTCAACTTGCTTCCATATTCAATCTACCAACAACTAGGTGTCGGGAACTCTGCCAACTAGATGCACACTTCGCTTAGTCGATAGATCCATAAGGTCCCTATGGGTGAAATAACAATGTATTGATAAAGGTTGAGACTTTATTTTTCTTGTTGATTTCAGTCCTGAAACGCAACCCGCTTCAATCCCAAAGGACAAATACCCGCGGATCTTAGGAAGACCGTCTTAGCCACTTCTAACTCTCATCAACTCAGAACTGGTCACATGAAGCTATCTGGGAATCAATCACGAACTTAATATTTTCAATCCAGAAATAATATTGATAATCACCTTCAAATCAATTACATCCAAGAAAGTTAAAACGTAGTAGAGAATGAATCTGACAATAGTTTTGAGGAAATCTTTCATGAGGAACTGAAATTTTAAAAATTCAGTGTTTTATTTTTCAAAATGAGGATAACGTGTTGAATACATGCCTCTTGAATGCAACATTCAAGAACTCTTTTCGATGAGCTTAGATTTTGAAAGAGCAACCAAAATGTCAAATTTTCATTAATCAAAAATCTAAGTTCAAAATGCATAACACTAATAAGACCTACCTTAATTTGTCAAGAAACACATTGCAAACCTTGGAATTTTCGAATTTGAGAACATCATTGATTATATCATTTTGAAATTTCCAAATTTCTGGTAGAATTTTCAAGAATAAGGTAGGATTTAATGTAGAATGTGAGCTTCTCATGTTTCATCTTTTATTCTACATTTTCATTTTTTATCCCACAATAATAATAAAAGAATTTATTCTTCTCTCATGTGAGAGTTTCTTGTTCTTTTCAAAAAAAAAAAAAAACAAAAAACAAAAAAAAAAAAAAAAAAAAACATATGAAAAGAAAAAAAAAAAGAAAAAAGAGAGATAAATTTTGACTTCACCTTCTCATACCAAAGGTAATTACAGAATTTTTATCATTGTTCAGTCGACCGAACAAATGTAAGTGCTTCCATTCTTATCTTTTTACTTTGTGCATAATAGAATTTGTATTGAGGACAATGCAAAATTTAGGTGTGGGGTGGAATTAGTCATTTTATCTTTATCTTAGTTATCTTGTTTTTTTCCTCTTTTCTTACCATTTTTTATGTCATTTTTTCTCTCTTTTCATAAAAAAATCACTTGCCAACTTAATAGAGTTGATTAATAATTGATCTATTTGATAGAATTTAAGTCTTCTAATCCTTAGTTAGTTCTATACTCAAGTTTACCTTTTATGATAACTCCAAATAAATTTCTCAAGAAATGATTTTCAAAGTAGTATACTTTACTTAAGTTTTAACTTAGATTTTTAATTAAAGTAATGAAATTTTGGCATGCCTAACTTAGAGTTGAAAATAATTTTTCAAGTTGTCTTGATCCAAATATTGTTCAGAATATATATACATATACACATATATATACTAACTTAATAAAAAGAAGAAAAATTTCTCTTAAAATCATTGGTGGTTCTATTTTACTAAGCCTAAGTTGACTGAGTAATTAAGCCCGAGGAGTATTTCTATGCTTAATGACCTAAGCCCAATTGGGTTGGGATTCATTGGCCCAAAACTCGCTAAATGGTCACTTAGAAAGCCCGATTAAAAAGAACAAAACCACCAAGGAATAAAGAGTTTAAAAAAAAAAAAAAATTCATACTAATCATGTTTTTATATATAGTTATATTTGTATATGTTCTTGAAAAATTAAATGGATTTAAAGACTTGAAGTTTGTTTAAAACAAAGAGTTAGCATGTTCTTTTCAAAACTTTCAAATTAAATTTTTGAGTTAAACTTGGTTTTGTATAACTATAATGGAAGGATTTTCTTAAGAAAATTACATTGGAGTTATGATAAAAACGCTTTTCTTGAGTATTAACCAACTTCAATTGGAATGTTTGAAGATATCAAATGAATTAATTATTTTATTAACTTCTTTAATTTGGCAAGTCAACTGAATTTTGTGGGTATATTCACTGCAAACCCTCACGACTACAACTCGCCCACTAGGGTAACCTAGGGTTTAAAGGCTTGTTGTATGTGCTAAATACAACCCACATTCCCGCAAAGTGAGTTAGGTTTTCTTTATTTTCTTTGCTAGAGGACTAGCAAAAGTTTAGGTGTGGGGGTATTTGATTATCACATTTTAATTATATTTTTATACCCTTATTGCCTATGTTATACTGAATAACGATATTACTAATAATCATTTTTATCTTATTTTGCGTGTTAATAAAGAAATAATGAATAAAAGCCCAAATGACTCAAATTCTCTCAATTTCTACCAATATTTGAAGCCCAAATCAAGACAAACCAAGGCCCAAGATACCAAATTGATCCAAGAGAAATCGTGAAGAAAAATCAAGAAAAGACAAATTCTATTGAACCACCGGTTGACCAACCTTATTAACCGTTATTAACCGACACAACCGATCGGTTCCCAAATGATTCAATTAATGGTGGATTTTCTTCCTTTTGGCTAGGTTTGATCCAATGGTTCACATCAACTCATTGGGCTATAAAGTGGGCTGAAGGTCGAGTGTTTTGAGTGTGAAATATTTTGTAAAACTCCATTTGGAGAGGAGGGTCACTCTTCATTGAGAAGGCCTTCCAAAATTATAACTTTTGTTACACAATAAATGAAATATTTCACCCCTTCAATTCTTTTCTCTTCTTCTAATCCAAGGACCAAAAGGAGGATTAGATTAAGATCGAGTTGTTGGTTTCTATTTTATTTCTTTTTTTCATTTTCTTTATTATTTTGTTTGTAGCTTAGATTTACTTTCATGCAATTTACTTTCTCGAATTTACTTTCATGCAATTTAATTCCCAATTTACTTTCATGCAATGTATTTACTTTCTAGAATAGATTTTTCTTTCCTTTAATTCACCTTGAGGCTAGAACCCTCTAGGAATTACTCTTTCTAAGTGTGGAGCTAATATTCTGGATCCTAGAGATTGTTTGAAACTAGCTAACAAATCCAACTCATTTTCATGAGATTGAGATAAGCTTGGATCTACTCTAGATTCCTCATATCTTTAATTAATCCTCCATACTTTACCTTCTTTATTTTGCACTTATCCTTGTTTTTCATTTGTTGTTATTTTCCTTTATTCTTGATTTTGATTTTCCTTTACTCTCCTCTCTCAATCTTGCTTTCTTTTATTTTGCACTTATTTTCTCTCAATCTCATATTCCCTTCATGTGCATATAATCTCAAACCTAGTTTTGTTATTATGTGCATATAACCACAACCACATTCTCAACTTTTTTTTCTCTTTTGCACATAATCCACAATCCACTCTCTTTTATCTCTCCACATCCACTTTCACCATTTTCTTATTTTCTTTTTTTTGTACATAAACTCCTAATTGTCACGCCAAGATAATTTGAGAACCAAGCTTGAGCAAAACTCCCCTACTTCCTCCTCGCTCCTCGTGGATCGATAATCTTTTATACTATAACTTGATAGAGGTTGTATACTTGCAACTTAGGAGGTAATCAATTATTTCCCATCAACACCATATCGTATATGACGGATGTTTGACAAATTTGATCACATCATCGGGTCTTGACCATTCTCAATGGAATAGCTTCAGCCCATTTTGAGAAATAATCGCTATCGCCAATATGAAGCGCTGTCCTTTGAAGAAGGCGGAGAAACGGACCAACAATATCCATTCCCCACGCTTCAAATGGCCAGACGCGGTAGGATTCAAGTGTTCCGCGTTGGTGAAGGTAATTAGCATGTATTTGGCATGCATGGCATCGCATGCAGTTACCACATCCCTTACCATTGTCTACCAATAATAACCGAAGTTCACGCAACATCCCATAACTTAGGTCCGGCCGGTGTGCTCCACAAACACCGCCTTGAGCTTCTTTCAAGACTTGCTCTACTTCCTTAGTTGACAAACATCAAGCAAGAACCCATCATATGCTTTCTATATAAAGTCTAATTGGGAATCATAGTAAAATCTTGATGCTCGCCGAATTAATTGACTCTTTCTTTTATGTCTTCGGCAATATCCCATGCAAGACATAGTCGATGATGGGAACCGCCAGCCTCGCGGCTTCAAGTGACTTAGGTTCGCCTTCGACCGCTTGATCTCAGAATGCATATTTTGGTAGAAATAGTTGCCGACTAGACACACTAACCTCGCCGAGTAGCATTCTCGCAAAGTAAGAGAGCGCAAGATCTCGCATAAGTGTTCTCGCAAACGGGTACATGATCAATGTAAAGCTTTCAAAGGAGTCACCTAAAGTTATGGTCGCCGTGATGATGAGGATAAGGTCCTCGCGGCTCGACTGTGACTTCCTCTTAGTTGTTTTACGATTAGCCGCGGAATCCCCAAATGCTTCAAGGTGTTTCACGCTTAAATGTTTGGCTATGTCGAGACCAATCAATAACGCATTATACCGCCTACGCTATTGGTGCATGGTTCTCGATAACGACATAATACCGCGGTATCACGTTGTTTTGTGGAGATATCAATACTACCCCCACTCCGCTACAACGGGTCCGCTGTGGGTCGCTCTCGGGTTCGCAAAGAACAACCGCCATACCTTCCTTAGAGACCGATAGCTTCATAAGGTTCATCGCATGTCTTGATACAATTCGACTTTCCTTTCAATGGATGGTTAGCCATAAGATCACACACACGCCTGACCCTTCATCGCCGAGGTTTGAAGTGAATGTCGTGATCGAGATAATAACAATGCCCATCTAGCCATTCGACCATTCAACGCCGGGTCATGAATACCCGTATAGGGTCAATTTGGAGATCTTGATTTTGATTTTCCTTTACTCTCTCTCTCAATCTTGCTTTCTTTTATTTTGCACTTATTTTCTCTCAATCTCATATTCCCTTCATGTGCATATAATCTCAAACCTAGTTTTGTTATGTGCATATAACCACAACCACATTCTCAACTTTATTTTTCTCCTTTTGCACATAATCCACAATCCACTCTCTTTTTCTCTCCACATCCACTTTCACCATTTTCTTATTTTCATTTTTGTACATAAACTCCTAATTGTCACGCCAGATAATTTGAGAACCAAGCTTGAGCAAAACTCTCCCTACTTTCCGCCTCGGATCGATAATCTTTTATACTATAACTTGATAGAGGTTGTATACTTGCAACTTAGGAGGTAATCAATTATTTCCCATCAACACCATATCGGTATATGACGGATGTTTGACAAATTTGATCACATCATCGGTCTTGACCATTCTCAATGGAATAGCTTCACCATTTTGAGAAATAACCGCTATCGCCAATATGAAGCAAGTCCTTTGAAGAAGGCGGAGAAACGGACCAACAATATCCATTCCCCACGCTTCAAATGGCCGTGACGGGCGGTAGGATTCAAGTGTTCCGCGTTGGTGAAGGTAATTAGCATGTATTTGGCATGCATGGCATCGCTTAGCCGTAGTCAACGACATCCCTTACCATTGTCGGCCAATAATAACCGAAGTCCACGCAACATCCCATAACTTAGGTCCGGCCGGTGTGCTCCACACACCGCCTTGAGTTTTCAAGACTTGCTCTACTTCCTTAGTTGACAAACATCGGCAAGAACTCCATCATATGCTCTTCTATATAAAGTCCAGAATTGGGAATCATAGTAAAATCTTGATGCTCGCCGATTAATTGACTCTCTTTCTTTTATGTCTTCTGCAATATCCCATGCAAGACATAGTCGATGATAGGAACCGCCAGTCTGCGTTTCAAGTGATTTAGGTTCTCCTCACCGCTTGGATTCAGAATGCATATTTTGGTAGAAATAGTTGCCGACTAGACACACTAACCTGCCGAGTAGCATTCTCGCGGCTAGCGAAGCCGCAAGAGACGCCAACAAGATTCGCATAAGTGTTCTCCAAACGGGTACATGATCAATGTAAAGCTTTCAAAGGAGTCACCTAAAGTTATGGTCACGCGATGATGAGGATAAGGTCCTCGCCCGACTTCAGACTTCCTCTTAGTTGTTTTACGATTAGTCAGTGGAATCCCCAAATGCTTCAAGGTGTTTCACGCCTAAATGTTTGGCTATGTCGAGACCAATCAATAACGATTATACCGCTACGCTATTGGTGCATGGTTCTCATAACTACGTACCGTGGTATCACGTTGTTTTGTGGAGATATCAATACTACCCCCACTCCTACAACGGGCCGCCGTGGGTCTCCTCGAGGTCTGGCCAAAGAACAACCGCCATACCGTTCCTTAGAGACCGATTAGCTTCATATCATCATCGCATGTCTTGATACAACCTCGACTTTCCCTCAATGGATGGTTAGCCATAAGATCACATTACTTGACCCTTCATCGCCTTCGAGGTTTGAAGTGAATGTCGTGACGAGATAATAACAATGCCCATCTAGCCATTCGACCATTCAACGTGCCAGTCAATATGAATACCAGATAGGGTCAATTTTGGAGATGACATGTATGGTCCGTCCCACTAGGTAGTGCCGCATCGTATGGTCCGTCCCCACTAGGTAGTGCCGCATCTTTGGATGGAGAAGACCAAAGCCAAACATTCCTTCCGAATGGGAGGATATCGATATTCGCCCCGATAGTGTCCCACCGAGGTAATAGATCGCTCGTGGCCATTGTCATCGCCCCTGCTAAAGACTGCTAACGATACTCAGAGTGGATGTAAATTAGAAAGGGCTTTCCTGATCTAGGTGCAACTAACATAGGGGGATTAGAAAGATATGTTTTGATCTCTTCGAATGCCTTCCGGCAATCTTCATCCCAAACTAACGATACACCTTTCTTCATGAGCTTCGAGAATGGTTGACATTTTCTCGATAAATTGAAATGAATCGCTAATGTAAGCCAAACGCCTGGAGACCATGAAGCTCTCGAGGCTTCTAGGAGGTGGGAGTTCTTGGATAGCTTTGACTTTGTCCCGTCGAGACGATACCATCCGGCCGTGACCACTAACCCTAGAAATTTGCCACTAGACATCCCCTAAAAGACTTAGTTGGGTTCATCTTCACCGATGTGCCCCATTATCTCAAATGTTGTCCTCAAGTCGTAAATGATCACTTTTGTGACTAATTTTGACCACCAAATCGCCCACGAGCATTCAACTATTTTCCGTGAAATATTTTGGAAAATAGTGGTCATGGCACGCTGGTATGTTGCTCCCGCATTTTTCAACCCAGGGCATGATCAGATAACAAGATATCCCTAACGGTGTTCAAAAAGCGATGTTTTTCATCATCGTGGTGCATTTTGATTTGATTGTACCCGAAAAGCCATCCATAAAAGACATCCTTTCAAATCCACACGGTTGTCGATGATAATATCCGTGGATTGGTAAAGGAAAATCATCTTTTCGGACATGCCGAATTTAAGTCTCGAGAATCAACGACGGCCGGATCTCGGCCCACTTTTCTTCAAAACAGTACTATATTGGCTACCCAACGGGTGTTGAACCTCTCAATGAATCCGCTTTGATCTTCATTTCTCAATGGCCTTCATGACCCGAGGGGAAAATCGCCGCTGTGTTGTTTAACGTGCTTAGCTCGGTTCGATATTAAGGCAATGCATCGCCACTTGAGGGTCTAAACCCGATATCTTCATAACTCCATGCTAAGACATCGATGTATTCTCGCACTAAAGTGATAAGGCTTCTTTTCTTCATTCCAAACTATCGCTATGAATATAGGTTTTGATTAGCTTCATCCCCCATATTAACTTGACTATTTTGTCATCAAGTGGCGTTCTCGTTGTTCAAAACGATGTTCCCATTGCACTAAGTCGTTGACTCGATCCTCGAATAGCGTAAGAGATCATCTTCTTGAATCTCTATTGGATCAACCGAGGTCATATTGGCCATCAAAGACCTAAATTCATGTCCTATATCGACGCCGAGTCCCATGAAGTCAGCTTCAAAAGATGAGTGATCTCGACCCGCCTCAGCGTAACATGCCATGAGTACGGCGGCGCATCATATCCCAACCCGAAGTTTTATGATAGTAATCATCAGCCGGGCTTTCGACATAAGCGATCGGATCGGTGTCCCCGATGCCTTTCCCATAGTTTAAACCCTTTTATGAAGGAAGTCATATCCCATTTTCTTCATCAATGTTTCGCCGGGCGAAATATGAAAATCGGGTTCTTTTCTTTTGCTTGGGGTTGTTCCACCTCGCCTGTAATGGTTTGTTGACCTCCCAAAGATAATGTCTTCCATCATTGTTCCGGCCGTATCACAAAACCGCCAGAAGAATTAAGGTGCCTTTGAGTTGTCATAAATGACGATCGAATGGGCATCGCAATGCAGTTCGCAGCATAACCGTGGAAGAATTTCGACATCAAGTCGATGACTTTTAACACCCGCGCGTAAGCTAAATCATAATTTTCATTAAAAACGACTATGTCATCATCGATCATTCAGATCGATTACAAAGGGTTTTACATCATTGAAAACAACTCCTTGTTCGACTCTATGTCGCCTTCATTTCCCCGCTATAGTCCTCGACCGTTGTTCATCGGTTTGCCTTCCTCAAGGTAGACGTAATCGCGAAAATAATTCTCCACACCTTTGAATGGTTGCCTTTCCGCGACCAATGTTTTAACCATCCCTTCTTCATCTACATACTTCATACATTGATGCAACGTAGACGGACGATCAAGTTTTCATGGATCCGTGGTCTAATCTAAGAGCAAATTATAGGATGTATCCGCCAATGACATAACAGTAACATCCGCCTTCAAGTCTCCTATTTGGAATTTGAGTTTGATCTTGCCCAAGGGACGAATTGATAGCATTGAAACCATAGATGGTGGTTCCCGTTGTTGCCAACCGATGTAATCTGTATCCCAAGATGTTGTATGATTCTCAATGGATGATACCAATGCGCATCCCGGTCAACTTGAGCTCTGCTGATTCTACAGAGCCAATGTAACCTGTAAAGTATAATGGCCTATCATGCTTCGGGTTCTTCACTTGTATGTCCTCCGAGGAGAAGGTAATGCAAGGTATTGGCCCCTTGAAGACCTGGTGACATTGGGCACAAACCTCACGAAGCCGGGAAATAAGCAAGAAAGGCTTCATTGTCCGCCAATGCTTCTCGCAGAGCTTCTCTGGTAGATTGAGAAAGCCGTAAGAGTTCGAATAAAGTGATCCTCGCCGGGATGTTGGAGAGTTGAGCTAGAACATCAAATTGGAAAGGGGCCTTCGAAGTTTCAGGCGTGTCCTTCCTGAACGCTTTGTTGTAGCGGATCTCCCTTGTTTTGGGCTCACTAACCGGCGCTTTGTCGCTATGTCGGTGTTGCCTCGATACTCCCTTAAGAACTTTTTCCACCACGGTGGCCAACGCCGGTATAGGCAAGCAGCGTCGATGATTTGCTCCTTTTCCTCAAGCACAGAGGTGGCGCATAAGTCTTCCTTTGACTTTGAAGAAGTCCATTGTTCATCCGATAACAAGTCGGTGAACTCCACATAATTTTGCCTTTCGGGCGTAGTGTAATGGACCATACCTTGTTCCTCCCGCTGCCGGAGGTCAAAGTTCACAACCCGGCTTCGCGATGGATCGGTTTTACACCATCCCGCACTTGGAATTCCGCAAAATCGCCAAATTCGAGAGCCACCATGTTTGCGCACACCTTCGATCCTCCCCAGAGTCATAACCCTCGCTCTAACAAGACTTGATCTTGTCTTTCAAGATATAGCATGACCTCGTTTGATGATGTACCATTCGGGTACATGCAAGATTTTGGATCGCTTGTCCTTGAAGCTTCCTCCCACTTCTTTATTTCCCAAGCTTGATCTTGTTCATCTTGAGCAAGGTTTTGAAAATCGACAACCTCGATCATCCTTGAAATCATACTTCTTCATAGGACAAGTTATCTGAGGCATTTGGTTTCTCGCTGAAAGGCCTTGAAGTAGGTCGAAGTCTCCACAGCCTAGAGTCTCCTTCCCTTCGATTATTTTTGAGGTGTAAATTGCTCGATACCTTCTTCTTTTTAGAACGATAATCATGATTCCTTCAATCCTCTTAAGCATGTTTTCAACTTGCTCACCGCCACAAGTCTTTCCAAGAGTGTTTAACCGCACTCCATCTTCAAAGTATGTTGATCAAGAGGTTGCTCGCACATCGCGATGAATGTCGCCTCGAGACTTGGTCCCGGAATGCAAGGACTGATTCGAATCGCTTGACGAAAAAGACAGACTGGCCTTCTTTGCTTTTCGGCCAACAAAGTGGCTATAGACACCTCTGTCATCATCGAAAAATCGGGCCATAAAAGCCTTTGCAAATCTTTCCAAGAGTCGATAGAACCAGGCTCTAACCTTCAAACCACTCGAAAGCTTAATTCTTTAAGAGTGCATGAATAATCGGTCATAATAGGATCGCACTGCTATATGCCCGGTTTGGGCTGAAATAATAGATAAGTTGCGACGGAGAACCTTTTTCACGAATTGCACTAGGTTAAGTGGTTTGAATTTTGAGGATATGGGACATCATCCCATTCTATGGATATGGCCTCGCCACCCCCAAATTCTTAGATTGCCCTTGAGTTTAAGGGCATCCAACCGCTTTGGAAATCCCGGAACGTATGATCTTGCTCTTTGTACCGATTCACCTTCCGTGATGACATTGAATGGACATCATGATCCCTCTCGTAGTCTTCGCCTCGATTTGATCCTCCTTCGCCTCTTTTTCTTGCCTACAAGTTTCTCCATCATTATTTCTAACCGATAGATTCTTGTTGGCGCAAGAATAGTAGGTTGTTGCTCTTCAATCCTTCGTACTATCTCTTCTTCTCGCTCGCCATGAGGACACCGGCCCGACACCGAAATTAGTATTTGAAGGTTGAGATGTAGCTGCTGAGTTCTCAAATTCTTCGGTACCCTGTACCAATTGGCTATAGTCAAACGGATTGACGCTTCCGACGTAAGACGTGTTTCGATAGGCTTTGACTATCGATATCGCTCGTAACCTCGAGAGTACTCGTGGTCGGACGATTCGTGATCGCTTATCGGGTCTTTTCTCCCGCCTAACCATGTTAATGGTCACTCCATGACCCACGCGTCGCTAGCTTTTATGGTGAACCGCCTTCGTCAGTTGACGGTCGATAATCGCTCAAAACCGGCGATGATGTGTCAATGAACATTGGGCGCGATCGCAGATAAGCTTCACGCAAAGAATGAGATCGTGATATGACTAGCATCCGCCTTATGAAAGTGAGGTAATCACTGAGATCGGTGGATGTTCCCCAAACGATTCTAAAGAACTAACCTCGTATGAGAGAGGCTCTCCGAATCGAATTTGGCGACTCGGCAGGCCGCCGCTTCCTTTGGTTCTGGCGGCTAAGCTTATGGCGGTTCGCCGTTCGAACGAGGTTCATCCGGGTTCTAATGGACCTCATGTTGTCGGTAGGTTTAAGATTACAAGGTTCGCCATTCTCGACGCTTCCTACGACGCAGGCTCGTCATTCTGACGCTTCCTTCGACGAGGCTCGTCCACTTGCTTTGATGACACCCCATGTCGAGGTTCATGATGACGAGGTTCATCATTTTGATGCTTGCTATGACGAGGCTCGTCATTCTGACGCTTCCTACGACGAGGTTTGTCCACTTGCTTTGATAACACCCCACGCCGAGGTTCATGATGACGCAGGTTCATCATTTTGACGCTTGCTATGACGCAGGTTCGCCAAGAGCGATGTTCGCCATGTTGTTGGCGAAATTCGCCAGCGACGCAGGCTCATCTCTTTCAAGGGGCCTCACATTGTTGGCTAGGTTCGCCACTTGGACGAGGCTCGCAGGCAGGGCACATTCGCCTTGCGATGAGGTTCACACGGGCGACGCTCGCCTTGTAGACAGGTGTTCGCAGTCGGGCCACGCTGCCCCGTAGACAGGTTTGTACCGGGCCACGCTCGCCTTGTAGACAAGGTTCGCACCGGGCTTACGCTCATCTTGTGGACGAGGTTCGGCACCGGGCTTACATTCGCTCTTGTTTTGAACGTAACCCTTTGACGAGGTTCTGATTTTCTTTGGACGAGCATAGTGGAACCGGCCCAACGAGACCGAGCTTGAGCACGTCACAGCTTGGTTCTATCACGACGCTGTCCGCACGCCTGAGAGTGGATCCTTAGAAGGTTCGTTTTTCTCACAGCGAGCGAGGCTCATGTAAGCAAAATCCTGGCTAAAACATCCGGAGGGACTTGGGTTGCTTAACAACCCATTTCTTAGCCCGCATGTTTACTTTTGGAGCCTTGTCCTTGAGAGACAGAGTCGATCGCCGAGGTTCACTCGAGAGGATTCAGCAGGCCACGGGCCTGAAGTCTCATACGACCGACCACACTTATGCGGTCTTCACCGGGTTAGATGCCCCGAGGAAAGAAATTGCATTTTCTCTGATCAAACTCGAGCAACTGGTTTGAACTCTGTTCCGACCGCAACCTTGTCTCGATTGCCACCACCACCATCGGAATGAATGGTTGCTCCCATTGTGGTCGCCATCTTCCTAGGGTCGAAAAATATTTATTGATTGAATGAATGTGTTACAATCAAATTCTCTCGATACAGAGGAAGAGGAGATTGATTTGACTCTCTTTGTATGGGTTCTGTATGGAGGATGCTTCACTCGATGCTCAAGTCAAGATTGCTTTCGCTGACGCATCGATCAAAGTCGCGAATGATCTAGAGGTTGCTCGATGAGGTTCGTGATCTCTCCCGCAAGCCTTTTTATCTCCAAAGTTCTCCTCAAAGCTCCCTTTTTCGAGCTTTGCTTTTATATAGATTTAAAGCCCCAAATTGCCAGGTCCGCCTTCTCCAAATAGCCTCGCGGTTTGTTACAGTAAAGCCGCCTAGCCGCTAAAGGAACGAGGGTTGCTACAAGAGCGGAGCCGCCGCCAGTAATCGTGGAGGTCGCTACAAGAACGCTGGCCGCTACGCGCGGAACCTGCCAAGAACGCTGGCGCAGCCGCAGAACGCTGTGGCTTAACCTCGCCAAACTTCATGCAGCGGGCAACCTCGCCAAACGTTGATGTTGTAGCTCACAAACCACCGCTAGGGCTTAACCTCGCCAAACGTTGATGTTGTGGGCGAAGCTCGCCAAACCACCGCCGGGCTTAACCTCGCCGACGCTGATGTTGAGGGCTTAACCTCGCCAAACGCTGATGTTGAGGGCGAGCCTCGCCAGTGCCATTGATGCCGCCGCGAGCCTCGCCAAACTACCGCTAGGGCTTAACCTCACAAACGTTGATGTTGAGGGCGCAGCCTCGCCAAACCATTGATGCCGCCGCGAGCCTCGCCAAACTATCGCTGTGGGCTTAACCTCACAAACGCTGATGTTGAGGGCGAGCCTCGCCGTGCCATTGATGCCGCGAGCCTCGCCAAACTTTGATGTTGTGGGCGAGCCTCGCCGAACCATTGCTGTGGGCTTAACCTCGCCAAACGTTGATGTTGTGGGCGAAGCTCGCCAAACCACTATTGTGGGCTAACCTCGCCAAACGCCGATGTTGAGGGCGCAGCCTCGCCAAACGCCGATGTTGAGGGCGAGCCCCGCCAAACCACTATTGTGGGCTTAACCTCATCATATGATCGGCCTGAAGCCTTTTCACGCGGCGACCTCGGTTGAGATCGAACTCCGCCCACATGCACCTCAGATTGAGGTCGAAGTCCCGCCTGAGCAAGTCTCGCCAGGCTTGCAATCGGTCTAGCCTCTAATATCGGTGATTCACCGGCTGTAGGTGAACCCTGCTGAGTGGAGAGCTCGCTGGCTTAACCTCGCCCGAAGGGAGAGAGTTTCGCTACTTGGGCTAACCTCGCCTCAAGGAAGAGCTACGCCGCTTGGCTTAACCTCGCTGAGTGAAGAGCTTCACGCTTCTTAACCTCGCCCGATAGAGAGTTTCGCTACTTGGGCTAAACCCGATTGAATGTCGAGCTCACACGGGCTTAACCTCCTCTTTAACGGGAGCTCGCACTTTGCGACCTTCCTCATGTGCTACTAAGAACGGTCGTAACTTTCAAACCGTATGTCGGAATTGGACACTATATATGAAAATCGACTATCTCGACGAGACGGAGCTAACCAAAACCAACCCGAAGGGTTCAGTTTGTTCGGTCATTTTGCTCAATTCCTTCCGGTTTGAGGGATACAAAGATTTTTGTCTATTTTGTAAAGTCAAGTATTCAGTGAACTTAACCTTTAGGGCGACCTCGACTTCACTCGATGGACTCTACCAAAGCATAGACCTTCCTTGTGTTAAGTCGCACTTCCCACCTCTTCATGATACCCGTGTTTCGGACTATATCCGAATGTGAGGATAGACCTATTGTCATCTTCGCCTTCTTCTAAGAAATGATTTGGCTACCGAACCGCATCTCCTTTACCGTGAACTAAGTCTTTTTTCGATACTCGATCTTCGTGATGACAAGTTGTCCCAAAGGAGTCTCGAACTACTTTTGTGTAAAGCAAGACGATCGAGCCTGTAAGTGCAACTCCCGTTGTTATATAAACCCGCCATTACATCATTCAAAGACAAAGGGTACTCTAAATCGCCATTTATTGATTGGTCGGCAATTTGCCAATTACATGTTCCTCCGACGCATTCTTCATCGCCAAGATTGATTGGGTACAATGTCATTTAAAACAAAACCACCACTATAACCAAGCCTCGCTTCAGACGCTTTCTTCACCGCCGTCCGCTTTGGGCCGATGATTCAGCTGACTCATTACCAGAGGAGAGAATCGCGAAATAATTCTCCATCCCCTTAAACGGCTGCTTGTCCGCGACCACCGCCTTGACTTCATTATTCGTCTACATACTTGAGACACCGATGAAGAGTGGATGGGACTATAACGCTATTGTGGATCCAAGGTCAACCCAACAATAAGTTATAGGAAGTCCTCACAATCACATAGCAGTGACTTCGACTTTAAGTCCCCATTTGGCACTTTATCCTAATTTTACCCAAAGGTGACCCGCTAGTGTTAAACCAGATCAGGTACTGTTGACGCCAGCCACCGGGCAGGGATTCCAAGATGATACATGAGGCGCAGGGCATGATGCTCATGGAACCCGATCGACTTGGATCCTGCTAACTCACTAGAGCCAATATACCCGGTGAAGTATAGCGCTCATCGCGTTTGGAATTCCTCTCGTTGCATGTCATCCTTGTAAAAGTGGGATGCAGGGAAGTGTTTAGCCGCTAAATTGATTATCAGTAATTTTCCGACTCGCTTATCTGTGAGGAAAACCTCCGATCGCCTGTGGCTTCTTGAAGAGCTTTCTTGTCTCTTTGACAACCGCACAGCCAGATAGAGGATCCTTGCGGAATATTAGCTAATTGGGCCATAACGTCAAACGATATGGGAGTTGAGTTCCCGCTTTGTCTCTTCTAATCGGTGATTGAACCCAGACCGCCGAGTCGAACTTCTTGTGGTTCGCTTCGGGCCGGGTTTCTTTGGCGCCCAGCGCTTTCGGCCGAGTGAGGGGAATCGCTGGTACCCCGCCTGACAGCTGCCTGGCATTTGGCCTGTCGGGACTTCCTGTACTTGTATTTGTACTGTGTCCGCTCGTGGTGGCATGGCTTCGTGTTCCTTCTGAAACTGAACGCTACTACCGCTCGCCATTATCTCCTTCTGCACTGCGGAAGTGGCATGCCTTTCCTTCCGCTTTGATTTTTCTTCAATGAAGAAGAGGCTACCCATTGCTCATCTTCAAGCGTGTCCGGTGGATCCATGTGACTTCACCATTTGGGGTGATATGATACAAGTCCTTTCTAGCTGTTTGTGTGGCCATTCACCGCCTTCATTACGACTTTGACCATCGCTGGTTCAAACCATGTCAATGGCAATCAATCTAAGCTTATGGACACCGTGATTTGTTCACCTTCTTTCTTTGGATCTGCTTATAGTGATGACCCCTACGCCAATTAAAGCTTGGATTTTATCCTTAAGGTCAAAACAGATTTAGTGGGTGATGAATTGCCCCGGACATTGCAGATTTTGGGTCGTTTCGTCTCATTGCTTCCTCTTGATTCGGAATCGGAGGGAGTTTGATCTTGTTATTTTCACAAGATATTTGAAGAGACCGGAATCTCGCCGTTCCTAAAGAAATAGGACTTCGAATCTCGCTCGAGGCTTCGCTTCGCGGGCCTGTGTTGCCATGTTGATTGTGCCTCGCTATACCAAGTGCGCCGTTGCTGGCTGGGGTTTGAGTTGAACTTGGTTCGCGAACGCGCCTTGGCTTGCTCTTTCCTGTTGCCGGGACAAAATTACGCTTCGAGCTTCTCCATTGCCGGGCCGGCTCTTCCGCTTTTTTCCTCTTGAGGAATCTTTCGCTTTGTTTCCACGAACCTTCAAGTCCTTCCATGTTATAGACGGTGTTGTCCCCATTGCTCGAGCACGCCTTATCGCAAGTTGTTGTGGCAGGTCTCGAGGATGAACTCCTTCATATCGGATCCCTGCAGCTTCATTGCCTTGTTCCGAATCGCTTGACAAAGATATCCCACCGCCCGCCCTTCGCTGCCGAAAGCAATGTCCCATCGATACTCGTATCGCCGCCGAAGAAATTGGTGAGGAAGCTAGACTCCATGTCGCCCCACCGGAATGCTCCCCGCTTGAGACGGCGGTACCAATCGAAGGCAGCCCCGCAGTGGTACTAACGAATGACCGAACCATCGTGAGCTCAAGTCGATATGACTCGAGGTGCTAATTTGAAGTAAATCAAGTGTCGCCGGGAACCCTTCCCACAAACGGTGAAAGTTTATTAAGTTAAACTTTGACGGTATGGGATTGATTCCCACCGGTATGGGCAAGGAATACCGTTTTTCTTCACCTCGAGCGGAAATCAACGAGTTGATTTTGCTCTCGAGGTCTTTGATTTTCGCTCTCATGAGCAAAGATTCACGCTATGTGCCGCTATGCGGTTCAGAGGGTTATCATCCTCTTGTGCTTCCTCCCGACCGAAGTCGCCGCTATCTTGATCGATGTCGATGTCACTCGATTCACCTCGGTTTTGTCAAGGCTTGACTGCTGGTCATGCATTTCTCTCATCGCCTGCATGGCCAAATCCATCTCTAGCTTGAAGTTTTCCCGCTGTTTAGCCAACGCCGCCTAGCATTTTAGCCACTTGATCTATACCGATCATAGTGTTTCTTGGGGGCCTTCACTAGATGCGATGATCGTGAGGCATTGGAGCCAATATCCGACGATCATCCTCCACGGTATCCTTTCGAAGTTTGTCGATTCGACCGTCGGATAGTCCCGACCGCAAACGAAGTTAGCCGCTCATATGGCCTGGGAATAGCCCGTGACGACGTTCTTGCCGTCATATTATTAGTGACCTCTGGCAATTCATCTTCTGATGCCATCCTTCTGCGGAATCGCTTTGACCTAGGTCTTGACGGTCGGTGCTAAGTCTCGAAGATCGAACTCTTTCTCGAGTTTCTTGCGCAATTGCACTCGAGAGCACCGCCTTGATGAGCTTAGAGCACAAGCACGACTGCATGACTTTGGGGAATCCTCCAGATTTCCTCGACTCCTCGCTTCTAGTATCACACCATCAGATGAGTACCGAGCAACCAGCCGCATCGCACACCTGTATAACATCGTCAGTCGCCGACTAAAGTGTGTCCTTCCGAGAATTAAAAGTGACTACCACTTTCGCTTTATGTGAGCGCGAAGTCTCGCTGACTCTCTGACTTCGACATCTTTATTCCGCTAAACCATAGATCTTCCTCCTTCGGAGCGGGTGCGCACCTCCCGCATGAGGAGGACCCGTGATTCCTTCGTAAGACCCAAACGATCCTTGATAGTGTTGATTGGTGGTATGGAGTTACTTCACCACCCATTCGCATGCGATGCCTTTGACTTTGAGGCTGGCCGGACTTGGACTTTGGCAACCGAAGTTTGTAACTTTGTAGCCTTCGCTTAAGTGCCGGACAGAACTGAGGTGGGCAACGGGATGGGGCACCGCAGACTTGGGCCTCTAAACCTCGGCAGATGTCGAGCGCTTCTTCCCCACCTCCTTCTTCAATTCACGAAGCTTGTTGTACCAACTCT
The DNA here is from genome assembly GCA_012295165.1 of Asparagus setaceus. NCBI lineage: Eukaryota > Viridiplantae > Streptophyta > Magnoliopsida > Asparagales > Asparagaceae > Asparagus > Asparagus setaceus. Next base: position 24,956,718 of record CM022704.1, on the reverse strand, counting down.
CGTGGCTCGTAAGAAGTGCACGACGCTCCTGATACGCCTCAGGTGGAGCGTTCCGCTTGACACGCGACCCACTGCTGACGGCTTGATGAACTCACGACGCTTGAGGCCGGAGCTCTCAGGTAGTTCGATCTTAGATCCGCCAGAAGGACCCCATCCATGGATTGCACGGTTTGCGTATTTTGCCGCCATGCTTTGTCATCGCCTTTGGCTGGCTCGCTTGAAGCATGGGCGCCATCGACGCTCATCTCTGCGCCAAGAATCGACTTCGGGCCGGGATTTTTCACACCAAGGCATGGGTTGGACTCGCCATCCCGGGCTCTACATCTGAGGCCCATCGTTCTCCTTGCGCCGAGACCTTCTTGGAGCCGCGGGGAACCGATCCGAGGAGGGTGAGGATAGGTACTCCTCGAACTTCTCGTCAACTCAACTCGACCTCTTTCTCTACCGATAAGAATCTGTTGTGGCACGACGCATCTCCGGACTAGGCCGGTGGTTCCCATCGTGGTCGCCACTTTGTTCGCGTAAAGCCGGTTTGTTATTCATTGTCGCTTGAACTCGCATACGCTTCCTACAACAAAAATCCAAACAAAAGAAATGCTTTTATTTTAAAGTACAATGAAAGCGAAAATTATAACTTTTCAATGAACAAGCGCTTCGGATCCGTTTATCGGCATCACCGCTTATGTGGGTTCTTCGCTGCGGGGACTTGAATCGTCCGTGGACTACCGCGCAATTCGATCAGGTGGAGACGGGTTACGGAACTTCTGAGGGCGTGAAGGGGCTCGTTTCACGGAAGGGCGCCTGAGGGATCACACTCCGCGAAGGAGAGGATGGCCTTGGGGATCACCTCCGCGAGAGGATGGATGGGGCGGGTGAGATCTACTAGGAGAAATCCTGGCGCTATTCGTAGCCAGACCGGTTAAACACCACGCTCTTGAAGATCGGCGTCGGTGAACTTCGTGCTGCGCCCGGTTTTCCGGATCACGTGCGTCGACGGCTCGTAAATCTCGCGAGAATTCAAACTCCTGAAAATCAGCTCTGTAAATCCCCCGAAATCAGCAAAAGTCTAGCTAAACTCTAAGAAAATCCGCCTCAAGCCGACCAAATCCAGCCTCATGAAGAAGACCCCCCCTATTTATACAAATGCGAGGGTGGTAACTTTCGGCTTGGTAGAACCACCTGACAAATGGCCGAGGTGGCTCGAACCATGGTTAGCCCATACTTCGCTGTAGGTGGCTCGACCAGAGTAGAACCACCTCGGCCTTTATGGCGTATTGCTCCGCCGTTTGGCGTGTTTTTTTAAATGGATTTTCCGGCTTTCGTCTCGGGCTTGAGTTCCGTCGTATTTGATCCGGGCCTAATTCTTGTTCGTTCGGCTCAATGGTCACGAAATCCGATCGATGCGATTTCAAGTCGGTTTAAGCCGTGCTTGTGTGGCGTAATTTCTTGGTCGGGTTAGGCGTCTTAGCGATTCGGCGTCCGTATCATTCGATGGGTTGTCATTCGCCGACTCCCGTCCACGAGTTGGTATCGAGGGGATCTTGTAAGTATTTTTAGCAGCTCTGGGAACTCAAGGCGATTCGAGGAAGCCTAGGGTTTTGATGGAGGGCTTGGTTTGATGTAGAATCAAGAAAAAGTTTGGTTTTGTGAAGGGCCAGATCTAAACCGATGAAATCTCAAGGAAACGAACAAAACCCTAGATCTAAAGGGGTTTGAGCAAAGATGATGATTTGTGGCTGGGAAAGGATTCTAGGGCTTTATAGGATCAAAGAAAGAGTTTGGAAGGGTTTTGAATTCAAGAGGCGAATAAAAGTGTTGAAAAAGGCCGAAGTGTCGGCTTTATACCCGAAGAATCGGCGGCCCCGGTAGCGGATCAAGCTGTCAGCACATTCTCGGCGAGGACACAAACCAGCGTCGCCGCGAAGAATCAGTGGATCGCCTCGGCAGCTATAGAGTTTGAAGGTTACCCTCTGCACATGACTTGAGACAGCATTCAAATCAGTTTGACTCCAGAATACATTCAGAAGCTTTCTCTGAGGTTTTACAACGGATGATCTGATTCCGGATACTCACAATGGAAACTCCCACCGTGATGAGATAACATGGTCGAATAAGTGCTCATCCTGAAGTTCACGTGAACTCAACTACAGCCCAAGTTGCAACCTTAAGATGAAGATGATCAGTTCAAAATCAACTCAATCATTCCAATCAATTCAAGTACACCTGTAACAGCTATTGATTCCAGAATATGGTCAGCGATGTCACGTAGCCAGGGTTCAAAAGCTGGAACAAGAGATAGCCCTCTTCTATAAAGTTCAACGTTGGACAGAAGCAAGGTATATCTTATCCAAATTATTCTAGTCTCCTCGACAAAATACAGCGGAGTCTGAAAACTTTGGAGAGGGTATCTGTAGGCATCAAAAATTGCCAAAAAATCCCAAATGTGATTTAATTATGAGAAGATTGAAGAAACGGCGTCATCAAAGTCAAAGGAAGTCATCTCCGGACACATACAAAGGCGTTCAAAGCTGTACCGCGATGGCGAACGGTCAAACTTTCTCGCGACGCAAGGCAGACCAAGCGTCTCGCGACTGCGAATAGTCAAACGTTCTCGCGGACGCAAGGCAGACCAAAGCGTCACCGCATCTGCGAGCGGTCAAGCAATCTCGCGGGATCGCGAGCACGATTTTGGTCTGCGACACAAAGCTGCGTCTTTTCGGTGTTTCTGCCATTGATGAGGCCCATTTGACTTTTTCAAAGCGTGGTAACATTCAGATATGCTAGTGGGCGGTTACACCCTTAAGCGTATGTCGCCATAAGGGGCATTAAACATGCCTAAAAAGATGGAAGCGGTTATAATAGGGAGGGGCGTCTCCTATTTGGCGAGAACGATCAGCGCCCGACTGGCGGCAGGTTTGTCTAGCGACACTAAAGAGTGTCAGCCCGTCTGATGTTCGATACCTCATGACTTGTGTTCTTTCCATCGATTCACGCTCCCAAAGGCTTTAAATACCCCCCTACATCCACCTGGGTGGGGGATCGGAGATCTGAGAATCGAGCCTTACACACAAGACTTGGAGATAGAGATTCGCCTTGAGAGAGAAATTTGAGATTTTGAAGCATCAAGGAGAGATTTCAAACGTCATCCCGTGGAATTCCTCGAGATTAAGCTTTGCCTTAATTCTTGGGAAGAGTAGATATCTTACATTACTAAGATATTTGCTTAAGTTCTTGTTTCTTTTGCAAAGCATAAACTCAACCCTGCCAATTGATGATCGCTGCTCTAAGTGGTCCACTCTGATTACTTAATCCCCAAGACAAGCAAAGAACCCAAGCAGCGGTGAGATCGCCACGTAGTGTATCATGTTCGTGTTTGTAAGAGAGCGAAGCTAATTTTCTTTGTAATTGAGAGATATACACGTAGTCTTTCACTATTTTCATTGTCAAAACGCTGTAATGGAAGCAAGAAAGAGCCCCGCTGACAAACAACAGTTCTTAATGCACGAAGTTCAAGTGACCATAACGCATGCCACAACCACTCTTCTTCTTTGTACCTTGTTAGAGACAAACCGCTAAGTTAGATTGAGCTTGAGCACATACAATCTATTCTCGATCTCCTCACTTTAGCTAGAAATCTCCGCTTATCAAAGATGCACGCCTGCCCGCCCTCCATGACGGTCTTGCACCCATGTTCGCCGAGTCCGAGGCTTACGATATTATCACAGAGCTCGTAATGTAGTAGACGCCCACAACACCTTATGTCCTTTGTTTTGGCATTGAACAAAACAGGCTACCGCCACAAATGTCTACAACCGAATATCACCAAATCTTACCGCGTCTTTACCAGAAGGCCCAACTCGCTGAACACATCCCTACACCCGATCATATGGTTGCTAGCACCGGTGTCGAGATACCACACTCCACTTGCATCACGGCGCCGGTTCCCGCACAGAACGTACTCTCTCCTCGTTGAGCATCACCTCTCGACCGTCCTCAGCGGTTTGAACCGACTCACAAGCCTGCGGCCATAGGTAAAGCGTCGTCGTCTTGTTTCTCCACAAGGTCGCCTTCTCCTCCTTTTCTTGGACCGACATTCCGATGCGAAATGGCCGTAGTTACGGCGTTGTAGCGGCACGCCGGCCTAGTCAAACTTCCTCTCGGTGGTTGGAATGCGTTCCCCGTTAGCCTTATTTCGCCCGCGGCCGCGCACGCTGCCCACGGCGCCACTACCACCTCACCCTTTGGCATTGGACAAGGTCTCCCCTTGACTTTAGCCTCCTTGGCTTTCCACTTGCCCTGGTGGAAGTGCGTCTCATATTCATTGTCGCCCTTGCCGCACATCCGTTCCTCATGTGCCTTGGATGACCATGACCTCCTCCGCGGTCATGGTCTTAAGATCGCCGACTGCTTTCGATCGTGAACCGCGATCTGCGAAACCGAAGACGCGGCCGGAGAATTTCTTGGCGGCGTAGGTCTCCTCCACCTTGTCACCCAATGCCGAATCTTGTTGGCGATAGTGGTCAACCTCGCGAAGAATGTCGTGATCATCTCGCCTCCTTCATGCGAAGAACCTCAAACTCACTCTTTAGAGTCACGGATCTTTGCCTCCTTGATCTTTCGGCCCATGTACATTGTCTTCAGCGTCTCCCCGCCTCCTTGGCCGTCTCCTTCTCGACCGGTGATGCGTCTCCTCAGGGATCCCTTGACGGATGGCAAGGGCCATTTGATCCTTCAGCGTCTCTACCTCCTCGTTGGATCGGCGGGCTCAATGGCGTCCCACATGCTTGCGCACACATGTACACCTTCATCTTGAGTGCCACGCCCGGTAGTTGCTCTTGAGCAATGGAGTGCTGAAGGACACCCTCCGTCTCTTCCAGGCCGCCGGCGTCGCCCGTGTCGGTTTCTCCGCTTTGGCGATGCACCGGCGGCATGATCTTTGGCATCCACTCCTAACCTGCTCTCGATGCAAATGGTTGAACAACCCTCTAATCGTGGGCCTTACACACACACACACACGAAGGTAGAAGCTCGGTTTTGGCGATGCAACAACACAACACTCATCTTTTACGTTATTCATAATATATATTAGCGAATACAAGATGGGACTAAGCTTCGCGGTGAGCACTAGCTCGATCCGCTACTCCGCAGCGCCTCCGCGAGGCGTGCTCCACTAACTCAAAGAAGCGTAACAAACTAACAAACTTCGTAACAAACTAACAAACTTAGCGTAGGAAATAGATAAAACTCAACAAGATTAACTCAACAAAGAGAAGGTGTCTCATCCTCCTAGGCACCAGCTTGCGAGTTTGGCGAGGATGCGACTGGAAAAATAAAGACGTGAGTTTGAGAATCAGAGCCAAGTCAAAAAGTTAACACTTGTAGAAAAAGAATCACCCAACCACGAGCGAGCCGGTTAACGGTAGGCTTGATATGAGATAGAATCGAAATTCTATGTTGGCAGGCCCTCTAATAACTTTCTATTTCAAATAATAGATAGATGTTCTGATCTCTTTGGACGTATAAGTAGAGGGTTGTAATGTGAGTTTGATAACAAAATATAGATCAATAATATTTGAGCCTTCTTCTTCCTCCTCTCTTCTAAATCTGAAACTCTTCATGGTATCAGAGCGACTGTAGAGTTTCAGATCTTCACCATCTTCCTTGCTCTTAAGCTTTTCCATTTTTTTTCTCTTTCTTCACACAAATAAAACAGAGAACAACTCTCATAGTTCTCCTGTAGAAACCTAATCTTCAGATATGTTCTGAAGGTTAAGACCCTATTGATCTATGAGATATCATAGACAGAGAGATCTGACACCTGAGCTGCAGATCTAGTTTATTTCTTCATTGTTCTTTTCCTGCGGGTTCCTTAGTAGTTAAAGATGTCTACAACAACAGAAAATCTAGAAGCTACTTCAACTCCAAGTGGGTCATCAGGATTCGGGAGTGATGTGATTGGAAGCTCTCCAATTCAGATTACCACACAAAGCTTGATGAAAATAATTATCATGAGTGGTCTCGATCAGCCCTCCTTTTCATCGCTGGGTGGTGGGAAGAAGCCATCTAGCTGGGAAGACAAAGGCACCCATGGCGATCACGGCTCACGAGGTGGGACCAAGAAAATTCTCTTGTGATATCATGACTTTTCTCTTCTATGACACCACAGATTAAGAAGACTGTGTACTATCTTGACACTGCGCATGAGATTTGGGCAAAGTTAGAGATGACATATGCCCAAAAGAAGAATATTGCTTGTGTCTACTGCCTCAATTAGGAGATTGGTCGAGGCGAGGGGAGATATGCAGTGGCTACTTACTATGCTACATTAGAAGGCCTCTGGGAAGAACTTGATCACTATCAAATTCAGAAGTGGGATACCATTCATGATCGGAAGAGGTATCAGACTCAAATTGAGGAAGGAAGAATCTTTGAATTTCTTGCAGGTTTGGATCTATCTTTCGATGCATAGAGAGCAAGAGTTCTCGATTCTCAGCTTCCATCAATAGACCGTGTTTATGAAGCAATACGAGCTGAAGAAGATCGAAAGAGGGAGATGAATCAGTTTGCAACCCCAGAAAAAGCTACTTCAGAGCAATTAGCCCTAATTGTTGCTTCAAAAGGAGGAGGTAGACAGGCAAGGAGAATTGGCCGAGATGGGAAACCACTTCAAGAATACACTCACTGCAAGAAGTTAGGACACATCGAGGCCAAGTGTTGGGAGAAGCATCCTTTCTTGAAGCCAGTTGCACTCAAGAACGGAGAGAAGGCAAGTCAATCCAAAAGTAATATTGCATCAATCAACCCTACTGGTTGTTCATCCTCTTCGGGACAATCTTCAATACCAAGTGTCTTTGGAGACCTTTTAAGTTCAGGTGATATTGAAAGAATTCACAATATTCTGCAGAAGGTTGACGGTCCTTCAGCTTCAACTGCTATTACTCATTCTGGTATTACCTTCCATACTTCACACAATTCTCCTTAGATTATAGATTCAGGGGCTACAAATCATATGACTAGTTCGTCGACTATTTTCTCTACATATGATCTATATTCTGGGCAGGACAAAGTTAAACTTGCTGATGGCTCCCTTTCTACCATCTCAGGAAAGAGTGACATCAAACTAGATAATTTAATTCTTAACTCGACTCTTCATGTTCCTAAATTATCTAGTATTCTTCTATCTGTCAGTAGCCTTACCAAAAGTTTAAATTGTTCTGTAACATTTTATCCTTCTCGATGTGTTTTTCAGGATCTCCAAATGAATCAGATGATTGGGAGTGGTCATGAAGATGGAGGACTTTATCTTTTCAATGTGAAGAATCCTTCAAATTTCATCGGCCTGGGTCAATCACGTATCAACAAGTTGTTAGTCATGAGTCAATTGATAAAGTTATGCTTTGGCACGCTTAGACTTGGTCATTTGTCCTTTAAATCTTTGAGAATTATCTTTCCCAAGTTGTTTGAGTCTGTCTTCAATAATCTTCATTGTCAAGTTTGTCAACTTTCAAAACATGTAAAAGTTCTTATTCTCCTCTATTAATAAAGTTGATGCATGTTTTGATTTGATACACTCGACGCTTGGGGCCCATCTCTATTAATTCCGCAAATGGCTATAGATATTTTATTACTTTTCATTGATCACTTTTCAAGATACACGGGTTTACCTAATGAAAAGTCGAGATGAAGTTCCAAGAATTGTAAAACTTATCACAATTTAGTTGAGACACAATTTGAAAAAAGATCAAAGCTTTCCCGACGATAATGCAAAAGAATATTTTGAAAATCTCTAAATATGTTTCTTGAAGATAATGGAACTATTCATCAAAGCTGCGTGTCGGTCACTCATAACAAAATGGAGTGGCGGAGAGGAAAAATAGGCATCTTCTTGAAGCGCTAGAGCCTTTCTTCAGCATCATCATGTTCCAAAAAGATATTGGCTCGAAGCTATCCTACTTGCTACATACATTGATCAATAGAATGCCTTCTAGAGTTTTACAATTGAAGGTCCCAATCTGAGTTCTTAAACCGACTTAGAAATTTTTCATGTCTTACCTCGAGTCTTTGGTTGTGTATGTTACATAAATATTAAGGACTCAAATGCGGTCTAAACTTGATCCTAAGTGCGTCAAAGGCGGTTTTCTTGGTTATTTCCCTACTCAAAAGGGATACAAGTGTCGACCCCCTCTTGGTGGTAGGTATGTTACTATGGATGTTACGTTCAGCAGTGAGAATCATATTTTTCAAGACAAGCTTGCACGCACCTCTTGATAAGACTATTATTTGATGAGTCTATTCCTCTCGATCTTTCTCTTGAAATTCCCCAACAAGAGTGTCGGTTCAAATGCCCCCAGGGTGAAAAGGATGCCATTGTTTACACGAGAAGGAGAATCACATCACCCGAATGACCAAGCTCAATCCGAAGCTTGAAGAGGATCGATACTTTTGGTAATGTCTCTGTTCCTCCATCCCAAGATTTGATTTCCAATATTGATTTTCCTATTGCATTGAGAAACCAACAAGACAAACCAATCCTCCATCTAGATTTGCTTCTCATAGTACTGTGCATCCTATTGAAAGATATCTTTGTTATTCTCGTCTTTCATCGAAATATTTTGCATATATTTCTGCTCTTTCTTCGATTGTTGTTCCTTCTAGATTTTCAGAGGCAAAACAAATTCCAGAATGGAGAAAAGCAATGAAAGATGAAATGAATGCTTTATAGAGAAATGACACTTGGGAACTAGCTGATTTACCGAAGGGGAAGAAACCAGTTGGTTGTAAATGGGTTTACACTATCAAATACAATGCTGATGGTAGTGTAGAAAAGTACAAGGCCAGATTGGTAGGAAAAGGTTTCACCCAAACATATGGTATTGACTATATGAAAACATTCGCTCCTGTTGCTAAGTTGAACACCATTAAGGTTCTTCTGTCTTTAGCTGCAAACTTTTCTTGGGATTTTCAACAACTGGATGTCAAAAATGCTTTCCTGAATGGAGACCTTAAAGATGAAGTTTATATGGATCCACCACCTAGGGTGGACACGAAAGGAAAAGTCATGAGATTCTGAGGCATTATGTAGGCAGTCAAAAATTCTCTAGCGAGGAGTCCGCGCACCCTAGTGGCTAAAGCCTCGGGGCGAGGCTGGTTAATGGCGACTCGACCTCATCTGAGGTTAGCGTGGAAGCGGAGTTTGATCTTAGCGAGTTACGCAGCGAAGCTCAACAATCATATCGAGGTTACGCCTAGCGGTGGTGCAGAGGTTAAGCCTAGCGATGTGCCGGGCTCGCCTACAGCGATGAATCACGGCGGCTTCGCTATAGCGGTGACATTGAAGTTAAGTCCCGGCGGTAATTTCCTTCTCGAGGTTCACAAGAGGGCGGCTTCGACATTAGATCTTGAAACTTGACTTTAAGCTTAAAGGCGAGGTTAAGCCCATTTAAAGAAACTTCGACTTTCATCGAGTTAAGCCCTGATGGCGAAGCTCTCCATCTAACAGAGGCTATGCGCAATGAATCCCAACTCTCAAGCGAGGTTAGGTCCACAACCTTGAAGCTAGGCACCTAAGCGAAGCTATAGCGTGAAGCTCTCATTTAGTCGAGGTTAAGCCAGCGGTGAAACTCTTCATTCAGTAGATTAGCCACGTGAAGCTTGTCAAACCAAAATGCATAAATGCATCCGGCGGAGGTTAATGGCAATGGCTTCGTTATCAAACCGAAGTTCACCCAAGTAGCGAACCTCGTCATTCAATCAAGGTTCAGCGCCCGATCAATGAAGCTGGCTGTCATCTACCGGCTTCGAGCTTCGCCATGCAGCAAAGCCAGCGGACCCGCGAAGCCCACGACGACCCGTGAAGCGGTCGTAGGCATCGATTATGCCGCGTACATATCGGTTAACCCGCGTTTCCACATTTCTTGCATGCGGTTACATGCTAAAAGCCCGATAAATAGCGTGGCAGCTATGAGAAAGGGCTTTTGGAATTTTAGATCGACACTGCGCACAAGAGGTCGAGCTCTTCATCGGCAATCTCAAGATCATCGCAGCTCTGTTCTAATGCGTCAGCGGGAAGCAATCTCAAGCGTGAGCATTGAGTGAAGCATCCTTTAATACCAGAACCCACCTTAAAGAGAGTGAATCTACCTTCTCTTCCTCATGTCGAGAGTGTGATTGTAATTTCTTTTCAAAGTCAATCAAACAAAACTTTTCCGACTCTGATGGCGACGCAGTGGGAGCAACCATTCATTAGATGGGCTGGTGGTGGCTGTCGAGACAAGATTGCGGTGGGAACGAGGTTCAAACATTGGTCATTGAATTCGATCAGGGTAAGTGAGGAGTTCCTCTCCTGGGGCATCTAGCCCGGTGAGGACCATGAGTGTGGAGTGAGTCGTATGAGACTTGACCCGGGGCCTGGCTGAATCCTCTCGAGGAGCCTCGACAATGCTTGTCTCTCGGACAAGGCTCCAAAGATTAGCCCGTGAGGCTAGAAGTGGGTTGTTAAGCAACCCAGTCAACTTCCGGATGTTGTTAGCCAAGTTTTGGCTTACGGCCTCGCTCACGCCTGCCTATGGGAAGAACCGAACCTTCTAGCGGTCCACTCTCAGGCGTGCGGACAGCGTCGGTGAGCGAACCAAGCTTGGCGTTAGCTCGAGCTTTGGTCTCGTTGGGCCAGTTCCACTATCGTTCAAAGAAAGTCAACGAACCTGCGTCATCATCAAGGGGTTCATTGAAACAAGGCGAGTGTAAGCCCAGTCGAACCTGGAGTCCACAGGAAGACGAGCGTGGCCCAGCTGCGAACCCAGTCCCGCGAGGCGAGCGTCGCTCGGCTCGAACCGTCCACAGGAGGCGAGGAACGTCGCCCAGCTGCGAACCTCGTCCGCGAGGCGAGCGTCGCCCAGTGCGAGCCTGCGTGCGGCTCGTCAGTGGCGAACCTAGCCTACTAGCGGAGGTCCCCTTGAAGGATGAGCCTCATTTGAGTGCGAACCTGCCCGACAACATGAGGTCCCCTCTAGAAGGGATGAACCTCGTCCGGCAGCGAACCGCCATATGAGGTCTCTCTAAGCGGGCCCGAACCGCCCGAGGCAGCCGAACCTGCGCCGGGAATCAAAGGAAATGGCAACCTCGCCGGGTTAGCCAAACTTCGACTTCGAAGCCTCTCTCATATGAGGCTCGTCTTCCGAGAATCAATTGGGGGTACTCCCGCCGATCTCGTGATTACCTCACTGCATAGCGTGATGCTAGTCATATGCAATCTCATTCTTCTTGTGAAAGCTTATCGTTGCGATGCCAATGTTCATCGACACCCGGCCGCCCGGTCTTTGGCGATTATCGAGTCAACTAGGCGAAGCGGTTTCGCCATAGAAACAGCGGCCAGCGGTGGTCATTCCGGAATGACTATTAACATGGTTGGGGAAGCGGGAGCAAGACCCCAGAGCGATCTGAATCGTCGACCACGAATATTCCCGGGGAGTTCTGGCGCATTAATCAATAGTCAAGGTGCTGTATCGAAGCACCGTCTTAAATGCGGATGACAATCCATTTGACTATAGCCAGTGATTGGGGTACTGTGAAGAATTTGAGAACTCGGCATCGCTACGTCTCAACCGAATCACGATTTTAGTGATCAGTGAGTGTCCTCATGGCGAGCGAGAAGAAGAGATGACAAGGATCGAAGAAACAACAAGCTACTATTCTTGCGCAACAAGAATCTATCGGCGTTTAGAAATAATGATGGAGAAACTTGTAGGCAAGAAGAAAGAGGCGAAGGAGGATCCGTCGGCGAAGACTACGAGGAGGGATCATGATGTCCATTCAATGTCATCTGAAGGTGAATCGGCGTGCAAGAGAGCAAGATCATCTGTGCGGGATTTCCAAAAGCGGTTGGATGCTCTTAAACTCAAGGGCAATCTAAATTTGGGGGTGGCGAGGCCATATCCTATAGAATGGGATGATGTCCCATATCCTCAAAATTCAAGCCACTTAACCTAGTGCAATTCGGTGGAAAAAGTTCTCCGTCGCAACATATCTATTATTTCCAAGGCCGGGCATATAGCAGTGCGATCCTATTATGACCGATTATTCATTAGCACTCTTAAAGTGGCTTTTGAGTGGTTTCGAAGGTTAGAGCTGGTTCTATCAGCTCTTGGAAAGATTTAAAGGCATTTTATGGCCCGATTTTTCGATGATGACGCGAGGTGTCTATGGCCACTTGTTGGCGAAAAGCAAAGAGTCTGTCGGCATTTCGTCAGCGATTCGGATCAGTCCTTGCATTCCGGGACCAAGTCTCAGGCGACATTCATCGCGATGTGCGAGCGACCTCTCGATCAACATACTTTCGAAGATGGAGTGCGGTTGAAGCACACTCTTGGAAAGACTTGGTGGCGAGGCGACAAGTTGAAAACATGCTTAAGAGGATTGAGAGCGGAGAAGAACCTCATGATTATCGTTCTAAAGGGAAGTAATCAGAGCAATTTTACACCTCAAAACAATCGAAGGGAAGGAGACTCTAGGTGGGGACTTCGGCCTACTTCAAGGCCTTTCAGCGAAACCAAATGCCTCAGATAACCGTCCTATGAAGAAGTATGATTTCAAGGATGATCGGGTTGTCGATTTTCAAAACCTTGCTCAAGATGAACAAGATCAGCTTAGGAAATAAAAAGCGGGAGGAAGCTTCAAGGACAAAGCGATCCAAAATCGCATGTACCATCGAATGGTACATCATCAAACAGTCATGCTATATCTTGAAAGACAAGATCCAGTCTTGTTAGAAGCGGGGTTATGACTCTGGGAGGATCAAGAAGGGTAATGCAAACATGGTGGCTCTCAATTTGGCGATTTTGCGAATTCAAGTCGCGAGGATGGTGTAAAACCGATCCATCAGCGAAGCGAGGGTTGTGAACTTTGACCTCCGGCAGGGAGGAACAAGGTATGGTTCCTTACACTCGCCCGAAAGCGAAATTATGTGAGTTCACCACGACTTGTTATCGGATGAACAATGGACTTCTTCAAAGTCAAAGGGAAGACTTATGCGCCACCTCTGCTGCGCCGAAAAGGAGAAGTCAATGGCGCATAGAACAACAAATCGCCGGTCGCACAACTGTACCGGCGTTGGCCACCGTGAGGAAAAAGTTCTTAAGGGTATCACGAGGCAACACCGATGTACCGGCAAAGGCGCCGATCAATGTGCCTAAAACAAAGGA